>VZDJ01000594.1:28828694-29428694 GCA_008694505.1 Cyanoderma ruficeps
AAAAAAAAAAAAAAAAAAAAAAAAAAAATCTGAGAGCTCCACAAGAGAGTGGCTGCCAAATATAACAAAGGTTTCCTGTGCAAATCTAGAGAGCCAGGCTTCAGTCAGCCTTATGGTAGTTGCTGGAATTTGCTTACCTCTGCATTTTGTTTGACGGGGTGTGCTTCAGGCCCACAGGGGTAATCAGTTTTAACTTTGTGAATTACTAATTTTCAATTTAGTTGGAAAAAATTGCAAATAGTGTAAGAGAAAACCATATTAAATGGTCTGAGCGAAATGCCGTGTGGTTTACTTTTACTCGTATGCTGCCATGTATTACCGTGAGCCCACAAGCACAACAACTCTAATACACCGTTGTATTTATAAACTATTTCCATGGGCAGTGCTGCAGGTTCTTCCTGTTTGTGTAACTTGAAGCCAATTGAATGTTAACTGATGAGAGGTAATTTCTGGGAATCACTCTTTTACGATGTTGTAACAAGAAGTGTTTTGCTCCCCACTGGCAGACCCTCCTAGCTGGCTCTGGTGGGCAGGTATCTGGCACCAGCTGCTTGGTTGTGTCATTTTCCTTGTTATTCTCTTCCTCGGGGACATGTGTTGGTGTTGTAAGAAAGGTTTCTCACCTGCTTATACCCCACATTTTGGGTATGGGTTTGTGCAGGAGTTGTGGTTGAGATACAGGTGTGTGGAAGAAACTGAAGTGTAAGACAAAATAAAATGGAATAAATATGAAAGTTCTGTGACAAACCTTTCTGTTTGATATGAACTTGTCAACAAAAATATTTTTCTCTGCAACATACTATCTGCATTTCAATTGTAAGCTAGGCTGTTTGCTGCCTGGGAAGTCCAAGGGAAAAAAAACGTTTTATGCTTACTTTGTCACACTTTAGATTAAACAGTCTTTCAGTATAGACCCTCCTTTGGCCCCAGATGTCCTGATGTCAGAAACACAGTCACCTGAACTAAATTGGAATAATCTTGAAACAAAATCACTGGAGCTTTAATTTCCTTTTTTATTTGTGGATGCATATGGAATAATAATTTTGCTTTATAACTTCAAGCTGAAAGATAGCTTTTCACATCTATCAAGATTTTCTTTCAAATGCATTTAATCTTTTATGCTTGATTCCTAAGAGGCAAGTTAATTTTAGGAATAGGGGAATGAAAAAGGACTTCCTCAAGGACAGAGGAATTTTTTTTTTAATTGATTAGTTTTTTTGTCTTTGTGTGACTTTGAAAGCTAGAGGACAGCTGAGTTTTCCAGCAGCAAAAGAAGCAGGAGGCAAAAAATACAGGAGGCAGCACAGGAGAGTTAAGACAAAGAAGCAAGGTAGTGTGAAAATAGAAATATCAAGTATTTCTTTTAACAATATTGAAAACGCAGTAAGTGAACAGAGCATGTATCAAGTGAGGGGACAAATCTCAATGTGATGTTACAGCTTTCTGACTTGTTAAGCACACCAGGAATTCTTAAAAAAGAAGAAAAGACAACATTCAAAGCTGAATGTTGTGAACTATCATTAGTCTGAAGAGGCAAGTGCCCACATTGAAACTTTTAGACTTAGCAAAGAGGAGTGTCCTTCCCTTTGTGCCCCATATGAAAGGAGCTGAGAAGACTTAGATCAAGAAACAGAAGAGATATTATTGGAATGTCAATAGCACACCAAGAAGCAGTTTGTACTTGTACTTGTGGAGGCCCACCAGACATAGAAGGGCACGAAAATGAATTGTTTTCATTGGATCTTTTTCTGTGAATGCTCACTAGCCCAGAGTTTTGGAAATGTGAGGAGTCAGTTGAAGAGATGCTACACTGTTGACTGTGTGTGCTGTGTGGGTGAAATCAGAGAACCTGGTTTTCAGCATCCTCTCCACTTCATTAGCCATAAAGTTACATATAATCTCAAAGAAGAAAACTTTTAAACAGTGAAAACTGCCAGCTTGATCTTTCACAAAATAACAAAAGAACCTATTCGTGGCAGCAAAAAGAAAGGCCTTTTTTATTTATTTATTTATTTTTATTCAGGTGCTTTGTATCCTTCCCAAAGGTTTTTCACTGTCAGTCTTAATACAGCACCAAGTATGAACATCTAACTTTTCAGTTTCCACTGAATAATCACAGAATTGCATGCAATCACACTGCAATTCCATCAAAATGGGCAAGTTACTTAAGTACTTAAGGTCTGCTCACCTTGAACAGAAGGACATTTATAGGGGTTTATTTCTATATTTCTTGTGGACGATGCAACATGCATATAGTGAAGTGAACTTACCTGAGGAGAGCTTGGTGATAATATTGTTTTTAGGACTTACAACATCATGCAGTCTGGAGGAAACCAGCTCTTTTGGTTTGAGGATAATTTGAAAAACATCTGTTTTCAGATGCTTTCATTAGGTCATTCCATTAGAAATGGAAGCGCTGGAAATACTTTTGATGGGAATTATACAGTGGAAAAGGAATGCAGTTTTATTTTATCTCTAAAATGCCTTTATATTCCAGATAAGTTTACAAATGAAGTGAGCTTCTAAGCATGTCAAGCAAGTTTGAAAGTGTAAAGATCGAACTGTAAGTAGACTTGGTAATTGCATCTTCAGTTCTGATGTAAAAGTGACATGCTGATGAGCACTTTTGTTACTAAGTTTAGATTATTTCATGTGGAACTCATTCTTGTATTAAATTAGAATTTCATCTAGAATTCATATGGCTTGAGACTATATATTTGCTTGAAACTAATGTTAGATGTGCAATGAGATGGTACTTTGAGATGTATTTTTATTGTGATTTTGTGATACTGAGGCCATTCTATTCTTTGAGAGCAACTTCCATAGCTGGAGCCTTCTATGCTGACTTGTTGAATGTGAGTGTATCTATGTAGCCACAGAGCTGAGGAAGTCATGGTGACAGTGTCAGAACTAGCATTCTCTTGCAAAGAGGAGACAGAGACAGGCCCTTAAATATCACTTGCAGGGGATATTGCCAAGGCCTGCAGATAGCTGAGACCAGCATCATGATTAATGAGGAAAAGGACAGATTTTACACAGAGAAGACCTTCTGGGTCTCTGCATCAAAAGAGTAATGTCAAATAGTGCCTTTTTCTCTCATGTAGGTAGAAACATGTCATAGGTACAGCACATGGGAACGGTCTGGGGCAAATGAATTTTCAGGTGACTCTGGTGGAACAGCTGGATATGTCTGTAACTAAGAGAGCTGATTGGTGCTTGCATGTGTCTGGGGAGGACATGGTAACAATACCTGTGTTTTCTAAAGTACTCTTTCCCTCTCAAGTTACTCAGTTTAAATGCATACCTTTAATTTAAAACACATTAAAGAAACTAAAACTGACTGTGACGTTGGTAAGGCTTATTTCTTAGGTAAGTATATTAGTATTTGCAGAGAAGACCTGTTTGCCCAAACCTTGACAGCAGCATTTTCAGTTTGCTTTCAAAGTTAAAAGGGAAAAAAAAGGAAAATCCAAAGAAAAAGACAAAATTTGAGTTGTCTAAATTTGTTGAAATGCTAAATGAGGGAGATGAGAAGAGAGAAGGAAGGTGCTGGATGCTCTTTGGCTAGAAGGGCTAGTATGAAATGAAATTTGAAAACAAATGATGACAGGAGGTGGATGAACAACTGTGCAGCTTTTGGATAGTTTTGTAAGTTGTTCTGGGGTTTGTTGGTGGGGACTTGGGGTGGTGGTGTTGTTTGCTTTGGTTTTTGTCTTGGTTAGCTTTAGAAATCTTGATTTCTGTCCAAACTGTTACAGGTATGGAGTGCTAAAGCAGGGAATCTGAGTGGGTTTGATGCCAGTTTAATTGCTCTGCAGCAGTCAGGAGTGTGCGACCCCTTGGCAGCTGCCCCGTGTTCTGGCAGCAGGCTAAGGGACAAGCAGGCAGAGGAACAATCTGATCAGTTTTTCCACTGAGCTAACTCCCAAGCACCTACTGTTACACACTGCTGTTTAATAAATCAGCTCTCAGAACATGAGTGGGGTGAAGTTACAATTTATGTACAGCAATAGGAGATATATTTAAATATTCACTGTAGATACTGATAGCTGCTCAATAGTCATCATAGCAGGTGCTAAAAGACATCTCTGTGTCTGAGCTTTGGGGAGAATACATCTGTGATACACATTAGGGAGTCTGCACCAGATCATACTGCTCCATGGTGTTTATTTGTTCACCGTTGTCTACTTACACTTTCAAAATCCCTTTCTCTGCTTTCTTTGTGCCAGCTCCTGCTTTTGGATTCAGAGGTCAGCCCTGATTGAATGAGTTTACATGAAGCCAGCTCTAAGTCATTCTCCCCACACTCTGAGAGGTGCTTTGGCATAGAAAAGAGGAGTGGCTGCAGCCTAATGATTCATACCCAGCTGTTAAGTAAGATTTATGTTGATCATAATTAAAAGTTAATTGAAAACAAAATAGTGACATTTTTTGGTTTAAATGCACTGCACAATCTTCTACTTCCCTTTCATAAGTGTCCTTCAGCTATTTTCTAGCCATATTTTTTAGTCCCAGGAGACTTTACCATAAGTAAAAAGAAGGTTGGAAATAACTTGCCCTTTGCTTAAAGGCTTAACTCTATCCCCTGTCAAACAGAGGATCTGTTTTCCAGAATGTGACTCATAATTTTTAAAGAAAATAAAATACTAATGACTAGCTGAAAATGCTAATTGCTAAGATATTTGGGACAGTCTTTTATAAAATTTAAGAGAATTCCTTTTAGTTCTCTTTACGCTAAGAGAGGCCTGAGTCGTGTTTCCATTTGGCCTTTGGAAGTACAGCTGCTACTTAAAAAGGTACACTTCAAGAAAAACGTTTTGTGTTGGAGAAGTAATCACTTGTTCCAAACTGAGACCTGAGTGGCAAAGTGTGTATGGTGCATAGTCAGGAGAAGCCCAAAACCTGTATGTCACCCTAAATAAACCAGGTCCTCCTAGGTGTGTGCAGGAAAAAGATTAACTTGTTCTAGGGTGAAAGCTACAGCACTGTTAAAAAGAAAGGCATTCAGTAGTTAGGAGCTCTTTAGCAGTGAATTTGTTGTAGTCCTTTTGTTCGTTTGTGAATGATAATGAACAATTTGTGGACTGAAAAGAAGCACCATTCTGCTCCATCTACCTTGCAGGTAAAATTTTGACATGAACAAAACACTGGGAGTCTAGAGCTATACTGGTTAATGTATATACTTAACATATTCATTCTGTCAAGGGGTTTCTTACCTACATCTGTCATCACATATCTCACATTCTCCTCGGGGTGAAACTTCTCACCAGTATTCTACACAGAGATTCCTTGAGCTTATAAACTGTTCTTTAATATTTTCAGTTTAGTTATTTTTGAGCATCAAAACAGACAGATTTTCTTTCCAGTGTTTACTTAGAACTGACCCTTCCAGAGAGTAAAAGTATCCAGCCCATGTTATTTTTAAGGTGTTGCCTAAACCCATTCCAAAGCCCGTTTTTCAGAGGAAAGCAGAGACATAATTCATCTGCTGAAAAGGAAAAACTTTTTTTTCCTAGTTATAACGGAAAAATCATTCCCTCATTTGGTTAGACAGCCAAGCAAATCCCTGACAAGTAATTAATCAAAATAATATATCAACTTCTAGTGAGAAAAAGAGAAGACATATTCCACTCAAGGAGATATCCTGATATTTTAGCTATACCGCAAAATATGTATTTGTATTAGTGGCTGTAGCAGTAGGGAGAGAATTTGATTGGTGTATGTTTATTTTTGTGGGCATATTTGAAAATCAGGGTAAATTTTTTTCCTTTGGAATAATTCAGACACCTACAGAATACCTTCCTACATTGAACAGGTCAGAGCCAGCATCTTCCAAGGGCTTAACATTTTGCCATATCAGGTGATACTTGTCTTCCTAATTCTGGGATTTATTTTAGCCACCCATCTTCCTGGGAAATTTACATGATCCCCTTATTCTGAGAACCAGGCTTTAAAACTTAGGACTGCAAATAGAGAAATATATATATGTTCACTTTTGGCTTTTTTATGTTCACCTTTCTTGTAGGGGTTTGTTATTTACAAATATTGTGGATTCCCCCATGTAGCTCTTTTGACTTTATTGCACTGCACAGCAGTTAACAATGTAAATTGTGATCCAGGCTGGGTTTGCTACCAGAGATGATGCCACAAAAGGTGGGGATGGGAGTAACTGCAATACTCTGGACTGGAATTTTACTTTCAGGATGACAACAGTAGTGCTATAGTAAGTGGATTCAGGAGGCAAACTGGAAACAAAACTTCAGACTGGTTCAGTTCTAAAGGCAGTTTTATGGGCTGTGCTTGCAGGCACACACCTAGAAGAGAAACTTCAGGAGGAGTAGCACAGTACCCTGCAGAACCAGCCTCATGATGTTGCTTTATTTCATGTTCTGCTGCCCTCTTCATTAGCCATTGGCATTTCGCAGACTCTGTGTAGAAGCACCAAACCTTTTACATTTTTAGAGAGGTTTGTGATTTTTCAGCAAAATGCTATTAACACAAATATTTTTCATTCTTGCTTCCACCTCCCTTTGGTCAGTAGTGGGATAATTTTCTCTTAATCGCCTACACTGCTTTGTGAAAATGTGGCATTTTAAAAGGGACATGTAAGTACCTGAATGAAAGTAGATACCTGAATGAACAGCATTGGTTTGTATTCCTGAGATATGAATTAAAAAATAAATGAAAACAGATGTATCTTATTTCACATAAAAGAATGATTTTTTAGCTAATAATTAATTTATTCTTTGTTCAAGGCTCTCAGAATAAATGACAGAATACAGTTGTTCATGTCACTATTTTCTGTCATATTTGCATAAGTTGGGTGATTGAAAGTCACCTAGAGAGATCAGTTCTAGTGGGAAAATGCCAGTATATGCTTGACCTCTATATGTGATTTTCTCCTAACACCTGCTGTTGGCTGAGGTTGGTGATAGGAGACTTGGTCCATTGTGTTTTTAAGGAAGGATTAAAAATAACTTTTGTTCATTCTTGTTTGTTTTTAGTAAACTAAACCCATATTTTCTTGACCTTTAAACAACATTTTCAATGCTCATAAAGGTAGTGTTATTTTTAAGTTGAAAAGTCTTCCTTCTAATTGCGAACTGTTTTTCTATATTTTGAAGCTGCTGTGAGGTAGTTAAGAGATGCTGAATGTGACTCCACAGTACTTTCTTTTTAGCTTTGTTTCATTTGGTTGCCATTTAATGCCAACTTCGCTAGTATTACTCTAAAAAAAGAATACAGGAAGCCAGTAATTTGATCTTAATATTTAAAAGATCAGTACCATTTTGGCTCATGGCTGTTGTTTGTGTCCTTTGTGTTCTGAGGTCTGTTTTTTAATAACAGGTTTGGTAAGTTAAGAAATATTACAAATGTGATGCATTACCAAGCGAGAGCCCAGGATTTGTCCCATCTCCAGCTGTCTGGTTAAATGTGGCACATCCTGGGCAGCTTGGCACGTGTGAGATGTTTACTGCCCTGCAGCTGTGTCCAATGGCCAGCACTTACCCCTGAACAGCAGAGCCCAGCAGTAATTCACTTTATTCCTTGCTAACTGAAGTGCAGTAAGTCCTCCTGCTCTGAAGAAATGACAACAGCCTTTGTCAGTAGCAGAAAGGCCAAATAAAGTTACTGATGTCTGTCAGCACTCACTTCGCTTTCTATTGGGTGTTCCCTTGTTCAGTGCATTAAGGATGGAATTTGTAATATGATGTACCTGATAATTCACCTTAAACTATGCCTTAAATTTAAGTTTTACTTAAAATTCCTGCTTCAGATGTGTTCTTCTACCTACTTTACTGAAATCACTGAAGCTAATTCAGTTTGTAAATAATTATAAGACAAATACCCTCTAGCAGGACCTGTAGAGAGACAGCTAGAAAAGTCATTTTGTCAGACAGTGCCATGCTGTGCTGGTCACTGACTGTAGGAGAAGGGAATACAGGTGGTCTCACCCCTGATTAGTAACAGCTGTGTTAATTAACAATACAGCCTTGCCCCTGATGAGACACAGCTGTAGCCAATAAGGATGAGTGAGACAAAAGAGGAGATTAGCTGGTAAGGGGAGGATCAGCATGGAAGAGAAACCTTGAGGAGCATGAAGGAGACAATCATGAAGCACGATCCTGGAGAGAGGGAATCACTGCACTGAGGTCAGTCTGAGTGTGCAGTTAGAGTTTGTTGTTGGAACCTGCAGTCGTGGTCTAGCTGGGTAAAAGCTGCAGTCAGAGTTAGCAGGAAATTAGCAGCAGTTAGAGGTTGCAAGGGAAACCTCCAACAGGAGCTTGGTGCAGGCAGAGTCAGTGAGTGGTTGGAGTTAAGATGACTAGGCTGTGAGGAGGAGTAAAGCAAGACCGTTTTTATGCTGTGTTTAACAAGAGGTCTCTGCTTTGGCTCATTTTAACCTTCTCATAAGAGGGCTGCTGCAACAAGTGGCTTGTGATGGCCAGGTAGTAACCTCTTCATCAGGAAGCTGAAATTTCTGTTTGCTTGGTTTATTGATTATTTATGGATGTTTTTTCAGAGTACAGAGAAACAATCTTAATATTTGAAGACTTTGTAAACTTTTTAAACTCCAAGATGCTATGGCATCTGAGCTGTAGAGGTTAAATTATTTATGCAAAATAACCCCCAACAAACAATACCAAAAATCCACCCCAAAAAGCAGAAAGAAAATTACAGTGATATTTTCATATTATTTAAGAATTGCTGCGTGATGGTTTCTTTTTCTTTTATGAGTCATTACACTTTTAGGATGAAAAAAGGAACTGCAATGTAAATGTATTTATCACAGTTTTAGAATGTCTTTGTTTTGAAATGTGTTGCTTTCAAAGGGTAACTAGAGCACTTTGATTTGTGTGTTCTGCCAGTGTCAGGTCCCAGGCTTCGACTGACTTTGACCAGTGCTGTGGTTTTTCTCCAGAAAGGGGCCAACACAAGGAGAAAGAAATACTTCAGCCCTTAGTATCTGAAAGCACACTTCATGATCATGTCATTTCTTCATGAAAGGACAGAGACAGGAGATGGGAGGCTGAAGGAAAATGAAGTGGTTTGTTTCATAGTTTGCATTATGGCACTGGAATGCCTAATGCACTTACTGGCAATAATGCGGAACAATGAGTGTGATAATTCACACAGTGGATCACTGGATCCCTCTGAGACTTTTCCCCTTCCTTTATGAAAGTCAGTGTCTTTTAATAGAGATGACTTGTCAGCTGTGTCTTTCCCTGTGCTACATTAAATGGGTATCAACACTTGCAGTAGAGGATGATTTATTTTTTTTTCAAGTGGCACTTTGTTGACACCTGGAATAATGAGATTGTTATTGTCTTGTCTTAAGCATCATTCAGGTGTGTGATGTGTATAGTTGACATTACAAGTAGGTGTGCTGCCAAGCAGATACAGCTAAAGAATTGTTATACCAGTCCCTCTGTCCCCAAGGACAAGTACATCCAGAGGTAGGAAATCATCTGTTCTTGCTGGTTTGGATATCCTCTGACTACTCTGCTGCTGTCACATACATCATTAAAGTAGTTTTAAAGGAATTGCTTCTCTATGTGGCTGGAGTGAAAGAAAAATTTGCATTACTGTCTTGACTATTATTTTTCCTTAACATGTTCGAGATGAATGGGAAGAAAAGTATGTGGCAAGCTCCTACTGAATGATAAATTAGGTTGGTATGTTTCAAAACACTTGAGAAAAAATTTGTTAGGAAGTTGACTTAGGTTGATTTGTTTATACAGTGCATGAGGCCATAAATATTTTGTATTTTTGTTAACAAAACCAGAGATGAGTTGATAGATTTTTCTCCCAAGATCTCTATTTCTTTTGTTTGTTCATTAGAATGCCCTATTCGATACACTTAAGTTTACCTTGAAGCTGTGTCAGTGGTCTGTTTGGCCTGTTAGCTGTCCATGTCCAGGTGACTGCTGCATTTTTCTTTAACCTGTCACTTACTTTTGCTCGGCCTGGTGTACACTACATTTCAAGAAAAACAAGATAGTTAACCCTGCTGATTTTTCTGCTATTTGCAGCTATACTGATTAGCTGCCATTATCTGAGTTCAAACCACAGCTGTCTAGACTTCTGTATTTTTGGGCAACATATTGACAGAAATAACCTTAATGAATGTTTTTTTCTGGAATTCTTAGCAACTCCTTTTGATGACAGTTTTAGTACCACGTATATAATCTGCTTTTTTGTAAATTCTACTGACCTTATGATTTGTAAATCTAAAGTAAAGCTCTTCTATATTTATTTATCTTATTTACATAAGAGTAAAGCTCTTATGTATTTATGTTTGCTGTGACACAGTGCAAACCCTCATGTCTATGCCATTTTTTTTTTCAGTTAAGAGGAAAAAAGGATATTCATTAGGCATTTGCCATAGCATGCCTTTGAATAATTTCAGTTCATCTCTTCTCAAATATGTATATGCTGTGAAATGTATGTTTTGTGCATGAAAATTGGTTATTGGAAACTTGTCTTCTGATCAGTATTGTCAAAGACATTTTTTTAAAAGCTTTCTTCCCCTTGGTGCTGCATTCCATGAGAGATTCCATTTTGAAGGAACACTGAATTTTCTCCTGTATTTTAGTCCCTGTTTGTCTTAATTAAGCTTTTTATTTTTTTCCCCCGAAGCAATGGCCTTCTCACTTTTTAATCTAGTGTTGCAGTGAATTCAATCTGAGAGGACATTTTTCTCATGCAGTGCTATTTTTTTTTTCAGGGGTTTAAATGCTCTTAATCTTTGCATGCTTTAGAATCCACAGCATTTCTCAGTAAAACAGATGCCATACATCCAAATCCTTTTATAAGGTGGTGTAGCTTCCCTCTGCAATCGCAAGTTTCTGGTTTGGGTAATAGCTTAAGTTCTAGATGTGTATGCTTTTTATTTTTAATGGGTCTGCTGGAGTGGCAGCCATGACATCAGTCCAAAACAGAATTACACAGTCACTGGAAAATGCACACTTTCATTAGCCAGCAGTGAAAGAAAGAAAGAGAGAGTGTGTTAGACTGTCAGAGTTTATGCTGTGGAACAGATAAAAGGCCAAGTGTAGCAACTGCCAGTTAAATAATTTCTAAAATAAGCCAGTGGACTTTTTTCAATTGAAAGATCAGTTTTTCCATAACTCCTCTAATCTTCTAGTTACAGTTCCTGCTGTAGAAACACTACTGCAAAGCAGAGGCAGCAATACATAATCCAAGTTTTTTCTTGTTAATGTAGTTTTTATTTACATACGTATACAAATTATATGGATATAACTTATCATTTAAAATCACTCTCATTGCAGCATGATGCACTATTTATTGTAAGCCTGCTTAGGTCTTTGAAGTAAGCCCTGGTGAATTTAGTTTTTAAGCCTCTTCAAAGAGATTTGGGAAATCTGTGGCATCTCAGATGATGCTGTTAGGTAATGAAAATAGGAGTGAGGGTCATAGAGCTGGAAAAAACTTCCAAGTATTGAAGTCTTGGCTTCCTGCATATGTGCAAGTACTGATGTAGGGCAACTGGCAACCTCTCCCCTTCTTTCTCAGTCTGGGGCTATCTACACTCTTTTTCAGGAATTTTTGAATATTTTTCTTCAGTTCTAAAATTTAAATTACAGGAAAATTATCAAATGGCATCTCAGTTCTGCATGTGATCTGTCCTACTGTGATCTGTTCTTGTTGCTTTAGCTTCAGAATTGAGACTAAATGTGACCAAGGCACTCAACAAAACCCCTTTGCATTTCAGTTTGGAGTTGAAATACTTACATTTGAATTAGCTGTGACTTGCTCACATATTTGTCTGTGCTTACAAAGCTTAGTCCAAACAGGATAAAAAACCAAAATCCAACATTTTTCATCTCACCAGCCTTTGGAACATTCTGTGCTATTTATTACAGCTCTTTCCATCCACAGTGTATTCAGTGGCAAATGACGCATTACAGCTAAAAACCTACTTCTGCTTTTCTAATTCCACTTCTGGTTCCAACAAAACTCTCAATACAAATGTGAATCCAGATTTTGTCACAGGTTTGTAAGAGATCAGGCACGTGAAAATTAGATTAATCTAGTAATTGAGCTATTTGTCCATTTAGAACCAGCCTTCAAAGATCTCTTTTAAATCAGACTTGGGAGCTATGTGTTTTAAATCGTAGCCTGCTTTCTTGGGAAGTGTAGGATTATAGGGTCCAGGATACATTCTATGCTTTGTCTTCCTTGGTGTGTTTTTGCTGGTTAAAGAACAAGGCTATGTACAGTTGACTCTGGCTTTCGTTCTTTTCTTATTACTTTTTTTTCCCCTCCCAAAATACAACAAATTGTGCTCATGTAAAAAAGATATTTAGAGCCTCATGGTCCCTGGACTTTCCAAGCTTCCAACAGTTTAAGTATTCATACACTGTAGATTTAACTTCATCAGCTTCCCATACATACAAGTAAAACTTGGTTCAATACATACCACCAACTTTCCAAGACAGCAAAATGAAATAAACTTTTAAACTTCTTTAATGGGCTGTTATGGAGTAATTTTTCTTTCTATTCCATTACCCATTTCTAACTCTGTGGAGGATTCATTTTCGAACTAGAGTTGCTTTACCTTACTGCTGACACAGTTTCTCTCTGTTTCAGGATTGATTCACAAATCATTTGGGTAGATTTAAGGTACAGCAAGACAAAATTTGGAAAAGCTTTGCTGCAAGGGAATGAAAAGTTGAAGAGTTTTTCCTGCTTAATAGGAGGTGTAAAACTGCAAAAGAAGACTAAACTTGGACAAACTGTAATAGCTATTCCAGAGATTGTCATGCTGGTTTTAATGCCACAAATAGAAATCCAGGAACCATCTAAAACTCTTGCCAGTCAAACAAAAATACCCTGAAACTAACCTTCGAGCTTCATTGACATTCCTTGGAACTGCATTGATCAAGTATATGGCATAGGAGCTGCCACTGCTTTGTAAACCAGTAAGAACTTCATTTCCCATTGATTTCAAGCATATAGGAAATTTCCTTTCTGCATCAGTGGAAAGCATGTTCATGGGCTTGTCTGTCCTCTTATAAATCTATAAAATGTCACCACTAGCCTATGCCTTGCAGACATGCTTATTTTTCTTCACATATCACCTTCTCTGCTGACTCCCTTTGCTGTGTTATGACTTTAATTCCAAGCCTGAGGATTTACTAAGCAGTTTTACTGTGTGCTTGGTGTTAACTAATTCTACTCTTGCTTGTGATGAATCTGCAACTGAGCTCAGAGTTGCTGGCAATTTACACAAGTGTATCAAAGGACCATTTCCTCACAAAAATAGATTTACCACCAGAATTGCTGGGTTACTGAATGCTAAATTGCCACCACAACAAATGCTTTAAGAGAAAGGAAAATAATAAGAGACTTTTAGTACATCTTTCCATCTGGTTGTGCTTATGGCCCTCTCTGACTATGAAATAACACATAGCGCTGTCATGATAGAATTTTCCACGACAAAATCTACTGGTAAAGGCTTGGTTTCTGCTTTTGGAAATTATTACCTATTTCTAATAAGTAGGCCATTTCAGACAGATAAATTATTCACATCATTGAAATACTCATTACACTAAGAAACCATCTCTGGAGAAGGTGTGAAGCTTTGAAATCTAGTGGGAGTTCAGTTTTGAGAAGTCTAGTCCAAGGAGATCAGTAATCATTAGGACTTAGGTCTGTGGTAGGGCCAAATAGAAGATTGAAGATGTATGAATCATATGGAGCAGTATTTTCTGAACAATGAATAATATTTTTTGAACTGATATATGCACTGTTAAATTTTCCACCCAGCTAATTCCCTGGAGATTATGGAGAGGAGAGAAAGTTCTATTGTATGAAAAAGTAGAAATGCCCTGGCTATAAAAATATATCAAAATGTGTATGTGCCTGTGTTGCATGTTGGATTTGAGAGCCTTTACAGAAAGACACAAAACCTTACAGATTCCTTCAAAAGACACATTTGTGGTAACTGTTGTTGTAATAGTAGAGCTTTCTAATATCTGATGGCCACAGAAATGTAATCCAGTTCTCAAAAATCTTTCCTTTTATATCTGTAAATCAAACCCATTTTTAACAACAATAGCTTCTGAGGAGTACCTCTGAAGTATCTCTCCACCCTTAACTCATTTATCCTACATCAGAGGAACCACATAGATCTCCTAATACCCAGCTGACCAATTTGTAGTCTGAAGTCTCTTTCAAACTCTTTGCAGGATTTTAGTAAAGGACCTCAAATATGTATGTAATAAAAAATTCTATCATGGCCAAAGGAAATATCTTTTATCTGTGTTCAAATATTCTGTCCTGACCCACTTTCCTAGGCATCCATTAATTGCAGTATTTTTACAGGTGTTAAAGGGTATGACTTTATTTCAGTTTTTTTGCAAGCTCTAAATTGAAAACAAAGAAATAATCAACAGGCTGGTAATTACTGTGGAAGCAGAAGTGGAACAGAACACTTAGGAATGTTTAATATGCTCAAAAAGAATTAGAAGCAGAACTTATCTGACCTTCTCTTGAAATAGTCAATTTTCTGTTGTCCTTTGGGGCCCTTCTGTGTGTACATCAATGCCAGGTAGCTTTGTGCTTCTCTATAAATTATAAACTACCTTTCAAGTTGATTTTAAAGATGTTTGCTTGGTATTCATGGTATTATATAGTTCCCTCATAAAACACACACATATAACTCCTTAACAGTAGAGGATGCTACATCTGTGTAACAAGAAAAATACCATCTGTGGTAGATCACAGAGTAGAACACACATGGTTCAAATAAGGAAAAAAAATCCATTGTTTACTAGAATTTTATAATCTGCAACAAATACCACATGAAACTTGGGCAGTTTTTTTTCAGGCTGCTGTGTCAAATGTCAGGGAGTAAAGGAGGAAGAATGCATGAATTGTGGCAGAAAAATCTACTGTTACATGTCTTATTTCTTGAAGTATGCCAGCAATTTGTTTGTTTTCAGAAAGGGCAGCTGTAAAGCGGGAAGGAAGGACAGAAATACTTTCTCTGACTGTCTAGGAAGTCAAGCTTAGGACAGCCCTAGGTATTCTGTGCATGTCACTATGTTCACATGGATGTAATAAAGCTTTCCAGGCATGGATATGCTCCAGACTTTCATCCTCACCATGCAGCTTACTACTCAGTTCACCTCCTGCACAGCAGATGAGTTTTCCATTGCTATCAGCAATGTGGTGACGTCTACATGGCCAACATCACTCCCCCTATTTCATGGAAAGTAACAAGAAAAAGCTACATGCTATTGCATTTCCCGAACTACTTGAAGCAGCTGTAAGGATTTTTTTTTTTAAATTTGATTGTTAGTAGGAAAATCCCAAACTTCTAATGTAAACATAAAAGTACTGTTAAAAAAGGGTATTTTACATTGTCAGGCATGCTGTGTGTGAGGAAGCAGGTGTGTGTGAGGGAATGCGTGGTCTGTTGAGAGAGGGTTTTGGAGGCACATATCTGCATTTTTAGGATTTGTTTTGGGTAAGTAGCCAAAAATTGCTACTGTTTCATGGTCACTGACTAAGGAATCAGCAGAGATGTAGAAAAAAATGTGGAGAATGTAAGTAGTGCTGAGCAAGGTGGGTGATACAGGTAGGTAGTAGTAGTGCAGAAACAATTTATCTATATAGGGGCAGCTTCTTAAGGCAGTGTGACTGTGTTGCAATTTATGATCCTGGTGGTATCATAGGATGTTCCAGACTTCCACACTTGGCTGAGGTTCCTGGGTGCCCAGAGCACAAACTCAGGTGGTCATAACCCAGCATGAGGCTTCTGTGAACACATTGGTTGGTTTGAAAGCAGATTCCAGTTACTCCTTGGAGTCTGAGAGCTGGCTTTCTGTATGTACAGCTGAAGCTGTCTTGCTGTCAACCCCATCCAGAACGCTGAGAAATTAATGTGTGTGTGTTTTCACACACATTAATGTGTGGAACAGTTGATACCAAGTGCCACATCTCAGCGCTGACTTAAAATCATATCCCAGTGAAAGCAGTGGAAGCCTAACAATTTAATTGTTTATATTGATACCAAGCTTAACTGAAATTGGTAAAACTGCTTAAAAAATAAGCACAGTAGACTAAAATTGGTCTCAGTAAGATTATTTTTCCTAGAAACATTTATCAATAACGTGTATCTTATTAAATAACCTCTTATTCAGAAGTGAACTGTCCCACTGTAGAGACTGCAGAGGGAGCAGCAATCCCTGTCTTGTTTTCACAGTGCCTGTGAGAGAGTTCTGGTTGACAGTAGTGGAAACTCAAACCTTTCCTTGGCGAGGCCTTCATGCCAGTGACTGCTGGGAAGGGCAAACTTCGCTCTGGCGTCGTGCCTTTGTCCAGGGAACAAACCCATCCTGGTGCAGACTGCAGTTCCTGGGGCTATCCCATGGCTGTCACCTTTCCTGGAGCTGCTGCTGAGGTGTTTGCTGCACCCGGGAGAGCAGCCAATGCAGGGGGGCCAGAGACTGCCAGCTTGGTGTTCCAAGCTATGCTGCATAGGAAAGGTCACACAAAAGTAAAAGTTTTGTGCAAATTGCTGTTGGTAAGAGAGCAGCTCTTGTTTTGTAGCAGACTAAGGAGGAGATACAAGACGAGTGAACAAATGTTTATTCTGGTAGTTGAATGTGTGTTACAGTGACTGTGATGAGAAGGGCTGGGAGCAGAAATAAGCTTGGGCAGCCTTCTGTGTTTGGAAATTCTTCAAAGACAGGCACTTGCTGATGTACGCAGGAGTCAATTTAGTAGTCATTAAATTCTTAACTCTTGTTGTAGAAACCATTTTTTCCTAGTTAGTTTATTTGAAATCTGAAAGCCATAATATGATTCCATTCCATGTAGTATTAGGCCCCAAAACTGATGATGTTTTGGAAGTGCCTGTGTAAGAATGCCAACCCCTCCCTAGTTACAGTTGTTTTCCAGAGACCTGGGTTTATAAGAGCATGCCAGGAAATCCCTTGTCCTAACTATGGAAAGGGTGGGGAAAGGAGAAAGAGAAGGAGACTGAGAGCTTAAAGAAGTCAGAAATTACTACATTGAAGTTTTACAGTCAGTCAGAGAGCTATTTACTACTGGGATTGCCCAAATCAAAAATTGTATAATGATGGGTCCTGAATTTTCACACATACCTGGCAGAAGAAAAATTTAAATGTTATATTGCAAGAATATTAAAAATATGAATTTTTAGTTCAATGCATTATTATTGTCATACAATAATGTTGAGCTTTGAAGTTGTAGGGAGGCTTGGTTTCACTATGCCTATAGATTGTATCACAGGGAACCTGGTTTCTCCTTGGCCATACTTAGTAGGAGGTGTAAAGCTACAGAGGTCAATCAGCAGTCAGTAAAGGCATAATTCAAAAAGGTGATTTTTCTTTTGGCACTGAGTGTGCAACTGCAATATTCTGTAGTTAGCCAACCAGTAAAGCAGCCACCCCAAAATGGTGTTGGCATTGCAGGCCAGTAAATAGGGGAAAAAAAAATCCATTCTGGTAGAATAAGCTGTTAGTCTGATGATGAAAATTTGGAAGTGAGAAAGAAAATAAACCAAAAAGGGCAGTCTTTACTGCAATGTAACATGATTTTAAATTATAAACTGCTTGGTGAGCTTTTGCAGTAGCTGTGGGGACTTTATTTGCCATTATTTCTTGCCCAACTGTCTGCTACTGTGCTTGAATTGCTTTAATTCCCCTCCCCCAGTAAATTCCTTCCGTCTCATCTATTATCTAGAGAAGGAGAGTTTCACCTTGTTTTCCACATTCTTTGGTTTACAGTTATTTTTCAAAAGTAATACACACTCCTAACGTAGGGCTAAGAGACCATCCATAATTTAAGTGCAATTCTTGTAGTGGCAAAAGCAGTCAGTAAAATAAGGTGCTATAAACCACGTGCCTTCTATACTTGATCATATTTCCTTATAGCAGAAGCTGCTGCTTGTTAGGGATTAGGGAGCTGAGATGTCCTGGCATCTCCTGCAAGCAGGAAAATCACAAACCTCAACCATGTATGTGCTGAAGTAAGTGGTACTTAAATAAAGGTTTTGAAACCTTAATTAAGATGAAGTGAAAACTAATCAGCAAAACTTGGCACTGATCAGGCAAACTGTACTTCATTTTATCTGTCATGCTATTGCACCTCCTTCCCTGCACATGCACTCAAAATCCTGAAGACTACGAAATGTAGTCCCCTATAAGGTTCTGGGATTTCAGTATTTTTGACTGTCTCAATTATAAAATAAAATAAAATAACTAAAAAAACAAAAAAAACNCAGAGAAAAAACACAAGCACAACCCTGTGTTCCAAAACCTCAAAACTTCACAAAATGAGTGTTTTTCCACTCATGGAACTTGCAGAGCTTGTTACTGTTTTCATGTTTTTTAAAGACATGGGGTTATAAAGGTTATTCAAAGTGTTCTCTTTGGATGGAGGCTTAGTGTATTTTTCTCAATCAGGCTTTACTCGTTTAATCACGGATTTTTGAGGCACTGTTAAATTGGATTTCTTAAGGTAACAGAAACCTCTTTGTCTGAAACCTTCGATTCTAGAAATACCAAAGTGCAGTTTAGAAAAAAGAAATAAGAAACATCTGGCAAGTCAGGATGCTGTCTGCACTGGCACAAAGATGCAATAATAAAAAGCCATTTTTTTTCCAAGTCTGTGCTTGCAAATAACATTATTACAAGAGCTTGCTGGCTGCAGAGTGCCTTATGGGAGCAAGGACATGTTGCAAAGTATTTTGCTGTATGGAACAGCTACACTTTGGAAATAGTTCTGTGTTGGCTACTTGCATGAGAGAATAGTGAGGTTGGCTTATATTTGGGGTAGGTTTGTGTGTCTCACACAGATGTATTCAAGCTAGCAGCTGGTAGAAGAACTAAGGGCAATGTAAAAGCTTTGTTTCTTAGTAGATAAGACAGTCATACTCTGTTGTAATTGGTTCTTCATAGTATTGAAAAAAGTCTTTTAAATACCATTGGGATCATCCTCCCTGGCATGCCAGCCTGTCTTTGATATTTGTGGTAGTGAAAGGCTGTGGCCTGCAAGGAAGTGGATGTTAGGTGTGCATATAGAGATTGCACCCCAAACCCTTTCTGTGCCAGGCTCATTGATACAGATTAGGCTCCATGCTCCATTGCCTAGGACGGTTTTTTATGCGCAAGTAGCCAAAAAGTGCTGGCACATAGGAATTCTCCTGCCCACAAAATAAAGCATACAATGCTTATTGCTGTTCAAGGAAGGTAAGCTCATGCCAGCCATAATCTAAGCCCTTGCTTTCAGAATGAAACAGCACTTGTGCTTTTTCTAGTATGCAAGCTCTGCTCATCCTGTCAGAGATTATCTTAATACTATTCTCACAAAAATGAGAATCTCTGTTTTAGCAGCAGCTAAAATTATCTTGCAATATGACAGCCAATAGCACCATTCTGGAAGAAGTGCATTACAGAAAAAATATTAATGGTCTCTCACATTCTTCTCCTGGCTTTAAGTATGCCCCTGGCATTTTCAGTGTTTAATTTCTTTTCCCTATAGTCAGACTCTACTGTGGTTTGGTGCTGAATAGATGCTGATTTATCTTGGTGTCAAACTGACAACTCTTCAGCGAGGTGTCAAGTGAGACCTTTGTCCCCGTGTAAAATGGCTCTGCTGGCACCAGATGTCAGTGTTGGTCTGTGCTCACCGGGCACGTCTGTGTCCCCCTCTGCCCCAGGGGCAAGTGCCTCAACAGGCTGGATGGTGAGAGCCTCCTTGTCAGGGGTCAGCACCTGCAGCTGAATTAGACATGAGAGCTGCTTTCTGATTAAGGGATTTTTTAAAAAGTAAATTTATCAGATCACTTAAAAAAGTGATTTGATAAATTGTATCAACAAAACAACAGCTATTTTGGTCAGTTAATATGAGCTGTTGTTATGTAGCCAGTTCTAGCTGTATTTTACCTCCAGCTGCTGTAACTATACTGGAAGTGCAGCCTGTGGAAATCTTCACAGAGTTTGCATTTATGTTGTGCCAATTGTTTACAGGCAAGTTATTTTTACTGGACACTGATTACAAAGAGCAGACTAACAGAAATGTGTTAGCTTTACCAAGATCCCTCATAACTTAAAGAAATAAGTACTCATTATAGTAAGTGAGTAATAGTCCTTGATGGAATAATACAAATGATTCCAACTCAACCCACTGAACTGTGTGTATGTGGGAGAAGGAGTTTGGATAAACCAGCAAGGCAGATGTTTTGAAGCCAGTGACTGAATCTGATTTCTGGGTCAGGTTCTGTGTTTCACCTTTGAGAGGATTGTAGAGAATTTTTGGCTTATTGTGATCTATGGGCTGAAAGAGCTTTTGACATTACTTTGCCAGGGAAAAGTTACTCTGTGTAATGGAAGCAGATGCTGGCTGGCTCTGCTTTTAATGGCCACAGTGATGTGAAACCTGGTGCCAGCATGTTTGGCCAGCACTGCTGCTAAAGGATGGCATTCCTACATAGAGAGTCAGAGCTCAGGGTTAGGGATGCTGTTTCTTGACTGATGCCCTCGGTTTTGAAGGGAGTATACAAATCTGTTCTGAAGTCATTTTAGTGAACAGAAGTAAAACCCATCTGTGACTTGAATTGCCTCTAGAGGTGCCTGTTCATCTCTGATAACTGAGAGGAATACAACCAACACTACCTTGGGTTATATAAATATGATTTAAACGCTTGAGATTTAACGTGATTGATATATTAAGACATCTTGATAAATTTTTCTACTATTGCCAGTATAAATTGATATTTTCTACTATCAATTTACACAATTGCATTTTGCATTAGGCCCTCAGAGGAGGGAGAAGGTGAAGAAAAGCAAACCAGTAACTTCAGCTTAGTAGTACTGAAAAAAAAAAAATCTCTTTGGTAAGAGAGAATACAGATCGTGAGAGAATTGGAACGTTGCTCTAATTGAAAGGAATGCTGAACTAATGTTTGTATTAGAATAAATTACTGGAAAAAAGCAAGTGAAAGTATGAAAACATATCTAGACCGCAGAGTTGAAATAGATTAAATTTTAAGGGAACATAGGAATGAACTGGAAATTTCCTGTTATTTTCCTAAGTTAGATTTGTAATAGAAATAAGAAAGTAGTCTTAGCTAGAAATGTATCTCGTTTTTATCTCTATTCATATTACCTTGAAAAAACAGGATATTGGATATCAAAAATAAGAGGTCCATATGCCCTAGCATACATGCTTTGCTGATTTGTATTTTTGTTGGAAAAATTCTAATTCATATTTGTGACATAAATTAGGGTATGAATGATATGAAAAAAAACTCCATCTTTTTTCCTAATTGAGAATAGAGGGTACTCCCCACCCTGCCATACCCCAGGGATCTAAACACGGAGCAAAAGGACCTGAACCAGTAGGAACACTGGAACTTTAGAAAATATTGAAGTATTAGCAGGTGCTATTTGATGCTGACATCCTCTAAAACCACATAGTGACTAGCAATAGACTTTGACCTTTTACATGAATTTATATGATTATTTATATCAGGACTTTTATCTTTGCTTTTTAGCAGTGAGAATTCCTACAAACTTGGGCTTTTTGGAAAATATTAAGATTTTTGTCCTTTTTTGGGGTGGGGGTGGGGGTGGGGAATACCAAGGGGGGGACCAAGCTCAACAAACAAACACACAAGGAAGAAATCTGTATCATGTTATGGATGTCATTACATACCTTTTGCAAACTCACCTCACTGACAGCTCAATTTGTCTAGCTTGTGTTTTCTGCAAGGAAAGTACAATGTTTTATCAGTTACAGAGGCTGCTTCTGGGATGTTTGCCTCCAAATTAATCCTACTTGTACTCCATTTCACAGTACTAATTTAATTCACTTCTAATCAGTAAAGATGTTTTCTCTGACATTCCCTTTTTCAAATGAGTTTCTAGGTTGGAATATGCAGCTATGAGTAAAAAAGGATCTGGATATTTGTATTAGCCATTTAAAAGTTGTATTTCATACACTGTTTCATAAACTATCCTGACAAGAAGAAACCCCTTACCCCTGCCCCAAACCCCAACCCTTACCTGGGGCCGTCTTTATAATTCCCGTCAACCTGGAGGTACCTCAAATAACCAATAATATTTAGCCAGGAGATTTTTTTCTAATTTTATATTGCTTAATCAACCTATCTGCTTATTTGTTTGTAGTTCTGTCCATGATTTGCAGTACCACCTGTTATACTCACTTCTCTCTTACTCTTTCCTGTTCTCACCATAATGCTGTTGCAACATAAACTTTTCCTGGTACTTCTAAGGCCTTCCACAAAATAAAATTAAGTCATCAGTTTGAGTATACTCTGACAGGAGTAATTTAAAATATGTTAAAGCTGTAATAACTTGGTTTTATAAATGGAAATACTGGTCCATTTTAGAAATATGTAGAAGCCAAAAAGTAGCCACAGCATATATTATAGTTTATAATTCTTGAAGAATTACAACCTGTCAGTGTATTTCTAGCTGTGTAATAAGACTGAAAATTAAATACTCTATTTAGTTAAGTTTTACTGCTTGGTGGTAGCAAGACCAACTGATGTTATGGAAATGGTATGTTAATAATGTTTTGAGAGATGAACTAATATTTTGAATCGTAAAAAGGATCGTCTTTCTTTAAGGATTTTTGTCTTGATCTACTGAAAAACTGAAGAGCTTTCATTTGTGCGGATTTTGCATGTTTGATCCAGGGGAAAAAAATTGTCATCTTCTAGTTCAGTGACACAGATCCAAATCCTATCGAAGTTTAAGAACTTTCTTTCTGTTTCTGGAGGTTTTTCCATCAAGTTAGAAAAGAATATCCTTTTGACTTTCATGCCAAGGGATCTACTTGTGTCTCAGATCATAAATCTAACCAGCAGGGGAAGTCAGACAGAGGAATGCCTCTTTGTAGGCACTGAGCCATGTCTAGGATTTTTACACGCGCTCTTTCTCTTCTTGTGTGCAAGTAATGACTGAGCAGGACTCAGCTTTCCAGAGGGTGAGGGCTGATGAATCTCTTCTTCCTCATTTTTTCCTCAGGGAGCAGACAGATCTTCTCCTTCCCTAAGCTTGCCCAGCATGGTATCCTCCTAAGAAGGCAAGAATAAGAAGAATGTGTAGCACAATCCTTTCTCACATTTCTTCCTTTAATAAGTTCTGTGCTTTATTTTCCTTGTACAGGATTTGTTCCAAATTTTTCATCATGAGCTCAGAGTTTTGCTTAAATTGTACATCTGTTAAATTAATCTATTTGTGTGTGGCAGACTGCTACAATGATTAATATTTCCCATCTTGGTGTAGACAGTTGATGCAAAGCACAGGATAATATTTTTAAAACTGCACATTTCTAACTAGAATCCTATTAGTCATCTTTTCTAGACAAAAATGAAGGGTCATGTCTACACTCTAAGTGAGGTTAGTTTAAAAAGCAGACAGAAAATATAATGTAAAAGCTCACAGCGTTTTCAGACCATGCATTGATATATGTAGCTTTAAGAAATTCCAGGGTGTGAGATTTTTCATTTCTGGAAGAAAATACTGATGTTCAAACTCCAGCATTACCCACAGCACTAGTCATGTTTTCCAGGTTGGCTTCCTAGATGGGACTGTGGCTTCCAGTCTTATATCTCTGGGATTCCTCTTCAACTGCATCAACATCTGGCACAGTGCTTTTATACAGTTTTATTATTACTTTCCCCCTTTTAAATACATACGCGATGAAAAATATTACAGGATGGTGACATATGTTATCATACAAAGGAAAAAAGTTGTGGCTGCAAAACGTAACCTCTGCTTTCATGGTTAAACATGAAGATTTAAGTCATGGCAGGACAGAGACCCTGGTCATAACTTTGATTTCATTTTATTTTTCTTACCTCTGAATAAGAACCTTCATCAAACAATAATCAGTGATAACCTAGGCATCTGAGTCAAGCAGAGAGAGCAGTCTGTGGGGCAATGGAGACAGCAAGGAAGTTCTCAATCATAGCTCAGTGACCTTTAGCCTGCTGTGGTCCAGCCCTCCCCTTAGCAACGCTGGAAAAATGCTACTGAGAACAGGAGGTTTCAAAGAAGGGAAAGTCAATCGTGGTTCTTGTTCATTCTACTTAAAGATGATAAATCAGGTAAATAACCCATGTGTTGCATAAAGTTGAGTTTGAGAATGAAAATAATGCCCTGGGTAAATTTGGGGCAGATGGGAATGTGACAATATCAGCTGACAAAGGGTGACTTCATAGAATTACAGACCTGGTCACTTTGGATCACTTCTATAAGTCTTTACTTTGTAGCACCCAAATTGTGGGGTTTCGTCTTCAGCCTTAAATTGCTCATAAATCAAAAGATTGGCATGCTGTATTTCCATTGCCTTTCTCAATTCCACATTTAAAACTATGGCTTTTATACATTTAATTTTATATGGGGCCTGTGCTTTATGATGTCATATAAGGTAATTTCTACTATTCCTGCCCAGTTTCTGTCAGAGTTTCCTTAATGTGCTGCAGATACAATTAGAGCTGCCAGAGCTGTAGCTCCCTGTTACTAACGTGGCTGAGCTGCACATAAAGTCATCTTGCTGGGCTCAAAGACCAGGGGTTTGCAGAACTTATTCAAAGTCAGCTTGAGCTTGCTGTCTTCTAGAAATGCTGGTAAATAAAATGTCTCTGCCAAGCAGATTAAATGTTTCAATTTTAGATTGTGGGAGAGGAAAGTAATAGCTAGCCAAAGTTCTGTGTTTCATCTTAATTGCAATTTATGTAATTAAATTAAATCATCTAGTGCTTTAGAGGTAGATTTCAGAAATTGATTTAAAATTAATAATAGAGAGAATTATTAATTCTTACATGTAACCTAGTTCAGACTGTTCCATAACTCAAAGCAGAAAGGATGGCTTATATCAAATTTCATCTTCTAAATTTTTCATTTCATCAAGTAGTTCTACATGTCTGTCTTTTTTCTCTAGTCTGAAAACAGTAATTGGAATTCACCATTGCTGTGGAATGAGGGAGGGAGCTGAATTATGTGTACAGTAGTAAATGTCACTACCTATATTCCTTCCTAACAAAGAATACTCACTGCCCTGTAATTCAGAGAGAGATGTCAAAAGCTGTTTATAAACACTTAGTCATAAAATAGGAGTCCCAAACACTAAACTTTGATGTTTTGATAAGAATGCATTTGAATAAATCCATTAATAAACAGATTTAGTACTCCCAAGTTCTCCTAGCAGTTATGCCATTGTAATGTCTTGCTTCCTGCTCTGTGCTTGCATTCTCAGAACTTGCAGAGTACGGCTTTGACTTCCTAATGTAGCCTCTCAAGTTTGCCAGGATTTCTGAACTGTAGTCATCTTTGTAGCTGCAGTCATGGCAAAGTCTCTTGTCTTGTGCTCCCCTGAGAGTGCCTCTTATTGGGATTCTTGGAAAATAAATCAGTGACTGTTTCAGCCCACGTTCTAGCGAGTGGCCGACCTCTGGATCCCTTTGGATAACTCTGGAGTGACTCACAAGTCTTGTCCAATCCTGGCTTTCTTAGCATTTTTCCATTCACTTCAGTTGCAGAACAGTGTTCTTCCTGCACTTCAGCTCTAAGAACATAAGGGAATTCTATTTAGCCTACATTAAATTAGCTGACTACATCTGTGTCTCTTACTAGGTTCTTCATGTGGCAGTCCGTTTCCTTTTCCCTGCCATGAGCTTCTGAGGTTGGGCAGTGATTAAGCCAGGCAGGCATCTCCTGGCTGGCCCTTGGCTCTGTGTGCCAGCTGTGTGACCTTCCTCTGGCACTCCACAGATTGCTGCCATGCTCAGCCTGATTTAATTTACCCATTTGCACTGATTTTATTTTGGAAAAGAAATCTGGTCATGCTGATCTGTGGAACAATGAGTTCACAAAACCTCTGTGTTGCACTGTGGGAAGTTGCTGATCTGTTTGTAGAAATAGACAACCCAAGTAAAGTATGCAGCCAGGACATAAGGTTTTTGAAGGTACAAAACCTACCAGGAATAGGGCAGACATTAGACTGAGACTTGGTTCTCATACAGCATTTCCACTAATAACCCTTCATTGAAAACCAGCTACAGAAAATAATGTTCCATTACATGTACTCCCTCAGCACAGATAATGAGACCTGGAGGGCTGTGGGTTCACCACAATCAGGTTTCTGTAACTAGGAAACCATGACATCAGTATTGGCTCCCCACATTTTGTGGATGTAATGAGTTTCAGCAATCTGCTTCTATAAGACAGCTTTGTCCAGTCCATCAACGAAGTTCTTTTCAGAGTTTCCTTATCTATCTCAGTTCACAATACTTTGTAATTTACTCTTATCAAACAGCATGATAAGAAGTAAAATTGAAGTAAGTACAGTAAAAAGCAAAACTGAATGTTGTGGTATTTCATAAACTATGAAAATGTATGATTTTCTTTGTATTTTTCTGGTTTTGGGAGTTTATCGTGTTGTACTTCAGCAGACAAGCAACCTGAGATTTGGAATAATGGGATGATTAAATCCAGGTTATTGGAAGTATTTATTCATCTTAAGATTTATGTCAGGTGTCTAAGGGCAGATCTAAAAGACTCATAAATGGTCAACAAAATGCTGGTTTTGAATGCTTTTATTCTGCTCCCTCTGAAAGACTTTATGAAGTGAGCAGTGTCAATTTTGATTTTGTTCTGGTTTTGAACACAGCATGAGTGCCGTTGTTTAGGGTGTACCAGTCACCTGCTCTTGCACAGAACCTGCCTGGGTCTGTGTGGGTAGTCAGGCTGTACCTGGGGTTCCATTGATGTCAGGTTTGGGTTTTAGGCCTTTAACAGTTTCTGTTTGTAGCCCAGCCTCAGTTGCTGGGCTGTCCTGTCCATATTGCAGACAAAATCCTGCCAAATGAAGCCAGATTTAAGATTGTACCATGTTCCGTGTAAAACACAATATCCATCTGCTGTGACAAAGTTTAGCAATCACAATGATGGATTTATTGTGTGGTATAAAAGGAGCAGGTCTCCTGATCCAAGTCCTGAAAGTCATCTTGTATGCATAACATGTCTATGAAACAGTCACTACAGAGGGGAAAGCTCAGTTGTTTGAAAACAAAATGTGTAATTTTTTAAGTATGATGTTGTAACAGGAAATTTTAATCAGCAGATTTGATCTACTTGGCAAGAAATACCTGTTTTGATGAAAAGATTGGATCTGAGTTATGGAATCTTTATTCTGAAGGAGAGATTATATGCAGTAAGTAGCAGAAATATTTTGTGATTCTTATTACGTTCTTAAAATATTTCAGACTCCAGCAAGTGTGTGCAGTAGAAATGATTTTATTGACGCTGAGTTAATGATGCTTAATACTACCAGCTTCTGGAATGGCTAGAGCTCAGTTTCTGTCAAGGGTTACCTGCTTTACACTGTTAATATTAATTTGGCTTTTCCCCCCTTTCCCAGTTAAAATTACCTACTTTAACTCATTTAGCAAAATATTGCTCTGTGACTTCACTGAGCTGAATCCAAGGGCACTGATGCCTTTCTGTACTTACAGTGCCTATTGCATTCTTCCAGCTTTCACTCCCATGTGGTGGGTGAAAGAGAGGAGTCACTGATGTTGAGTAAAAACAGATCTCAAAGGTACTTAAAAATAAAGATCTGAATGTTAAATTAAAAATATAAAGCTGCATTTCATTATCACAGCCAGCATTGCATTTCATGTGTTCCACTATTAAATGGGGCTTTCTGTGCTAAGCCCCACTCTTTTAAAATTTGTCCTTTTTTAAACACTAGAGGTTACTTGTGAGATTGTTTTTTTCAAACAGGGTAATGTCTTAGCAAATCTATGCCTGAAAGGTGTGTGTCTTTTTAAGAATAACTAACTGCTGAGAAAAGACAGCTTTGAAAAGGTATAGCAACCAATAATAGCAAAATGTTAATTAAAAAGCTGGCTTTACATCTGCAATTGATTACATTTCTGTGATTATTTTTCACAGCAGCCAAGAAATAGGTGCTCACTTGTAAGCAAAAAGTAATTTTAATGACAGCTGTGAATCATCCAGGTTGCTAAAAAGTTAATTCACAAACCTGGTGGTACTAGGTGGAGTTGAAAAAGTGTGCCAGGCACTGCAGGAGCTTTTGCAGAAGCAGTCAGGAGAAGCCTTCTCCAGTAGCACCCAGCTGTGTCAGCTGGAGGGTCAGGGTAGGTGAATTGTAGCCTTCACAAAGAGTTTGAGGAAGGAACCCTTGAATGTACTGTCTTTGACCTGGACTTCTAAACATGTGAAATGTTAAAGGAAAAAACAAAATGAATCAACTGCCAAGTGGAGGAGTGGATCTCTGTGTTCCTGAGAAGTGATTCAGGTGGCTTCATTTTTTAATGTACTTGCTTTAAAAACAGCAACAACAAAAAACCCCAACAAACCAGGATTCCACACCAAACCCTGCCCCCTCCAAATCCAAAAAACCCCCACCTTCATATCTGTCTGTCTGTCTGTCTATCTATCTACCTACCTACCTATCTACCTCCTTCATGATCTAGCTTTAAAAGCAACTGCTATGCTCTCCTGTGGCTTTTCAGGTTTCAGTAGTTACAACNAATGGGGGTGGTGTTGCCACCAAGTCAAGAAAACTGAAAATATCAGTTCTGACCTTGTCTATGTTTATTAGAACCAACAGAACACTTCAGAGATTACTGCATTACAGCTACTGCTGTTATAAATATTGAGGAGGGGAATTTTTATTGTTTTCTGTTAATAATCTAAAGAACAATGTCTTCCAGGGCAACTCCTGGAGTTTATGAACTAGAGACACACAAAATCCCACAGGTGAATTCCCTGTGCACCTGGGGCTAGTAAATCACCCAGTATTTAGGACACTAAGGAATCAGTGATAAAAACTATAAAATTAGTAACTAGTAGAAGCTTTTTTTGTGTGTGCCAGCACTTGTGGCATAAAAAATGTGACCAGTTTTTAAAGGGTTATCTAAAATGCCTTTTTGAGTTTCTTTGTGCAGGCCTGTCACTGAACTGATTTACCCAACAAAATTGATTTTAAAGGTGGGATATTTTGGATCAAAATGACATACCTGTTTATATAGAGTTTTGTAGGTTATAAAGACATAATTGGGCATTTTATATGAGCAGTATCTAAGAATGGTTGTGTCTTATTAATTCTGAAACCAGTAAAGCTTGCACAAATTGTTCGCATTAGCCTTTGAAGTCTGTTTTCTTAACATCTTGAATTCTGCTGTGGCTTCCTGGCTCTGTGACAGAGATGCTCTCTGGAATGATTAAAGAATGGTAGCAACTACACTTGAGCCTTCAATGAATCCAGGTCTTGGTACATGATTCTTATGGGTTTCACAAAAACTGTAATTTAAAATTGGCCAGAATGAAGAATTCATGTTTGTAACATCAGTCATAGTGACACAGTCCTTGCAACTTTTGCCCACTGGAAAACTTGTAGGGTTAAAATTGTATGAATTTGTTCTGTGTTTCTATAAAAAAGAGCAAATGGAATCTAAACTTTATGCCCATAAAGTTTGAATTCACGTTCTTTTGTTCCGCCTCTCCTCTCATAGGAACTTAATAGGCACTTAAAACATTGCAGTGAGTCACTGCGGGATTGATGCTCTTCCATGCTGCACAGATGTGTGGGTTTTTTTCTTAGCTGTGATTCTCATCAGGTAGTTTGGATGCTTTACTAAGTTATGTAGCAGAGGAGAAAAGAGAAGAGCTTTGTGAAAAGGGAGACATCGAAGTTTGAGACCAAATAATAAATGGGAAAGGAGAGGAGAAACTTTGTTATCTCAAAAAAATCTGGGTTTTTTTTTGTTTTTTTTTCCACACGTTACTCTTTCCACCATATTTGTTAGACTATAATTTGCACATTCTCTCACATAATGTTTTATTGAAAAGTCACATGAAACATGATTTTTTGGTTTTGGGAATTCTTTTTCTAAAAAAATTAAGGTTTTGCTTTTTTAACTGGATGACATTTCTAAAGCACTTCAGAATTCTACTGGGTTTTATGAGGAAGATTTTCACAGCTGTGTAGTGAGGTATTGCCATTCAAATTCAGATGTAACTGAACACTGAACTCCTATTTTTTGTAAACTTCCCAGAGTCCATTTGAGTATTGGGAAAGGGCTGCATGGCTCCCTTGCAAGCTTGTGCAATGACTAGAACATTCAGAAAGCAGCCTAATTTGTGGTGTCTGAAATCACTGTATGTGAAAATGAATAATAAAATGTGGTGAAGGATCTAACACTATTTTAGGAATTACACTGATGAAAAATTACGAGAGAACTTGTAAAGAGAGGAACAGCCAAAAAAACCCTAAGCAACAATAAAATTCCAAACCAACTGAACTGCTGATATCAGTGTTCTATAGTTTAAAAAAAATAAATCCCACACCCCCCAAAAAACCCAACCTAAAACCAACTCAAACCTGAGGTTCTGTGGTGTTGTAAACCCATGTTATGCTATTTTTAACGTGAAAGCTCAAAGTGGCGGAATCATGTGTTCCCCCAGTTTAATAAACATAAGCCAACAGAATATGCTTCCTAAAACTCTGAGGTCCAATTGCTCTTTTTTAGATTAGGCTGACAAACCAAAATTTTTTGTTTATTAAGGGTTTTGTTTTCACAGTGGGTTAAAGTGTGAACAGACTACATCCCTGAACGTCCTTGGAAAAGTGAAATTTAATATATTGCCTGAAAATCCTCAGAAAAGTGAAATTTAATATATATTCTAGAGTGTATTTTTGGGATGAAAAAGTTTCATAAATACTCCATGCCTGTGGGACAAGAACACTGCAAAATTAGAAAGGTGGAGAGGGGAATGCAGTGTGAACACAATGCCAAATCCCAAAGAAGCAGTGCTTCCCCCACCTCCCTTCTTGGCAGTGCTATGGGAGCTGTTGTCACCTTGAGGTGCTTATCACTTCCTGGGTGACATTTGCTGACAACTATCTTTACAGTCATCAGAAGAACATTTTTTAAAAGTGTACTTGTAAATTACTCTAGTTCCCTTCTTATATATTATGTATTAGTAATCTAACTCTCAGAGTTAAATTAATTAAATTAACTGGGAATTAAGTGCCTTTGATGTAATGCATTGCAAACCCATATGGGCAGTGGTCTCGGGGTTTTCTGATGCTTGGCACTTTGCCCTGGCTCATGTTTCCACAGATACTCTAGAGATGAGTAAAAGGACACTTTTCCTTCAGTCTGTAAAAAGCTGATGGAGCATTCCTTTGGTATCAAAGACAAAGACCTGTCTATGAATTATGCAGTGGAAACTATATGGGAGAAATTAATACTGTAGGTATGGCTCTCCTTCTGCTGGCTCTTGGCAGTAGTTCCAGGTTATTCCTGTGCAGAAGTGCTGTGTCTTACTGATTGAGGGGAAACTTCAAGGACCCATGCACGTCTGGAATATTGCTTTAGTAAAGTTCAGTCATGTCAGACCAAGTAAAATGGTAATGCAGGAACAGCAAAAAACATTTGCAGTGTCTGTCTGCCTGGTCCTGTCTACTCTTCCTTTTTGCTCCTGAGCACCTGATAGCAGTCAGTACCTCTAGGTTTTGTCTGTGCAACTGCTGCTCATGTTCTGATTAACTTATTGAGGAAAAAAATGAAAACCAAAAACCTCCAGCAATTAAGATGAACAGTTCCCACAGACAGCAAGAGTGGAGTTTAAAAGTGGGGACTGGAAAGGACTTTGATGATTCCTGTTCCGACCACCTCAATGCTTTATCTGAGTTTTTTTCAGCAGTTCGGGAAAGATTGATTTATGACACATCAGTTTTCATCTAAAGCTGCACTCAAGTCATGAATGGGTAGGATAGGATTTACCTTTGTGATGGCATTGTAAAATAGTACTGTCTGGAAGCAATTTGAGGAGTCCCTGCAACATGAACAGCACACTATAAAGGCTTTCTGATTTATAAAATATTTTTTATGCCATCAGACTTAACTCTTTGGTGACTGTAGCTGTGTAGCAGTTGACTATGTACAGTGATGTGAATCTAGCAGGAGACAAGCCACAAAGGACATAAAGTTAAGATATTATAAAGTCAGAGATCCAGGTATTCCAAAGATGTGAAGATAAATTATTCATCTAAGTAGCATACTGCAGGTCAAATGTCCCAAATATTTTTAGGGTTTTACTAAATATTATATAAATATAATGTTTACATGTATGCATAAAACTGAAATACATGTGTGTTTCATGCTTTAGATACATTTTTCATCAATATTAACTGGGTTTGCAGTCCAGAAAATATTTAGACTTAAACTGTTAACAAACACTGTCCCAAGGGCACTTTCTTTAGAGAGAGCTTTAATGTAAGTTGGAAATGCCTTGCTGTTTATACATAAGTGCATACACAATATGGACATTACAGGTAGGTGTGTAAAACAGCATCTGCAAGTGGTTTGTGGCTGGCTTGAGCTGCAATATTCTATCTGTGCCCAGCGATGTCACTTCTTGTAACAATCCTTGAAAGGATTTTGCTCTAAAACTTTGGTTTCTCAGATGCATTTTTAATGTAAGTAAAAGATGTGTCTGTAGGAGGTAAGATTAATATTCTTAGCTTCATGATGTCTGAGCTGCTCATGAATTGAAGTCCACTGCAATTTCCCTTGTAGCTCTTAAAGAAAAGTGAACTGTTGGTTTGTGTTTTCTTAAAATTCTGTGTCAAGTATGCCAGCTGAGGAGATGATTACTGAATATTCCAGTTGCCCCAGGCAGCTGAGGCCACTTCCTTAACAGTTATCCAAGTTAAGTCGTTTGTCTTTGTGGTCAGTGAGCTATGGTTTATTTCTCTTTTCCAGTGTATTTTGGACTTTAGTGTACAGCTTTTTCTAATCCTTTTTCCTTAAAGAATCATGAATTGCAGTGTTACTGTGCTGAGAAAAAGAATGGCTGGTTCCCAATAAAGGCCAGGTGTTTGAGGCAGGCAGGGCCACTGTGAGGAAGGGGAGCTGCCAAAATGCAAGTGCTCCAGACAGCATGGCACAGAGAGGGCTTGGATGAAGAGAAGTTTACTGCATGTCTGCGTAATCTACACTGAGGAGGACGTCTTTCTCCATTGAGATGTTGTTTTCCTATATGGTTGGATAGATTGTCTTCTCTGTGTGAAAAGCAGAAGGCAGAAAAATGTAGTATATTAGAGCAAGCCAGAGGATCAGGATCTATGAGCAGGGAAGCATACATGTCTGGAGGAGCGTATCGTATTGCAAAACCTCTGCTTAGCAGCTAAAGGAGAGAGCAAGCGCTTTCTCCAGACTAACACCCACTTACGACATGCCTTTTGCTCCAGTCTGAGAAGCTCACGAAATGACCGTGTACTTTGTACAAGTTTTCCATGTGAGCTGAAAGAATAGCTTGGCTTTATGACTCCAGCTATTACTTTCATCCAGTGTCAAAGCTGAGTTCCAAAAAGGTCTGTGTTTAGTCTCCAACGAATGAAAAAAAAAGTTCGCTGCTCCTACTGAAAACTCTCTCATCTTTTCCAAATAGTTTCTGTGTGAAACAGAAGATGTGTCTGAGCTGTAGAGGTGGCAGCAGTTATGCTATGCTTTGGCTACAATGGGAATGTGCAGAGAAGCTCTCTCTGTCTGGAATCCAGGCTGAACATCCCTTCCCTTGAGTAACATGCCCATGAAAAGGGAGGATAACAGAAGGAAACCATGTCCCCTGTGTCAGTGCCCCCTGCTTAGGGATGCACACGAGCAAAGCCCTAAAGGAACAAAGCCTGAGTGAACTTCAAAGTGCTTTCCTTTCATAAAATGTTTCCTGCTTTATATACTAGCTGTTCCTCTTTGTTTAAATACCACTAAACCACTTGATGGAGGATATTTAATTAGGGAAAAAAATATTGCAATTTTCAATTTTGATTTTTATTTTCAATTAGTTTCTAAGATTAGAAGTGCAGGCATTTTAGAATTGATTTTTTTGAGTTTTAACAAAATATTAATTCAGTGGGTTTTTTGTTATTTGAAAGTAGCAATGAGACTTGCCATGTGGATGCGAAAAGATTTGTAGGTCATTCCAGTTTAAAAAACAGAATCAAAACTGCATTGTGTGCTTACTTTTCTTCATGCTTGTACAGAAGCACTTTATGAAACCGTTGTCTTAGAGAGGCGGGAGTTTTACACAGACCTCCATCAAGCACAAATAGGTCTGCAAAGAACAAAGCAGAGGAGATCAGCCTCTGGTCGCTCAGTGCTCTTGAACAGCTTTAGCGTGACATGCAAGTTCTGTGTCTGTTTCAGAAGAGAGGAGTTGGTTACAGCAGTGCCCTGGCCACATTCCAGCAGGGAACTCCAGAGCTCCATCTGCCAACTCCCTCCTGCAGTTACAGACGGGTAACTTCCCTAAATAAAGCATCCACCCACTGCAGACTCTCTTCTGTGCACAAATACCTGCAGTAAGCACAGTTTGTGTCTTCATGCCTATGTCTAAATAATCTTGTTGTAATAACCCAACAGCTTCTCATTGTTGTGTGTTACATGGTGTGCATGCTTGACCCCCCACCACATTTTCTGAAATGCTGAATTATTTTCCTTTTATTTTTTTTATCTCATCTTTGAGCAGGATTTTGGCTTTAGAGAAATTTTTTACTTTCTATCAAGCTCAATACTGAAGGGGAAATTGGCAGAAATTTCTTTTGTAACAATGTCTAGAAGTATCAAGTGCAAAATGAAGTGCAAAATATAGGAGTTGGCAATCTCTGGGAGTGAAAGCAGAGAAGGCCTGGCATCTCTCAGCCTGAGGATACTTGAAGGAGGGGAAACTTCTCTCTCCAATCCAGAGTAGGATTTAGGTTTTGCCGCAGACTTGGCCTTTTGAAGACATATTTTTAAGAAGCAGTCATTGTAGTTTTACCTACAGGAAATCTATATTGCTTCTCATGCACAAGCCAAGATGAGCATCTTTAGCAGGGTGTGACTGAGCATCTTTTCCAGCCCCTTTGCTTATTCTAAACTGGCTCCTTTGAACAAGAGAAAATAAGAAAGAAACTATACAACAGCTTCCCAGGAAGGAAAATGAAAAGTGAAAAAGAGATGCAGTTCAACAGAGGCTCCTGATTTGAAAGACATTTGCAGACAGTGGCACGAGGCAGTATTCGTCTGACACGATGAACATCCTGAGCCAACAGTTGTGTTGTTTATTCATTTTTGCTGTCTGCAAACCAGAGAATTTAAGCCACTGTTTGAATGTATGTTTCTACTGTTGCAGAAAAATAACAATTATAGAACCATTGCCATGCTGCTGCTTCTGCAGTCTTGGTAGGTGAATATAAACGAGGGAAAATGAAGTTCCTTATCTCTAGTTTTCAATAGATTTTGTTTTCCCATTCCCCCAAGGTTTAAGAAAGCAATTGCTCTTTGGCAGTCAAATTTTCAAACAGATTTCTTTGGCATGTGTGCTTCTGGCATAGCTGTATGTTGATAATCAATTTTACAACAGAATGAAAATAAGAAATAGATGATGGTAATTTAATATTTCCTTCATAATAAAAGTGTTATTCAGTATGTATTTTTGTACTCTAGCCCCAGATTTATGTTAATTGTCACTAGACTCCTGCAGAATGCAATTATTTCTAAACTCTTGTCAGTGTCAGAAAATGGACAGTAGTTTAAAATCTGGGCCTATGAGATGCAAGTAGGACTTTCACAGTCCTTCTTTTCACCCTTGTATTATGCTGGGAGTTCTCACTTGAGAGGTGCCTGAAAGCTTAAGCAATTTCCTTTTTTTTTCCTACTGGGAAATAAGTTGTTCCAGGCTTATGTCAGAATCCATCTGAGTGGGTATGGAAGCAGGCAAGTTCCAAAATCACTTTAAATTAAAAATCAGGCCAATGATAGTTTGCGTTCCCTGCAAGCAAAAATTTCTCAGTATCCAAATATAGCTTTAAAATACATGGCCCCAAGGAAGGATTAGTACCATCTTATGGTAAATATGATTAAATAGAAGAGTCTATTTGAAGTTCCTTTGGAATTTGCCACTCCTATATTTGTACACCTTTAGCTACTCCTGGAGGAAAGTGAGTGAAAGGAATTTTCTTGGGATTTGTATTTGCAAAATTCTTTTGTAAGAGCCAAGGAGTCTTCAATTACTCTAAAATTTATTTGGAATATGGGAATGTGAGTCTATGCTCTTTTGTGTATTATATCATATGGCTGATAAGCAAAATATCCTGATATTTCAACAAACCCAGAGAACCTGTCGGTCCTGTAATGCAGTAGAAGGTTTGGTGAACGACTGAGTGAATGGTTTCTATTCTCAATGTTTAGTAAAATGAGTGTGAAGACTACACAGATTGAATTTACATTCTGAAATGAAATTTTGCGGTGAAGAGGAGGAAAAAACATGCAAGGGCTATCCTCTAAGCAACAATCACAGAGTAAAAGTGAAAAAAAAAATCTAAAATTTATTTGTTTGATCTCCAGGTATTGTGAGACCTAGCAGGCTGTGGATCAGGGTCTTGGCAGAAAATTAATGCATTTAAAACTTAATGTGAAAATACAGGAAGGCATAGTACAGCCAATGAGTGTTCAGGGAGTTGTGTACTGTGGTGTTTTGGTAGATGATGGCACCGTGTGACTCAATGGATCTCCTCCCTCCCTCATTTGGGTGATTCCTCATATCCCCAGGACTTTTGCCTGAACAATTATTGTCATGGAAATCACCAGGTGAGCAGTTCTGTAAGTGGTTGGTACCACAGTGATGGTCTTTGCTACAGAGGTGGAATTTTTGTGACAACTAAAGCTGTTATAACCACAGGCACACTTAAGGGGTCAGGAGGTTGTGTTCCCTTGTGGGATGCTGCCCTCATACTTCATTCTGTTTTTGTGAATTCTATACATGTCCATAAATATGTGTGTGTAGAGTGTATATATTCACGTAGAGTGAGTGAATTTCGTGAATGGAAAATTCTAATTTGGCAGCATATTAGGCAAAATGATTCTGAATTAAGGAGATTCTGTCAGGATAGTAAGGCCTCAGTTTTGTTTTTTTTCTAATTTAACCAGACATAATACTTGTGAGATATGTCATGTTGATAACACAAAAAAATAAAGTTTATCTTTTATGAGAACAGACTCAGTTTGAACAGGTATAGATCAAGCTGTTAATTTACTTACCCTAATTCAGAGAGACAACTTTAAAGCATGTTTCAGCCTCCAGGGCATCTTTTGATGGATAGTTATGACAGTTTATGTACTAATAACACTTGTTCACTAGAAAATAATTTTGAAACCATAGATCGCCTATGTAGTTATCCCACAGTTTAATTTTCAGTCATTGTTGGAGTCAACTATATTTGAGTCACAAGCCTACCAGTAAAAATATTTATGTTTCTTTACAAACCCCCTGGATCCCTTTGTCTCCCCAGAATTACTTTATTTAGGCACCTAAATAAGCTGACATTTATTTTAACACAAATAGGGTAAATAATACTGGTAACTTAGAAGATCAAAGTGATCTTGGGCTGGGTTATGAGAGATGAAAGGTCAAGCTGCTGTGTGCAAGGTGGGTGGCTTTTACAAAATAGAGCAAGTTCGTTTAATAGCATACCTTTAACACTCATGACCTTCAAAATTCATTCAGGTTGCTGATGTCTTCTTTGAAATGTAGGTAAGTTGGCTGCCTTTGACAGCTGCAGACACCATGATAGCATACAGGCCTTGTGTTTACTGTGAAAAGATTGAATAAAATTTGCAATACTTGGATGTTTCTGATCCTCTTAACACTATCATAAGTGCCTCTTTCCCTCTTGACTGGCTACAGTGTTTAATTTTTACAGTGGAAAACCATGGCTGATGGTGAATCATCAGACCAGCAGCTACTGGCCTTGTCTGTAATGATGTAACTGGTAGTCAGATGCATGTGAAAGAGGCAGTCATTATCTGAAGCAATGCTAAAATTACAATAATCTAGACAAAAAAAAAAAAAAATCAGATGCCACAGTAAAAAGGTTGCATTGTGAGCAGGATACTTAGGTTACTCAGGATACTCTAAAAATTATCACAGAATGATGGGTCACTTTTTGTGTGAAGCAGACATGGTTGTTCATATGTGTTTTCTGAGGAACTATAGACATGATGTGTCCTTTGCCCTATAATTTTACTATCGTGTGCTATACTACAGTGTAGTTGACTTTTAAGTTGCAATTTTTAATGTGTTCCTGATGTGTTTAGAGTGATCCACGTTTAGCAAGGGCAATGGTTTTCAGAATAACACTGCTCAAACCTTTTTTGGCATGTTACTCTGTCAAAATGCAGGGCTGGAAACAGGTTTGTGCAGAATTCAGGATTCAGTGTTTGGTGAATGGAAATTCATTCTTAGCACCCTAAAATGGCAGCAGGTCCATGAGCCCTGAGGATTCACAGCCTATACATTTTTAAACAATGGAGAACACTTTAAATGGACCACATTTAAACATTTTACTGTCAGGGAGGTACTATTCATACCTTAGTTAAGATATTTTCTTAACTCTGCTCCTCAAATGCTTTCTAGACTCAAATTAGAAGCACAAAGTGCTTCAATGCACTGTTTAAATGGCTTATGCTTTCTTTTGAATCACATCCTGCCCCTTTCATAAAGGAAATGAACATTGGAGACATTAGATTTTATGCCAGCAATATTTAATGTGAAACACATGGCCCTAGTAGACCTCATTTTCTTGCTCATACTGATTTTGCAGATTGGTAACTATGCTTACTTCAGTGGCGCTAGTGAGATTTCATCTTGGAGAGGAAAGCTGTGTTCACAAGGGGTAAAAGGCTATCTCAAAATGCATTAACAATGGCTTTGGAAAAAGCAAGAGTTTTTAATTTTCTACTCTACATGAAGATACTCATAATTTCTACACTAAGCTCCTTATGCTAGCTGGGAAAGGCAATATGAATTCATTAATGCCTGGATAGAGGAGGCTGTTCTCAAAAGAGAGCTTGAAACAAATAATTGTAGTGTATTTTTATTTTATTGGCATTGGTGATCAGACACAACAGTTGCTGTGAAGTTCTGTAGGTGTTTTAGAGACAGAAATAAAATCTTTATATTGTCTGTGTGTCTGCAAATTATTCTGCAGAGATCTGGGGTTTTTTTAATGAGACAGAGCTGACAATTTTTCTATCATTAACCAGAACAAAATGTCATTTTGCAAGATGACTTTTGGTTAAACTCCTGAATGGTTTCATGACTGCCTTGAGATTTTAATAAATTTTATATTACATGGAGTACAATGTTATTAATAGCCAAGAGAACAATGAGCTAACATTGCAACACAAATGTCTTGCTCAAATGGAGAATTAAAAATGGGAAATGTTAATGTTGCAGTGGTCTGTGAAGTGAGATGTTTATGGTTAATCTGTGCTGATAAATGTAGTCATCCAAAAAAAAAAAAAAAGAGATGGGAGAGATGCACTTTTAGGGAATTTGATGTCACATACCTTGAAGGTGAACAGCTGCTCCCTTATTTTGGTGAAATTGTTGTAAGCACCCAGAAAAGTCTGCTCCAGGAGCAACATAGGAGGAACGGTCAGCAGAGTGTGTCTGGTTTGTGCAGCTGACAGGCAGGAGGTGACTCTGCTTTGCTCCCTTCTTGCAGCAGGACAAGGCACTGCAGCTCCTCCAGAGAAAGGGGCTGTGCCCAGAAGTTTGTTCCAAACTTTTAATTTTGGTTATAATGCAGTATTTCCCTTTGGGTTCAGGTTTCAAACTCTTGAATGAATTTTTTAACAGTGTTGAGACTTTGGATGCATAATTTAGGGTTTATACCAACTTCCTTTTTAAAGATGTGTATGAGGTTGAGCTCTTGCCTGTGTTTACACAGCAAAGGTATTTAATTAGTTAGGCTATGAAATATGACTGCCATACCTAGTTTAGAATTTTGTAGATACATTTAAAGTCAAGAGGCATGCAAAAAAGAACCTATTCAAATTTCTTTTTTCACAGAATCATAGAATCGTTTGGGTTGGAAGGGACCTTAAATTTCATCTTGTTCCAATTCCTCTGCCATGGGCAGAGACACTTTCCACTCTCCCCAGGTTGCTCCGAGCTCCATCCAACCTGGACTTGAAAACTTTCAAGTGTTTCAAGGGATGAGGCAGCCACAGCTTCTCTGGGCAACCTGTGCCAGGACCTCACCACCCTCACAGGGAAGAATTTCTTCCTGATATCTAAGCTAAACTGCCCTCTTTCAGTTTGAATTCGTCTCCCATTGTCCTATAACTAAACGTCCTGGTTTTTCCTATGTTGAGATGTAAACCATGTTTATAAGTCTTAGAAATTTACATTTCTAAACCAGCAGATTTCAAAAAATGCTGTCTGCACTGTTTCTTGAAAACATATTTAGAAGTTGAGTCAACTGTTCTTTAAAGAAAAAAGGGTATTTTAGAATGTTTGGGACTTCATATATTCAAAATAAGGTTGTTCTTTCCTTGTATTTTTCTTCTTCATTTGTTTTACTTGAACATAGTTGTGGAGAAGAAGCTTAACCACTCTGGAATACCAGACTACTTTGGTAGGAGCATAAATGATGACAGATGCAGCTATTTTGGGGACTGAAAACTGCTAATCCATGTAATTGTAAAAACACATGAAACTCCATAATGGCATTTTGTACACTGAAATGAAGATGTCCACTTGCACTTGTCTATGACCTTAATCTTAGGAACTCGGGGCGATCAGACTTCCCAAGAAACTGTGGTACCTTAAAAATAGACTTCCCAAAAACTGCGGTACCTTAAATCTGAATTGTGAAGTTATTTTTTTCATGTCTTTCTTAAGTAGGGTTACAATTAGAAAAAAGTGTTTTCTGAGGTACAAAAAGAATCTTTATGACCCAAATGAACTAGCTTGGTCTGTTTTTCTGAAATGCAAACAAAAAACCATCTTTACATGATTTACAGCTATTCAACAATGTTTGATTGTACACCAGAGGAAATATCTTGATTGAATGGAAAACCTGGGCATATAAAGTGGCTGTTCTGGTTACCATTCCCCAGTTGCTATGCAGAACTACTGTTTTGTTAAAAAAGGAATCTTGAGATGTTGTGGATTAATGTGAATTTCCATATAACTTGTCTCAGATTCTGCACTTGGCACAAGGTTTTTTCTAGCTGCCTTTTATTTTTCCTCTCAGCTTCCAACCCTCATTTGATATTACTTCAGGACTGGTTGAAAAAGAGAACATTTATTATTAGACTATGAGTGTATAGTGGAATTTTCAAATTCCCTTTAATGGGTTAAAAGAGACACTTGTAAAATTATTTGAAAATTAAATAAGGGGAAAACAAGCTTCATCTTCTCCATTCATATTCACTTTGCAGAACTCCGAGGGACAATAGGTGTGTAAGGTCTAATGCCTAAATAGGACTATTGCTTTGCAAATCTGGTTTTACACAGTTGCCTTTTTTTTTTCTTATCAGTGTCTTAATTTAATATCTAACCTCCCTTTCCTTCCTTTTGCAAAACAGATGTATGACAGTGGTATCTTGAATATTGGGAGATGTTTAAGCAGTAGGGGAGAAATGTCATTCAACTGGTGTTAGATTGGTTATTTATACTTAAGACCAGCAAAACCCTCTAAAACCCCAAACAGCCTTTTCATCTAGAAAGCTCAGTGGTTAAATTCATCATTCTTGTGTTTTCCTTGGATGCTTTTTGCATGTCTTTAAACACAGTTAATAGCCTTGGGTAACACCATAGGATAGTTTGCAGTCAGCTCTGTGAGTTTTTCATGCTCAGACCTTCCCAGCTCCTTTGCAGTCTGTTTTCATTTGTTTAGTTGCTGTTTGGAGGCAGCCTCACACACCTACTCTTAGTTTCAAACCCTTGCAGCTGGATTGTAAATGTTTGTAGTCAACATTAGCAATGGCTAGTGCCCTCGTGTTGGATGCAGTTAAAATACATTTTTTTATGTATTTCCTCACTCTGTCTGTAAGGATCAGGGTCTTTGAACTATTCTGTTATACAACCACCAACAATTTATGCTGCTGCTGTTTGACGTCTCTGGACTTCTTGGCAGTCTGCGTCCCTGGTAGGCCATCAGTGGCTCAGGTAACTTCAGAAATTCCAGAAACATGTACAGAGTTTTTATATGTGTCATTGCTTTTTTGTAAAATGTAAGGGGTGCGTTGGTTTGTTTCGTAGAAAATCTGGAAATTCAATTTTTTTACTTTCCTTGAGCAGAAATAATTTCAATTTCTGTCTTATTACAAATTTACAGCAGTGTGGAGGACCTTTCTCTTAAGTTTGTTGTTGCAGCCTGTGCTGAAACTATATGGTCTTTTTAAAGTAGTTTCTGCCTGAGCTTGAAATGCTAACTAGGATGGCAAAACAGATATCTCTAGGTTAAAAGAAGCACTTAAATACAACAGGGTGACTGATCAATTCAAATTGTGGCTTGGAAACAACTGAATTCATGAAGAAGAGTAAAAATTAACTGGAAAACTTTCTTGTCTGCTGGGTGTTAGCATGAAAGACGTGGCTCAGAAATTCAAAGTTAGCAGGCATCAAGGATCCCCCAGAGCATTTTATTCCAAACAGCAATCAATGCTCGATTCTCATTCTTATTCTGGAATTCTACTCCACATAAATGATTTTCAAATATTAAAAACTCACTCCTCAATAGATCAGCTTTTAAAATGTGGCATCATTTTTTTCTTACTACTGTGCAATCTAAGATATAAAGTTAGTGACTTGCAAAAGAGTAGTGAACTCACAGGACAACCCAGAATAAAATCCTGGTTTACTGATACTGATTAGAGGCTCTGTTTCCCTTGTGCTGTGATTGGATAGAGGTGCTTGCACTCTGTATCAGTAAGTGAACTAACAAAAATCTGGATTTTTATCTTAATTTCTTTAGTTCATATTCATTACAACATTTAATGACTTGAATCAAATGTTCATAGCTAGTCCCTGAGAAAAAGTTGCTGGAACACTTCACAAGGAGCAAGAAAGATGAGTCAGTCGTGATTCATTAAATTGTTTGGTCCTCCTTAGTCTTGTAGCATTTCACATCTCACTTAACTGTATGGTCAAAATTTTGGCAACCCATCTAGCAGTAAGTGGAATAGGCAGTTTGTGCTTTCCCTGAAGTGAAAATCCAGCTGCCATCCCTGAGGACATCAGCAGGCAGGTTTGCATTGGCCCCAAGCTAGGTCTTAAATAACATCACTTAAGATCCAGTGCTGCTTGTCAGCTGCATCACTGCAGTCAGAGGATCAGCCTACTACTGTCTGCTCTGAAATGCCAGTATTTGATTATTTAGAGTCTCCTGTTGGATGGCACACAGCTGTTTCCTTTTGTCATGCGTGGCTGCACATGTGAACAGGCATCTCTTCCATAAGCATAGGTTGAAAAAAATTCCATGAGAGAATCAAACTCGTCCAACCTGTGTAATTTAGACAAAGTTTTCCTTGGAAGCACAGATTCTTGACATAATCAGGCAGTGATGGGTACAAATCAAATTCATTTTGAAGATCAGAAATGTAGGAAAGGCAGTTGGCTTCCAGGTTAAAAATAAGGTGGATTGAAGTGACAGTCTATTTAACAACAATTAATAGTAACTGGGAGAACAAGATGATCTACTGAAAAATATCTGTAAAATACAAATAATATAAAGGTAAATGTAAGTACTCTGTATTAAAAATCCATTACATAGATTTTCAAGAAAGAGAAATGATGTCTGTTTTTACCAAATTATTTCATGTAACAAACAACAGGACACAAATTCAGTGAAATGTCAGTGTAGGAAACAGTGTTGCACAATTGCTACATTTTGTATTTACACGACAGGCAGATAGATTTCTCTGCTTGGAAATACTTTTTAGAATTGCTGTCCCTGTTTGTGCCCCTCAGGTGACACATCTATAGCAAAGGGACAAACATAAAAAGGAAGTGTCCATGGGGAAATTCTGCACAGAAGTTGGCTGTGCTGATGGAAGAGCAGCCCACATTACACCCTGTTATATGATGGTGGCAGGGTTTGGTAGTTCATCACTGGTTTTAAAGGGCAAGAGTATCATTAAATTGTATTTCTCCTTTCACACTAGGATACCGTGAGGTAAAACTGAGCACTGCCTGAAAGAGTTTTGCTTACTGTAATTTAGACATGCAATGACTGAAAATCATTAAAATAGCAGGCAGCTGAATGGAAAGATTTTCAAAATAAAAAGCCAGTTGCTTGTTTTATACAGTTTCTCAACCTGTGTTCCCTGCTCACTCGAGAGCATTCCCATATACTTGGCAATGCAGGAAATGATGGATAAATCATTACTGCAAGGTCAGTAAATTCACTACTGGAAGCTGAAAGTTTACTTGGGTTCAGAGAGAAGCAGTAAAACCTTTTAAGTAGAGGTTGTAGAATTCAAATAAATTTCAACAAACAGACATATGATATGTGTTTCTACTTTGCTTTAATAATGGCTAATTTAAATTTTTGCATTTAAGGAAAAATTGTATCTTTAGCTCTTTGGTCTTTTCTGGAAATAAGAAGTATTACCATTAATGTGGAAACCACTTTTATATGTTTTATGGGAAACTTGAAGTCTTTGTCTTTCTACAAAGTGGTACTTCAGGTAAAGCTGTGACATTCTGTGTCTGAAACTGGACTGCTTTTCTGCTTTTCTGCCAGCAGCCCGCACACTCCTGGCACTGTAGCTGCTCTCTGATTCTTAACCCCTCTTTTTCTGGCTGGATCATGTATGTAGGCTCTTGGAGCAGGAAAGGGGCAAGAGCAGCACAGAGGTCTCAGTGTCTCTGTATCCCCTACTTACATCCCTGTAAGACAGCTATGGTTGCCCAGCTGCGGGAGTTGCCAGCAGGGATGCAGCATGTTCCTGTCAGGCGGGATAGGTGTTTTACCATCAGGTATTCCCAGTGCTTTGGTGAAATGCTTTGAGGCCTAATGAGTTTATTCAAGGAGTTTCATTTAATTCAAGTGTCCTTATTATCCCCCAGTTACCTGCTCCCATTGTTACATAAAGCTCAGTTCATTTCTGTACGGCAGAGCTGCTGGGACGTGGGCACAGCCTTGCGTAAGAGCTAAAACATTGGCTCAGAGAAGGAATTAAAAATTTTCTTTTTGCTTCAGCCTTCTGGTGTAGCACACCCACAAATTACAGCCTCCAGAACTGGCACATTACAGCACTCTTCCAGTGCACACTGATGCATTCTGAGATGATCAAATCTGGCCATTCCTTCTAGCTCTGGGAATGTGAATATTATATGGACATTATGGAATATTGGATGAATGGGAATATTGGATGGATTAATGGATGCTTTTAGGCACATAAACAAATTTCATCATTTTCTTGTCTCCCTTCCTTGTAGTCATTTTGTACCTTTCTGCTTATTCTTAACATTTGTCTCAGATGTCTTCCTTAGGGCCTATGCCCTTCATCTGATTAACAAAGAATGGGGTTTGGGAGCTGAATCTTCTGGCTCCAAGTCTTCTTTCATCCCTAGCTCAAATAAAAGTGAATTGCTTCTACAAAAATAAATGCAATAGAAGCACTGAACAGTATTGAGGACAGGAGTACTTTTTTATAAAGAATGGTATGTGGGCAGGGTTTTTATTTTCCTATTTCAGAACATGTAAATCAATAGTGCTAGTTATCCCAAAATACTCTACATTTTGAGCTTGCCCATTCAGGAATGGTAGTGTAATGCCTAATGTAATGAATGGTCTTAGCTCTGATATTTTTCTACTGCTGGCCTGTTTTTTTAAGCTTTGCCTTTTCAGGTTGTGGGGGAATGGATTGTAAAAGAATAGAGATAGTGCTGCAGGCAATCTTACCCCTGATAAGTTGCAGCTGAATAAGGCAGGTGAACAGCATTGAAGGAGGAAAAAGCCGGGAATGCTGATTTGTATTGACCAATCACAAAAGAGTAAAAGGGCACACAGGTGTTACACACGTGAGAAATGGTATAAAGGGTTGTGCTGGGGAATAATAAAGTGCTGGTGCTTGTAACCATCCTTGGCATCAGGTGTGTGTCCCCAGTCATTGGGTATTTTTTTAAAGTAGTGGTCTGTATTCACTTCTGGACCATCAGCTTCATTTATCAGGCAAATTCAGTGTTTCAAGTTTTCCACATAGGCATTGCTGATATTGCATCTGGATCTGCATCTTGTGATCTGTCATGACATCCCATAATGTGGGTTTTCCACTGATTTCCAACCTACCATCTGCAACTTTTTATATGCAGTTGTTATTGCTGCCTTTCCCTTTGCTAATTTGTTAATTTCAGATTTTTCAACTTTATGTTAAGCTAGGAGGTATCTCCATGTGGTAATTAAATAAATTCTAAAAACCTAAGGATTGTTATGGACACTGACTCCCTCCAATTCAAATTTTGTGTCTATTGATATGTGGATATTGGTATTTTCACCTGTGGACAGAAATAGAAAAATCCATGCCCATTTTCCTGGCTGATCTATTTACTGATTTGTGTGTACATGAGTGTGTGTGTCTGAAGTAGAAATACTTTTATCCTGGACTCAAGGCATAGGTACTGAAGTATGAGAATAAAGGATGAAAGCAATTAGGGAATGAACACCATTGCATGGAAAAATACCATTGCACAGTGTTATAAGGTAAGTTATGGAATTGGCCCAAATATGCAAATATTTTCTAATCTAATTTTGAGTAGGTAAAAATGTACCATGCAATGGTACCAAACAATACAGAATTGTTTTTCCCATTACCTGCTCAGCACTCCTGAACGTGAAGAGAAATAGGACCTCTTATAACATCTATTTTTAGAGGATGGCAGCCTAGCCCAAGGAATGTCCATAAAACACATTGTGTTTTCTATCAACTTAGGCAGTTGTACATAACCTTGTGTTTAAGCAATGTAATCTTTATGCCGAGTCACTTTGGTTTAATGCTTGAAGTACCCATGGGAATCTCTCAGTCCAGCAACAGGTTCTCTGTCATAGTCTTTGAGGTGACATGGTGCATCTTAGAGTGACATGTTCATCTGGATGTGGTTGAAGAATTTTTAAAGTGAAATATCATTTTCCTCTACAAAAGTAAAAGGGTAATAGGTTTGTAATTACTTCAGTTGATTTCAAAAAGTATTATTTTTCTATTATCTTTTGCGTGTAATCCGAAGATGAAAAAGTTTTAAAATCTGATTTTTAGCCATTATTAACACCTTGCATTTTGAACTATGTTGCTTTACTGTGGAACCATCTCTTCACTGGCCATTTATAAAAAGCAATTGCAAAAATGGAAAGCAGGCAGTAGTTTTTTCTCTCTCCTCTTTAGTTATTCTCAGGTTTTCATTCTGTTTCACACTTTTTTCTTTTCATGCAATATATGTCTACCAGGTTAATTAAAAATAAGGTTTCCTTTTCTAGGCAAGTAGCAGGCCATGTATTACTTGTGATAAATATTTTGGGCATCCTTTCACAAGGCTTATTATTTCTGCAAATTAGAAAGGTTACCATTATTTCCTCAGAGCTTTCCTGGAGTCAGGAATACCTTAGCCATTGAGTTAGAACCTCTTCACATTTCACCTTTTAATAATTTTTCAGTTGAAATCGTTGTCTGTGTTGTTTTTTCTAAACCCTACATATGTAAAAAAATTCTAATTAAGTGAAAGCAGACTGAAATGTGACTCATTCTGCTTGTCAGGGATTGGTTTGCAGATGTAATTTTACTTTCTATAGCCAAAACCTGAGAATAGTTATAACATATAGTCTAACATGATACTATGTTTCCATTCAACTAAATTAAATCTCAATACTTTTAAAAAAGTTTCAATAAGAATTATTTTCTTTCAGCCCTCCTATTAAAGAGTAAATTTGAGCACTCCCCAAATCAGTCCTGCACTCCTGCATGTCTCACTAGAACTTAAAAATCCAGCAGGGAATTTTTGAATAAAATAGCCAGTTTATGTTCCACTAAGATGGATTCCTGGTGGATGACTGCACAGCTGTAGTAACCTCATTGTTCAGGGGAAAATGAGGTATTCCTTAGCATAATATTGAATTTCCAATCTCCCTCTGTATTTTCTGGGGAACTTTGTTCAGAGACCAAAAAAAACATTTTTAACATTGCGTTGCTACAGAAATACACAGGAAGTTAATTTTTGATACATTATAAATTCTTTGGTTCCAAAATGCTTTAGCTCACAATCTCTTTGCTTGCTTTATTATTTTATTAGCCTGGCTGGGAAAAAAGACTTTTAAGTTCTTATGTGGGAGGAGGAGGGAGGAGCAAATAGATTAACATCTGAGAGAGAATTACAAAGCTGGGAAATAAAAACAGCTTTTGGGAAGACACTGTGAAGTGAGCCAGACTTTTGGTTAGGGGCTCAGATGAAGTAGGGCTGTGTAAAGGAGAGAGCCAGCTCTGAGGGGTGGCCTGATGGAAAGGGGAAATCTCAGGCATGTCTGTTGCTTGAAGAAGATGGAATTTTAAAGTCAGGTGATTTGTGTTTCTCTCTTTATCTGGTCAGAATTGTATTTCTTTGACTTTGCAGACCTTTGAATGTCCTCAATTGGGTACTTGCATGAACCTTGCACAGAACTGTCTTTGAAGCAGTTTTTGGTCCTTGGCTTTTGAGCTGGTTTGAAACAGTTTTGGTTCTCTGCTTGGCTCTGCCCAAGCCTTGACCTGCTTTTAAAGCCCTAGCAGCTTTCACAGCAATTTAAATGGATGCATTTGAAACCCTAGTGAGAAGTGGAAATGGGTCCTGAGGAAACAGGACCCTGCCAAACAAGGGATCAGTTGTGTCCGATCCTCAGAGCTGCTGCGTGAGCCCTTCCGGAATTTCACCCCCGTGTGCGGACACCAGCAGCTCTCCTCATGCCTGGGTCTCTTTCTGAGGAGTGGGAAAGCTCGGAGAGCAAGGGACTGAGTCACATGGACACACCCTCCTTTGAACTGGCATGTGGGGGGCTGCCAGGCTGAGTCCTTCCTGTCCCCTGGCAGTGAGGGGACAATGGGAGGAGCTGTGCTCTCGTGAGCCACACCTGTCGGCAGCTCCAGTACCCGGAGCTAAGACTCAAGCTAACACAAACCCGAAGCCAAAAAAGTTGATTAGTCTGTTGGAACGTACTATGGTTTTTCGCAATTTTAGATTATAATCTGGCCTACAGTCATAAAAAGCCATGAAAATGAGCAGTCATTCAAGAAGATCTGCAGCTGTAGGAGAGTGTTTTGCCCTCAACAAATGTCAGTTTAAGTTTAATGAGACTTGCACAGGTGCATTGATGACCTTGGGATTTCAAATTATTTCATTTTTTGTTTGAGTATGAGTGACAGAGTTTTCCTGCCTGGCACACAGCTGGCTTTCTTACAAAAATATTTATCTCCAATTAGCCAGTTAAACCCTTCCCCATTTCCACAATGGGAACAGAGGATTGCAAAAGTGGAGGACTTTGAAGATTTCACCTGATTTCCCCAAAAAAGTTCTGTAATTACTCATTAAGTTTGAGTATACACACAATTATAAAACTGACATTACACTCTTAGGGGGGTCATTTCACAGAAATTCTGCATTCGTCAGTTCAAATGTGAAAGAGTAATATTTGTATGAATTGTTTGCTAGCTCTTTACTTTAAAAGTACGTTTACTTTTAGAGGGATACTATGTCACTCTTAAAGGATATGGAAAAAGTATTCACTGGGAACATTTTCCTAGACAGTTAAATGACAAACTAATGAAGTGCCTTAGACATAAATTTTCTCTCCGAGATGGAGGAAATAAGTGAATTTGTAGAATTCCAGGACCAGCAGAGATGACTTGGAGAAGGACTAAATTTTATAGGCCTGGTGTAGATCATGCATGCTTGCCAAAGAAGCAGATCAAACTTCTGTTTTGTCTGACCTCAAAATATGGATAAATTCACTTTAGACTAAAAACAGGAAAAAACCATTTAGACCACACGTGACAGGATAAGTATTGGGCACCTATGTGTTTAGAGAGGAGTATTGTAGACAAGGCAAGCTACAGGATTAAACCCTTCCTGTAACCCCTGTGTAAATGTGAGTGAACAAAAGACAGAACTATTTTTGGTATATCCTTCTTATTGATAGTGGAGAATGATTTCCATGAAAGCTGGCAAATATCAGAGAGTTAAATTTCAGTAGTACTTAAAATACTTGTTTCTACAGTTTCTTTGAGTAATTTCTCACCATCATTAGAAAAACAGAATTTGGCTTTGAGTTTTCTGATATTGACTGAGCTTTGTGTTCAGGATACTTAGAGCTGACTTGAATCTGACTGTGTAAATGTGACACTAAATAAAGCTTGAAAATAAACAATTGTGAACAGCATTTTGTTGAACTGAAAGATTTACTGAAGCATCCACTGTTGTGAAACTAATGGTTCTTTGGATACAACATACAGAGTTTTAAAACCTTACAATAGTACTGAAGGAGAATGCTGTTGAAAGGGATCCAATTTTATGAAAATAAAGGAATCAATCTATGATTATTTAGCTGTTCTTTTCTTTTTTATATAACTTTGGGTAGTGACTTTTTTTTGAGTTTGAATACCTCAGTTCCTACAAAAGTGCACGATTTGACCATGTTCCTGTTTGTAGAGATTCATTCTCTGCCAAAGAAAACATTTGTCTGTGTGCCACTCTAACTAAGTACTTCCTCTGGTCTATGTGTGTGTTAGGTTCAGCTTGGCCTTCTGATGGTCTGTTGGAGCCCATACATAAGATAGTGGGCTTTTAAAATTCCTTGTTATAGGTCTAGCAAGCAGCAAACGCTCAAATAGCCACTGCAAGATTGTCACAACAACGTTGTATTGTGGTCTGATACCCTCAGTCTGGGGTTATGGAGAGTGTAAAAGGCTCCATCTACTTTGGTTTATTCCAGCAGAATCTGTACTTTGTTATTTTGCTGGTGACAGGCAGATTGCTTTCCTTTGCCATGGTGGAAGTCCTATTCCAGGACATGCTTTAGCAGGTCAGTGGGCTGAATTTCTTCTAGTACTCTCCCTGAAGCTGTAGTGCAATGAGCTCTTTGTGGTTTGTTGGTCCCCCCCACCATTGGAAATGGATTTATTCTACAATTTGAGTGATTTTTCAGGGGCCTAAAAATTCTCCTTTATGGGTATAAATAGTATTTTTAAACATCTGTGGCACTGAGGAGAGGTTAGGAGTAGCTTTTTCTCCTTCCTTTCTATTTTCTACACATTAGAAACCTCGCAAGATTATTCAGAAGGACTGGTGTACAAGCCTAAGATTTCAAAAAGACTAAAAAAGAGAGAAAAGAAAAGATATATTAAATAAACTGAGTCCTGGAGAATGTCTAAGCCCTAGGAATATTTAAATTAATGCTGGTGGCTTTTTAAGAATTAGCTGTATCCTTGGGTGACTTGAGGGGGGCTTGTGACACTTTTGACAATTCCTAAGGGAGTCTTGCAGGTAAGGCTGGGATCAATGTCAAGTTCCTGACAGGACTTTGCCTCTGACACGTGTTTACTTTCTCTTCAGAGGGACATTGTCACAGGCTTCCTGAATGGAAGTAAATTAGGTCAAGATTTTATATAAAAACTTTTCCTGTATGCTCAGAAGAGTAAGGCTTGAATTTCACACCAGTCTCTCATTCCTAGGTGTAACTCTAAAAACAGTTCCAAGAAGCAGGTAAAAAACTTGAAAATTCTTCCAACTTCATTAAAATTGTATATGAATTGAGATTTTCTAGTGCAACCTTTGTAAGTGATAATAAAAAAATTATATGAGTTAATAATAGCAGATAGTTAAAGCTTGCATTCTAGTTGCAAAGGATAAGTTTTTTGAACACTAAGAAAGAGCACATATTTTACCCTCTTTGAAATTATCCTTCATGCAATTTAAACTTTGCTCTCCATAGGAGAATTAGTGCATTGTTGGTTGTTGGAAGTATACAGAAGAAATTGGATGAGCATTTTCATCTATGTTTCCTACCCAGTGTTTGAGATATTTAAATATAAGGATAAAAATAGCCAATTACAATCAAGCATTTAATTCCCAGTATCCTAAAATCTGTGGAGAATCAAGTACTTGCTATTCAAGCCTCTTTTCTTTCTAAAGATATCATTGGGAGTATATTTAAGAGACAATATATAATGGTCACATTAAATTAAAAAAGCCAGACAATCCTTCTGAAAGTACCCTGAATGATTGGTAGGAATATCATGATCAAAATGATAACACAATATGAGATACCAATAATCAACCAGCCTGATTGCAAGAAATTAACTCAAGTTGCAATTAACTCATACCTATACTGGGTTTTTGTGGATGTGTTTGTGCTCGGATTAAGTAAAAAAAGCTTAGTACAATAAAGTTTGAATATATGGGACAATTAGAAATATAAAATAGTGGACCTGGAATGAAGTGGACAGAGAATATTAAAAATCTGTGTTCCTGCTGCCCACATGCAGAGCATTCTGTAGTGCCAGGGCTCTGAGCAGCAGGAGGCTCAGTGGGTGGGGTATCCCCTGCATGGGTAATGTTCCACAAGGCTCGATTTGGTATGGGGACCCACATGAAAAGTACCTTAACTGATGGAAACAAGCATGGTGAGAGAGATCTCTGGGCTTTGCCCACGTTTTGTGTGGGGCTTTTTCACACATGGCTCAGTTTGTGTGGGTCTTTGCTCTGTGTAGCAGTGGTCAGACTTGATTTGCCTGCTGAGGTAGTGTGGGTATAATTTAATGTCCCAGCAGATTTGAGAGAGAGTATATGTGACATGGTCTGGGACTTCTAAAGTATACCTGAATATAAATCAGCTGTGCAAACCCTTGCTTTCTAACAAGAACTGTCAATATTTCCCAGACAGCAAACAGCCATTAACCAAGGGGAAAAGGAGCAGTCCAGTTACCTGCTGTTGGGTACATTTCAAACCACCCCATCACTGGATCCAGAATTACAAGGTGAGGTTGTCTTCATGTGCTGCAGTGCAACCAGGTTTAAGTATTTCAGCTGCTGCCAGAAATGACAGAACAAGAGATATAAGCAGTTTTTGCATGTGAGTTTTTGCCTGCCATGGGGATCTCAGAGTAGAGGGATTTTTGAAAAGCAAGTAAGTTATGCTATTGTGGGAATGTACAACCATCTTTAAGCTTTAATAACTATCTTATAAAATGACTGAGGCTCATCTAAGCTATCAATCTTTTAAAAGGGTAAGAGGCCTATTTCCTGAACTACATCTTGAAAGCAATTAGTTGAGGCAAAACAAAGGATATCAGTGAGTATGGAGAGTAGATATTCTCTTCCACAATCTGCTTCAGCCCATTAACCAGATGGAAATCCACTGTGGTGATGGGTCATAACTTTGAAAATAAGCTTACCTCATAAAGAGTTCTACATTGAAATAAAAATTTCAAGTTTTCTAAAAGGGCTCAGTTTGCACATTTTTTCACAGCAAAAATTAAATGTAAACTTGATGAATTGTTTCTGAGTAAACTATGTTTTCAATTAGCATTAATGTTTAAAGGCAGTCTAAAATGTGCTCCACACATGCATTCACAGAATCTTAGTGCAGTAAGGCTCATAAAAGATATAAAATATTGGAAAGAAGATAGCAGGGGAAGGAAATGAAAAAATAAAGCAGGCAGAATAAACCTCTCTTGCATTCTCTATTTGATCCTAGACACAACTGTACTGACATTTATTTAATGTCCTGGGCTTATAGTTCTAGTAGTGACACCAACACCCCTACTGCTAGAATTATAACTCTGTTACAGAAATTTTTCTGTGTTTAAGCTTTGTGTGAATGTGATGCATAAATTCAAGTCTTATATCCCTGACTTACACAAATTCTGAATCCTTTTTCTCTATTGCTTCCTTCTACTGTTATTGCTAGTCCCCTTTCTTTTATTAATTTTCCATAATTTTGTCCATGTTGGCACAGTCTTTCCCTGGCTGCTTAAAAGAAAGAAATAGAGAGTGTCCATGTCAACATGGAAAATACTAAAAATATGACAAGTTTTCCTTTTTCATGAGTTTAATTTTTTTTAATTGGGTTTTATGAATGCCCTGGTTTTCTATTTATCAGATCTTACCATCTGATAGAGGTAGATCCTATTTTCTAGAAGAGGACTCATTTTTAAGAGAGAATATAGCTCTTATATAAATCCCATTTTATTGCTCGAAGAAAAATAGTGCTGGAAAGAATCTAAAAGGTTCATCTTGACTATTCCAATCCTTTAAAGCAGATTGAAGTTGATGTATTAACAGAGTGATGAAAAGATAGGTTAAAAAAAGGGGAGGAAGCTTCCATTGCAAGAGAATACGTTAATTCAGCAGCTGAAATATTGCTGCTAATGTCAACAGATGCAATCTTTCACTTCTGTGTCTACTGCTTTGAGCTGGTGTCAAAAATGCCTGCCTCAAAAATATTAAATCTGTTTCTTCTTACTAATTAAAGATATTGAATGATGTACTTTAAGAAGGTTACCTTATAGAAAGCTGAACAATTCCAGTAAGGTGTTGAGCAAGCTGCGTTTCTTTTGTCAATGGAGCTGAGACCTTTTCCAATTTTAAATGGTAAGTAAGTCGAATCAAAGGTACTTCAACTATCCAGGAAAAACCAGTATGTTTAAAAATGTTTTTTTCTGGAAAATGTAAATTTAACATAGGGCATTATATCATAGAGTATGCTGAGTTGGAAGGGACCCATCAAGATCATTGAGTCCAACTTATGGCGAAGCAAAACACACCCCAAGAATCCCACCGTGTGCCTGATCCAAATGTGTCTATAGATACTGAACATTCACTAAACATCTGCTAAGGTTTTTTTTACATGGGAAACAATATCCTGTGTAAATGGATCCCTTCAGTCCTACTTTATAGCGTGTGTAAAGTCACAGGCACTTTGTTTCATATGGATGTAATAATAAATATGGGGTTTTAGGGGAAAAATATATTACATATTTTAGTGGCCCTTTCCCTGTGAGGGAAGACAACTCCTTGGACCTATCTCTGCTTCTGGCTTGCACAATGCCCCATCTGCTCAAGACACTCCCTTTTGCAGGCCACCCAGCATGGTTCCCCCACAGCTCCCTGCAGGCAGCAGGCTCAGCCCCAGAGCAACTGCTGACAAAGTCTCATTTTGAGCTCAGACACATTCCAGTACATTTGGTTACCTTGGGGTTTATCTTACTCAGAAACTTAGTCTGTAGAGCTTGATTGGTCACTAACTTTCCTTGGAGCATTATATATATTTTTCTCCAGGATTTATTTTAACATGTGTATCCTGTGACTGACTTCATGATTCTAAAGTCCCTTCTGGAGCTGGTTTAGCCATTCCTGAGTCACATCTGTAGGCCAGCTCTGTTAATTGGCATGTAGCATGTGCTTTTCAGCATTTTAATTTTCTAGGGAATCAGATGTAACTTGGGAGCAGTGTGGTTTGTAGACCTGCATTCTGAACTTCTTGTTCGTGTTAGGGTTGGTAAGAATGTGTCTACAAACTTGAATGTTTTATTCCCCAAGTTTCAAGTGGATGACTCCATCAGTTTTGAATGTTTTACAAATTCAATTCTAAGGCTGAAGATCAATGCTTTAAAAATAACAATGTAATGATAGGGAAAACAATTGGCTGGGATTTTTACTATACTTTGGTCCCAACCTGATAGTGGCCAATGGGATGTTAGTCCATGAGACCAATATGGAAACCAGGGGCTCTTTTTTTTACCCAGACTGAAACAATTATACAGGCAGGAGAGCTGAACACAGGCTCAGGCAGCATGCTGTGCTAATATGACTGCTTTGCTTCTGGTAGTTGAGGACACACACTCTTAGGTCCATACCTTGCACATAAATACTGGTGACTGTAGGGTTCCATCTGCATGGGACTTGAGATAAGAGCATGGGCAATAAGAGTTTAATTGAGCTTCACATCATCTTCCTGTTCCTTTAGTGGGGTCATTGATGCTTCTTACATTTCTGAGAATAAATTCTGTAATATTTCTGAATATGTGAAACCTGCAGCAATTACATCCATTTAAATAAACAGCAACAGATACAAGACTTCAACAACTATGGATGCAATCAACACTTAAGATTATAATCGTGTGCTTAGTTTACACAATATAAACTCTCAAAGACAGATACACTGTTTTGTTTCTTGAAGACATGGTATGTTATACTAGGACATGATGACAAGTTACCATAAAGAGCTCATTTTGTGCTTGTAGCAACACTGAATATTAAAGCACAGTTCAGTGGTCTGAAATCTGTGTTAAGACAAAATAGTTCTATGTAGTCTTGGACATAAATTTTAAAATAAAGGAATAACAATGAAATAATACTATTTTAAAATAAAGGAATGACAATGAAATAATACTATTTTAAAGCTGTGGATAAAGTTTAGTTGTGGTGATTAAGTAACCCTGAGCCTCAACAGATCTTATAACAAACCTATCCTCACAAGAGAATAGGGTTAAAAATAAACTTTGTGCCGAATTCTTTCTTTACTGTCCCATTGGTTTAAGTGACTCCCTAGGCCAGAAAAATTATTGGAGTTATGAATACACTTGTTGGATCTGACTTTAACTCCTTTTGCAGGGACTTTCAGTCAATGAAGAAGAACAAAGTAAGCTATCTTAGGGTCCTAAGGTAAATTAATTAAATATTAGGGAAAAAGCCCAGTGAAGGCCATCAGTTGGGACCTATTTGAATTACAGATTAGCATTTGCCCTTGCCACTTAAGTTGGTAGCTTGCTGTGATCCCTTTATGTTCTCACTTAATCAGTTTAAGTTCTTAGGCAGACAAAAGCCAGCTTGACAATGAATTTGTAATAAAGAATAAAATAATGATGCTGTTTTTCCTGTTCTAGGTAAAGAATAAATATAATTTTCAGAGGACTTCATGCAAGACTTTCCCTAATTATTTCCCTAATTAATTCCTTGACTTTTTTCCTTCGACTAATGTTGAGTTTAATTTAATTGAGACATTCTAAAAGATTGGCTGCCAGTGCCAATGACTTATTGAATTTACTGGGTTTGGAGTTCCTCGTAGCAAAAGCCCATTTATGGTGACTGACATAATCCAAGACTCCTCATTAGCAGCTTTAAAGCAAAGTATCATCCTATGTCCCAAAATTAAAAATAAACTGAAACAACATTAAAAAGGTTGAATGCAACCAAGAAAGATATCTTTCCTCTATTAGGACTTAAATTAATTTATTAAACATTCCTACACAAAGGTTGATGGGAATATTTCCCTGCAAGTGGGGAGCAGTGTTACTGATGTAGCATTGTTTAAATCTCCAGCTGATACTAGTTTTTTGGTGGGTTTCTCTGCAGGAAGATTATGATTTTGAGGCTTTGCAGTTTGGAATCAAGTCTATTTAAAATATGATCGAAAAGTAGTATAATATTCCTCTGTTTTCATTCTTGCCCTTTCCTGTAGTTTTCTATTACATTTCATCATTTTAAATAGCAGAATTCTCTCTCTTTTGACTATGTGAAAGACCTGTATAAAATGGGAAAACTGATTCCTTATGCAGTAATGGTCTTAAAAGTGCAATGTGAATGCACTTCAAAGGTAGAACTATTTTCCTCTCATATATTATTTCAGTCTTGTTCATTTTAATGGTTAATTCCAAGAAAGGGCAAGCATTTTATGTGGACTATATTTTTGCAAGTTAAATATACGGTGTGGCAATTTGCTGCTTTTTTTTTTTTTAAGCTAAGTGTGTGATCGAAGAAGTTATACAAGGTGGAAATTTCAAACAGCACTTACCATGGATTTAACTGCCTACATAAAAGTTGATGGCAACTCTCACATTGGTGTGAGCTCCTTTTGGTGAAGCCGCACTGTGTTTGAAAATCTTGCTGGTCTTTGAACATGCACCTTTTGAATTCAGCTAGTTTGTTTCCAGTTTCCATGAATCCACTCATTTCTTATTGATATCAAACACTGGAGCAGGCTCTCAAATGTAGCAGATAGCTTGCTCATTTATATGAAGATACTTTTTATCAGCTTGGTACAGATTAGTTTAGAACAGGAGCACTGTCACGCTGTGTGTAACAGTATGAAAGGTGTGAGAGGCCCTTAAGGGTCTCTGCAGTGGAGTTTATGGAGATTGGATTTTAATTGCTCATATGTATGCGTGCTCAGATGCATCTGAAGCTGCTAATTGGCTTTTTCTGGCCTGACTTTTAGATTTTGAAAGGTTTAAGTGTGTGAATTATATTTTAATATGTTTTTGAGTCCTCATGATTGCCTAAGAGTATTCCCTAGCCTCATCTATCACTCACAATGTGCTTTGACTTTTGAGTAATTTTGAATTTTACATGTGACTTGTAGGTCAGATAACTTACTGACTTACTGGCTAAAGGTAAGTAACATCAGCAAACAGGATTTTAGGGAGTATTAAGTTATGTTTTTTTCAGAGTATTGTATCTTGACATTTCTAGGGGTGTCCTAGCTTTGGGGACAGCTCTCATTTCACCAAGACTTTTCAGAGCTTATCATTGTGTGCACACTGCTTTTGTGTGAACATTTTGCTATTGTGTTGTCATTTCCCTTCATGTTGTATAAAGATTCTCAGAACGTGAAGGTTGCTTTAATGTGAAGCACGAAACACCCCTCCTGTGAACACAGGCTGGAGGAGTTTGGGTTGCTCAACCTGGAGAAGGCTCTGGGGAGATCTTACAGTGTCCTGCCAGTACCTAAAGGGGGTCTGTAGAAAGATGGCACGCACATTTTGGCGGGGCCTGTTGCAATTGGACAAGGGGTGTAATGGCTTTAAATTAAAGGAATGTAGACTCAGACTAGCTATAAAGAAGATTTTTATTATGAGAGCAATGAAACACTGAAAAAGGAGTCCCAGAGAGGTGGTGGATGCCCCATGCCTGGAAACCTTCAAGATCTGGCTGGACAGAGCTCTGAGCAGCCTGATCTATTTGAAGATGTCCCTCCTAATTGCAGGGGGCTTGGACTGGATGACCTATAAAGGTCCTTTACAACCTTAACTATTCTGTGATTCTATTAGAAAGTGATTTTTTAATCATGTTACATCACTTTTTCATCTCCTGTGAGTAATCAGACTGGTAGCTGAGGCAATCCTGAATTCAGAGTGTCTCGTGTTGGTGGAAAGAGCCTGGGTTTGATTCCTGCTTTTCCCCATTTATTGCTCTACTGAGATGGATAGACAAAGAGGATTCAGTCCTACCACTTCTGCAGTGTCTCTGTCTACTAAATTTGGTGTGGTTACATACTGCAAGCTGGACGTATAACAATGAACGTGGATTGGAGAAGAATCTGCTCCAGGAGTTGGGGCCCAGTATTCTCCTCCCAAGGAATTTTCTTCTTGTGTAAGTTTTCCTTGGCACAGAAGAAAAATGAGCTCCAAAAAAGGCTTTACTAGTGAATCTATGACCTTGGGCTAATTTTGCGAAATTCCACATTCCTCTGTTCTTACAGAATCCTAAAATCTGTGGAAAAAAGTGAAAAAACATTGGAGAGAAGTTGCTGCATAAATATATGGCATTATTCTATGCAATGTTGGCTTCTCCCTTGTTGACAGGAAGAGGGGAGAAGTGACACTGAGCATACTTGGAATTATTTATCTGCCCACTCTTAATTGCTTGGTCTGACTCTATTTACAGTGGTGCTACCTGAAGATTTTCTCTCACTCATATCCAGTGGAATGCTATCAAATAACTGAGACCTGGAAGTGAATTTGTTTAAATGAAAAATGATAGACTTCATGACTCCATATGATGCTTGCAATAAAAATGAAGCCATCTTTAAGTGCAGAACCATGATAAAAGGAAGTATTTATAAGGGGATGGATTCAATTAGTATCCTTTCCTATTCTATTGTTCATCTGTTTTAGTTATGTGTCATAATTTGTTGGTGAGACCAAAGCAGAATTAGATATGAAGGGCAACTTTTAGATATCACTGTAGGAGTCTCTCCTAGCAGTGAAATGGCAGACGGCATCTTTGAATACATCAGAAAACCTGTCGAGACAGCTTGGTGCAAGTAGGCAGGGAACTTTGATGTTCTCTTTCAGTGTACTTTTACGTTAATCTCTGGTTTTGCTATTAGAGTAGGTTTGATGTAGCATCACAGTGCTGTACCATTTTCTCGGTTACCTTTCTTCTTCTGGGCATTCTGGCTTTTTGAAGAGACAGAAGGAAACTTCACAGGCTTTAGGATTCTGCATCACTGAGAGGTGCTAAATCATGCTGTGATTAGCCAGGGCGTTTCCAATCTGTATGAATCCAGGTGAAGATGTTTACTTCAAATGGAGTTGTTCTCGAACTGAAATGGCTGAACACAGAAAACCTTCCAGCAGATGAATCTACATTTCCCTGCAGCAGGTGTAGGTGACCCTATTCTTAGCTAATGAGGGGATTAGTGACTGAGCTTCCTTTCAGTAGACCATAAACACTGCGAGAAGAAAGAAATTTAACATTCTACTCCCAGTTGCAAGTGATCCACAAAAGAGAGATTTGCTTAGTGCTCACGCTAGAATGCTAATTAAGGTACATTGTTAAGGGCTAAATACTAGGCTGGGGCTTAGGTGGGTTTGTCAGGGAACAGGGGCAGGGAACCTTGAGGAAAAGCAGGTAATTGGATGCTTTGAACGGGCATTCTAGTGTTAAAAGTGTAGAGCATCTTCCGGTGATTTCCAACAGTCTTCCCAACTGGTAGGACAGTAAAGATAGAGCACGTAGGCACTTGAGGAAAGATTATTCAGAATTCATTTGAGAACGATTATTTCCCTTTGGGTGAAGGGGTTTTATTTACAAGCTCCTGAAGCAAGCTGCTTTATTTTAGCTTTGTGAGTCCTTCTCAAGGGACTTGGAGTCCCGTTTGATAACACAGCGAGGCAGGGGGCACTTATCAGGGGAGAGAAGGAAATCCTCCTCTGGCGCGCTGGAAAGCATCAAGTTCCTAATAAGGGAATCGGCTCCAAAGGGGGCTATACCCTCCATTTCCAGGAAGCGTGCGCTGGGTGTGGTAAAGGCAGAGCTTTCTCTTCCTGACAGCTTCTTAAAACTCTGCTTTTGCTTGCTTAATAAATGGTCCTGAAAAAGCACATGCACTGCACGGCAGCAGGAAAATATCCTGCAAGTGTGCTCGTAAAGAGAAAAGTTCAAGGAGGAGTGAAGCCAGCTCTGATTCGGTTATTTACCATCAATCAGACTGTTGCTTGGCAGGGAGTGGATGATTAGGAGCCTGAACGAGCTGAAAAGGGGCAGGAAGAAAGTGGAGGCAGCATTCTTCCNCCCTGAAAGGAGTGTTTGCAGACTGCGCTGGAGCTGGTGCTGAAAGGAGGGCTCGCAGGCTTTGTCCTGGACCTGATGCGGAAAGGCAGAACGACTCCTCAGCTGGCTTCATGGTGCTAAAATAACCCCACGATTCTACACTTTTTGCTGCCCAGGGAGGATACATGTCTAATATCTAGGCATGATGGCAGTCTTGGTGCAAACGAGAACTTTTTTCATCCTCGCTGCTTTATTAGGCCGATTTGTCACCATAAAAGCGCAAGAAGTGGAAGAGTATGAAGGTGGTGAGTTTCTCTCTACCTCTAAAACAATTATCATAATCCCCCCTCTTTGCATGCGGTGTGTTTATTGTGTGATTTGGCTAATTAGTGGAGTAGAAAACCTCTGGGATCCGAGAGTAAGACTTTTGCTTTCGCATGTTGAGGAGGGGGCAGAGAGGGGTTTGCGCTTCGGGTTTTTGAGCGGAAGACCGAGGTTTGCGGTGCTCGCTGCGGGCGCAGAGCGGGAGGGGCGGTCAAAGGCCAAGTGCTGCCGCGGGGCGCTCGGGCTGAGCCCCCGTCCCGGCGGGGCTGCGGCCGCTGGGAACTTCCCAACAAAAGAAAGGGCTTGGGACGCGGCTGGAGGACAGCTGGCCAAGCGAGCCGGGAGAGTAAACACCGAAGCCTCGCAGGGTGGAGTCGTTTGCACTGAACTACATCTGCTTTCTCACATTCTTTGTTTTAGAGAAATGCAGAAACGTAAATTCTCCCTTTTTCACCCCTCCCCCCCCCTCCTTTTCTTTTCGTTTTCCTTTCTTCCCTTCTCCGGCTCGTTTCCCCCAGGCTCTTGCGGAGGGGCTGCCTGATGCCGAGGATGGCACAGAGCCTCCTCTCCGGCCGGGGGCTGGCGGAGCGGGGCAGCGGCGTTCGGGGCAAGCTCCGTGCGGGCAGCAGCGCTGGCGAGCTGCGAGCCTCAGCCGCCCGACCTGCACTGCTTGGTGGCCATTCGTGTTTAATATCATTGTAATGCCTGCCAGAGAGACGCTGATGGTCAGGAGAAGGTCAGGGACTGCGCTCTTCCAGCAGTCGGGATGGATGTCGTGATCTGTGTTGATTTCCTGAAATGTGAGCGGGCTGGTTGTGGGACAGTCTGGAGCTGTTGTACTCCTCAACGTACTTCCTAGACTTCTTATATGTAACACTGGCTTCTTTTCCAAATTGTGCCTTACAAAGGGACTTTGTAGGGCATTCCAGCACACTGTAGGATGTATCTTACAATGCAGTTTGCACTTTGTCGTGTATTTTTAAGAGTGTAATTTTTCTTGTAACTGAACTTCTCTGGTAATACGCTGGATTGCATAAGTGAGGAGGAGTCAAAGCCTGATGAATAAACCACTGGAATACTTCTGAAACTTTTGTTCTACAAAGCAAAATGAGACTGTTCTGCCTGTGCACAGCTGTGTAAGAAGTCCCATAGAGGGGGCACTTTATAAAAACTTGTGAGTATAACTCATATACTTGCCATAAAGGGAGGCATATATTATGCATTTTTCAGTCACATGTAATACCGAACAAAACGCTTGTGAAAATGCTGACTTCATTTTCGGTATCCACTTAATAAAAATTATAGCTTTTTGCCTTTTTTAAAGAAATTGCAAAGAGTATATGAGTTTTCTGTGGGGTTATTACACGTAATTTACTAGATTGTTGGAATTATGGAAATTATGGGATAAGCCAGTAATGTAGCAACAGGTTCTGGGATGTGTTTTCCATGTGCTGATGGCTGAGGCAACTGAGAGGTACATGGTAAGTCAGAGAGCAAAGTATGTTGTAATAGATCAGTGACATCTGTTTACACTTACATCACTTACTCATCTTCCTGTTTGAGAATTAATAGCTTTTGTCTACTATACATAGCCTTCTCCAATGTTCATTATATTAAAAGAAACCCAAACGTATAAAACCAAACCCAAACATGTTTTAGTGTGATGTGGGGGTTGGTGCGGTGAACATAGAAGTAGGGTGCATTCTACACATTGGTCTGGTTTAATTGCGTGAGAAAGGGATTTCACCTTTCATTTAGTTCCTGAAGCCTACAAATGATGTAGAGTGGACAGGTTTTACTCTTATTTTGTCTTGTTTGGTATTTGTGCACATGTCTAACATCGCTCAGTGCTGTATTTTAATGCAGGTGACTTAGTCTGTAGAGCTGCTTCATTTCTCATTCACTTATGTACTACTTGAATAAAAGTACTGCCAGATAAACAAATGTTAGAGGTATCTGGGAAAGCACTTTAGGAAGTGTAGATTAGAAAAAAATATCCAATTTTCTGAAAGGATGCAAACCAGTGTTGTACCAGTCATTTTTTGTGACAATCCTAGAAAAAATAAGGGTTGAATACTGCTTGTCAACTTTAGATACAGTGGCAGAAAGAAATGTGGTAGAATTTATCAGAATTTACAGAATTTATCATAAGGGGGATTGATATTAATAAATAAGTTAAATATAATAAAGCAAGTAATATGGTTAAAAAAACCTTAATGAAAGAACTATACTATTTCTTCAAATCAAACATACGGCTTAACAATATTTTTTTTTTTTTGGCACTTACCATTGCTGTGCTTTTAAGTAATGCCAGTTTCTTTTTTTTTTNTCTCTTGAAGCCATTGCAGATTGATCTGTTCTGCTCAAGAGCACTTGGCTGGTAGTGCTACATTGTACATGTGCTTAAAATATATGTAAAAATGTGAAAACACTTCCAAACCTAGTATAGCAAAATTGATTGAGACTGACTGTTTAAATCTGCCTATTTAAAAGTTTTTGTCAATAAGGTCAGTGCTGCAAAATCCTAGAAGGACTGAAAGATCCTGGGTTTCATTTCTTTGTAGCGACCTGCTCTAGTTCAGAACTGCAACAGGATCAAAAAGTGCCCAGGAGGTGACTGAAATTTTGTGGTGTGTAAATGCTGAATACCTGAAAGCTCTGAACCTTTGGTGCAGAGTTTTCCACACAACTCTACAACCCTTCCTCTTTCCCTAGGGCTTGGGATAGAGGGAACTGCTAGCAGAAGCAGGATGTGCTTCTGGGATCTTTTCCTGTCTCCTTGGGAGTGTAAAAGTTGGTTTTTTTTAAAATAAATTAGAAGCACACCTTTAGTGGAAAATCAGTACACTTGAATCAGATTTGAAATTGTGGGAATCACCTTGTTCGAGAAGAATGGTGTGTGCAAATTGGATGTGGGCATGGCAGTGGTGGTTTATTGCCACCATCTCCCATATTTCCCTTCAGTCTTATACTTGCCTTTGGTTCTCATCAGTTTTTGCAGTGTACCTTTGTCTGAATTATGTTTTCCTGTCCACCTCTTGTGGTGTCAAACCTCCTTCAGCTGAGATCAGTGTGAACCCTGGTTCACAAGTGATGCTTGATTTAAAAGTATCTAATTTGCCTTGTTTGACAGTGTGAACAAGTGGGAAACAGTGACCAAAGCTTTACTAAGTTCCAGGTAGACAACATCCCAGCCATTTCCTCATCCCATAAGCGGGACAAGGTCACCTTGTCATAAAAGAAGATCGGGTTGTCAAGTGAGACCTGCTTTTCATAAAGCCATGCTGGCTGAGCCTGATCCCCTGCTTATGCTGTACTGATTCTTTTTTCTCCCCATAAGTTCGAGATCCCCAGATTGCTCTCTTACATCTGTACCTCTGCTTTCTTAGTGAGAAAGCATGTGCATGTGTGTGCATGTAGGTGTATATGTTTTGGGGTTTAGGCATAGCAAATAATTCAAGAATAGAAATCAATATAGCTCTAAACAAGCAGCAAATGGGAATCTAGTAGTATCTGCTAGACAAAGTCATAATTCTGTGGGGTCTAACTCATTGGTTTGGAATATTTGGGGTTGACTTTCCTGACCATAAAAGTGTGGGAAGGATACTCTACACAGAAATTTCTACAAGACAACTCCTCGAGAGGATTTCTTTTGTTGATTTGAAAACTTTGCTCAAAATTATGGAATACATAAAATTGAGAATCCTGTTAAACTATCCACATTAACATGTAGGGGTTTTTTTGGAAAATACTATGTGATTGAAGAGTAATCACTTGCTGTGTTTGTTAGTGCAGGCTTTTTCCCCCATGATGTTTACAAATATGGATTATTGCCATAGAAACCAAATGGTCATTTCATGACTCATGTTTTGACATGCCCAGTCTTCATTTCTTGGCGAGATCTTTTCATCCGTGTAATTTGTTTCAGTGTGATAACATTATATCAGCTTGATCTGCTCATGCAAAACATGCAGGATTGGTCCTGTTTAACAATAGTTAAATGTAAGGCAGTTAAAAATAAGTATTTTTTAACTTGCTAATGCTTTAGAAGTTTTCAGGAAAAAAGAAATATCTACCAAATCCCTTGACTGATGATAGATGCTCCTGGGAAACCCTGCTTAGGAACAACTCTTGGTGTTGAAGTTGTGTTTACACTCTGGGTAAACTGTAAGTTGTGATTTTTCTGTGGTTAGAATTAAAAGTGGACAACTTGCCACATAACTTGGTTTTTGGTGTTTTTTGAGAAAAGATACACAGATTCTTGTGTGTATAAGCAGGGAAGCAGAAACTGCCAAGGCAGATCTTCATGCAACAATATAATCCTTTAAAAAAACTGAACAGATGTTCGTGGCCTGTATACAACTATTTTTCCATATACAGAGGAAGGCAACAAGCTCAGTGCCAAGAAATAACAAAGTAATAAAAAATAGTCGAAATTCCAGCTGAAGGCATGTGATCTGTCCTTATATGTGCACTGTTTCACTTATGTTTGTCATTGTGACCCTGCACATTTTTGCGTGTAGAGTCCTAATGATACAATTTTCTCAGAAATTTTTCTTAGAATAAATCAAAGTGTTAATCCAGTGGATTCTCAGTTGGGTCAGGGAAGAGAGGCTGGACTTGCACTTCAGTTTTTTGTGTAGACAAACCCCCTATTCTTAATATAACCAACAAGGCAAACCCAAGTATACTTTAATGTAAAATGAATAAATTAATCAGATTAACTTGGAATTTCAGTTTTTGACAAAGGCTTCTTGGAGTCTGAACTTTCAGAGCACGAGGAAGGATTGTTGCACTGCCTGAAATCTCAAGCTACAACAGACCCACCTTGTTCGACTGTCTTTGAATGCCCTGGTGAGACTGTCATGTGCAGAGGGTCAGTATGATTTGAACTGGAATGTAGGATGCATTAATTCCAAGTTTAATGAAGAAAATGTGTTTCCTTCTATGGTATAAAATGAGAAACCAGATATTTTCAAGCTGGAGAAAAATGGCTCACAAGTCATGTAACACTTAGAAAAACAGAGGTACCCCAGGGGGTGGCATCATGTATTGTTTATGCCATTTATGTAATCAGCGCATTGTGGTGTACAAATAATACTGTTTCTCTAGATATGAGTTTTTTTGGTCATGGATTGTTCTGTGATTCTGTGTTTTCCCTAACTGCAGAGAAAATTGCAGAGCTAGTGCTGTTCCTAAACTACGAGAAAAGATAAACCAGTGGTACTGACTATAGAAAATAACACAGTTATTTTCATATAAATGGGTACTTTATAATTTGATTTATAATTATGGAAACAGTAACGTGCTGGAAGCTTTGGATGATGTTAAAGCCTTGATGCTGTGGTAATTAAAATATCCAAACCGTTGCTTACAATTATTTCTTCTTAGTAAGCAACATACATTTTTCATAGCCTGCTGTGCTGTCTTTTATTCTTGCAGTGAGAAACAATTCCATTATTCCACTGTCCCACCCGCATTTGCTGCAGAAAGGTCATGTGTTATATAAGCACGAAGACTAAGAATGATTGTCAGAGGGCCAGTGGTGGGATGCTCTCTGTTCAGGGAGCTCCTATTTATGCAGACCCTCGGGATTCTATCTGCTGCTGAAGATAGGTCTTGTCTTTGGAGAGCTGTCCTAAGGTTGTTCCTTAGCCATGCTGCTGCCAGCTGAAACTTGACTGGAGCTTGGGAGAATTTGCATTTTTCTGCAGCTTTGTGTGAGCGGTATAGTTGGGAGAGTGATATAATGAAGTTGTTTTATACTGAAAAGCTTTCATGGTGTTTTGTGTCTTCACTGTTTTTCATTTATAGCCTTCAGACTATGCAGCAGTAGCATGGGAGGACTAAAGAATTAATTTGAATCTTTGTGCCCTTGTTCTTTGGATAATGTGGCTGAATAGAAACACAAACAGCGACTCTGATACTGCTGGCAGGGATTCAGAGCTTTGGACATGAACTCATTTAGAGTAAGAACAGAAGAGTAAACTGTCTCCCTGAGGTCTGCTCCCTGCTGAGCAGTAGATGTCTGGCAGAGAAGGTCCATACAGTATCTTCTCCAAATATTCTTTGGTCATTAAGTGCTTGCCAGCATCCTTCAGCAAGCTGGCCACCTGAAGTGCAGGATTATGGGCATAATGGCAGTGTAGTGTAGGAAGAGACTGAGGGAGATAAAAAAGAGTCATTGCAGCACTGTTTGGGCTGATGGGGCCTTAAAGCCCGTTCTGTTTCATCCCCTGTTGTGGGCAGGGACATCTTCCACTACACCAGGCTGCTCCAAGCCCCATCCAGCCTGGCCTTGAAGCCTTGAACACTTCTATGGAAGGGGCAGCCACAGCTTCGCTGAGCAACCTGTTCTAGCGCTTCATCCAACACACAGGAGAGAATTTCTTTCTAATATCTAATCTAAAGCTGCCTTCTGCCAATTTGTGGGTTTGTGCTGGCCCAGTTGCTCCAAGATTATCGCTTCACATTAAAATGATAATGAAAATAAAGCTAAAAGCCAGAAGGAAACTGTTCCTCGTTTGAGGAGAACTGTCTCGGGCCAGCTGTATTATCATAGGTAACCTCAGAGGTTGTGCTGAGGGAGCATTTTGTTTAAAGCTCTCTTTGTCTCTCTTTCAGGAAATCATAGACAAGCTTGATTGATATTAAATCACTTTCTAATCTGAAATCTCATGTCTCCTGTCAGGATAAACATCCCAGTAGATCAAGAATAAACATTTAAGGAAAAAATTAAAACAGAAGCAGCAAACAGAAAGCTGTTTTACACTCATTTTTTTACAAATACTTTCTTTACAGGGTTCTATCTTCTTTATTAGATCTTCTGATCTAATAAAATGTGCCAAATTTCCACAGTGAATGCTATCCTGTGACAGTTATGACTTATTTTTTGTCCACTTTAAACTAGGAGGTTTTTTCCCTTAGCTGCACTGTCTAATTTTCCAAATACTGAGGATGATTTAGTCATCTTTAAGCCACCTATGATATTTCAGAAAAATCAAGTTACCCTGAATGGAGGTGATCCAAATTATGAATTAGAATTATAGTTAGCAAGTGATATAATCAATGAACTAATAAACTTTCTTTTTAACCAAGTTTTGATCTATTTTTGCCTTTCTCGCTTACATCAGTGATGAGCCTCTTGGTAGGAACGATACCACTGAGTAGCTGGGTTACCTCACTTCTCAAAGGCTCCTGGAGGTTTCCTGAAATTCTTCTGAGTAATCCTCAGTGTGCCCAAAGCTCTGAGAATGGAAGAGGCAGGAACTTCCAGAGAGGAGTTGGGAGTGTGATGGAGGTTGGACCTCTTGAGGAGCCTTCAGCTCCATACAGCCAGGGGGTCATTGTCCGGTTGTGACTTCGGGCTGTGGTAAAGGGGTGGAAAAAGTGCATTTTCTACTCCTTCAGAGACACAGGCAAAAAGTGCTATCTCTTTTCCTCTGTATTAATTTTCCATTGGAGTGACTTATTTTATCCTTAAAATTTCCAAACCAGCACACATAATAAATGCATTGAAAGCCTGTTGGTTTCTAATACTAAAAAGATTTCATGTATGAGGAAAAGAACATAATTCTAAGAGTAAGTAAATATCTGTACTTTAGAACTCTGTCAAGTCAGGAGTGTTCTGGTCTTTAAAGCTCCCCAGTATATGTGCTTACATCTTTAGAGAAAGTAACGTGTTTGTAACTTAGTGCATGATAAAGATTAAAGTGGTTTAATATATGGTGTGTTAGATATACATAGCGCATTTTACAGATATATGTGAGTGTGATGTCTTCACACTGTATGGTAAGTACAGTGCAAGGCAGATGCACCTCACTGGTGAAAGTAATGGAGGATGATTTCCAGATGTTTAATACTTGCTTTGGCAAGAGGCAGAACGTACTGGAACATGCATTGGCGGCAGCAAAGGAAGGGAAGGACCTGATGTCAGAGGCATTGAGCCTGGTGACAAACAGAGCAGAACATGGAAAATGGAGCCATGCGGGGAAGGAAGAGCCAAGGTGACAGTACGGCTGCTGTCACTGAATCTTGGAGTTATAGTGGTGACTGGTAGAGTGCTGGGACCCTACTTCAAAAATTAGGACTGAGATTAGACAAGTTGTCCTTTACTCGTTTTTTCTATTCCTTTCTTTTTTTTCTTTCTTTCTTTCTTTTTTTTTTTGCTATAATGATAGAAAATTCTCTTTAAACCTGGAGACTGAGGCTTGAATAACTTTGGCATGCTTCGATTTTATATTTTCACTGTAAAGTGCAGGGCCTTCCTATGAATTTGTGCAGTGCAGAACACAAAGCATCCTTGATATCAAATGAAGCCTTAGGGTACTACTGTAATGTACATACTGAGTCATTGTGCTAATAATATATTTCTGGAATGGCATGGATTTTCATGTGGAATAGCTGACTGGGTTCAGAAGTGGAATCTGGCTCTTCAGCAAAGAAATCTCTGGCTAGTGAACCACCTGCTTGCTGTAAGGTTTCAGTAGGCACCTCTCTGGGGCTGGACATCCTTTTTACTGTACATGCCAACACTCTGCAGCTTTGCCACTTTTTAGCAAAACACTCACACTTGGTTTGGTTTGTTGTTGTTTTTTGGAGAGCAAGATGAGATGATGGGGAGAGAAGAGCTAAATCTTGATCTCTTTAGGTTGTGCAGGTTTTCCCTTATGAAGAGTGCCAGGGGGGCCAGCCAGGGTGAAAGGCAGTCCTTTAAATGTTTGTTAGTGATATCATTCTAGTGGTTTTTAAAATGAGGGTATGGAGCACTTAGTTCTTGAGGTCAGCTTGTTTTTTTTCCTCCAGCTGTTCTCTGTTTCTTTGAGCCTTTTCTGGTTTCCTAGGAAACCTCTGCAGTATGGAATTTATCTATTTTACAGGCAGTTTATTTTGTTTGTGTTTGAATGTATTGAACATGGAAAGTAAATATTTGATAGTTTAAATTTCCCATTCAGGAGAGTACTTTAGAACCTAACTTGAGGTACACAGATAGTCTTATTTATTGTAATGAGACAACTTATACCTTTGTTTTATTTTCTCCTTAATAAATGTAAAATTTAATTACTTCAGTTTTTTCTTTTAAAAGAGGGCAACAAACTTCAGGATCTTTTACTCTGATGTAAGATTTGATTAGGTGAAATGATGCAGCAGTTATCTTAGATAACTTCTATCAGTTTTTCTGACATTTTTGCACAAATTCATGTGTTTGGCTTCCTGTCATCAGTAGAGATCAGTATAGAAACACAGCCCAGTTTCTGGTTTCACAGGAAATCAAGGGCATCTTGGTGATTTTGATTTGAGTTTGTTTTATGCTCAAATCTGACCTAGTAAAGGTTCTTGCATCATCTCAGATATACACGTACAACAAGGAAGTTAGGGCTTTGGGGATTCTCAAGATGATCTGTCTGCCTCCTAAAGCTGAATATAATAGATGAATTCCTGGGAAATTTTACATGAAGCTACAAGAGATTCAGTAAAGGCTTAAGTTTGAGACAGACTTCAGCATGCCTTAGTCTGGAGAGTGACTTGGCATTTGGTGCTTCTGATCTGCAGCTCTGTCTGGAAGAATGTTGTGGGACTCCTAGGCTGGGGTGATGATAGCAGAAGGGAATGTGACTGCCTGGAAAGGGGACGCTCCTATGGTCCCGTTTTCTAACAGGATACAGCTGTGGCTTTGTCTGAGTCCTATAAATGTCAGTGAGTGTTGGCTCAATGCCATAAAAAGAAACTTTGTGGTGTGACAGTACTCTGCCTTTCTTTTACTGGGACTGGAATCACACCTGAGCAATTCCTGACACGCATGCAGTTTCAAAATGCCACGGAAGAGAGCATGACCCTGCTGCTGCTGCTCTTCATGACTGCATCCACATCCCTGCATTCAAATCCCAAGTTACATCATTGGCACTACCTGCCAACTAGAGTTTTCTTGAGAAAAGGAGTAAGAAATTCTGCCTGTGCTGCCTTTTTTCTTCCTTTAAGTCTATTTACCCCATTGGTTAAATGTTTAAACCTCTGAAAAGGAGTCTGCAAATATAGCTGAAATACAGCACTGCTTTTGAGCTAAAGCTGGTCTGTGGGCTGAAATGTCAGTTGGAGTGAAAGCATGCACTCTTAAATAGTATTGTTACCCAGACTTAATATTTGTCAATACTCAAATTGGCTGGGATGGTCTTAGGATGCAGGAGTACAGCTCCTGGAAATGTATAGCTTCATCAAATAATGCCCTCCAGGCTTTGCTCTTGGACACAGCTGGGACACACTGCAACACTTACTGTAGGGTATTACAGTAGAGGTATAGGCTGTGCTGAGCCCATGTTTAAAGACATTTTTCCAGTTTGTCCTTTTGTTTCCACTCTCACACAAGGAAAAAAGGTATGGCTTTAATGGATGCCTGTTATCTCCCAGTGTAATCATATAAATCAGAATCTGGTTAGGATTAATGGAGTGGTTCATCTTCTGACTTTCAGTTGTTTACCTTGAAAGCATAGATCTGGGGCTGCCTTAGACACTTCTACTAAAGTTAGTTTTTAGTTTGTCAGAACTGCCTCCTTATACTTCTGGTCACCGAAACCAAAACATCAGAATTATTTTTTTTACCCCAAAGTGGGTTTTATTTCTTCATGAGATGGCTAAATAAGTCTTATTCTTGTGTGCATGTACTTTCTCTCTCTTTCTTTTTCTTTTTTTTTTCCCTTAAATCTCCTCCTTTCCGGAGGCTGAAAGACTGGAATTCCTCCTTGAAGTTTGCAAGACTTAGAAAATTCTAAGTAACTTGTTTATACAGTGGAATGCAGCTCACAATGAGATGCAAATACCAGCACTCTGATCCTCTGGCTTTTGCTTTTGTCTTGAATTATAACTATTTATTGAAATGGCAGATTGAGTTTTAGGACATTTTGTCAGAATCAGACAAGACAAATAGCTAATTATTATGACCCCTTTTGATATCTAACAAACTGTGAAGTTTGAGGCTAGATCTTGCTTAGGCCTGGTTCTTTTAGTATTTGTCTCAGGAGGCAAGATTTTTTCACAGGGATGGGGGTGGTATAAGTTTGTTAGATTTTTGAGGGGGATGGGCATGGGTTTATTTTTTTTCTCCTTCTGCCTGGAGTTATTTAGCATAAGGCAGATGAAGATTTCACAAGGGATTTCAGAGCTAATGCAGAAGAAGCTTCTCTTGCCCCTTGTGTGTCCTGTTAAAACAATACTTCTTGTACTGCTTGCCTTGCTCTGAGAGGACATCAACAAATGGTGTGGGACAAGCCTGGTTAAGGCAAGTTTAATAAAAGAAATTGCAAGTGAATCTGGCTGACAGCCTCTGTCACACTGAAAAACTTATCTTCAGTTTGATCAGGAATAGAATGACAATGTTTCAGGACTACAGATATGAAAAAGAAAAAAATCTGCTATATAACTTGTAAGTTATTACAGAGGCAGTTACAGCAATTATATTTTTGTGCAATGCAGCACAATATCTTCAGGCATCTAAAATGTTTCTTTCAACTCTTAATGAACTAAACATAGCTCCTGTCCCTGAGGGTGGTGTAGGCGTGTGCCATTCTCTGTTATACATTTTTTAGCCCAGTAGGAGATTTGAGGCTACGAGAAATTGCAGATTTATCCCTAATGATAGATGTACTACTAAAGAACACAAAGTATTTCCTCAATATGACGTTTTTTCCTCTTCTAACTTACACTACTTGTTGTTGGTTGTTTTGGGTTTTTTTGTTTTGTTGTTGTTGTTTTTTTTATGATCCCATCCTGTGGGAAACTTGTAGGAGCCTGCAACCAGACAGCTCTGGTTTTGGAAGTGAGATTGTCTTCATGCAAAGTGCCTGAAGGATAATGTTCTCCTTTTCATCCAGCTAAATGCATAATGAGTTTTTGCAGTACCTGTGTTAGCAAACTCACAGCCCTGTGAGGAAAAGTCTGACATGCTTGCAAAATTCAGGTTTTTGTAGCCTGCGAAATTTCTGGCATGTCATGTGTGACTAAAGCTCATGGCATGTATTGCACCAGAGCTTTAGACCATGTTTACTCACAGAAACTTTCTGCAGAAAGAAATGTGAGTAGTATGGACCCTAATGTGGACTGTTTGGTCAGGGCATGAATATTCCTTTTCTAAAAAAAGGAAAAATTTGGTGATGCCTTGAACAGACTAGCCTATATGTTATGCAGTCTGCAAAGGAGTATAAAAACAGAACAGAGAGCAGAAAGAACTTAAACATATTGCAGATCTTTTTGATCCAAACCAACTTTGCATTTCTGATTTAGGAATATTCTCTGAATCATCAGGCATTTGAATTCTTTGTTTTCCTAACATGTGAATAGTCCACCAATTACCTGAAATTAATCAGTTGTGTAGGAAAGTTTCTCACTCAGTTTAAGGTGTTACCTATGTTCATAGAAGTTAATATTAGGGAAGATGGTACCAGGACATGAGGTGCATGAGGCCTGATGGAAAGGGAGTACATTTGTGGAGCCAGTTCTGGAGCCCTTGTGAAGCACAGCCTGGCTCCTGTGTAGTGTACTTCTAAGGCAGTATTATAACTCTCCTGGTCTCTCAGGTTTGACACTAAAATGGCAGGAATATTCAATTGTGTAGCTCAGTTGCAGGAAGATGTTTTGCAAAAGACTGTTACGCATTTTGTGTGCTGTCCTTTTTGAAAGAAGATGCTGCTGTAACCAGGTGGGTGATTGATACCAATGCTATTCTGTGCTTTCAGTGTTTACCAGGGATGCATCTGGGATTTAATTTATTGCCCTTGAGAGATTCTCAAGAATAATTATGTTCTGAATAAAGCAGTCACAGGTTTTTTACCTTAGCAGTTGGCTCTTTTGTCTCTGTGCCTTTATCACCAGGCTCCTTGGAGTGTATTCTTTTGGGAGTCAGCTTGCCAATGATGAATGAGCCCCTTTTCCATATTGACCTCAAACTGTTCTTAATTACATCAATCCAGCTAGCCACAGCGATGAGGTGTGCACAGAAAATTTACTTAATGGAGGGACTTCACAGAGCTTGCAGTGCAGTTAAGTTTAAATTACACAGCAGTTATGAGAAATGCATGGTTAGTTATGCCTTATGCTGTGCCTTCCCTCAGCTCTGTGCCATGAAAAAAACATATTATCTGTATCATTCACTCCACATTTGGTTTTGTTGTAGATGGATTACTTTGAGAGTAAAAAGGGAGAACTAGTTTCTTTAATATGTATCGATTCCCATTAGTGAAACAAACAGAAAACCGGCGCTTGATTGCTGATCCTAATTATGATTCTGAGTTGATTCCTCCATGGGAAAACTGGAATAAACATGTACACTTTTATTATTTGTCTTTATAGATCAGCATGAAGGTAAGAAAAGTAATTATTTTCAAGTTAATATTTTGAACAGTGAAATTTTATTTTCACAACCAAGGCGCTTGTGAATGGAAATTTAATTCTGATATGCTTGGCATTGAGCTACCAACCTTTGATATTTTACATGTAGTGCAAATACTACTCATTGAAATAGTTTGAGGGAGAGCCACCTGTGCAGATTTTGTGTATAACTGAGATGATTAATACTTGATTTGAATGGGATATTTGCAGGTTTATTTGTACAAGAAAAATTCTGGCTGAGAAAATGATGAGTGAAACTTTTTTTTTCTTTTCTTTTTACCTTGCAGCTCCCAGGAGCTTCACATGTTTTATTTTTTACTTCTGGTCTTCAGTATGTAGTGTAAATTCAGGGCTTGGTAACCAATGGTCTTTCGAAAATTGCTTAGAAATTTCTCCCTTTCACCAGAAGAAGTTGGGCCTGATGTCAGTGCTGAGACCCAGGAGGAGTTACTGATCCTGAGGTGACATCCAGGCTGCCACTGTGTGTGATAAGCCTGCTCCCTTCTTTTAGGCTGGTACCTTTGAATGCCAACCCAATCTTTGTAATTCCTGAATTTGACACAGAATGATTGAAATAAGGGCAAGCCACCATTTATTTACTTCAGCTTTCATGAAGGAGGCCTATCCTAGGCAACCTGCCATCAATTATCCATACAATTCATAACAAAAAAAGAAAAAAATCAGTAAACCATATCTGTGTTTGCCAGCTGCCTTAGCTTAGGGGTAATGAAATCATCCAGCCCCTTGCATTCCCTTAGCCATGTAACTCTGCCCCTATCAAACATTTGCTCCATAGACAAGCTATTTCTCTATTGGAGTTAAAAATGTACATGTTAATATATTCCAACAGATCATGAAATTTCCTAGTTTAGAAAGCTGGCTGTGCCAAGCTCCTCTTCTATAGACTATAATTTCCTTTCTGAAGAGAGAAGGAGCATCTGGACCTACTCAGTCCCCGGCACAGAGCTAGTCCACGTCAGCAAACTGGAGCTTCAATGTGGCTGCCCAGGGTCAGCTGTGGACTGCCTGGAATCTCCTTATTAAACAAGCCCAGAGTTTTGGATCTGGACCAAACCCCTAGAACTGAACATGCTGGGACGTTGGAAAAGTCCTGTTTCTATACCAGAACTCAGTTGCAAAAGGTCATTGATGCATGCTGCAGACATTTCCCTGTGTGCTTCAAGTCTCAGATTTCGAGTGCAAAATCTTACACAAGCATAACTATGATTAAAAACCCAATTAATAGAGGGGTCTGCTTTCATTCATTTGTCCAGTGGACAAGGGAATAGACTATGTTTAACTTTCATGATCTTAAACTATCAGTTTAAGATTGTCTTGGTTTCTTTAGAAAAATTTGTTTAGAACTTATATTCTTAGCCACTGTTGCTTGATAGACATTTACCAGCAATTAAACATCTGTCAAAGGCCATACTTTAATTGTGGTAACATAAAGTTGTAATTTGGCATGAATGGTAGATTATTAATTTTGGGGAGAGGCTGGTTTGATATCTAGTTTCAGTCCTGGTTCTGTCTAGATGACTGTTCTTCTGACTTTGCTAAGAGAAAATGCAGTAACATTATTCTTGGCACTAAACCCAAGGATTGTTGGCTACTGCCATGCTTGGGTAGAGGGAGCCATACAAATGGGATCCTCAGTACACATTAGTCAGGGAGATTGGAACAAGATGCTTCCACTGGACAGCAGTTTTCTCTTGACCTGATTGCCTCAAAAAACCCCTACCCCACAATAAAAACCCCAGTCTCCTTATCCCCCAAAGAAAACTCAGCACCAGTCTGGGTTTTCTGGTTTTCAAGGTTCAGTGTTGGCAGCCAAGTCCCACCCAGGATGTTTCTGAAAGGTTTGGTTGAGCAGTGCTGAAGCAAGGTCACATCTGCAGTGGATTCTCTGGGGTTGGTTTTCAACACCAAATAATTTTGCAGTATATTTTTCCTTTGATTGCAATTTCATACTTAGGTTACCAGTGCATGAAAAAATGTACTGTCAAGTCAGATCATTTGACTTACTCTCCTGACATTTCTGTTTGAAAGAGGCAGATCTTGGAATAGGTCTTCATCTGCTGTAAATTACAGTGCTACCATTACTTCAGTGGAATATTTTATGCAAGCTAAAGGTCTGCAAGATTACCCAGAGACCAGGTGTGCCACATGTTCTGTGTTTTACCCCATTGTCTGTAAAATTGTATTCACGACTGATGAGTTCCTGTTGTGGTGTGTATGGCTAATGCTAATCATAGTTAGCAGTCATGCAGTGAAATTCTTATCTTTACTAAGCTTACCTTGCATGTAAAGGACGTGCATGAATTTGGAAATATTTCCTAACCTCCAGGCTGTAATTTCCAGTTAGGAGAAACTCCCACATCACACACACACTTCTAAACTGGAAAAACAACTGAAAATGTAGCAAGTTGTTGTTGGCTAATTTTTGGGTTCTCATCCAACACAGCCCAGAAAATCCTGAATTAAGGCTTGGATTAGGTCTCATTCAGTTGTCGTGATGTTGTTACTGAGGTTTGCAGTTCTTTGTCCTAATGAACATGAAAAATTTCTTCCCTCCTGAATGAGAAACTGGGCCCCGGTATGGCCTCATATTGAGTGATCAGTGGATGCCATTTCAGGTATCATGTGATGTTGCACAGGATTACTGCTGAATTTAGAGCCCCATGAGGTTTGCATCAGCAATGAGGACTCTGGGGAATGAAACAGACAGGTTTCAGTGTGCCAATTCCCATTCAGAAATAGATAACTTAGTATTTTGTTGGGTACCACTGTAAGTGTCTTGAGATCTTTGTGCCTGGTCCCTCAGGAGTTGGGTAATACCTTGTTAGGACTGCAGGTGTTGCCTTACATTCTGTGATATTCTGTACCACCTAAACGTAAGGGCAGGAGGCTTATTTGTCTCCTCCTGACTGAAATGTTTTGTTATTTAAACGAAGCATTGGGATATCATCAAGCTTGTGGTCCACTGAAATGAATAAAATTAGGCAAATTATGTCCATGTTGTTCTTTTCTGTATGTTAAGTCAGGAAGAAAAGCAACTGATAAGATTAATATCCAGGTAAGTGAACATTTGAAGTTCGTGAGCTCATTTAATCTCCTGGAAGTATGGAAATCTCCTCATTGCTACAGAGCTGTTCTTAATAGATTGGGGCAAATGCTGAAGTGTGTATAAACAAATCTGTGTATGCATATGTGGGGCAAAAGTAGGAAAAACATTTACTATGTTGATGAATGAATATTAGAGTGTATCACTTAAAAAGGAAAGCAAGACATTGTGAATGTTGGCATAGTGAGATATTGTTTATTTTTCCCCCCCAATTTTAAAGGAAATGTTTAGGAATAACTTATGCTTTAAAATTTCTGTCTCTTCTGGTCAAACTGCATTTCCAAAAAAGAGGCAGAAAATAGTATAAAACAATTTTAAGTTAAATTTGAAAAATTAAGCTTTTTATGTCAGCAAGTTGAATTACTAGACAAAAACATACTTAGAAGTCAGGCTTTTTACCATGGGAGAATTTCTTAACTGATGTCCCTATGGAAGTAGTCCTCAATACAATGAGATAAGTACCCCCCATGTCTTTCACAAAATCTGTAACTGCTATCTCTAGAGCCAGAAAGCTTTCTATCCTTGCTAGAGCACTACCATGGATGTTTCCAGTATTGCTGGCTTGATTCAAAAATTATGTAAACAAGAAAAATGGACATGGAGCCAAAGAATTCACAAGCTGTGAAACTCAAGTGGGGGAAGAATTGATTCCCATGTTGAGAAGAGACATTTGTTGTTTCACTGGTTCCTTCCTTTGCAGCATCACATGGCAACACTGGATTGTTGGGGTGAATTGGGAGGAAAAAAGTACATCTTTCTTTTCAGCCTTGTGCTAAATCAGCACAGATTTCAATTAAAACTTAGTAATTTTTGGTTTTTTTAAGGTCTTCAATTTCTGTGCTACTTAATATTCTCTGGAATTGTCTCAGAACTTAGAAAGCAATATGGTTGAATGGAAGCTATTGTTTAATATTGTGTATTGGTTAATAATATGCCTTGTGTTCCAGAACAAAAATAATCATGAAAACATACATAAAAAAAGGAATTAATGGCATGACATGCTTTTGTATTTAATGAATAATTATAATGGAATTAGGTAATTTTTTTTTTGTTCCTCTAAATAACTCTCTTCCTTCCTTCCCNATAAGCATAGTTTGGGAAAATGGAAATATGAAATATGATACTGACATCAGCTTTCGAAAATTCCATTCTGACAACCATTTTCAATACTTCCATTAGATCCTGACAGAAGTGCAATCAAAATATTTTGTAGCCAGTGCAGGAAGGCAGGAAACACTGTTAATCTTTGTGGGCTGGGGTGTTTATTTTTACAGCTATGGATTAAAGCTCTCTCCTATAAGTTGGCAGGAGGAGACCCTTGTTTGATAATGCTTAGCAACTTGGCATCATGTCGGTTTCCATAATTGCCTTTCCGTGTATTACACTGCAGCTGTTACTTTTCCAGTGATCCAGGTATTGCACTCTGAGTTACCTGAGATGAAACCCTTGTACTGTGTTAACAAGTATCTCTCCTGTGGGTATAAGGGTGAGGAGGTCTTTAAAAAAAAATTACTTTCTGTATCTTTATAAATGAGTTAAAAGTGTAGCTCTTCGTTTGGAAACATTTCGGACTGTAAGTATGCTTGTCACTTCAGTGTATGGAAAAAAACACTGCAGGTTCTGGCTTGTATTTCTGGAGAGTCAACATAAATGCGTGATTAAACAAAAACAACAACAACAGTTGTGTTATCCCATTGTAAGGGCTCTCTGGTTATGATGAAAGTAGTGTAAGAGACTGTGTGTAGCAGTGGGTCCTCTTTTTGTGTGACAAAAGTTTAATGTGGAGAAATCATTTCTCTTCATGATGGAGTGGACTGATGATAAAGTTTATAGGGTAGAAAAAAGAAGCAGAAGTTACTGTGTAGTGTTTGAGAATAAAATCTATTCATAAAGTGTATCTAAAGTATAAAAACCCACCTGGGGACTGTGTGTGTATGAAAATGGGGGTTTCCACCTGGAGTCAGTTTCAGCGGTTTTGAGGCAGCCAGAAGCCATTGTTTCAATTGAAACAACCATACCAGAGGATGAAATGTCCTTGCAAAAGAATTCCTGTGAGGGAAGGTACCAAAAATGTGGGAACTGGACATCTTTATTTGCATTTGACCATTACTCATGAGATGAAATCAGACTGAAGTTGTACCTTTGCTTAGCCGTTGTCTTCTGTCAGGATCAAGCTGTAAATTGTTCAGCGTGACAAAGTAGGACATGCAGGATGTTACAGAGACCTGGCTGTGAAGAGCAGGCATAAATCACTTTCTAGTAAAACTAAAAAAAAAACCAAAACAGATACATGATGTGGAGCATCTCAGAAAAAGCCAGATTTTTCTTTATTTTCCAGTGGATGAAAGGTAGGTGGTTGAATGTGTCCTTTCAATACCACTGTTAATGTCTCATGTGATATAGCTGTATTTCTAAGTAAGAGATATCTCATTAAAAAAAATTCTCTAAAATACTTTAAAAAAATATTAGCAGAATATACTCAGCAAGTTTAACTTCTTGTCCTTCAAAATCTGGTGAAATTAAGGGCAGTCCTCTTGAATGCTTTTAAGACATGACCAGAGAGGCAGATAATATACAGTATCACTTCTGGGATAAAATTCTGGGAACAAATTTCTTTCCAGGAAACAACTACATAACTTCTCACAATGTGTGATTGGGCAAGCAATGGAGAAATGATTACAGAATCATAAAATATCTTGTGTTAAGACAGGACCTGCCAGGACTGTGGAGTCCAACTCCCATTGTAACATTAACACCAAAATCATCACTATTATTATTATTATGGAAAAGCAAGTAAACTGAGCAAAGCAATAGTTTTCAGTCTGATATTGAAAATGCTTTCAAATTTTATAAAAGCTATTAATTTACATGAATCAGGTGTTAAATAGAACCTAGCAAAAAAGAAAGTTGAATTTCTCTTTCCAACTTAGTGCAGACTAAGGTCAAATTTCTGCAAAGTGACCTCTAGCTGGCCTGCCAAAAGAAAAAAAAAGGAGGAAGGAATGTACTTGATGAGTAGCTGTCCTCACAGTATCTCAGGGTGAATGGGCCTACTATTTTGGAGAGGTAAAGATTTCAGTGTTCTAAATTGGGAGACGTGTAGGCCTGAATTTTTGAAAGAAGCAATTTATTTGCCCTTTTTACTTCAGGTCGAGTGGTGGTTGCGCATCATTTCATTAGAAAACAGCAATAAAAGAAGCCTTTCCAGCTGAACAACCACAAACAAGGGACAAATACTTTCAAATACTACACATTCCTCAACTGTAATATAGGAACAAAGTAATATTATATAACTTAGGGGTTTTTTTTCGGTTTTTATTTTGAAAGTTCAAAGTATTTAATATCCTGTGATGGAATTAATTACGTTTCAAAATATTTTATGTAAATTAAATGTCATCTTCAAATTGCTGTTACATAGTACAATGGAAAAAGATCCCTTTTTATTATTAAATATTTTTATTGAATATTAATCACAATTAAAAAGGTAGCATGCTCAAATCACATCTGTACATTTGAAATACTTTAGACCGTATACATAATATATGCATAGTTCAGAATTGATTCAATACAAGTTAAGGATCCTGATTTTAGGAGGCGATTGTACAGGAAACTTCACAAAGTCTGTCTTTTCTGAATTAATTCAATGAACAGAAAAAGAAATCATCAGGAAAAAATAAATTTCAAAAGAGTTATCTTAGAACGGTTAGTACTTTTGAGGCAGGGTGTGTGCAAATTGTGTCCCTGATTCCATTATTTGTCATGCTGCATCAGATGTTTTATGGACTTCTGAATTAGCCAACATACTCTGCCTTTTCTCTGGAAGGCACTATGTACCTTCAATATTAGCAAAATAGTTCCAACTTCATTAAAATTTACGGCAAATGGTTCATGTTAATTATGGAAAATAAGTATCTGGTAAATGATTATTGTGTTCATAATAGAAGAAAAAACAAATTATGGTTTAAGGCTCTAAATAATTTTGCAACTGGAAGACTATGTAAGGATTGTGTTTGGATTCAAACATCAGGTTTTTGCAAAGCCAGACATGTGCAAGCTGAAACTGGAGTTGAGTCAAACCAAAACACAGATTATTCTACAAATATTAAAAACCTCCCAGCCCTGTGTGTAGGTATTTAAAAGTAACATGAAGCTTGCAAACCAGTGCCAGCTCTAATCCTGAACGTACCAGCATGACCCAACCTGCTGGTGAAGCCACGTGACAGCCTGCTGGATGCACTCACACTTTTGCACACCTCAGAAAAGCAATATTTTTCATCTATTAGGCCTACTTAGAGGTTCTCCACACCTTGGTATCCAAAATATCACTAGAGGACCTATATTTAAGCAACTGAATCAAGCCAAATATATTGATGAATGCATGCCTGTGAAAGTTTGTCTTCTGCACTATTTAAAAAGGGTTTTGTGCCTGCGTTTCACTTGAAGTAATAATCCAGACATTATTTTTGACAAGTGCAAACCTGCAGTTGTTTTCTGGAGGGTAATTTGTAGCCACATTTAAAATACTAATTCATGTAATGTGGTATAATATTTTTGATCATATGAAATGCCAAGGATTTTTTTGACTGAAACCTGTTTTACCTTTACTTTTCATTTGAGTGTAAAATTGGATAACTAATAACCATGAGGTGATTACAGAGTAAAAGCAGCAAGCATGTTAGTAGTCATGCTAAGTCAGTTTTGAGGGTAACAGTGAACAGTTGAAAGTTGCATAGCAGGTCATGAGAAATGCAGCCCAGAGCAAGGTTCTCAGTGACAGACAGACCTTGAGGGAAATCAAGGATGCATGAGGAGAACTAAGTAAGGGAATCTAGAGCAGGAATGAGGGTGCAGGAATCCTGAGATCAGCTGTGTGAGGATGTACGTCAAGCAGAATGTTAACCCAATAGCTTTCCCTTACATAAGTAGCAAAACTAAATATCTGATCTGTCAGGATTTCAGCTTGAGGAAGATTGATTGTGAGTTGTGCAGACCTGCCAGAACTTGACACTAAACATGCGACCGGCAGCAGCCCAGGACTCATCATTAAACTTTTTCTGTTCTCATGACCTGGAAAGAATTTTACAGCAAAATACCTGAGCTCCATTTTATTTATAATTGAGTTGTTTTCTACAAGGTGGGAAGGTAAACTGCTTGATAATGCAGAAAACCAGTGTCCCCCTCAATGTTTTTGGATCAATGCATATGATGAATGCCCGATGCTCTGATGCTGACTAAATGGGAATTTATTAGCCATGGGTTGCTTTATGTTGTTTTGTGTGACTCTGCACATGGTTTGTGGGAGGAGGATGTAAAAGCAAAGGTAGGAGCTGGGAAATTATTAGATGTCTTTTATGCATATATTGCTGATGTTAGGCTTTTCTTGAAAACTGGGGAAATGCATGTGCAATTAATTAAAACTTGGTTACTATTAAAGCATTTTGAAATGGAAAACTAGAACTAAACAAACAACATTCTGATGCTGATAATAGTGGATGAGGTTAATGTCATTAAAGTAAAATACAGATAATGCTGTGTTGCTCATTAAGATCTTTAATTCTATGAAAAGTTAGCTGCTTAAAGTCTAAACCGTGACTTGAACAGTACATTTGTTGCCAGAGATGACATTAAGCTTGTATTTTTTGTGTAAAAGACTGCAACCTCTCAGAAACAATAGAATAAATGCAGCCAAAATGGGAGGATGTGTTCTGTTCATGCGCAGGGGAGATGAGCAGACAGATGTGTGCAGTTCTCGCACTGACTGCTCTGTATGAAATCTGTGTTGGAGTGTGACAGCAGCACAGCAGGCCAGTGTCTGCTGTTCCCTGGGGCTTGTTCACACCTGTAATCAGGTTACACAGTGTTCTGTGTAAGGGCTGGGGACTGGGTGTCTTACCACCATGCGCAGCTATGGAAGGGATTGGTTACAGTTTGCTTCGTGCATTTTTTTCTTGCACAAAACGTGTCAGTGGGTTGGGATGCAGCGGTGGGAACATAACAAAGGTCTCTTTTTTTTACAAGGTCGAGACAAGCCAAAGAAGAGTCTTCCTGAGTGTTAGCAATTACAGAGTTAAGTGTACAGTTTTGACAGGGGACAACTTATAATTCAAAAACTTCTTAATGTCACTTTAGCAGAACCTGTCTATAATTTTGCCTGAAATTTGTAAAATTGAAATGACCTTTTTCTGGAATTCACCTTTGGGAGGGACCCCACTGGGTTTAAGGTAAAAAGCACAAACATATGCTTATCTGGAAAGAATTCCACTTCTATTTTTCCTTAATTTATTGATTTGTAGATTGATATTCTTCTCTGATTCTGTGGCATTTAAAGCAGAAAAATCAGCAATAAACTTGTGTGGTAGTGAGGCTGATTTTATGTGTCTTCTGTCCATTTAGCTTCAGCTGCTTAAAACTACAGTAAATAATTAAACATCACGTATGTTGATAATAAACACCAAAGGTGCTTCTGGATTCATATCAGCCACCAAAATGAGAGTTTGTGCATTCTAAATGAATCTGTGGACTGTTTCAATACTATCAGATGGAATACATTTGAAAACTGCTTTTGTGCCAAAGTGAACAAAAAGATAGCTTTGTCCTCAGTGCCAAGAAGATGTGTTTTCACCACTAGATAATTAATGTGGATTTACTCATGCCAGTGTGGAAAACCAGCCTGGATTTTGCTGTAAAGTAACTGTGTGAGATAGTTACTCTAGTGATGGTTGACCTTGTCTCCACTGGGATTTTACAGTGCACTTTCTATGCTAGTTCCTCCACTGTGGAAAAAAGAGTCCAACAGAGGGAAAACTAAACCAGCTGTTTTTCTCTCATTCTAAGAACTCAAATTTGTATTTACAAAGTTTTTTTTTCATAGTAATAGTTATCTTAGTCTATATTTATTCTTTTCCAACCAACTGCAATCATACCAGGCAAGGAACACGAACGGGGCAGGGCTGGTTTGAAACCTGGAAGCCCAGATAGAGAGGGAAACAGGGCCAGGGCTCGAGGTGTTTCTTTCCTTTCTGGAAGGACAATAGAGAATTTTAGGGGATGATGAAGGAATAGTTTAGGGAAGGAGTGGAACTGAAATTCAAGGGACAGAACATGCTGTCATTTGGTAAGAAAGGGGATGCAGTCCTGACTACACACTTCTAAAGGAATTGCTGGAACAGAAATATGCCAGTATTTCCAATGCAAAACCTTATGAAATCATGAGTCATATTAAAAATAATTAAAATAAGGTTAGCTTTTTAGTTGTTTTCTCCACTTATTTAGGTTTTTAAGCATCCCTCCCTACTTTTTTTTTTTAAAGTTACTTTGTGTTTTAAAGATTCTCTTTACAACAACACTTGGGGCTAAAACTCTCTTTCTTTTCATGAAAGATTAAATCCTCATAAATAATATGACCCAGAACCTCAAGTTTTAAGAAAAACACCGTGGATCTTCTGTCTCATCATCAAATCATGAGAGGAGATAATGTATCCACTATATCGTACTCCTTGATACTGATTACGTTTGGATACTATGTAAGAAGGAAATGGGTAAAATTCACATTAAAATGCAATTTAATAATGGAATAATAACTGTTTATAATAATCTTTATTATTACCATTATGATAAATATGTTCTACTTATGACCAGCAGAGAAATAAAAGCATTTTCTGTGTCATGGTGAAAACCGTGAGTGTTAGACTAGTCAGTACGTATAATTTATTGTCTCTCTCTAAATCAAACTTTATTTAAAATGAAGATTTTAAATCTTTAGCCTTTTATTTTTAATTTACACACTTTATTTGTTGTTTTGAGTTATGCAGAGATATGTATTTGCTCAAAATAAGAAGGAATTAGAACATATAGTGCAAGTATTTGATATACCTGGAAATATCTAACCAAACTTGGTGTTACACCATACCACATGGTGTTAAGTTTTTAAATTCTTTTTTGTACCATTGCTCTTAGAAATTTCCAAAGCTGTTCACTATCTGTAAGAAAAGATAATACTGACCTGAGTTCAGAGGCAAATGACAGCTAAGTAATAAGGTTCAAGAGTTTAAAAATAACTGATCTGAAACACTCTCTGGAAAAGCTATTTTGGACTCCACCATACCTTAATTTTTGTGTATATGAGAAAAAAAGAGATGTTCTAATGGATTTTTGTCTAACTGAACTCTAGGAAATTATTCAAAGGTGTGAGGCTCCTCTATGTAAGCATTGGAATAATGATATCTGAGAGTAATTGATAAAACCTGCCATCCTATATGTAACAATTAAATCCACAGATCAGGAGGGGTTTGACACTTATTTGCCTCAAAGGGCTTTGAAATTTTCAACTCAAGAGTTGAACGCTGTGGTTGGTGGTGTTGGGCTTCTTGAATGCTCTTCTGGTTCATTAATGTGAAATAATGCGTCATCAGAGGAGAAACTGTGTAGTGGTCTGTAAAACAGTATAAAGAGAGACAGTTATTTGAGCTGTGTGCATCCAACCACTTTTGTCATCACTGCTACCAATATATTGATTTTGTGCCTCAGTGCAAGCTATGTATAAATTCTATGTTGATTTTATATATATATATATATAGTTGTTGTAAGCTGAAAAAATGGAAGGGAACTGATGTGGTCTTTGGTTGTGCTATTTCATCATCTCTAGTGGGAAGAACTACTTGTTTAGGAAAATGCTCTTTAAAAAGACCAAGTGTGTTTGTAAGGGATATGTGGGAGTTTTGCCACCACAGACCCATTGTTGTAAGTAAACTCCGTGGCTAGTAACATGTATGATTCTGTGTCAGTGAGTGCCACGTGTCAAAAAAGGGAGGCATTTTACATATGAAGAGCATTTTTAGAAATGGAAAACCTGAAGCAGTTAAAATTTCACAGGCAGGAAACCAGGGGGGCTTTGCTTTACTGAAAGGAAAATACTCCACATGTGCCTGCTTTGCATTTCCCAAACACTGTGTGGTGAACATGCAGCCACCACACTGAGCAAACACTGAGTGTACCTCATTAAAGGCTTGTTGGAGCCCATGGGGTGTTCAAACTCTAGCACGGGTTCCTACAGCTCTTTGGAATTTCTGTGCACTTACTATGATGTTTTATTTGCTTTATAAAGTAGATATTGGTTATTACCATGCTATGAAAATGGTGTCCTCTCCCCACCCACTTGGTAGTGCCTGCTGGCCATGAAGTACATTCCCCATCACTTTGGTGATGCGTTTGAGACAAAAAAAATCAGTGCCAAGCAAGCAGCTGACTTAGGGCTCAGCTCAGTGGTGCATCTCTGCTGGATTATGCTTTTCTCTTGCCATGAATGGCACCATTTCAGGCACTGTTGCCTGGACTAGGCTTTTTCTTTCTTTTGAGTAAGTCAGGGTGATAACGTGAAATGGAGAGGAAAAAATGCACAAGCAGTGATTTGTTGAGTGTAAATGGGAAGGGAAATAAACTCTGGCCAAGGGCTGAAAAGGAATCTCATTAAGCTAACCTGGGCCTTCAGACTGATTTGTATTCCACATTTTCTGGATTTAATCTGCCTTGGGATTTGGGAGATATTTTTAAAGAAATGGAATAGTTTTCTGAACTCTGGAAGACTGAAGCTATTTCTGTTTGAAATGGCCTTCCTGGCTATATCTCAGTTTCCCATATGTACTAAAATACTGGAAAATGTGCTTTAGTTCTTTTGTAGTATGGTGGGATATAATCAGTCATAAAGACAGATGAAATGTAGATATTTATTTTTTTCCCCATGCTTGGATTAGTAATTATCACTCTCATATTTATCTAGTTCTCAGAGTATAAAATATATGGGAACTGCGGGGGGCAGGGGTGTGGTACTGCAGGAAAGGAAACCCACAGATATTTGCTGAGAGCAGCTGATCCCTGGGATAATGGCTTTTCAGCAGTTTTTAATATCTGGGGTCTGAAAAATGTTGGGAGTGTAGTGTACTGCAGAGCGTTTTAAATTTGCAAACATCACATTGCCTTTTCCTCTGGCTTTCTTTAAAACGAGGGGCTGAGGTGCATCTCCTGAATGCATCTCAGTTCTGTGTTGGAAAAAGAGGACATTTCCACAATCCTGCCTTGTTTGTTTGCTTTATGCCCTGGGTTTTTTGGGAAGAAGTGTCAGGGGATGACTTAGAAGTAGGCTCTGATATCATCTGGTCAGGGCCCAGGTTTGGAATGTCAGGACACACAGCTGCATTTGCATTTTATGCACTTCAGACACAGCTGTAGTTATCTTAGGGGACCTCTGTACGTTTATACTGGATATGTGAAATCCATTTGGAAGTATATTTAAGGAACAATTTAAATAATTTGGATTTAAATAACTTTTTACTGGTTTATTTGTCATTTATTTTGCATATTTAACATACTCTGAGTTTGATAAGCAAACACTTGTATTTGCTTGTAGCTCGCAGAGCTATATGGATGGTTTTGTGAGTTTAAGTTTGGTAGACACATTTATAAGACTGTAAAAAATTGCAATGGAAAAGTGATTGGAAAGAGATTTGCTTGATTATATTAAGAATTTTATTTGGATTGAATATTGCTAGAAATTGGTGGCCATGACAGCAACACCATCCAAATGCAGGAAAAAAGAAGTCTTTTCCTGGAATCCCCCCCAGTCCACATATATTGTCTTTCCTGTAGGGAAGTTTTCTGTCTTTGGTGCCTCTTTGTATTGCTACACTTGGATAAATAAAAAATGGACAGGTTGAAAGAATTATTTACAATAATATAATATATTCCTAATACAAATATATTAATGCCTTCTCTCAAATTAGGTTTAATTTCTTTAAAATACAGCCCTACCATCCTGATTTGGTCCTGGTCTCCTTTACTATTATGATGTTCCTTTTTAAATGGTCAGAACATGCACTAAATGTCTGTTAAATACAGCAAGTTGAATCTGGTACAGCTCCGGACTGGCCTATTTGAAAGACAGAAGGAAATTTCAGGCACATAAATCCATAAAATTCTGAGTGAATGAAATCCCAGAATGATTGTGTCTGTTTTCCATTTATTATATATGCTGTCCTTCACAGAGCAGGATATTATAAAATAATGTAATGCGTAAGTCATAAACAAAAATTTTGTGAGGGATTTTAATTCATGGAAAGAAAAAGGAAAACTCTGGCTGACATTTCCTTGAAGTCACAAATTCCTGAACAGAACCTTCACCTCAGGACAGCAATGTACACTGTAACCTTGTTGTAAGATGCTACTTCAAGTGAACAAGGTTGTGGAAGAGATCCTGCACCCTTTTTATACCCTGCCAGGTATGTGTCTTTTGGTAAACAGTTAAATAATCCACTCTGTCAGTAATTTAGATTTTGTCTTGCCAACAGAAGTTATTATTTTGGGTTTTTTAAAAACTCTGGTTTGGGCTCAAATCCATATTTTAAGAATTTCTTTGTGAATGTGAGATAATTCTTGGATTAGTTTGAAATAGGAAGAGAAGAAGAAATCTCATGTTACTTTATGCTGTTTATCATTATTGACAGATGTCTGAAAGCACTTTTTAAAAGCAGTTGAGGCCATTTCCTAACAGATAAAACAGATCCTGAACAATATGCTTGTTAAGTGCAGGAGTGTGTCTGATTCAGGTTTCCAGACCATCCTGCAATAGGGTTGAGTCTCCTATTCCCTGAAGTAGGATTGACTGGGGTCCTAGGGATGAAATACCAGAATCACAGCCTGGATGTGATTAGCAGCCAGGGCCAGAAGATAAGCAAATAGCAGCAGGATGTATTTCTCCTCACCATATGAGACAGGGCACTTAAAAGACAGAGCTGCTAGTAAGCTCTAAATAGAAAAGTCTGGAAAATAAATTCCTGCAGCATCATTTTGATTTTCAGTACATGTCTCGGAGCTTTGAAGTTGTTCTGGCAAGTGATGATTGGTTTGTTGTTGTTGGATATCTCAGCATGTATTCATTATGCTTACAACAGACATGAAGATTGCAAATAAATTGAGTAAACCATTTGAAATATGCCATGTGCTGTAGACAGAGGAAATTTGAGGAATCCGTTTAAATTTTAAGCCCTCACCACCTGTTGGCAGTACAAAAAAAAAGCTGATAGGTGCTGCCTCCTTTTTGACCCTAAGTAACTTCTGTGGAGGGATTCCTGTAACATAAAAGTTGCTTATGTCTTGGGATAAGTGTTTTTCAAAGTGATATTTCAAGCTCCTTCACATGCACACACACACACAAAAAAGTTGTTGTTTGCTGTAGTTAACTGCTTAAATTTTACTCTAAGTAATTTGTTAATGGTGGTAGAAGTTTTCTAGATGTACTTATTATACTTAATGGTGAGGCAACTGGAGCAATCTAAACTTACAGAGAGAGCAAGGAAAATGGACTAAAAATGGTGCTAATAGTTCAGTTTCCTATCTGTCATCTCCTGGCAATTTGCCACTAAAAGGAATTATCTTCTCTCTCTCTCTCTCTCTCTCTCTTTTTTTTTTTTTTTTTAAGAGAAAAATCAAAGACTGAGAAACAGTAATGGCCTGCAGAGGGCAACTTTCATGTGTGGTAAGGTGAACAGCTGATGCAGAAGATCGATTTTGTTATGGAACTTTAGGCTGCAAAACTTTGATCAATTTTTTTTTTAAGTAAGTTTCTTTGATCTGTGTTAAACCAGAGTTCCTCCTCTGGGTATTTTGAAGTGTTCACCATGAGAAGCTACAGTATGAGTGGGTGGATCTGGCAGGAAACTACCACTTTCAACCCAGAAAAATGATCTCCTGTGGCATAAAAATAGACATAAAATGTGGCACAGAAGCTCTTTTGTCTCTTGAGTTTGGCAAGCTTTCTGTGAGGCTGGAAATTTATGTCAAAGTGCTTATTGAAGGTATGGATCAGAGGTTTGCCAATCATCCACTGAAGGAAAATAAAATAATTGCTGTACAGGTGGCTTTTGAACCACTTGGGATTTGAGAGCCAAGAAATATATCTGCAATAATGGAATAGAAGTCTAAAGGTGTTAATTAAGTTAATCTTACCTTTATCACAATTATGGTAGTTTAAACTAGTTTAAGTCTAGTTACTTTTCAGAAATGCTTTGTTAGAAGATTCAGTTTTAGTTTTAAAGCTTTTAGAACAGATCTTCATTCAGAATGACAGAATCATTGAAGGATAATTAAGGCAGATCTTAGGGTTTGATTTGGAAATGGACTTGCCTGTTATTGCAGAACGGGCAATGATGCATCAATTTCACAGGACAATGTGCTTTGCTCAGTATTGAAGAAGTCATTACTTACCTCTCATTCATGTCAAGTTGCTTTTGGACTGTTTTGTGAGATCTGACATTCCCAGTGGGGATTCATAGCCACAGGTCAATGTTTTGGTTTCTGCATTTTATGAAAGTAGATGTCAGTGTTTCAGTTTTATTGACTCATGCTGTTGAGATGAAGGCATCCTGCAGAGCATATGCTAACAATCTAAAAAACGTTGGTTTTGTTGAAAATAACCAGTTTACATGTATGAAAGCTTTTACATACCGAAGTAGCAATAAGCATCTCTAGCAAGGAAAAAAAGGAATCAGTCTGATATAGCAATTAAAGACTAGTGCTTTTATAAAGCTTAGTATGCTGACTCTCTAAACTTTTCCATCGGTGTGGGCATCCAGGCAGCTCCCAGAGGAGCTGCTGGCTTGCTGCAGTCTGGGGCTCAGCATCCTGCTGGCTCTGTGCCATCCCAGCCTTGTTCTGGGATCCACACTGGAACTGCCCCAGGCTCGAGCTCACCCCACGAGCAGAGTGCAGGTGTGTTTGGAGGTGTCCATGGAGAAACTGCATCTGCCTGGGCAGGTAGAATCTCCTCCAGAGTTCTTAAATACCCTCCTGCTTCTCTCTAATTGACTCAGCAGGAGGTGGAATTCATCACTTAGGGCTGCTTTGCTGGGCACTGCAAATTAGGTGCAGGTTGGGTATCCCATGCTGCCCTGTGTGCTAAGAAATCTGTAGCATCCCTGGTTGTGAAAATGCTCAGGAGTGGCTCTTTTCAACATCCCCATACCTGACCTGGATTTCAAATCCCAGGCCATGAATTCTCACAGGCCATTGTTGTGGAATTCTTTGAACCTGACATTGCTACACATTGCGATTTAGTGAGAAAGTTTAGCTTCCCTCTTTTATTATCTGAGGTGGCATCTTTGGCATTGAGCTGAAATAATTTTCTATTTGTGGCGATGGGAAAGTTCCCATCTGTTGAAAGGAGCATTATAACACAGATGTGTTAAGGCTGAACCTTGTGCTGTTTGAATAACTGCTTGGTGACTGTGCTTTGTATTGTCACTTCAGGTTGGAACTGGAGTTTCAGAAGGCAAATGTGGAACAAACATTGCTCAGTTCTGTAGATGGTAATATATATAAAAATACATATACACATACAGAGTGAATACAAAAGGCTGGGGGTACTTGTGGATTTACAACTTTTAAACCTAAATGGCCAGTGAGTGCTGAAGAGGGAATTTCACCACTCTGCAGAAGGCAGTATGATGTCCATCTGTAAGCTGTGGGTTTCATCCCAGATCTTTTCTCCAGTATTTAAAGAATAATTCTTCCATAGTATATGAGTGAACTACTTATTCCATAGCACCAATAAAGGATCCTATAAAATGATACAGTTTGGAGTAGAAATAAAGAAATTATGTTGCCCAAATGTAAATAAGGGTATGTATAAACCAGAAATTTCTACAGCACTTTGTTAAATTTCTGAAAGATTATTCACTGGATACTCACATTTGGAGGTAACTATTAGACCATCCATTATCTGACCCTTTTATCTCATACTTCTTTTGCTCTCACTACATTACCCTCGAGCCCATTACTCTGTGTTTTTTATTGATTACATCACTATTGAAAAATGTAGTGTGCCTCATTATCCTAGTTCTTCCAGAACTGTTAAAGGTGCCTTTTAGTTTTTTGATGGCTCCTCGCCTATCTAGCTGGAGAAATGTGGTCTCTCAGGGAGGTTCTTGTCGATACTTGGTTCCCATCTGTGTTTTGGGATAATGTCAGTGGGGTCTAGTATGTCTGGTGTGGTCTAATGTCATGTCTGTCTGCATGCTGGAAGTCTTGGAGTCTCAGAGATGCAGACTGAAGGGTATTGTCTGGTACCCACACCCTCATTTCCTAACAGGACAGAATATTTATTATTCTTTAGTACCTCAGCACTAAAGCTCACCAGTGATTTCTGTTACTTAGAGTTTGAAATTTTTACATTTTATCAATATTCACATCGACTAGAAATCTTGTCCTAGGATTGTTTGGGGGTTTTTTAAAGGTTGACTACAGTGTGGTTATTCCCCAATAGTAGCCAAAGATCATGGATCCCATTATAACTTAGGAGGTTGCACTGCCTCTCACTGTGAGTTTTATTGGATGGGCTTCAGTGATATTTACCTGGATCTGTGGAAAGGCCTCAGAGATCAGCTCTAGTACAAATAACTTCCTTTGCAGCTGTAAGAGTCCTGGAACTGCTGCCAAACCAAGTGCAATGAGGCACAAATCTCAAGTAAATTACATTATAGATAATAAGAAAACACACTAAGAAATTATACAGAATTGAAATTATTTCTGAGAGAACTAATTTAATATGTTCAGAATCCAATCAGTGTGCTGAGCTCTAATTGCATATCTAATATTATTTCTTTAAAAATGAGCAGTGACTGGCCTACTAACATAATAGTTAAGATTAGATTAGCAGCATAAATTGAAATATTGTTTGAATCAGGACTTGAAATGTAATTACCAAGTGCTGTATGCTCATTATGGAGAATGTGGTTTCTGATAGTGTACAGAGGTGATCTATACCGAACCAAAGCTTTCAATTAATTTGACAGGTTATATAATAGAATCAATAAATGCTGGTGTCTAAGAATTATTTTTATGGTGTAATAATTTCAGTTTGATCATTTGCAACCAGTACTGTGTAATGATATCTTGTTTTATATTGAAAGATTGTGTATTTTCTAATGATCAAATAGAAACTAACAAGTGCAGGTATTTCTAGATTTTGTGTTCAAAACCAAGGAATACTGAGACTTCTAGTCTGTTTCAATGGCCAGATACTCAGCAGCTAGCCAAGGTTATTTTTCAGAATGCACATTTCTTATTTATGATTAGTCCTTTATTAATGCCACAACTGTATATCACTTAGCAGTCACCTTTCTGATTTGTTGGCAAGATTCTGTGAAGTACAGCAAGCAGCCTGTGAGCTACGTGCTTTTGTAAGTTGTTGTGTTTGATTTGTAGATTGTATGAAGTGTAAACTGCACTGCTCTGCTTAATATCAAGAGTATAAGGGGCCCTGAAACATCAATTCTGTTTATATTCTTCAAGTATTGATATCCAAGGAATGCCTCAGAGTGAGGTTTGCTTCGAACACAATGTATTTATAACTTTCTGTTTGTTAAAATAACACAGCCAAACATGTGGAACTTTGGACTATAGAACTCCTGTTTGTTCTACTACATTGAAAGGATATTTTGCACCCCAGAACCTTGTTGATGCAGCTCTGTCAAGTAACTATCTTCTAAGATATGACTGGATAATTTACAAAAATGAAGTTATACTTCATAGTACCAAAAGAACAGTCCATCTTTTGGCATAATATATTTCAAAAACTAAGTCAGACTGATTTCTGGTATTTGCTCCTGGTAAGAAAAAAAAAAAAAAAATCAGAAAACCAGGCAATTACTCTGTTACGGTTTTAAATTACTTGATTTCTAAATTGGTGAGTATTGTATTAAAACCAAATCAGAGTGATCTCTGTGTAGTATAGCAGTTTATCAGCTCTGCACAGCGGGATGCTTCTTACCTTGAAAGTAAGCTTCTCCCTGTCTGTCCTACAGTATGTCAACAGGGAAGATCCTCCATGCACCCCAAACTAAACACAAATTTCTATCAATTTCTTGTGTTTGCACTTACGGGTTTAGAATTGCAGAGGAGGATACACCCCTGCTCAAATGTCACAGAGCTCAATACTCAGATAAATTGGTCATTCACTCAAAATTCTTTCCAAAAAACCCCAACCAGACCCAAGAAACAGCAGTCTTCAATTTTCTAGGAATTGCCTCTTGGGGGAATTTCTCTATTAAAAACCCTATGTATGTAGTTCACATAACATATAATTATATATATATATGTACATAAAAAAGCTGTTACCTAGCTTTAGGTGGGTGGAACCTTTGTTGCACTTTGTACGTTTTCATGGTTTACATGTGAGAGTAACTACAATAGCTCATGGCATCTGATACAAATTTATTCTGTCATGTTGACAGTGCTTATGATTCATTTTCACTGCCTTCTGCAACAGTAAGAAAACCAAAACAGCTCACCAACTGCAAATAAACCCTGTCAAAAATTCCCCTGTCAAGCAGTGAGCAAATTCCTTGACAAGAAAGGATTTGTGATCCGTATATAGGAGGAAATTCAAATACCCCAAAGTTTCTAGCAGAAGAACATAGTTAGTCAATGTGATTTGTAAATGTACAAAGAGGAGCCTGATCCAAATTAAATGAGGCTAAAAAGCGTTTTTGTAATTGTTAAATTAAGGGGATCTAAACTAGAACATTAAATTCTGGCTTGGATCTAGAAAGAAGAACATTGTTATATTTGTTTTTTACATAGGTCTTCAAAATCATTGATTTTCAATAGATAAAGTTAGTGAAAATATATTAAATTATCCCAATATCAATTCTAGATCAAAGCAGGCAATGCTTCTGGGAAGGACAAAGCTGAACTAGAGTGTGATTTGTTACCTTGGGGCTTGTTTCAGCAGTAATAAAATCTGTCCTGTGTCATCCATTAGACAGAGATTTTTACTGGGATTTTTTTAGGACTAACCCAAATGGCTGTCTTATCTGTGTTATTTTTGGTTTCTAACAGGTCTTATCCTTGGTTGAGGACTATTCTTACAAATATATATTGTATCTGCATTTTGTGCATAGATGGCGTGGTGTTTGTGCATCTTGGGCAGGACAGGGATGCCGTGGGCTGGGGTTCTGTTCTGTCTCCTTTCTGTCAGGAATCTGCTGGGATACCATCACAGCCTCTCCCAGGCTGCCCCCACAAACACCTCCCCTCTCTTTTCCAATACTAGCTCAAGAATTACTCTTCCCCTGGTTTTCCAGGTTACTCCTGTGATTATATCTTGCTAGTTGAGGTAGAAATGTTGCCTGCCAGCTGGAAACTGCTGGAAACAGGGAGGCCTTTTATGGAAATGCTGACACAACTTTATCTATAGCATAGCAGTGTAAACCATCTGTTTCCAATAAGGTGGTTATTATCTTTTCTTGTCAAACTTATCACTACAAAAATATTTTCCTCTCAATATAAAGGGGTACAGTAATGGACATGATAAGAATGAACTTTATGAAGGATGGTTTTCCCTTTTGATACTGATTTATGCATGTTTATTTCATTGCCAAAGGCAAAAAGCCATATTCCTTTTATATTCTCCTAGTTCATCTGTTTTGCTAGTTCTTCAGGGATACAACACAGAGGACCATACTTAAACATGTATCTTATTCTGTGGCTTTTACAATTGCTACAATTATTGTTTAAGAGCTGCACAGGTGACTGTGCTGAAGGGCAGTGGTAAACAGAGGGAGAGTGTGTCAGTGAGGATATTGATCAATTAACCTCAGTGCAACTCTAAGTGTTCACACAAATTCTGTATATTTAGTCCATGACAATTTGTCTGGTTTTCTCTTTTGCTCCCTTGAAGCAGTTCTGTCTGTTTCATCGTGTGTAATAGTAAGGTTCATGGCAACAGGTAGAGGTTAGCAGAGCACAGGCCTTGAAGGAATTTACTTTCAACACTGAATAAGGCCCTGGTGAATAGAAGTGGAGAAGAATTATTTCATACAGTGTTATCACTTTGGTGCTGAAGGCCTGCTTCCTGTGGGTGGTCTAACAGTATCAATTTGTTTTATTGCAACATCTAATATATGTGGCAACATTACTGAAAGCCTGAACCCTGGCATGAAGTTTCGAAAGGAGGCAGGCAGAAAGGCCTCTCCCAGGGCGATGTTCATTGGTGTGCCAGCAGTTCACTTTTGGATCACTGCTCTCTTTAAGGCAGAAGTTATGTTGTACTTGAAGGCTGGTGAAAAGCTGTTTTGAAGTACTGGCTGTTCATTCAGTGTTTGGGAGGTCTGGGTGCAGCACACAGGTGAGGCAATTCTCCCGGGCATGAGATACGGAGCTGGGTCTCACTGCACTTAGGATACAATCTAGCTCTTCTATCTTATCTCCATGTTCCTGCAGATCAGTTGTGTCTCTCTCCTGTGTTGTAGCTTCACTGTGGGACCCTCCTCCCTCAGAGTGCTCTGTCTTCAGCACTGCTATGCATCTTCAGTGGGCTGAAATCTTCACTTCTTAAGCCCTGCAGTGCATTTTATTTGAGAAAATTTGGTTGGTTATAACAACCCTTCAGTGAATTTGATTCCAAGCCTGCCAACCTGGTAGGATTAGCGATAATATAAAATAATATAGTGATGACATATTTAGCCTTGTTTGCAGAAAAGATTGTTGGCAGTAGCTGCATGAGGCTGTGTTAGCCCAGACCACCAGTGGAGGAGTTAGTGGGGCAGGGCATTGGCAATATTGCATTTCTTCACTAGTGTAAATAAATCTAGCAATAGGACATTGCATTCTGGAATTTGTCACAAGCCTCTAGTGCACTTGGTGGATAGATGCTAGCTATTTCTAACCCTTTGGGAATTGTCCAATAGATAGGTTTCTATGTGGAAAACAGTTACTGATCAAGAGAGTGAAAGTCAAAATCTTTAGCTGGCGTTAACTGGAGAAGGCTCAGTCTCCTTGCAGCTACAGTTTTCTCAGAGCTGACTCTTCAAATCAGCTGTGAACACAGCATAATATTTCCAGCCTTTTTCTTCAAGAAAAATGAGTGGTTTTGGTGGTACCCTTGGTGATTGTAAAGCTCTGAATGAGTTAAAAGATCAGATTTGGTTCGAAAGCTCTGTTAAATCTGAAATATGACATCCTTAACTGATCAATTGAATTGCAGTACCAGGTAGAAGAAAACACATTAATTTGCAGAGATGTTCTAGTCTTGCTTTACACAAAAATGCAAGTAGTGACCCAGGCAATAAAGCCACCTCTTAAAGGACTTGAACATAAATATCTTTCAGGCTTTGAAGAACCAAGATAATGAGCTCACTTCTGTCCTTTGATGCTAACAAGCATTGGTCTTTACCTAGAGTGTGTTCAGTCCTTTGCTGAACTGGATTCATATTTCTAAATTCACAGTAAAAACCAGTCAACCGACTGTCTATTTAAGGTGTGTTGGTTTACTTCTTATAACAGAATTACCAATACTTAAAAGTCTTGTGGAGCAGTTCTTGAATGGGGAATTGTAATGTTGAGGTGTCATCTTGGTGTAAGTCAGGTGTGTGAGGTGAAGTAAGGCAAATATATGGTTTTTCCTTAGGGAAAAAGTTTCAAAGAAAGAATTTGGGGCTTGAATGGAAAAGTTGAAGTGGAAGGGTTTTGCGGTTTAGAAAATGAAAATATGTAAGAACCTAAAAAGATAGGAAATGAGGGTACTTTTTGAGGAAAAATAAGACCTTCAAAGACTCTGGTGAGCTTGTCATAAGGTGGAGTTTATCTGAACCAAGCAAAACATTATTTGAGCTTCCCCAGGGAGTGATTCAAAAAATCCTGCAGAGATTTGGTGAATGGACTTGCATTATGTTTGTATGCCAAACTGCTGTTTCAGTCACAGTATATGGTTTTAATGCAAAGCAATAATGCCCTGTTCAAATAGAGCCCACAAAGCCCTAAAGTGGACCTTTATATGCCCTTTATGAAAGTCCTGAACTGTGAGGTTGAAACAAGTGATTGGGCTTTTGTTATTAGTTGTTTGTATTGCAGTCTTAAATGCTGTGTGAAAGATGCATTTTGAGATGTATTTCTTGTACCACAGGTAATCACTTCTAATGATCCACTGCATTAGAGAGAGAGAGAAAAAAAAATATGCTGAAACATGTTTATAAGGAGTTGATGTGATGTTGCATGAAATTTCAGTGCCTCTAAAAATACCATAATAAAGCTTTACATGGGATTAAAGCCCACTGACATTAATAAGTGTCTTTTGGTGCCGTTGGCTCTGTCCCCAAGGATTTATCATTTAATGGCAATGAAGACTTAAGTAAAAAAAAAAATCCTGTTTGTCAGCAGAGTTTGTGCCAAATTCTTTCTTTGAAACCTCTTCTCTAAGGAAAAAGCATATATTTGTTTTGTTTACTATCACGTAAGTTTGGAGATGGCTAAACTAAAACACTTTCACTGTTAAACTGCATTAAAGGTGTTGTGCAGGGGTCCTATCACCTTCCAGCTGGTGATTTCCATTTCAGAGCCCAAAGTCTGGTCATATTAGAACCCAATTTTATGTCAGAGTTCCCTGTATTGTTTATACTGGTTAGTGAGTGCAGTGAAGGCCAAGTTCTGATATCAGTAATGGGTCATAGTCACACTGGAGTGCCCGCATACCCTTGGACTGTTCCCTAGAAGTGATCTCAAGCTTAATGTTTGAGTTGCATCCTTTGAACATAGATGCTTCTCTAAACCACACACAAGTTTCCATTCTTTCATAGAAATACTTTATTTTCTCTTTTGTACTTAATGTATTTATATGAACCTAATTTCAGCTCCTAGCCCTGCTTTGGGAATTAAGTGGTGCAACAAGATGTCAGTATTCAGAGTGCTTTGCTGTGGAAAAAAATAGTTATTGTGACTTGGATGCTGCCTCCTTAGGCTTTTAAAAGCTCATATCAAAGAAACAATAGTAGGGTAAAATTAAAAAGATCTGAAAAATGATGAAGTAGTTTTGAAAGGAGGAAGTAAGGGAAATACTAAATAGATTATGTTCAAAGCAAACAGTAGCTGGAGGTGATGACGGCTGGTTTGTTTTAAACTAGGCATCCCTGCTTGAATTTTAATTCATTCCAAACTTTTTAGTATGGATTATTTGCCTGATAACGTTCATAATGCTTCCTCCCTGAAGTATGGAACGATATCCAATGATTAGGAGCCAGAGAGCCTGCAGAAAAGCCTTTCATTTCCTCTGTCCCAGAAACCATAATCCTGCAGTAGAGCAAAGAAATGGCTGGTATGTATCCATTTATCACTGCTATGCATCTAAATGACAGGGTGGATAGTATGTCTTCTTTGCTGACCTTTTTCTTTTATTTTTTTAAACATGTGTATGGACCAAGAATTGGGACAGTACCAAAGACAAGTTAAAAATTAAATAGAAATAAAAATATGTAACTTTATTCCAGTGCATCATACAGTAACAGAGTCTCCAAGTGGCAAGGATACCTGTAGTTCTTATTTCATGGGATTTTTCTTAGGAAGTTAATGCTGCCATTTTCCACTGTTGCATCAAGGCAACAGAAGAAAGTGGGTTTTGCTTAAAACTCCTTCTTAAATTTAATGAAGTTATGCAGCACACTGAAAATGGAGTGAGGACATTCTTCACCTGACCTAGCTCTGTTCTTCTTCCAGTGGGATTTAAAGTACATTGGTCTGCAAATATGAGTCTACTTAAGTCATCCTTTTTGCATTGTACAGTCATCAGCCTGTGCTAGAGGGGAAGCTCTCAAATAAATGAGTTTTCCCTTGCCAGCCTGGATGAGTTGGGGCAACCTTGAAAATGTCTCATGACTTAGAAATGATGAAAAAGATGGAATTAGGTTATGTCAATGAAAACATTTTTCCTCAGCTTGACTTGGATTTTTATACAAGACTTTTATTGGTGAGAGGTTCCCTCTAGCAAATCCCAGTGGATTTTTTGACTGAAATAGGTGATTTCAAACATCCTAAGAATGAAAGAAAAGGTTTTCAAGATATGTGGCTAATAAAAGGACTGTCCTTGGTATTTCAGTAATGAAATGCTTAACAACAACAACAACAGTCAAAAAATCCACATTGTAGAAAAATTCCTGAGCAATGCTAATTGTCTTGCTTTTATAGCTTTTATATTCAGTCTTTAGGATTTTCTTTCATCCCAAACCTTTACTGAAATGAGCTGAGCTCTGCTCACTTGTTATTTGCTAACGTTGTTGCTTTTACACACTGAAAGGAGGAAACTTCTCATTGCTCCTATATCTGAAAGTAGTAAGTAAGTTTAGCTCTTTCTTGGGCATGAGGCACATCTAAATCCCTGTCTCTTCCTCATGTACCTGTGTGTGATTATCTTCAAGATTACACTTGAAAACAAGGCTGCTCCTTTAGAACCTTCCTCCCTGATGGTGTGCAGAAAGCAGCCATGGTGCCCTGAGGGCTGCCAGAGTCTGTTCCATGCCAGCTTGGAGCCAGAAGTTGCTGACTGGGCTGTCTGAACTGTGGTAAAGGTAACGGTGGCAGAAAAGAAACGAAAGGCTTTGTTCCTGAAATTTTTGCAGATTTTTTGCTTACCATTCTTCTTTTTTAACTTCTTAGGGGCCCAGAATTTCAGCAAATGAATGGCTTTGCTGTACAAACAGCATATTATGAGTACAGCTTTTCAGCAATACCTTCCTACTCCACCCAAACACTGGGTAGTTTTCACTTCAGTTTGAAATGCTGAGCCCATTGGAATGCAAGGATTTTTAATCATAGAATTGAGTTTTCTTGCTAATTATAAATCTTTATTTTTAGTAGAAAAAGAGGGTGATATTAGCCAGCAAGGATGCATTTAGGGGATTACAGGAGTTCACTTTGCAAACCACAATGTAGAATAGCTTTGTGGAAAAGGCAGCATGTAATGATAGGTTTCTATTGAACTTTGATGTGTGTGGCTTCAAAGAATGATGGTGTTTGGGCAGCAGCAAGTGGTTGTTTCAGATACAATAAGAAAAGACATCCATATGCATTTTGTGTGACTTCAAAAGAGCTAAATCCTGCAAAACAAGGAAAGCAAACCAGTTATTTTGCAGTGCATTGCTCTTTTACCAGTGGGACTCTGTATTAGAGCGTATGTGAAACTGGAACAGTGGAACTTGTAAGATTTGGAACAGATGGGTACAGAGAAGAGCAGACAGAGTTAGGGGCTGTTGATTTAATGCATTTTCCCCTTTCCATTGAATTGGTTAAATCTCATGGTCTTCTATGAGTGGCTTGGTGCACAAGTGAAGCTGCTCTTTATTTTGGCTCAGCTATGCTTTTGACACCATCTCTCATAGCATCCATGGACAAACTGGGGAAGTACTCAGTATGGGATTGAATGAGTGGATAACAAGGTGAATGAAGACCTGGTGGGACTATTGAGTTCACAAAGTCATGGTGGGCAATTCTGAGTGTCCAGCTGGTGGCTAGATCATGGTGACATTTCCTCAGGGATCAGTCTGGGAACATCAAGCGATGGCTATTTCGGAACCTGGCTGACACAGTGCAATCTTACCCTGCATGGCTTGTTCCTTGGGCCATAGATTTCTGGTGGCTGGACAGCCAGGGTGGTTTCTTGTGAATTGTCCCTACATTTACTACAAGATTCCAAATGGGCTGTGAGTGGAAATTGTGTCTCACTGATAATGACACAGGAAGTAGCTGAGAGAATTTTCCTCACAGCCAAAACGCATTCTTTTTACTAATTCACAGCAGTCAAAGTCTGGCTTTTGGAAAGACCAAAATCAAACATCTATGGATTTCAGAAATGGAGCCAAAATAGACCATAGAATAATATTACATTTTTACTGTAATCTTACTATTTTAGACTTAAGTTTAGAAATATTATGTGCAGTTCATTATGTCCTGATCACATTTTCTTTAATTTCCAGTAACAGCAAGTCGGGCAGAATTTCCACTGTCGGGATGTGTTTGCTTTTAGAAGGCTTTAGCATCCTTTATTTTAGGAAATGTGCTAATTGCAGGTTTAGTTTTGTTTTAATTTCAAAGACAATGCCTGCATTGCTGAACTTGTGTGTGTTCAGCAGTAAGTGCCAAGCCCAGGCCCTGCCTCCACTGCCTGAAACGTGTTTGCTGTGTGTTCTCATTGTGAGCTCCACCAAAAGAATCTGATGTTTCTCTGGGAGCAGCCTGTCTTCATGCAAATGAAATGATACCTCTTAAAAATGTCATCCCTTAGTCCAGAATTTGCTCCAACATTTTGCTTATAAAACTGAATGATCTCTGTTGCCTCAAGCATCTTTTGAGATAATAAAACATAATAATTGCCCATGATAAGCACTTTGTTTAGGCTTTTTCTGCACTGAGTCAGCAGTGGCTGAACTGACTTTAACTACCCTGCATGACAAAGTCCAAGCAGAGCATTTGTGGCCATGTGGGCTCCAGCAGACACCAGGGACCCTGCTACTAACTTCAGCTCTTGACTGATTTGCTCCAACTGCTGAAATCTGCAATAGTGTTTTCTCAGGCATGCCCCAAATGCCTCCCCATGTCAGTCTCTGTACAGCCTTGGACATTTGGTAGTAATTTTATTTCCCACTCTATGCTGGAGGCTTGAATGTGGTCATCTGAGAGTATTTGTATAAGCACTGCTGGCATAGCAGGCTCTTGAACTCCCTCCTTCATCCTGTTCTCCTGCAGGCATCCAGCAATGTGTCCAGCCAGCCTACTTGTGAACTGAAATAAAAACAGAGAAAAATAAAGTTAAACATGTTTACATTTAGCCTTGTTCATGGGATAACTCTAATGAGTTAGTGTTTGACTGAGTACTTTTGAAATAGACATGTCCAAGACTGGGATAACCAAAAGGAAAGGACCAGTCTGACTAAATTTTGAGCAAGGTTGCTTTTGCACAGCTTCCTGCCTTATCTAGGGTGTATACAAGGATTGAATCTTGTTCAGCAACTCGGGACCAGTGAGGTTAAGACGCAGATACAACACCATGATTTGCTTTTAGGGAATTGAATAGTGTAATAAACATTGGATAGTGCAGTGGGACTGGCGAGAAAAAGCCTTTTTGCTGGAAGGGATCCCAGTATTTTCTGTCTTCGTGTTCAGCATGTGTTGGATCTTGTAATAAAAACATTGTTCTTGATTGTTCTATGTTGGAAATGAAACTTATCCATAAAAAGGCAAGCAAAACTTCAATTTTCCCTGATGGAGACATAAATTCATGACCCGGTGAGAAAAAGGGGAAATAGGGGCCACCAAACCAACTGTAGGCTAGTATTGATTCCATCTGAGTAAGTGTAGAAGCACAGTTGCATGCTTCAGATAATGATTTGCAATTAATTTGGAGGTTTTTAACTGTATCCGAAGCATAGTTTTTCCTATTCAATTTCCCACATTGAGTCAAAATTGAAATCACAGTGCTGAGGGGAAAACAGATTTATTTATTTATAGGTTTGTTTGTTTGTTTGTTTGTGGACAGTTTCCTAGAAGAAGCAAACCCCAGCTGCCAGGTCACACTAAGAGAGCCCATTACCTGAGAGATTATTACTTCCCCCAAGTCAGGGTATATTGTTCTGCTGATGCTTTCTGCTTCTGGACTGCTGTTTAGGGCTTGGAAGCTGGGTTGTCTTGGGTTGGAGAATTCACTTTTGGAGGCTTGCTGCTCCTTGTCTAGAAAGTTGACCTCCTCCATCACATTGAAACTCACTTGGACTTTAAAGCATTCAACACCTTTTACTCTGTGTCATGCTGTTAAAAGGGCCTGTTAATTCTCAACTTTTCAAATTATCCCCTAGGATTTTTTTCACACAGGAACTCTGGAGGATGAATTAAATGCCCCCTGCCACCCTTTTCCTAAGAACAAGTTCTGATGAACTCTGGTTTCCCACAGGTTTGTGTTTTAAAATTTGTGCCTGTGCACATTCCCATAAGTATGTAGAAGGGATTTGTTCTTAACCACTTTTTTACAAGGGAGTGAGTTGGGGCAATAACTTGGAACTTCCTTCTCTTCCTAAAGGTGCACAAAATTGGCAGAATTGTGCAGCAGTTCAGTCTTTAATTAGTAAAGTATTCCAGATTCATCTTCATGTATGTAACTGTAAAGTACTTATATGAATTTTCTCTGTTAATCATTGTTAACAAGAATTGCTCTTGTGCAACAAATGCAGAATAGATTTTGTATTTGTCAGCACTCCTGAAAATGATCTGATTTTCAGAATAATTTGTGTTTACATTATAATTTCCACATCACAGTAATTTTATATATTATATATTTTAGTATTATAAATTGTATATATTAGTATTATAAGTGATAATACTTTATTACTACTCAAAAAAATCACCAAAATATAAACAAAACAGGCAGTCTGATTCTTATTGGAGTAAATGAGAGGGTTTTTCCTATTGATTTAATGGGATCTGGATCAAGCCCTGCATTATTGTTGCAGCAGGCTGACAGTCAAACATTATTAACACCAAGCTCCTCTTGTCCCTGTCTTGGCAGTCTGTACCCATGCACAACAGTACATCTGCAGAATGGTTGTTAGCACATATCATCTTTCACTTTGATTTACTTCTGCACCTCTGCTTTGTGAGTCAGCAGGATTAGCTTTTGTAATTCATATCTCAAAACTCAGCTTTTAATTTTCTAGCTTTTTAAACTTTAAACCCACTCTATCTGTGTAATCTTATATTTCCCTATGCTTTTCACAACCTAGCGTGAGGATGACAGAGTGGATGAGAAGACCCCTGTGCAAGCTGTTTTATTTCCAACCCTTTCCCATTAAATAACTATACCCCTTCTGTTCCAGCCTTTTTATGTTAAGCAATGCAAAAGAATTGGGCTTTGGTTACACTATGCATCAAGAAGCCCCTCCTGGCAGAAGAAAGCCTAAAATTGGCAGACTGCTTTCAGTACCAGTCATCATCTTTTTTGCTTTTGTTAGACTGTGTTCTCTACCACTGTAGGTCTGTCAGCCTCTAAACTCCTTTAATTAGCACATTTGGTAGGACCAGTAAAAATGTGATGAAACGGAGCTGCTTTGATGCCAAATCCTCTTCTTTCCCTTGTCATTTCATCTATGACTCAATGCTTTTCATGTCTCTAGAAAACACTCATACATGCAGGTTTTGCTTGTGCCATTTATTTTCTTCAAGTAGGTCATTGAAAAATGTATTCCTGTCCTTCATATACCTGCCATCCCCTTCCCTTTTTCCATGTGCAAGATGTGAACCAGGAATCAGTGAAAGCAATATGGGCACAAAAATGTGAACTAAGTATCTTTAAACAGCAAATGAAGCAGCAGTAAATTTCCGGGTGTTGCTTTCAAAATGTTGTGGTGAAAAATTGAAATGATTTCATGTGCTGTATTTTAAAAGCCTTGTCCTGCTGTTGGCTCGAGAATTAACCTTGAGAGAGATGTACTTGAGATGAAAACAAGCTCAACACAAGCATCCCAAAACAAAGGAGGCCTTACACACCTGGTCTGTGCATGAACCTTGACACTTGCTCGTGATGACTGATGGACACTGACAGCCATCCTAGTGCCTGGGATGGCATGTTGGGTCCTCTGTCCCCTTCCTGCCCTGCCAGTAATTAGTGCAGCCTCAGTGATGATGCCAGACTGGGCCTGGGTATGGCAGTGCCTGGTGTGATTTTACTTCCAAGCTGCTGATGCATAGTCTCTGTGTCTGAGATCAAGTAAATTAGCTGTAACTGACGGTTTGACTGCTGATAAATGAGTTCTTTAAAGTAAAACCATACTCCAACCATCAACATATAGCAGAAAAAAAATTGCATTTTACTTACTGTGCTTTGCATTGAAGTCCTCTTTCTGAAGGTTGGTTGTTGTGTAAGCTCATGGATGAATGAGTCCTTAAATGTATCATTGGGTGTCTCTCCTACCTTGCCTTTTATATTTGCAGACTGCTTTGAAACTTGGTGGGTTTGAATCCTGTCAGTTCTTTAGTCAGGTCCAATACCAACTACAGTTGTACTTTTTTGTTGGTTAGAAAGGAATTGGTTAACGGCCCAGCAGATCCTTTTGCCTCATTAAAAATTTCCAAAGCTGCTTCTGAAGCCACTCCGCACCTTATGCTACCACTGTAGAGGTAGAAAGGACATGTGATATATAAGGAGTTTGTAACTTGGTCTCTGTGATTAAAACAAACCTGAGAATTTCCAAGCCAGAGAGGAAATGGTAGAATGATTTCCTTTGCAGCCTTTGCTGCTCTGGGTGTAGCTGGATAACATGCCTGCAGTTCAAGCCTGGGAATAGAATGTCAGAATGTTCTTGTGAAATGAGCCGGCTTTGAAATAGCTGCACTTTCCAGGTTACTCTTTCAGTGTAATGGAGTCACAGCAGAAACAAAAATTAGGAGCACCAAATTTAATCAAAAGATGTGTTTTCTAACGATATTAGGAGGTGGTAGTTTTGTGGGGTGTTTTTTTGTTTTGGTTTGTTTGGTTGGTTTTTAGTTGCCATCATATCTGTAATCTGATAGGGAAGCAGACTTCTTAGCAGCATTCAGAAGTTGTATGTGCTTTTTGCCCTGCCTTTGTCTGCCTCTTTCCCAGCCGCTGAGCAGGACCCAGGCAGAAGCTAGTCACCATCTGGCTCAGCTCTGATTTGCCAAAGCAGTTGCTATGTGGTTTATTTGAAGTTATGACAGAATGCTGACTTTGGGCTCAATAACTTATTTCATTTCTGCAAACTGATGCTCTTTTGAACAGCCCAGCGAGTTCTGTGGGTGATACGTTAAAGAAGACATAGACCATATGCCAGACATCTGGGGGGAAAAGGCTAAATATGTCAGACAGTGCATTATGTCATGCTCACAAGGGAGAAGTGAGAAGAGTGGTTTCCAAAATACGATCTGCAGTTTGGAAAATGATTCTCACAGTGTCATAAATGGACTGTACAGCACACTTGGTTGATGTCTTTACTTCACACTGAAAACATTTCCTCCCGAGCTTCTGCAGCACCTCTTCGAGTCATTCTGTCTGTTGGTGTGATAAAGTGATTGAAGAAAAGGTGACCTGGTGAAAATTTCAATTTGAGTTTGTGTTAGAGAGCTGTTAGTGATGGCAGGCAACAGTTAATGACACATCTGCTCCCTTTCTTCAGGCTTTGACATTGATGAAATAACTGGGCTTGAGATGAGGCACAAAGCTGAAATTCCAAATCTGCTCATATTTATTGCTTTGTAATTTTCTGTTTACATCTGGTTTAAATTAGGACAGAAATGTATAGAACAGTGAAATTGTCTTTGTGCTTAGAGCTGGAAATTTTTACACTAGTAACAGGTTTGCTTAAACAAATGGTTATGATCTTTGATTAGGATTTCCTGTGTATATAATTGACCTACTCCCAGTCTTGTATCAGTTAGAAATTAGACCTCTTTGGGAATTTTCAGTACTGGTATTAACTGGATTGCCCAATTTCAAAGATATTTTTGATAGGGATTTCTGGGGCCAGATGGAGCTCCCACCCATGTAAGATCAGCCTTCTCTGCAGCATTCTAGGGGTCAGGAGAATAATTTTTGGACTGTGAGTGACAGTTTTGCTGTGTGTGACTCAGACACTGTCTTGGCGCTGGAATTCTTGGTTTGCAAGTTGTGACACATGGTCTAGGGACAGCCTGGGGATGGTTCTTTGGTTTTGCGGCTGCTTGCTCCTTTAAAGGATGAAATATTCATTAGGACAAAATGAAAAAATCTTTTCTTGCTGCTAGGGCATTCTGTGAAATGTTGAATACACAAGCAAAACTTCTATTTTACTTGTTTTTTGAACTCTTTTGCAGACATATTTTAATTTTAGGGAAGATACTGAGATATATTCACCTCATGATTTAAAAAAAATAAAAATCCAAACATATCCAGAGTGTTTGGCTACAAAGTCGGAAGAAAACAAAGGCCAAGATTTAAATATGGGTAGAACAGTACAAATTTTAATGATTGTGTCAATAAGTACAGAGAGGACATATGCATGTAGTCAGTCCATACTGCTGCCATATAGATAGTGACAAAGGATGATCTTTCATATATGGTTAAAATATGCAAGGGGTATTCTGTATGTAGTTCAGATGTATCCATGGCAGTATCATGTGTGTGCTGGGTTAATCAGATGGGGCCACAAACAGCTGGATCATGAAAACTGAATGTAAGTCATGTGAGGAGCCTCTTGTCACCCAGCTGGAGACACTGCCCAAGTACCACTGCAGTGGGTGCTGCTCTTGCCTCTGGGCAGAGATTGGCTGTCCTGTTGGCAAGATTTGTTTCTCTGTGCTGGTATTCCCCCACACCAATAAATAAACCTCACCCAATAAATGGGATTACGTTTTTCTTTCCTGCAACTGCTGCTGTGTCTGTTGAACCCTGCCCCACGTGGCTGTGTAAGCCAGCAGGGAACTGGCAGCGTGTGCTGTTCCAGAGAGAAGTGTCCCCAGTCAGACCTCTCCAATGCCCTGTGCCCAGCTCTTACACAGAGCAGGGAGTTGGCAGGAGCTCCTCAGGGCAGAAGTGACACGCCACTGAGCAGAATGACATCCAAAAACTCATGAGGCAAAATTCCTTTGATACTGTGGTGGAACTGGTGACTCTATTTTACTTCTTTCTGATCAAGAAATAAGGTGGTAAGATAAGAAGGACACTTGTCTTACCATCAGCTTCAGCTGTGCTGGTGCATTGTTTTCTCTGTGTACGTGATGCTGCTTCTCATCTCCAGATGTGCTCGTTCCTTGTCCAGTCCCGTTCCTTTGATTTCATGGTTGGAAGATGTGCTGTATGTTCTCTCCTCTGTTCCAGGAGAAGATGGTGAAGAAATAGCCTGCACTCAGAATGGACAGATGTACCTGAACAGGGATATTTGGAAGCCCTCGCCGTGTCAAATCTGTGTCTGTGACAACGGAGCTATCCTTTGCGATGAAATCCAGTGTCAGGATCTGCTGGAGTGTGAGACCCCCCAGGTGCCCCCGGGAGAGTGCTGTCCTGTGTGTCCCCACACGTCACGGGATTTTGACCCCACCATTGGTAAGAGCCTTTCGTAGTTTGGGAGGAGACACAGCCCAAAGAACTAGAAAAGTCGTGATATTGAAGTTCCTAATGCTTTTTTTATGGTGAAAATTTAAGTCTGAAAATAGTAGATAGTTGGCCATTATCATCCCTCTTGGGCTGCCCCATAGCTGACTCGAAACAGTTTGCTTTAGACTGTGAATCTGAAATAAGCCCAAATGGCTTTACAGGTAAAAGGTTGATCTGAAATCTGTCTTGTTGTTTTGAGGAGGTTAAATTCTGGCCTTTTTCCGGTTCATCTGAAACTGAAAGATAAGTATATATAATAAACCTATTAAGATAAACATATATTGAATACATAATTATATATAATAATTGCATTCTTTCAAATGCTCAATTTAGGGACCCTCTAATAAATATAAACTGAGTAAGTGTAAAATGTTTCCCCAAAGGGAAAACATGGATCCTTTTGTGAGATATAAAACAAGTGTGAAGTATTATTGACTCCCTATTTGCATCTTTTCTGTTATCTACCTTAAAGATTATGTCTTTTCCAGTTCAGTTCTTCTTTCTGGAGAGAATCTGACTTGGATAAAGGAATCCCCCCTTTCCTAACAGAATTTTTTTTTAACTTGCAATTAAGGCTACATCGTACTGTGTATTGAATTATTAGAGCCACATTCAATGTATTATAATTAACTTCTTCAGAATATATAATTGCTGTTGATCAGCTTAATACTGGACAAAGTAGTGATAAAGACCAAAGCAGGGACTTGTGTAATTGAGCAGTGGAGCGAGATGTGGTGAGCATTAATAAATAGATGGTGCATCCTGCTCTGTTTTGGGAGGCTTTGGGCCAACACCAGCAGGGTACACTCAGCAAATATGAAAGCAGTAGGATACATTCCCAATTCCTTACTGTTATTTGAGGTATTTATAAAATATTCTTCTGAAGGATTTTTCTGGGCATGAGGGTGGCTATATGGCTCTGAATGTACTCCCATGGTAGTGAAGGTGCTTTCTAAAAAAGAAAAGGCCAAAAATCCCTCTGTGAGCTCTGTCTTCTCAAAAATACAATGTAATATGTTGTGGATCCATCAACAGTAATAAATGGAGTCAGTAATAAAGCTTCCCTTGACTTCCTGTCAATCATTAGGCCAGCATCTGACAATCCCCCACAAGATACTCTGCTTTCCCAAAGTGTTTTTTGTTATTTCAGTGCAATGAGGAAAAAGGCTGTGAATTAGTGGACATTTTTGCACAGTGTTGTGGTTCCTCACACCTGAACCAGGGAGTATGTATGTCCCTGGGAGCTCCCCCAGCTCCCTGTAAGCAGTGTACCATGCCCTCTGCATCCAGGGTCAGGGATGGCTCTAGCTGCAACACCTTCGCTCAACTCTTACTGTGTTCTGTCTCAGAGTAAAACCACTAATTTCTGCTCTTTATTTCTTTTGTCTTTTCTCATAGGTAGAGGAAGAAAGGTAAGATTTCCTTTACTTTTTTTGTATTGTATTACTACCTTTAAAAGACTCCCATACATCTCCTTGAAGCATATCACAAAAGATATACATAATCTCTGTTAAAAACATGTAATTCTTTCTCTTGGCCCTTCTTGGTGACTAGGGAGATTGCAGTCCACATGAAAAAAAGGTTGGGATGCAAGTAGAAATCCCGATCTTAATATAGAGAATCCCCTGGCTGAAAATCCCTGCTGTCTACATCGAAGGAATTCCAGTTGGAGTAGTTTGGCTCTGTCATGTCTAGCAGTGCCACAGGCTGAGGGAAGGTCCCATTCTGTCAGTAGATTTTGAACTGTTAAAGCTTGCAGCTGGTTTTTGTGAGGAGGCTGAGCTGCCCAGTGGGCAGGAGGTAGCACTGGGATGGTGTGTCCTTGCCCACAGCCATGGTTCTGTGGGCAGCTTCTCTCATTGCGTGCAAGTAAACGAAGGGAAGACCTGTTCTTACAGAAGAAATTAAAAGGCATTCCCATAAATAGGATTCTCAGATAGTAAGCAACTGCAAGAAATAATTGAAATAACTTTTAGATGATCAAGTACATGCACTCAGAAAAACTGAGTACTTTCTATGCACAGGTAGTTTATGGAAAAAAATGGACTGTACCCAAGTTACTATTTGTTACTTGATAAGCAAGGCAGGAATTTTTTTATCTTTGCAAAGTCCTCATTTTTTCCTTAAAGAACCAGTTAACACTGATAGGTCTAAACCCAGTATTTGATGTAACAGGTAATGATTGTCAACACATTCAGCTCAAAGAAAATTCAATTGTCAGTTGCTGTTGTCTTTCACTCTGAAGCTATGTAATATCATTGTCTTCTGTCCCTAGGCTGAGATGGATTTCTGTATCTATGGATTTGATGATACATATTTTGATTTAGTATCTTGAAGAAATGGAATCTAAATGCTGCTCTAGGCTCTGTATTTCACATGAAACAAATCATCCAACAACAGAACTCCAATGTATTTTCCAGCACTTTCTAGCAGTTCTAGCAGAAAAGTTTCTTTTTTTTTAGTTTAATTCTTCTTTCAGACAGTGTGTTATGCACCTAGAGGATAATGTTAATTTATGGCCTTCATTTAATCAGTGTCTATAGTCATTAAAATAATATGGATTATTAGTCACAGATAATTTAATTTAGTCTTCTTGTATTTTTAAGGAAGCCTTACTTTTTATTACAGTCACAGGGATGGTATTGGTGAAACTGGTAGTGTTAATTGTACTTGCACTTCTTTTCTGGCATCTGATGTTTTGATATCTTTTTCCTACAGGGACAAAAAGGAGAACCTGGAATAGTGCCACCGGTAAGTCAATATTTTCTTCATTCATTATACCCTAGAAGTGCACATACAAGTGCTTTAAAGCAGAATTGCAGTAATGAAGTAAATACAACAAAACTGTACAGCCTAGGAATGAAAGGAGTGGAATTAAGTATGCTGTTTCACATATATAACATCAGAAATTCCTGTTAGTTGTTATTTCTTCTGCCATAATCTTTATTTTTATGGTTAGATTTTTGTAGAAGTGTAATGGTAAATTAGTATCTAGAAAGGGATGAAATAAAATGTCATTATCTATTTTTCCTTTCTAGTGTGAATACAAACAGATTTAAATAATATGTTGAGCCTAAATTGTTGTAATTCATTTATTTATTTAATCTTTTTTAGAGGAGCAGTGATACTTCTAAGATTTTGCTCACTTTGCTAATAAAGACTCCAAACTGGAAAAAGATAACCTGTGGAAATTACATTTACTACATTTTTCCCCCCTTTCCCTGAAAAGCCTTTTTACCTGCTTGGTACTTTACTGTCCTGCCTTGCTCTTCGCTTTTCAATAACTAATTTTCTGTAGGGCAGTCGGGACAAGTGCAGCTGTGACATGTGGTGACTTTAATTTCTATTCCCTGCTCTAGGTTTCAGGCATACGAGGCCGCCCGGGACCAGCCGTGAGTACTTTTTGATCTTCTGCTTCTCTGATGAGGCATCTGCCACTTTCTGCCATGACTGGTTTGTGTTGTCAGGGTGATGTGAAGGAGGATTCTTCCACGCCTCAGTGAGTATTTATCTGCAGAGCCACTGGCTTTGGAGAGGCGAGGAGATGATTGTCAGGTCAGCCCATGCCCAGAGTGGATGCCTTGGGAAGGCTGACCTGAAACAGAGACTGGACAGAGCTAGAGAATAAAGTAGATATTTGTTGAAAAGCCTTAAGGGTACACCCTGGGCAGGACAAGAGCCTGGGCAGGGCTACACCCAAGGTGGACTTGAAATTGTCACAAAATGGACCACTGCTCACAAGGTCTTACACTTTTATAAGTTTTGGTCCATTTGCATATTGGGGTTTAATTATCCAATTGCAGCTTTGGGTTGTGAAGTATCATCCCGCTTGTTTTCCTCCTTCAATCCATTGTTTGTGCTTTTGGGCCTGAAACTTGTATTCATTGTCCTTGGTCTTCATGAGGAAAAGGATTTGCTTTGTCTACCTACTCTGTGAAGAGAGCTTACTTACACTGAATATGAGGCTCAGGTCTACATCCCTAGGCAGCACAGAATCTGAACAACATGGCAGCTAAAACTTAAGGCATCAAATTGGATGATTGTCGCAAATGTGCTTGTAGCACATGGACATCTGAGGCCCTTAGTGCCAGGTGAATAGTGGAGAATGCCTCTCCAGCAGGGACCAAGCAGGAGAAGGAGGAGCTGAAGGATATTCCATGCTGTGGCTGAGCACAGAGCAGTCCTCGACTAGCAGGAAGGGTGTCTCAAATCTGTACTCTGCATGAAGAGCCTCCAGCGTTCAGAAAACCTTTGCTGGATTAACCTGTGGATCACATGAGAGATGAGAACATTTTGTAGATCTCTGCATTATGGTTCTACTCCCTTCAGACAATGTACAGTTGAGAAGAAATATTGAATACTTGATTATAGCTGTTTTCTTCATGATGATGTAGAAAACACCCCACAAATTAGTTTTCAAATAAGCACTGGATTTCATATTTGCAGAGCTTTATTAATCATTAGGTAGTTCAAACGAGACTTAATATTTCTGGTCTTTCTTTTAGGGACCTCCAGGCTCACAAGGTCCACGAGGAGAACGAGGACCAAAGGGAAGACCTGTAAGTTATTTAATATCTCAGAAATAAAGTACCTGAAGCAACCTCAAAAGATTAAATGGCTTTAAGCTGTCTCTGTGTCTTCTAGAGTTACCAAAACTGTCCTCGTATTTTCCAAGAATCAGCTAACATACAGGAAAACATTTCAATTTCATCATTGACATCATTGAAACTTGAATATTTTGAGAAATGGACAGAGGTTTAGCAATAATTCCACAAAAGCCATACTTTCTCAACAAACATTCTCAGACAGAACTGGAACATCACGTTCTCTTGATTAGAACTCCATGGCTGTTTGCTGGTGACTGCTGTGCAAAAGGAAGCCATGTGAGCTGTGTGGCTCAGAGCTCTGCAGAAAAGACAAAGCTCAGAAGTTAGCAGGAGTTAATATGTGACTACATTTGTTGGTATGCTGGTGAATAATGTAACCAGGATTGCTCAGTGGAAATAAAGACTTCATAAGGAAATTTCGGTGTCTGCATGTGGAGAACCACAGAAAGGCCAAAAAGGAGTGCTTGAAAATACCCCAGATGACATGTTCCTTTTGAAAAAGCTAGGTCGAAGAGCAGAAGCTGCTAAAAGCAGATTTGAGAGTTGGATCATTGTAATTTCAATGTGGATAATTTCCTATCCCTCAGGGGAGAGCAAACCAATGCTGAGGTTAGGCATAGGCCTGAACCAGACTCCCTTGCCCTGTTTCCAGTGTGTGCCTGTTGTCTGTAGCTGGTAATGACATTGTTAAAGCAGTGCAGGAATTTTGCAGCCTCTTTGAGATGTTTCCCAAACCACTGCTGCTTTTCAGACTCCCAGAAGAGGTGTGTCAGGAGAATGAGTATCAAAATGCTTAACAGAACTCTGGGAACAGTTGTGCAGTCTTGGGGTACACAGAGAAATCTTGACTTGTGCTTTCTGAATGAGACTGCGTCTGAAGTGCTTTCCTAATGTGCAGTATTGCTAAATAAATTCTTGATTCCCTTGTGTCTCTACAGAATGGTGGCCACAAGCACCTAAAATCCCCAAAGGCTGTAAATGGCTTTGAGTCCTTTTGACACAGGTTATTATTCTGCTTTCAAGGAATAACAAAAGATTGAGAAGCAGTCAGCTCCTTTGCAAATGTTCCATCCGAGGTTCTGATGAGCTGTGTGTGTGCCACAATGTGGCTCTGAGACCAAGAGCTGTCAGAGACACAGTGACTGCCACTGCAGGGGGTTTATTTTTACTTGTGGAAAATAAATGTTAGCTCACACCTGCAGTTTATATTATGAAAAAAACACTCATGGAGCAGACAACCTTGTACAGACTGCCTTTAAAATTAATCTGGTCAAATATGTTACTACTTGGGACATCACTAATGCACAAGCTGTTCATTTATTTCTTCAGATTGTTTTTTGTTGTTCCTTAAAGTCAGGGTCCTCCTGACTAGTGAGCAGAAAGAACTCAACGTTGCTGTGAGTTTCTACCTTTTACAAAAGCCAGACCCTTGGAAGTAAAATGAATTCAGGAATATTAGCATGTTTTTTACACCAGATTCTTTGTTAGTGTAACAGTGAGAGACAGCTAGAGAATAGTATGGCTGTATTTTCGGAATACATCTAGGGACAGGGAGTTTGGAGTATGATGACATTTTAGTTGTTAACAAATGGTCTTTTGAAGACAGAAAATAAACTTGGACATCCTCAGCACTATTCATATGTTTTTCTTTCCGTGTGGATTTACACTCAATTTTACTTACAGTAGCAGTTTAAGTAGATAGAGGTTTGGGAGTGTCCTACCATGAGCTGCTTTTTCCTTTTATTTTATTGCAAGCAAAACCTTTAATTGTTTCCTGACCTGCACCAGTGGTGGGCCAGAATGAGAAAATTGTGTGTTTAAATGGTGCCACCTCGTGGTATTTGTGAGAATATTTTTCATTTTTGCTATTCTTTTTTTTTCTTTTATTTCTTTTTTCCTTTTTTTCTTTCTTTTTNGAACTGGCTAAAGAAAGTGAAAGGTCTTTTTTTCTATACATATAAATGTATAAATACTGTAAAATAAATAAAATCATAATTGGTATTTTATTAAAAAACCATCAAACTGGTTATATATCACTAGTTACTTACAAATACAAACATGCATTTTGATGACTTTTTGGTTTTGAGATATGCAGTTGCATTTTTACTCTTGAAGCAACTTGAGTTTTGGTGACTAAAAAGTAATTTTAAAAGGCTTTTTTCTCTATTAGATTTTGTTAAGGTGTCTTGTGTGGGTATTGAAAACTGGCAATCCTATAGACTTGCCAAATTCTTTACAGGCAACTGCGGTTTTGTGATTATTTCATTTTTTTTTTTTTTNTGAGAACAAACAAATAATGTATCTCATTCTTTTCCTCCCTGGGACAGTAAGCACTTTTAGGTTTGGCAGTGTGTACTTGTGTTTATAATAGATACATTTAAGAATGGAATTTTGTGCTAAAACCTTCTGCTTCCATTCAACATGCACAGACCTTCTCATTTGTTCAGAATACCATCTATTCACAGCTCCCTCTGTGAACCTCACTGTTTCAAACCAGACCACTTCAGACATAAATTCCACTGAAATGTGCTGCAGACACAGTCCTCACCTCATGGAAATCCCAGCAATCTGTGTGACTGTTAATTGTGTTTGAAAAGATGACTCAGTGAGCCAGGCTTCCAAAATTTTATGTTTAAGGTTCCTTAAAACAGAAGAGCTCATTACATAGTCTAAAACTTTTCCTTGCCTTCGTCAAGCATTTTATTCTAATGAAAAAATGTAGTAATAAGCACTTCAAAGTCTGTATTTACAATTGAAGCATCTGTATTGGCCCCATTACTACTCATTTTGTTTCACTAATACGTTATCAGCCGCCTCCATATTTAATTTTAGTTCTTATATGAGTTAAGTTGAATGCAGTTTAGGAATTAAAAGTGGGAGCCACATTAAAATGAGAGCCACAGGATGGGCTCTAACCTGTTCTGTAAATACCTACTGGAGGTGGCTTCAACACCAGGTAACTTTCCCTGCATTTTTGGCATTATCATTTGTTGAGATTTCAACAGTGGTATGAACTGGCTAAACCATTCATGATGTCAAGTAGGCTGTGAAAATACAGCATTACTTTGGATTTTCCTAAGCCTCTGTCTATGTTTACATTTATTTGAGCTGGACACATTTTAGGAGTGAATTAACTTTGTTCTATATGGCGTGCAAAGCCAGAGTTTTTCAGAAATAGCATACTCTAGTATGGAATGGTATGAAGCCTGAGTTTCTAAAAAAGCCAGTGATAGAAATTACTGCAGTTTACCTAAGTGTTGGATTCATGATTAATTTCAGTGAGTGCTTCTGATCTGAAAGTGGGAGCAGAGCTTTAGAGATGTTGTTTGTTTGAAGAACTTTCTGTAGAAATACGGATTTATCCCAAAGAGGCAGGTGTTTGCCAGTTACAGTGATTTCAGTGAATACCTTTGCACACTGCTGGCATTCCTGATTTTTCTTTGTAGGGTCCTCGTGGTCCTCAAGGGATTGATGGGGAACCTGGTATCCCTGGCCAGCCTGGTGATCCTGGTCCTCCAGGGCATCCCACTCACCCAGGACCAGATGGAATAAGCCGGGTAAGTTTTACATTTGCTCTAGCTGAAAGTGGAGTGTTGGAGCAGATCCACGTGGTATAAATGGTAACTTGCCTTTGGTTCTGTGACATGGAATGCTGTGCCCACACTTCCTGTCTCCCAGTCATGAGGGGCAGCAGCTAGTGGAACTGCAAATTCTGCCAAAAAATGAGACAAATCAAATGTGAGAAACCTGAGAAAGGATGCACCTTTCACAGCAGATTTTAGCATCTAGCAAAGCCAAACTGACCTAACCTAGAACCACCACAAGGGTTCTTTTACTTCCACCAGTCAAGGGATCTGAGCAACAGTACAGAGGAAATGAGTGCACCAAAACAGGAATATAGAAAAGTGAAAATTAAGGCAGATGAATTATAAATAACCAATGAGAGAAACTAAAGTGTGTTTGGTTATACTTGCTGGAATTATTCAGACCAACGCTGAGAAGATTAAATAAGAAATTGTTCATGAAAACAATGCTAACCAGCCATACATACAGACAGGGTATTCTGCAAAACTTCTTTTTTTCCTCCCCCTTCTATTGCACACTAATTATGGTTAATAATTAAATGCATATTTGAATTTGTCAAGTGTATTTAATTACATTTTTATTGCTGTTTTGACACCTGTTTTGATTTCCCATTCCATTGTTCCCGAAATGTTACTGAAAACAATACTTACAGTGACAAAAATCTGCAAGATTCATGTTAGGCCAGTAGCTTGCAACTTTGGGCATCATTTCATGACTTAACCACATTTCCCAACAGTTCTGAATCCAGCAAACTCAGCCCAAGTAAATATCTTCAGCACACTGGAATCTCTTAGAATCACAGAAGCACCAGAATGGGTGCTAGGCTGTTTTCCTACATAGAATTCCACAGAAAATATGGATGAAAGGTGTGGCTGGAAATCTAAGACGTTTTTTGTTTGTATTCCTGTCTCTGAGCTCAGGCAATCTCCAGTCTTTAGAAAATATGTTTGGGGACCAATCTAATGAGGAACTAACTGTAAATGTTGGGAGATTTGAATCCACATTTGTGCTGTTCCTTGTTCCCAGCCCCTTTAAGCTCTGGCCTGCCCTGAATGAGGCTCTGGCTCTAAATGAGATAAATAACACCATGGATTTCAACTATTTGCTTGCATAAGAAGGAGGGCACTGAAGTTTCTCCCTTCTCTAGCTCATTGGTCTCTGTGAATTGATAAGAACAGCAGTAGTTTTCAGCTTTGCTGGATAAGGGCAAGATGCTTAAAAATTCTAATTTTTCATCATGAAATCAGCTACGTTTCCATTTATCTTAAGATATTTCTGAACTTGAAGCATGGTGAGTGAAAAAAAAGGAAGCCTTAGAGGACATGAAGGAATATGGCATTTTTGGTTTAGATTTGTAGGTCATGAAAAAGCTTCATTGATTTAGTGGGAGGCTTTCTTCTTTTTAGGTCATTTTGCCCTTGTTTAATATTAGAGTGGAAATAGAGTAATAAGCATATAATGTATTCATGTGCTCTTTGAAGCTTTAAACACCTCAAAATTACAGGAAAGTCAAATTTTGTTTTAGTGATTAAACCAAGAATTTAGCTGTTAGCACTGCAAAAGCAGGGTAAATAATGAAGATGTAATTGCGTGGAATTTTGCCTTATAAACCATCACAATGACTTACAGCTAAAATCACCCATCTTATTTTTCCAGCCCTTTGCAGCTCAGATGGCAGGACTGGATGAGAAGTCTGGACTTGGTAGTCAGATGGGACTGATGCCTGGTGCCGTGGTAAGACCACATTAGTCCTGTTCTGTAAGAAAGGCTGGAAGTGCAGTACGTGTCCAAAAACCCAAAAGGGAATTCATCCTCTACAGCCTCCTGTGCCTCTAGAACCTGGATGTACAGTATATCCTAGTAGAGTTTTGCACAGTACCTGGAGAAAAAAGTGGTTTTCTGTTAAATGACAGCTGCTTCTCCCACCTCTATCCATCTCTCCTGAAATATGGCAGCTACTAACAGTAAGGTCCAGGAGAAAAAAACAGCTCCTCTTGAGCCACTGCAGAGTGACTGAAAGTTGTCAGGTATAATAATACAAAGCAGAATAAACAAATATGTATCTTCTCTTCACATATGACATCAAATCAGGGATATTTTGGTAGCCATTAAAAACATTACTTCCAGAACCAGCTCTTAACTCAAATCTGTGCTTGGTTATTTCAAGACAAGAGTTCCTGTTTCTCTGTGGGCCCAGAGAAAACTGGCATCTAACACTGTTTGGATATGCCCTTTATTTTGAGTGCACTGGGGTCTTAATGGTAATGCTGAAATTTTTACTGTCTGTGAGAGCTGTTTCACCACCCTAAGTTTCCTCCTCTGCAGCTCTTGGGATTGTTTCTTAATGATATCTCTCTTCACATTTGATATCTTAGAAATACTGTTACCGTCTTTGCTGGTATTTTAAACATCCATTCTGAAGGAAACCATCCTTTAGTGATGGTCTGCCCATGAGTTTCCCCACCTGAATCTTACCCAAGCCCCCACTAGTAGCCTTCAAAATCAGTTCCAATACCATATAAAAAGTTCTAAAGATAATTTGATACTTTGCCTTAGGACTAACTTTTGCAGTGATTTCTTCAAAGAACTTTCTGATCAATGTCCCTGTTCAGTGAATGTCCTTTCTGAACATAAAATGATTTCTTCCAAAAGCCTGTCCTACTTTGTTGCTTTCAGTGTTTTGCCCAATCCTTTCACTCAGTTTTTCTGAAGGTGTTGCACCTCTTGTACCACCTCTTCTCTTATCATTCTCAAATATGATTCAATTTAGTGTTAATATATCTATGGCCTTACACAAGTCTGCTAAAGTCAGTTGGCACTTTGTGTCTTTGGATTGATTAATCATGTTATGTCACATTCTTTTTTCCTTCTCTTGTAAACTGGCTAACAGCTGAAAGACTGTTTAGTTTCTAATGTTCATTAGCTTTTTTTAAATTACCCATTGCTAACTCTTCTACATTTGCCTTGTAAAAGTTACTAAAAAATTCCTGCATTTTAATAGACATAAGTCTTGAATTTCTGTCAAAATGAATAGTTGTCTGTTATAGATATTTTTGTATTCCTAGAACCAAGATGATTACTTTCAAAAAAGATAATGTTTATTTCATGTTACAAGTTACAATTAGGTTTAAGATTGTTCCTAAAAGTTCCATGATGCTTTCTAGAGGGACAATCTGAGTTTTGTGTAGCTAACCACAATGAATTGGAAAGCTCTTTTGGTGGTTTGTATGATACATTTAAACATGTCCTTTCATTACTGCTTTTCAGCTCATGACTGAGAACAAGAAGATTAATTTGTTTTGTCATTGATTCAATTATGAGATTCATCTGAGTGGTGACATTCCCTTCAAGTGAAGACTATTCCCCCCAACTCTTTTTTTGTTATTGCATTTTTTCATGGAGCTAGACAGAGAGTTTGGTTATTGTGATTCCAGAGACTGTAAGGTTGCAGAAAGCAGCCAAGTCCATATTTTCAGCTGCTAATGCAATTATACTCCTGTGGCTTTTGGACTTTGAAGACTTCATTCAACATGTGTTCATGTTTCATAATGCCAGTTTTCTGAGTAAAAACCCTTCAGACTGTAGAAATGCTGATGGTCACTGTCAGGCCATTTTGCCTTTTGCAGGGTGAATATTACTTGGGAAATGTTATTTTTCAGTGTGTAACAGGCTGTGTGTTCAACAGGGTCCAGTGGGTCCAAGAGGTCCTCAGGGTCTCCAAGGAAAACAAGTGAGTGCTTCACCTCAGGGGATTTAATTGGCCAGAGCTGAAGGCAGAGCTCATAGTGAGAGGGGTTTGTTCATCTCTGGGGCAGTGTCCATCCTCAGGGACTTGTGGCTGAATGCACCTTCATCCAGAAGGGAATTTAAACAAGGGCTCTGCTCCAGATGGATTCTATACACAGGAATTGGCTCCAAAAGAACAGTTTATTAGATCTTTAACAGGGTTTTAGCCCAGCATGTTTTTTAATGAATGCACAGCAGTGAAAATGGAGACTGTTCTGGTTTTGGTATTGGCATGGTGTTAAGTTTCCAGTGGAGTTTGTGTATGGCACAGGATTTATCTACAGTTTGAGGGGTTTTAGTATCCAACTTTCACTCATATGGAAATGTGAACTGGTTCTGAATTAGAATCCAGATTCTCCCATAGGCTGTAATTTTCCTGGTCATGGATTTTAAATTATATCCATATAAGTCCTTTTGGAATTTGTAACTGTATTAATCTTTGGTTAATTTCAGGGTGGCGCTGGCCCCACAGGCCCACCTGGTGAACCTGGGGATCCAGGACCTATGGTAAGACCAATAAATGCAAAAATTTCTACAATAGAATTGCAAATATGCTATACTTTTTTATTTCAGAAGAGAATTTTTGTCATGTTTTTCCAGCTGAAACTATTAACTGAGTTCAGTGAAGAATTGTGGTGTTCAAAGCATGTTCTCCTGGATCAGTGAATTTGATTGGTTTCGAATGTGAATAGCCATGACTATATTAGAAACAATCATTCTCACTTTTCCAGCACAGGCCTGAGAATGGTTAGGCACTGGTAAAACCATACCTGATAGTGCAACTTACAAAAAAGATGATGAAAATTAATTTTTTTGAGGCAACAAAATGATTCAAAAGTCTCTGGCAAGAGCCAGAGATTTGAAGCAAAAGCAACTGTGTTTTTTAATGTTTTGGGTTTTTTCCCTAAAGAACCCATCCTGTATTTTCATATAGTATAATGCAGGTTTTCTAGAATCAGGATGGTTACAAAGGGCACCACAAAATTGAGCAAATATGCTTAGGCATAAAATCTTCATTTTCCTACATCTGTTTTTGTAAAACCAGACTTTGAAATGGAGTAAATAGATATTTAAGTGATGGCTGAACTGACTTCTCAACAAATACATTTATTTCTTAGGGGCCAGTTGGTTCTCGTGGGCCAGAGGGACCTCCAGGCAAACCTGGTGAAGATGTAAGTTTGTTATTCTTTATAGCTTGTTTTATTTTTAATAAAACAAACATTGGCATCTGTGAGACAGTGACTAACCAGCAGATGTGCCTGTTCTAACCACTATTGTCTGCTTTCCTTTGTAATTGTACTCCTCATTAAATCCAGCATCACAACTGTGAACCTTGGCAACCATTTCCCAACCCCTCCTTTCTTTTCCTTACGTGTCATCGTCATACCTAAAGTCTAAGCACCATCTCTATTTCTTGCCTCAGTAAGTTCTTAACTGAGATAATCTCTCTTGAAATCAAACATATTCATAAATCACAGGGGCTCACTTGGGGGCAGCTCCTCTCTTTTGGGACTGCATGTTGGGTTAGAAGAGCTGTAATGGCAGCATACACGTGTGTCTGGACAAGATTCTGTTTAATTTCTTAAAAAATGATAATTGGTTTTTTTTCTTTATCCATCTATATATGTGTGTGTATATATATAAAATGTATGTTTTACATATATTATATGAGCATATATGCACTGCTCAACAGTAACCTAAGACTTACTGGTAGGTGTAGATTATTTGTTTGCAAATTACACTAAATCCATCTCAACTGTAATTTATAACTTGAAAATTAGTTAGAAAACTGCAGATGCCATTTTAGTAGAGAAATTAATTGTGTAGCAGCTACCTTCCCATTAAACTGTACAAGGATTTTTAAGAATCCTTGGCAACAGTTAACTCTCAGTGCAGGGAAGTCAAATCTTGACACTGCTCTAAGAACTTCTCCCATTTGCATTGTTTGGGTGTCTTTAATTGCATTTGTGAAGCACTTTGCCTTCTCTCTGACCTGAAACTCTTTTTCTGAAGCCTTTCATGGTCCTGTGTCCTGGGTGCATTTGAACTGATTGATGCATGCAAAAGGAATATTTGGCTGTGACTCTGGAGGGCTTTGATTCATCTTCAGAATGTACTTGTTTGGTTTCATCGTATTGTTTTTTCTATTTCAAAGCACAGAAAATAATCACTGTCCTAGAATGAAATAATACATGTATTAAAACATTTAAACAGAAGGAGAGTCACAAGCTGCAACGCAGATAGTTTTAAATTGCTGTTCCAGTGGGAAATAACAGCAGTTTGATGCCCTGTGTGAAGATGACAGAAGGTTGCCTTATTAATTCCCAGGAAAACCAGGTTGGCAACACCATCTCTTGATGACATTGTGGGCTCAGGCTTCAGTTTTCCCAGTTGTTGGTTAAAACCCCTTTGTGAGTTAATGTGTCTAATTCACATTTGCCAGGCACATATGCAGCTGATTTGTCACTGACATTGTTACAGCAAACAGAGGATGCACAATACTGATGCGAATGCCCTCATTTTTTGAATGGAAGAAGGATACAAAAAGTCCATTTCAGATCTTCTGTTTTAATGTGTCCTTTGTTTTTTCTCTTTCCTTAGGGTGAACCTGGTAGACCAGGACAATCCGGTGAGCCTGGATTTCCAGGATCTCCAGTAAGAGCATGATTATTTAAATTTTAGCAAAATAATCATATGTCATCATATGGTACTGGTTCCTTAATTCTTCACCCTGATGTGACTCATCAGTACTGCTTTTAATTATGAGTGCAAAGTTCGGTCATTCAGTATCGGAAGTCCTTGTTTTAGCTCTTTCCTGGGCTCCAGATCAGTTTTTGCTGTGTTGCTGAGAGGATAACTGTTGTTATCTGAGATTTCTGTTCTAAATTCTTATCACAAATATTCTGACACTAGGAACTTGTCTCCCTTCTGTTAGCCTTTCCAGAGAAACTTGGTAGGAAGCTGCAAGAGAGCTTTGGTTTAATTGCTAAATGTGTTTTGGTAGCAGTTGTTTATCATGTTTCTGGACTGACATATCCTGAAAGAACAGGTACAGTTTGCAGGTCTGAGTTTCTATTTCATTTTAAGTGATTGCTCTGAATTTTGATCTCAGTTTAATTAATGTTTGTCCATATTAACCTTTAAAAATTGACCCGCCACTCATTTTATTCCATTGCTTTTGTTGAAATTTGATCACACGACAATATAAATCATGAAGCTTTTAATGTCTGTGAAAATGTGTATAATGCTGACAGTAACTTCAAGGCTGTATCATCTCTGAGCTGCTCCAATGCTCTCTGCTCCTCACTATGATGAAGGTGAAGGGGTGTTAGCAATATTAATATTGCTGCTGCCCTTATCCCTGTTAGTACCATGATTACTGGGTTTATCTGCAGAATCAGGATTGTATTTTTTTTTTCTTTTTCCTACCTAGGGCCCTCGAGGCTTTCCTGGTGCTCCTGGTCTCCCAGGTCTCAAGGGTCACCGGGTAAGAGACAAGGTTTTCCCTCTGATATAGATGACATTTCCTGGCAGTTTCAGGATGAAGATTTTCCTTTGTATCTGTGCAGAATTTGCCTACACTACAGATGAGGCAGCTGTAGCAAAATTACTGGCAGCTGAGAGAAAGAGGGCCTTGCAGAAAATCAGTGCTATTCCTCTTTAAGTTGACCTCTGTGTTACATGCTCCAGTGCTTTCTTCACTCTATTTTCAAATGTTCTGGGAATCTGGAAGGAGCTTGCATAAGCCCTGCCAAGCTTCAGGAGGCGCAAACCTGACAGTTCTCTCACTTTGTTGGCAGGTCTTGCATTAGGGTGGGGAACTTGAGGGGTGGATATGTTTGCAACATGGAATGATTACAGATTACCAAGTTTTCTGGCCAGAATTTTACTTCAGGGAGGAATAAATTGGTTTCCTATGGCTCAAAGCCTTGTCTTTGTTGTTTTAGGATTTTTTTAAAAAACTTTCTTGTTTTAAAAAGGAAACCAAATCCAAGGAAATGTACCTTGTACAAATGGTTTCCATTTAGGAAATGTTTAAAAACTTTGTTCCATCTGAGTTTTTTTCTTCTTTATTTTTTTTTTCTTTTCTTACTCTTGCCACCTCAGATCCATTCTTAATACTTTAATATCAAGTTACTTTAACAATAATAGTAGGAGTGCTCTCTGTGTACATATATAAATACAATTTCTTTGTATTTTTATAACTTACAGGGATTGAAAGGACTTGACGGTCCAAAAGGTGAAATTGGAGCAGCTGGAGCAAAGGTATTTTTATGGCCCACACAACTAAATGATTAAGCGTGTTTTGTGTAACACCAAGATCCTGAAAGGCAAGAGATCTTTTTGAACACAGCTTTGTACCCTCTCTGACCTTTATGTGGGGGAGAGAGTTCAATAGTGCCAGTCCCAACTTCATCTGGGGCTGCTTTGGGCCTGGAAGGGATCACTGGGTGAGCCGAGTGCTCCGTGTGTGACACACATACTGAAGACAGCAGAGTCTCTTAACAAAGGGCCCATCCACATTTTGCCATTCTCCACTTGGACAGTTCAAGGTTCTTGTTGGCTCCATGTGACCAAGCTGAACAATTTTTAATATATTCAAATAAAGCAGTGCATAACTAAAACCTGGCTCTTCTCTTTCAAATTATGATTGGCTTAAAAGAAACAGGCACTGGAGGGGAGAGGGGATATATTTTAATCAAACTGACTTTTTTATTAGTTTATTCTCTTAGAATTTTTGATCCCCATTGGCACTGCACTACTCTTAGAACTTCATATCAAAACAGTGGTTACACAGGATAGCCAGCTGGAGTCAGTTCTTTCAAGATAGGTTAAAAGATGTTTTGAAAGAGCATAGAACAGTATTTTCAGGATTTTCCACTTTCATCAGTGCTGATGCTGAAACGTTTTTGGCCTGGCATAAGTGATAATTGAATGTGGGAGAGAACTATTCCTTTAGATTAAAAACATAGTAAATGAAGTGAATCTTCCAACATCTAAATTTAAATGTGAGATTAGTAGTTAAGGAGAGTTTTTATAAGAAAAGATTTCTTTTCCAAGATTGCCTACCACTTTTTGTGAAGGCAACAAGAGCAGCAGTTTTGGCAGAAAACCATAAACACTGAGAGCACATGAACATGGCATTTCCATCGGCGTGGGGAACAGTGTCCTTGCCATGTGTGATGCACACAGGTACCTGTGCAAATCTGCTCCTGAGGTCCAACACAAGCACTGGGGACAGGGGCGAAATGTGACTCAATTTTCCTTTCACCTGTGTCTCTAATTCTGTCATTCCGTTTCCTTTCCTAGGGAGAGTCAGGACCGACCGGAGCCATGGGTCCAACAGGTCCTCTGGTGAGTGTCACATGCATTGGGTATTGCAGGAGTGATTGTAAATACTATTGCTAGTGGGAATTTCTGGGGTTTGGTATCTGTGTTTGAGCTCATGGAGCTGAACTTTCTCTTCATGAAGGCTTCATCTTCTATTACTCTGACAGTGAGGTGCACTGCAAGCTGTTCATCCCCTCCGTTCACAGACATAGATAATAATGATAAATCAGAAGGCTCAGCAGACTTGGCTGTAGGTGTAGTGATGGTTTCCCAACTCATGTAAGCGTAGGGTGACAGTTTTTTCTTTTTTACATGTTGATGCCTCATATGGAGTAATTTCAACTTGAGAAAAACTGGCTTGGGTTGCTCTGAGGTAGAACTGGAGTAATTTAGATCAGGAATGAACTAGCTAAGAAAACCACGGACAGAGGATTTTGGAGGTTACAGTGAGGATAAGTATGCATGACCTGGAAGTGAAATGGAGAAACTTTTTTTTAGAGTAATTTTCATTACTCTAATTTTCATTTCCAAAACGTGGTTTTGGACCACTGAATATGTGGGAGTAGTGTTACATGACAAAAATTGACTCTCAGCAGTGCTTCTGGAAGTAAAGCCTCTTTCTGATATCAGATAATGGCATCTCTCTGTGAAGCACTATGTTGTGTGTAGAATGTAATATCCCTGAAGTGGAATCTAATTTGTGCATGAGATTTAGTGAAAGAAATTGCATTATTGTCACTGGTGTGTATATAAAGAATTTATTCTAATGTGTTTAAGACTGGAAATACTGTCAGAATGTAAAAAAAATATTAAAGTTTATTAAATTTCCACTGCGCAAGCCTGTGAGGCTGTAAGGATTTTAATGAGCTGCGACTTCTTTTCTGCTTTAGGGCAAGATGAGATACTCCTGCAGGATTGAAACCAAACAACCCTTTTTATTATTCTGACATGATGACTCCCTAAATAATGCACTTTTTGTTCTTTCTTCAAGGGACCTAGGGGAATGCCAGGAGAAAGAGGACGAATCGGACCACAGGGTGCCCCTGTAAGTAGAATCTTCCTTCTCTCCTGTCATTCTTTTGTTAACTTAAATTTAAATCCCTGAGCCTGAAAGTGTTTGGTATGGTGACTTGCTAGTCACTTGTGTTGTGAGTTCTGCTATAGCTCAAGAAAGTTAGGGCAGAGCAGCTTTCTGGGGTGACATCTTTACTGTAAATTTTAAAAGTTAAAGGCAGTTTTAAAATGAGAGTGGTAACTATACAGTAACTTCTCATAGCAGAGCTGCCCATGAGTCCAAATACCCTCACAGCACAATTTTCTGGGACATAAAAATGTCTTCTATGTTTCTGTGGGATTTCTTGTGAGAGGTTCTTTTCAGCAAAAATTACTGAACAGAAAATAATATGTTTCAATTTTGTCTGGAAAAAGGTTTAAAATGAAAGTTAAGATGAAGTCTTTCAATTCAGATTTCAATTTAGATGAAATCCAAAAAATGAATTCCAGATAATAAGGCTATCTTCTTAAAAATATCTTGATTTTCAGCAAAAAGAGGGATTATCCTTGACATGAGACCATGTTTAAGTTAGAAGTTTCATCCTGCTCCTTTTACATCCAGTGTCAAGTATTGTTTTTCTGGCATTTCTCCCTGTGACTTTTATATGATCCACTTGTGTCATGTGGCCCATACAATGACACTATCAAAATATTGTCTTTTCTGAAAACAGAGAAATCCATTAACTCAGATGGGAGCATAATTTGTTACAGAAGTTTTCCATAACAGTGTTTAGAGGAGTGTACAATCCAGCATTTCTTAAACCACTTTACTGTATATAGTTTTATCACAAATGCTGACAATAAATATTTAAAAAATAGGTAGAGTTCTTACAAATACTCTGTGTTTTCTATTTTTGTGTCTAGGGTGGACGTGGCCAGCATGGTATGCCTGGGAAGCCAGGTCCAATGGTAAGTGATTGGTTCTCAATCACCCACTTTTTCACTCTGTATTTCCACTTGCTTTTTGACACTACCAAAAAAAAATAAAAGTTGGCAGTTGCTGGTATCAGCTGCATGCATTTGGAATTAATTAACTGGGAATGATTCCTAGTCCTACTCCCTTTGGTTTCAGTGCTGTCCTCTACAGAACTGTCCTCTGTAGTTTACTTCATCTAAAGGTTTTAATTTGCAGAGGAGTGGGCTGCAGCATCTCCTGGGGAGGCAATGCTCTGCTGCTCCTCTGGAGTTCACATGGTGGGGAGGAAAGTGTCTCAAGGGCATCCACTGCAATCTAAAGCAGTTCATAACTGCATGTTATCTTCCTTCACTTGCAAAGTTGGCAATTGAGGCCTGTTGTCAGCAAGAAGAAAGGCACTCACTGCTAGCACAACTTGCTCCCTGCAATTGTTCCATTACCAAATGTGGAAAAGGGCCTTTTAATTAAGGACAGTCCCTTTTTGAACTGAAGGACAGATGCTTGTGTCTGAATGTCTGCCAAGCTGAGAAAGCCTGGCTTGCACAGCTGTTGAAATTCTCCCACCACGGCAGCAGGGCTGCAGAAGACATGGCTCTTTACAATCAGTGTAGCAAAGGATGTTGGATCGTAAGGTCCAATCTCACACTGCATTTGCAAAATAAATCTGTGTGAATTCACATGGGTCAGGGATTATTCCCACACATACAGTTAATTTTGTGTTGCTTTTGCATGTGAAAACTGGCGATGGTTTTGTGCTGTTTGTGCAAGGCCAACTTCCACTTTAAGAATGTGGTATTTATGTTTGCTTTTTTTTGAAAGCATCACTTGTAGGATGTGGGTAACAGCTTCTACCCATTGATGTAGTCAGCCTTGACCATTTTGTGATGTTCAGCTTAGAAAAAACCAAAAACCAAACACAAAACCCAACAACCAAACACCCCAAAAGCACTGCACCAAAAACCATCCTCAAAACCCTAAACCACACCTGCCTGCAGTTAGAATTTCATTCTGTGCATACTCTTTATTTACTTGTGACAAAGTTCTGAGAAAAATTAATTTGCCTGTGTCATCTTAATGAACATACTGTTGTATTAAACACTTCATTAAGAAATAATTAACTGTAATAGAAGCTCAAAAGGGAATGTAAGTGCCTAAAAGCTACAAAACTCTACTATTTAGTGTATCATGAAGGAAAGGTAAGTTGTTAGAAGAAACTTTCAAACCAAATTTTTTTTTCAGTTTTTAAAACAAATTATAAATTTAAAAGAAGCTGGGTGGCAAGCTGTGAGGTTTTATATGAAGCTTGCAATTTTTCTTTGGCATAAAAAGAAAAATGGACATGTTAGTGGACATGATAAGTGGTTGGCTAAAATTTTTGGAAAATCCTATGAAGTGTCCCAAGGGGGACACTTGTCCTTAATGCACGTGTTTCTCACTGGAGGAAGTGTTAATGAAATGTGTTGTTATCTGGGTCAGTGCAGTGGTACAGCATAATCCTGGAACTCTTCCTGCAACAAAAGAGAGATTTGGCAGACATTATTTGTGATCCAATAAATGGGGGCATAGGTATTCCAAACTATACTTGGTGAGTTGTTACATCAGTTTTGTAGAAATCCAGTGCAAGGTCATGCAGAAATGTTGCCTGTAATTAATGCTCAGTGGGACAGATTGTTCTGATTAAGTTTGTCAGCAGAACTTAATTACATAGAACATTTTTTCTCAGCATGAATCATATTTTACAAAAAGACAGAAAATCAGGAAAAGATAAAGAGGAATTATCTGGGAACAGTGTTGCAATGAGTATTAATAACCACTGTGTGCCGCAATCCCAAAACTTCGGAGAACAGTAGAAAGTTTTCTTGAATGTCCTGTTCATTACCAGAGATATTATGGAAATGGAAACATCTTTGTGTCTCTAGCCTGAAATTTGGATACCAGATCTGTCTTTTACAGCTTGCAAATGAATTCACCTGTGAATTTAGGAATCCTGAGTCCCATAATTCACTGTGAATTGTGTACATTGCAATTCAGGCATTAATAGCTGAATCAAGAGCTGCAGCTTTGCTGAAGTCAGCAAACACATTATTAAAGAACTGCACCACAATTCTGTAAAATGTATATGTATCACTTAAAAAACTAAATATTTATAGTTATTTTGGTTTTGTTATAAACAAATGTTTTATGACTAAAACATGCATGTAATCTAGACCCACACTTACCCAGTGATGAGATACTAATCTGTGTGATCTAAACTGCTGAATTATACCTTTGTGTGTCTGTCTTTTATAGGGCCCACTTGGCATAACTGGATCTCCTGGTTTTCCTGGTATTCCTGGTATGAAGGTAAAACCCAAAATGAACGTGTCTTTTTAAAATGTCTAACAACACACAACTAAAAATGTGTACTAGACTACACAGAGCTCAGACCGATGCGTGTGCAGATCCCCAGCAGCTGCTGTGAAATCAATCTCAGTCAAGACCTTCAGACAGGAGAGAAAAGCCAAAGCCAAATGAAGCAATTGCAATTCATCACTGTTAAGATGCTTTGCTTTCCCTTTTGCACATGGCAAGGGGGCGATTATAAGATGCTTCCCATGCTGTGCTTCAGTAATCTTGTCCACAATACTCAAAGAATAGTAAGATGCATTGCTAGAAGTGAGGTTGCGAGGGCAGGTCAAAGACAGTATGGAGGCAGGACTTTCTCATGCTGAAACTTCTAGTTTTGGCCAAGAACACTTTTAGAGATCTAGATTGATAGGGGAAATGCCTGAACCCCAACATTTCATCACAACAGAGCAAATTACAGTTACTACCTTTTATGGCTTGGAATGATCAGGCTGTGAAATGAAAAACTTTCATTCGCTGCAGCACTGTCTTTGTGGCACTTTCCTCTCTTGCTTTTCAAGAAAGTACTCTTTTTTTTTTTTTCCTGCTTCTTAGCCTTGAGCCAATGTCTTGGAAGATAGAAAAGACAACTAATACTGCTTCCTTATACTTCTTATTCATGCCCTGCATCCAGCTGCTCCTCTTTGTCCCTTTACACTCCTAAAACATGATAAGAAAGTGTTATACGAGAAGAAGCACTCAGTTGGTCAGGTAGCCAAGATCAGCAGATGTTCTGTGTTGTTGTGAAGCTGGCAACATTCATGACACTGTTTGGAAACAAATCTTAACAACATCATCAACTTAACCATGGAGTCATAGAATAGCAGGTTGGAAGAGGTCCTGTAGGATCATCTGCTCCAACCTTTTTTTGGAAAAAGCACAGTCTAGACATGAGGAGTGTACAGTTAAATGATAGCCCTTGTAGTGCCTGTCATAAAACATTTTAGTATGGCTCAGCATGATTTTACCTAAGTACATGTTTAAAAAAGCTGTCACATGATGAATCAGACCTTTTGAAAAGGATCATCTACCTTCAAGTTTGATCATCAGATGATGGAAAATTGGAATAGTTGCTTTGAACTCATAAAAGCTCAGCAGATTATACAATGAAGATGTGGACTTGTTTTATGAAGATGGTATATTAACAGCCATCAGTTCCAAAAGGTATATTTCCTATATAAAATTAACAAAGAAGGTGCCGGGAGAATTTTTTTATCATCCAGTCTCATCTTACAGGGATTTGATGTTTAATATAGTTCTGTGACAGTGAGTTCATCTGTGCTGTGAAAAAAAACCCCAAATCAACCAATCCCACATGTGTTACCATATCTAAATCTTAAGCCTTGCTGTTAATGAAGGTAAAAAATCCCCCAAACTTGTAGAATTACAGACACACAGTGGGATTTTAGAGAGGTGGGTCTGTTCTTGATCTTATTTGAGCTCCTGGATAGTGCTGCTTTTCTGCAGAGAGTTTCCTTGTCTTGTATACATTGAGAAAAACATCCTGTCTATATTTCAATGTTCACATTCACCTAGAAGTAACAGAAGCAAAATTAGGTAAGCAACATTGTATTTGAAGGATAATAAGCTACCTCAAACTTGAATTGTTTTTCTGTTATAAGCTCAGTATTCCTCCTGAGTTACTTTATAGTGCTGCTTTTTAGAGTGAAATAATCTCCAGTTGTTTTCTCATGTGGAATCCTAGGGTGAAGCAGGTCCAACAGGTCCTCGAGGTCCTGAAGGTCCTCAAGGACAAAGAGGTGAAACAGGTCCTCAGGGCCCAGCTGGGTCACAAGGTCTTCCTGTAAGTACATTGAATTGAGCTCCTCAGTGCTCAGCTTGTGCATGTTCACCTGTTTATGGGGGCTTTTAGTGCCCCACCTGAAATTTCAGTAATTTGTTTTACTCAAATTACCTTTTTTCCCAAGAAAAAGATGTCTCATTGCTTTGTTTTGTGCTAATTGTATTGATAACTATTTTTTATTTTATTACAAATTGGAAAACCGAAAGTTACACAGCTTGATACAGTCTCGATCCCCGAAGTACTTTAAAACTTAAGCTTAAACATAAGATCTTCAACATTAAAAGTCCCATTAATTTGCATGCTTTATTGCCCTGTTTAGCATTTGCGTGTGTTGCCGCATTTATTTAATAGCCTTTATTTTCTGGTCTTGTGAAGTGAATAAAATAACAATCTTCTGCTTTTGTGATTGGTGCCCATCTCATTAAAATGATTTTTAATGATTGGTACCTTATTTTTAGGGTGCTGAAGGGACAGACGGTTCCCCCGGTGCAAAGGGCCCTACTGTAAGTAACCATATTTCCTGTTGAAAAAATTGTGTAAGTTAATTTCTTTTATTTCCTTACTTTGATTGTGTTTCCTTACTGTGCTTGCTGTTTGTGTTTGCAGGGATCTCCAGGCACTGGAGGCCCCCATGGATTACCAGGCCCCCCTGGTTCCCCAGGACCACAGGGCAGCACCGGCCCCCCTGGGATTCGAGGCCAGCCGGTAACGGGGTCTTTGTCTCTTGGGGAATTGTAGTGTCTGCCACATGTGTCATTCCATGGAACTGAAGCAGGGATTAGCAGTGGGCTTCCTTTAAATACAGCAGGAGCATGCCAGGGAGAGTGCTAAGACTCAGATCCTGTGACTCTGCTGTGTATCCAAAATACAGCTACTTCTTTGAAAAGAAGGTGTGTCTTTATAAACCTGGGAAAAGAGATTTGTTTAAGTTTTTGTCTCGATAACATAATAATAATCAAGCATAATAAGGGTAAAGACAAACCATTATAATCATCATATTATACTGCCTACAATTATTGACTAAACTAGGAGACGTTTGTTTCACGGCATAATACAAAAGGATGAAGTGGTTTATGCAGACTTTTAACTTCACTGTTGCTCTTCATGTGTTTGTTCCAGGGAGATCCTGGTGTCCCAGGTTTCAAGGGAGAAGCAGGACCCAAAGGTGAACCTGTAAGTTTCCATACGCTTTTTAGGATGAAGAGGAAACACAGAGACTTATAACCATGTAACTTTTGGGAGAAAATGAACTCTGCAGAGTCTGAGTTGGTTTATCAACCACTCTGCAGCTTTTCTTTCTCATCAGTTAAATAATCATGTAACAACTGACAAAAATACAGAGGTGAAGTAATAGTTTCTTTACCACTGTCTTCTCCTTTGAAGATTTCTATTAGTCTCACTGAATTCTGACTCCTTTGCAGCTTGACCAAATACAAATTGTTATTTGTGATTATAAGAAGCAGTGTACAGCCCAACTGCAGAATTACAGTTTATTAGCTTATAAACATTGTAAAAGAGAAAAGCAGATGCTGAAAAGCTGTTATTTTTAACTGATCCAAAACCTAACATTTTTTTTCTCCTTTATTTGGAAAAATGTTTGTAGTGTCCAGAAGACAGTCTGTTTCAATAGGCCTGAGAAATGGTGAGCTTAACAATGTTTTTTAAAATAACATTTTATTCTCACTAGGGCCCACAAGGTCCCCAGGGTCCCATTGGCCCCATAGGTGAAGAAGGGAAAAGAGGTCCTCGAGGTGATCCAGGGTCAGTAGGTCCACCAGGTCCTGTTGGAGAGAGGGTAAGGAATCTACAGGAATAATGTGTCTTAAGAGATGCACTGCTAAGCTGAAAAACCTTTTGACCTACCCATGGATGTTCTTACAGCTTGATTGTGGGTGTAGTCAAACCTTATTCTCCTAGCAGTAATTACTACGTGCGTTATTTTTTTACACTGGATACTTTTATGTGGGCATCCAGTGCCCAGGATAGTATGGTAGCAGAAGGAATGGAGATAGGACAAGCTCATCTGCAGACTTTTTCCTACACCTGTCCAACTGCTCATCTTTGCTTTCAATGAGGCTGTTCACACAGAAGGAGCTGTCCAGCATGCATGAATGAGACACTGATATTTTTACCACTCTTAAGTCATAACCCTCACCCCCCGCCCCCCAAGTTAAAGTACTGAAGTAAGAAAATTGTAAGGAAATGAACTAAAGCTTCAATCCATAAATCTGGTCCTTTATTTGTAATAAGCTATGTAAAAAATTAAGATAATTGTCTCATATCTACTGCTTTTCCTAGGGTGCTCCTGGTAACCGTGGTTTTCCAGGTTCTGATGGCCTGCCTGGACCAAAGGTAAATGAAATTAAACTGTCCATCTTTTATTGTGTAGTTTGTTAAATCTTCATACATGTGGACATATAAAAAGAAAGTGTTCCATTAAAAACATCTGCTTCTGGGCAAAAAGGCAGATCCAATTTACAAATGCCAAAGATGGGTCTGGATGTTTTGTGACAAATTTTTTTGGGGAAAACTCACTTTCAGTTCCCATGATGTTCAGCTTTTCTTGCTTATCCCTGGCTTAATGCCCCCTCATTTTGAAGTGAGCACAGATAAGGGATAGACCTGTTCTATAATGCTTTATGTATTGCTGTGTAGGAGGGGGCTCTGTGAAAAATTGCCTATTCTTTGCATGTAGTGAGATTTTCTAGACTTGTCCCTTAATTGGTTTATCTGGCATTCCTAACTACTCTAACACTTCCAGGGAAGTGACTCACATAGGCATTTGTCTAGTACTTCTGTAAATTCCTAACTGCTTGGTAAAAATACAGGGATTCTAAAATGCTTATATAAACTTGCTTTAAGGAGGAGACAACTTTGAAGTAATAACTTTGGGGAGAAAAGGTAATAATTAGGAAACTAATCATAGTAAAAGTATTAATGATTAGTAACTTTATTTACAAAAATACGTTCCTAATAGAAGATACTGGTTTTATTTAACTTTCTCCTGCTGTCACTGCTGTTGATTAGTAGCTCACTGGTGTCTTTCCAGGGAGCCCAAGGAGAGCGTGGTCCAGCAGGATCTTCTGGACCTAAAGGAGGTCAGGGAGATCCTGGACGTCCTGGTGAACCTGGCCTTCCAGGTGCACGGGTAAGGGACTGATGGCACTACCCTATAAACATGGTACCTTTCATTTTCCAAAGGCAGCAGTGAATGTTTGGGAACTCAGAAGCTGTTGTGCAAGGGCAGACCGGTTTCAGTGGGGTTAAAGGCCAAAAGACCTGTCTGTTTCCTGCTGATGTTGGGAAGCACAGGTTTTTGCCTTAGAAAAAGGAGAAATAGCCCTGCTGGAGAACAGCTGATGCAAATGAAGGAAGTGTGTTTGTAAAACACAGTTGCCACAGGTAACATGGGTTGAAGGCCAACCTTCATTAAATTGGTGATTGATAACATAGAAGACTGAGTGGTACATATCACCTAGAGATTTTTTTCAGGAAAACTGTTGGAAGACAATTTAAAATATCAGAAAAGGGGATAAAGGGAGCAGTAAAAATGTGATCTAGATCATGGCAGAAATAAATATGAGCCTGTGAGAAGCTCAAGAGGTGTAAGGCAAGAAAAGAGAGAATAGGAAGAAGGAAGATCAAAGACAGTGAGGGATGAAGTGAAGCTAAGAATGAAGACTTTTGACATAGAGAAGTTTGTGCTATGGTAGTAACTGAGCATTTCTTTGGGATTTATTTATATTTCTTTATTGATATAGAATAATGGACCTAATTTTAACACCAATACTATTCCTGCTTTTAGGGTTTGACAGGAAATCCGGGTGTTCAAGGCCCTGAAGGAAAACTTGGCCCCTTGGTAAGTGACAAAAATTATTCTTTTCAGTTAATGTCACAGTAATTCAAAGGTCCTACCTCACTGAAATTACTTTAACATGAGTTTTCTTTATTTATTAAGGCTCATCTTCTCTTTTGATAGTTCACTTTACATTCCTAACTTCAAAATTACTACCAATAATGTTTGTTTAGTTTTATCTGTGTAGCAGTGTCTTTTGCTTACCAGCTGCTGCATCATAGTTAAATGGCTGAACTAAATATTTTTCTAGTTGTCTCTTTGAGGACACAATAAATTTTTTGTACATGATTCAGTTCTAATAATTGCATAGCATTTGGTTAAATCCAGCAGTATGGCTATTGCCATGTCTGCTCTAAAGACATTTTGATTGATAAGTGAAGCCTCAAACCAGGTTAATGTTATTTCCTTTACATATACAAGCATTTTCTTGGGATTACTAAGCTCATATGAATAAATATATTTAGAATTTAATGTGGAAGATGCTTTATCTCTGCAGGGTGCCCCTGGGGAAGATGGACGTCCAGGTCCAGCAGGTTCCATAGGAATCAGAGGTCAGCCAGGCAGCATGGGCCTCCCTGGGCCAAAGGGTAGTAGTGTGAGTATGGCAATCCCTGTTTGGCTTTAACCATTTTTGTCTATTTTAACGGATGAAAAAATATCTAAACCTGGTCATTTTTATTTCTGCAATTTAGGGTGATCCTGGAAAACCTGGAGAAGCAGGCAATGCAGGAGTCCCAGGACAGAGAGTGAGTGTGGCTGCGATTTGCAGTGATTACAGAAAATGGTGCTTTTCTGTTATGTGTGCACTATACAAGATTTCTTCCCTTGTCATTTTAATGTAGGGAGCCCCTGGTAAAGATGGTGAAGTTGGCCCTTCTGGTCCTGTTGGCCCACCAGTAAGTCAGCATTTACCTCTCTGCCTGCCTGGCACTCTGTCCACTCACTCCTCTTGGCTTCTGTTCTTATCAGCCTTCATGCCAGTTGTTGATTCCAAGCAAAACATTCTAAGGACAAAACAAAAAAGTAGTCCTAGAAAAATTGATAGCTTTGTATTAAAATATATATATTAATAGTCTAATTCCTTTTAGTAACCATTACAAAAAATAGTGCAAGGGGTAAAAAAATTATCATAGTTAATTCTCCTGTCTTGGTTTTAATGGAACTGAGTGTTTTCCTGTTACCAGAGAACCTTTAGGGGAAGGATTTTAAAGAAATCATACGCATCCTATTACATCTTTTATATAGGCCATCTTGTCCTAGGATAAGTAAAAATGTAAAATAAATAAATACCTAATGGAAAACGTGAATATTTAGAGAATAAAAAATTGGTGGAGCCTGCCTATATTTCTCTTCTGTTTACTTCTCTATATACTTATTGTTCCTTTACTTACTTATTACTCCCTTTTGTGTAGGGTCTGGCAGGAGAAAGAGGAGAACAAGGCCCGCCAGGTCCTACAGGATTTCAGGTATGTGCATTCATATATATTTTTTTTAAAATTAAAAAATAAACAGCCATGTCTTTATCAACTTAAATTGGAGAAATTCAATCAATTATGTATAATGTAACACAACTTCACAACTAAGGCAAGGTTGTTCAGAATAGTTAATGATCCATAACTTTCATATCAGCTGTGCACTAAACCAAACTGTCAAAGGCTTAAATACCACCTCTGTATGCTTTGAGAAAACCTTTGATGTTAATCAGTTTTAATTTGAACACTTTCCAAAAAAGTTACAAATATGTAGCAAAATAATTGGTTTTATAATGAAGTATTAATTAAATCCATATCTGTTTATAGAGAACTTTACTTTTAGAGCTGAGATGTCCTACAAATGTTAAGGAAGGGCTGTCATCTCCTTTAAAGAGGGGGAAACACTTTGGTGCAATATTTATATAACTCTTTCCCTTGGGGACCTCTGAGGGTGTGCTCTTCTACTGAGTGCCCTGCAACATGCATGATCTCGGTGTCCTAGTTAAGTCTGGACTTACATAACTTTCTGTCATGTTAGTGACCATTTTATTTACTTTTTACAGGGCTTGCCTGGCCCACCAGGTCCTCCAGGTGAGGGAGGAAAGCCAGGTGATCAGGTAATGTATGTGTAACATAACATTAAAAGAATACAATTTATAAAGTAGTTTTACATATTCTTCTCTTTCTAATTGAGTTTCCCACTCTGTTTCAAAATACTTACGGATTGATGTAGTCTGCAAGCTGTCCAAGAACTGCTTTGGCATAAAATAATTATGAGAATCTGTGTTCTTGGACTGAGCTGGACTATCACCTCTTGTCACTGAGAGACAGGATTTAGAACTGACCACCTACATTCACAGTACTTTGGAAATAAAAATGTTTGTCTCTAATTTCCATAACTATAAAGTTATGAATATGATTTCATAATGATAATGGTGAGTTTTGTTCTTAGGGTGTGCCTGGAGATCCTGGAGCTGTTGGTCCATTGGGCCCCAGGGTAAGTGTTTTCTTCCAGAGTTTAAATATTCATAACAGTTGTCTGAGGTTGGAAGTTGATGTGTAATGTAGCCTTTAACAGCTTAAAGTCAGTATGTGACCTTTTTCCCACCAACAAAATGGTTATAAATATGGATGTTTTAAGATAGTTTTAAGATAGTTTCTGTAAAATCTACCACCTTTAATGATTTTGTAGCTCCTGAAGTGGTGTTGACTACTAGCTGCTAAATTATTTGGGTTTTGCTGTGAAATGAGAATTTTTAGTTTGCTGAGCAGCATGTTTCCCCCACCTCTAACAGTAAAAGCATAAAGCTAGTTTTTATTTAATCAGTACTCCTAGGATTTGTTCACAGGCTCTACTGCACTTATGGTCTGTTTAGGATTTCGTCTACCAGAATTCTACCCTGCCTTGTAAATAAATGCTAATCTTCCATTTTGTAGGGAGAACGTGGCAATCCAGGGGAAAGGGGAGAGCCAGGTGCCTCAGGACTCCAGGGTGAAAAGGGCATGGCAGGAGGCCACGGTCCTGATGGCCCAAAGGTAAACTGAGTAGAGATTTGCACTGCTGCAGTGATGTCATGTATGATTCTGCTCATTTGTATGACCATAAGAGAGTGATTTTTTAATTATAAATGTGAAAGACATCTCCATTGTATAAGGAAGGACACACAAGTCCAATTATAACAATATTAATAACTTGCAACATACTTAAATGTTGAGAACTGTGAAAAGCCATTTCTGAACTTCAGAAAACCTTGTAGCAACATTGTAAGAGCCATGCCAGTTTACACAAAGACACTTGGCAGGGTTAAGCAGTTAAAAGAAAATGCTGAAAGCTTCATGCCTGCATGCATGTACCTGCTATGGATGTGATTAGGCCAGCAAAGTCAGGTCAAGCAGGGAGTGCCTCTAGTTACGTGAGACCTGTAATAAACATGAACATCTCTGCCCTTGGCAATTCTACCTGTACCTAGTTTCTACATTAAACCTATGTAACATCAAGATCAAGGAAGAAAGATTCTCAAGGTTCTTTTTTTGTCTGTTTTCATCTCCAGCATGCACTGATTAAATATTAATGTATTTGGAAGAACTACGATATTACAGTTGAACTTCCTGAGTAACACAATGGGAAAAGAAAAGTATTTGGATGTGAATAAAGTCCAAATTTCAGATAAAATTACTACACTTAAAACTGTACCCCAGAGACGTCAGCATAGGCACAACATTTTCTGCTGCCTGGAGACAAAGATGCTTCTCAGATGAATAGCAACAACTTGTTTTTTGTTCCAGGGAAGCCCAGGCCCTAGTGGGACACCTGGTGATCCAGGCCCACCGGGCCTTCAGGGCATGCCTGGAGAGAGAGGGATTGCTGGAACACCTGGCCCTAAGGGTGATAGAGTAAGTCTGTTTTTTGCTGTCCTCCTGAGTAGAATGACCTGCAGTTATTATTATTATTAACACTGCAGTTTTTCCAATGACCTACTCAGCCTTCAGTGCCATAACTGGGACTTTGTGGGTGTTTTCCATAGGGCGGCGTTGGTGAGAAAGGTGCTGAAGGTACAGCTGGCAACGATGGGGCAAGAGTAAGTAAATCTGTCACTCTCTTTAGACCCACTCTTCACACACGGGTTTGTTTGCTGTGCTAGAGGACTCAGCCTGTAGAGTTAAACACCATCATGGTGTGTCATGTGTACACAGTCATCACCTCACTCTCCAAATTTTCAAGTTTTTCAAGACTGCTGCGCACAACATTTTGGGGTGTGTTTCTCCAAGCCTCTCTTTGGTATCATCAATAATGTGAGTTAAGAGCTCAATGGAAAGGAGTTACAGTTGATTTGGGATTCTCTAAGTTGACTATAGTAAAAATATGAAGAAATTAACAGGCAGAGATGATTAGGCATAAAGCAAACCTTCCAGCTCTCAGTCTTGGACTAAGGCAGATGCCTCCCTGCTGTCTGCATTGAGCTGCCCACAATGTGTCCTGAATTTCACAGGTGAAAATTGCTGTAAATGTACTAAGCTTCACATAAGCAGTAAGTTGCTGGCACTTCTGGAAAGTCTGGAATCTCCATTGCATTAATGAGGTCTCTAGTCTGCTCAAGATGTGTTCAAGACACATTGCACACACTCTGCTGCACAGGCGAACTGACCAATAATCCCAGTTGCGCTGGGTTTTCTTTGTATGTACTGACCATTTTTCCTTCCCAGATATTATTTGAGGTACTTTTTACATGAATTGAGAATACTTCAGAGATTCTTGGGTTGTGCAAACCGGTGCAAACTAGCTGCTAAGCATTTGGATATCTGAGGTACAGTCAAAATACGAGGATCCTGTCTGGACTAAATTTTTTGTTAAAGAAGAAAAAATATTTTGAGAAACCCTACTATACAGAAGTTCTAATAAAATTATTATCTGTGAGCTGGAATTGGTTATCTAAATCAAACATTGTCCAATGATGCAGAACAGTTCTTAGTCATTGTAAGGGATGTTTAGAGCTTACAATGGTTAATGAACAGGTGAAGTAATGGTGACCTGAAGGATCATTATGTGGAGTTGGTGGGTTTGGATGGAGAGTTTGCAATGTATTTGCCTGCCTTATGAAGAGATAAGGGACATTTTTGAGTAGTTTTTAAGATCTAAATGAATCTCCAGAAAAAATGATGGATATTTTAAAATTAATTAAGAAAGGTAAATGCTAACATAAAAGCAACACAGCTCTGAACAAGTGGGGGAAAAGGACTTGATTTCTTTTTGATAGAGCAAAATAAAGAAATAAAGCTGGGACTTTTTTTTTTTTTAAAATATCATTGTCCTTATTCACGAATACTGCATAAAGCAGATGATGAACTTAGAGAAGAAAGACAGAATGAAGGAAAGCAGATCTTTTGTTGGGAGTTTGGTCATTGGGAGAGGAAATGCAAGTTAATTTTAGATAAAAAAGACAAAAGATGTTTCCAGAGATAAAGCAGAAGAATTCAAAGGAATGAAAAAGGGAGTGGTAATAAAGTTTTAAACTATCCTTTTTTGGACGTCACTTTTCTGACTTTCTTTTGTCTTAATTTGTTCAAAAGGGTCTCCCTGGTCCAATAGGCCCAATGGGTCCAGCAGGTCCCACTGGTGAAAAGGTAAACAGATTTTTATTCCATTCCGTCCTGAAGTTTCTTAAAATTCTCAGACTTCATTAGTGTTGTAATGACCAAGCAAGTAAGTTACTTGGAAATAAAATCCTTTCATTATATTTTAAGGGTGAACCAGGTCCTCGAGGTCTAGTTGGTCCTCCCGGTTCTCGTGGAAACCCCGTGAGTAAACATGCTTTGTTTTTGTCTGGTGTAAGTTAACAATACCTAACACTGATCCAAACTCCAGGCATTTTTCTTATTTGCTGATATATTTTCTCCTTTTTCTTTCCCTTTCTCTGTAGCCAGATGTGAAGTTCTGAATTGTTGTTATGCGCTTGCAGAAGTATTACCAGATTTTCTTCCTGTGACCTATACTTGTTTTAGGGCAAACTTTATAGTGTTACTCTCACTTACCTCATTCCTGAAACTCTGCCACCACTTGTAATCGTGTCAATGTTTTTAAAAGCATGCCCCTATCAGATACCACTGTATATAAACAAATATTTAATGGACAAAGTGCAGAGGTAATCCTTAGTTCATCCAGTTATGTAACTCTTGTCATCTTCCGTCTATTAGTGATTTGAAGTATTTTAAGGGTTGACTTCAATTAGGGAATAAGAGGCTCAGCCCTTCTAGATCCTTCATACTGCTTGAAATTGATTATGTCCCAGTCATAAATCAGAACTTATTTCCAGTATAACTTGGAGCAGCTTCCACCCTTTTAGGGAATGCTGGCATTCGCAGCCTTCAGCTGCTTCTTTTCCAAGCAAATGTGGTGTGGAAAGCTCAGTCAAAGCCTGTTGTGACCTTACAGAAGAGGACATCTTTGAAGTACTGTTTTTTTCCCCAGTGTGGTTGGAGTGGTAGGTGGAATGAAGTGTGTGCTCTTTGGCCATCCCCGGAAGGGGTGGGTTGTGACCACAATTTCTCCTAATGCTGTTTTAATGCTTGCCTATGTCTATCATCTCTGAATTCTGAAAGCTCAATATAGTCTTGAACACATGGCAGCTTTTAACACCATAGCTAACATCCTTTATTTTATGATTAAAAGATCATTTGATTCTGATTAGTAGAGCAAAAGTATACACTTATAAGGTTTAACATCCTTTCTGATATATTGAACTGTAACTGATACTATCTGTAGAAAGATGGTTGTTAAATAGTTATTTCAATTTTTCTGACCAGGGTTCCCGAGGAGAAAATGGCCCAACTGGCGCTGTTGGTTTTGCTGGCCCTCCGGTATGTTTTTTTGGAACATTAATGAGTTTCCTTTACTCATGCTTTGACACACTTCATTTCCTTCATTATGAATAATACTGTGGTGTTCTGGATCGGGAGTCACATTTTTGATGCGAAAAAAGCTGTTTCTTTCTCCCATCAGTATATCAAGTGAAGGAAAGGGCCAATAAGTGCCCTAAGCAGTTGAAAAATGGTTTTCCTGTTAAGATTATGTAATTGCTCACCAGATTTCATATTTTCATTAGTATGTTATATTGCTCCTTTGAGATTAAAATGAGGGAAGTTAAAAAGTGGCTATTGAAGGTAGCAAAGATTTGCACCATGAGTAGTGAAGGCTGGAATGAGGTGATGGACCAGATGGACTGGAATACTCTAAGCTTTCACACAGCCTAAATATCCTGTTTCAGGATCCCTTTCACAGTCTTGCACCTGCTTCCCTTGTGGGAAAAAAAGCCTAGAAAAGACAATGTTTGTTGTGTAGCTGCTGAAGAAAACAGAAAATCTAAAGCGAAGAAAAATGTGAGCTAGATAAGTAAAATATTAAAAATGGAAATACTGACTTCACAGAATGTTTAGAAAATGTTGTGTGTGATCTTCTGAAGACCATACATACTGAATCATTAAACAAATGCAGTGTTTGCTGGACGGATTTGTACCCTGGTATTTTCTTTTTACCTTTTTAGAAATTCTCTACAGAATTATTTTGTTAGGAAAGATTTTGGTGTTGCCTGCCCTGATGTTTCTTCTAAATATTATTTCTTATAGGGCCCTGATGGTCAGCCTGGTGTGAAAGGTGAACCTGGAGAACCTGGACAGAAAGGAGATGCTGGGTCTCCAGGACCACAGGGTCTTGCTGGGTCTCATGGTCCCCCAGTAAGTATGAAACAAATCATCACAGAACCAGTGACATAGGCTGATCTTGTTAATCTAAAAAGTTATGGGTGTTCATTATCAGCCCTCTCTTTCTCCTTTCCTTTTAGGGCCCTCCAGGTGTTCCTGGTCTGAAAGGTGGTAGAGGAACTCAGGGTCCACCTGTAAGTAGATATTATCTGTTGGGAGCTGACTGCAGATAATCTAATACCGAAATTTTATGTAATGTGTGTACTATTCCTTATCTTAGCTTGTTTCCTTGGTATGTAAATATAATTTGTTCACTAGTTCAGCCAAGAACATTTGATGTAGTGCTGTGTTTCTTTTGATAAAGATGGCATTAAAAAGGGGTGTTTTTTAGGGTGCTACTGGATTCCCAGGATCTGCTGGAAGAGTTGGGCCTCCAGGACCTACTGTAAGTTAACTATCATTTTCCTAGTAGAGGTATGTTTTATAAAATGGGCACCAAGAATCTGAAGGTTAAATAAAGCAAGAAAGGTGAAGCAATGTTTATGGCCTGATGCTACTGAAGAGAACAGTTTGTCCACACTGACTTCTGTGACTGATTGTTTGCATCATTGAATAAAGTTCATTATCTTCAGCTTAGTCCAATGCCTGATATTGCTCCAAGGCTTTCCATTGGGTTAAGTAGGCTTTCAAATTGCTCCAGTGACTTGATTGCTTAGAGGAATAAACCCCAAACTTATATTTTGCTCTATATTTTACCTTTTTGTCCTTTTAGTGGTGACTGAAATTAGGACAGTTTTTGGAAAAGAAAGAGCCTCTACTAGGCTCTCTCATTGGTAGAGTTACTCATAAGTTCCATTAAAATAAACTCAAAACAAACCCACAAACACAAAATCTCTTCTGTTCAAACATTTTCAGAAACACTATTAAAAAATACTAGCTGTGGATCAAGTTGAGGGTTGAACTCCAGAGAACTGAGTCATGCTTCATATGCCTTTTAATGTTATGATGAAAAAAACAATGCAGTTATTGTAAGGTTATCAAATGTGAAGTTTATGGAAAACTTAATATATGTGTGAAGTCTTTTAAAAGTATTTGAGAAAATGAACAAAGGTCTGTTGAAACACTAATTTGTACCATGGAAATAAAAGGTTTGGATATGGACTTAAGCTTGGTGATATTAGAAAGAATGGGCACAGTGAGTTTTCCAGCAGTGGTTATATACCTGAGGTAAAAAAAAAANGTCTTTTAAAGGAGTGAGTTTGGAATTGAAGATTGGTGGGGCATGGGTGGAGCTTGGACATAATTTGACAAGATATTTATTTTAATTTATTTGATCATAAAAGAGATGATAATAGCTTTTAGCTCATTCACATTTGTTAGCCTCAGAGTGTTCATTTATAGTTAATTGAAACACATTCCTTAGAATTTTACTGTCGCGGTCAGAAAAGGCTCCAATGTGATGACGTGTTTTCATTTTTTTAGGGAGCCCCAGGGCCTGCAGGGCCTATTGGTGAACCAGGAAAAGAAGGTCCCCCAGGTCTTCGTGGTGATCCTGGTTCCCATGGCCGTGTGGGAGACCGAGGGCCAACTGGGCCTCCTGGTGGCCCTGGAGACAAGGGTGACCCGGGCGATGACGGGCAGCCGGTACGTCCCCTGGCTGGCCCTCCACCAGCTCCAGGCTCACTCTTGTTGTTCATTGCTGTTGACATGACAGTGACATGGCTTCTCCTCTGCATTTCAGGGCCCAGATGGCCCCCCTGGTCCAGCAGGAACTACTGGTCAGAGAGGGATTGTTGGAATGCCAGGACAGCGAGGGGAGAGAGGCATGCCTGGGCTGCCAGGGCCTGCAGTAAGTAAAGACCAGGCCATGTGCCACCGGCCTGGGAATTTCTGTGTGGGATTTGCAGTGTAGTGCTCCATAGCATGAGGAGAAAGCTGAAAAACTCAGGTTGCAGGAGTTAATAGAGAAAGAATAGTAAAGAACTTAACCTCATGCAAATGCATGAGGTGGAAGGTTTACTTCCTTTTTGTTTCTGCCATAATGGGAAAATTAAGAGTAAGTGAGTAGTAGCAATAAGGCTTCTGTCTAAAATGTTCCTATTTGACTTAAAACTTGATTCCTGAAAAAAAAAAAAACAACCCCACACTCTCATTTAGGTACCCAAAGGTCACTTGAACGTGAGTAGATACTCTGTAAGCACTGTTACATAAATTGTGAACTGCAGCCTTTCAAATTGCCACTGGAGCTCTCTTTGCTTTCTTGTAGGATTTGTAGATATTTTTTGGATAGGCTAATGATCCAGTAGATCAAGCAATTAAATAGAACATTAGTAAAACGGTTGTTATGGAGGATCTGTCATTACCGCTGGATCCATTAAGTCACTTTATAGCTAAAGCTGGCCAGGAATTTTTCCAGGCAAAGATGGTTTGTTGGTGTTGAGACAGAAAAATCATGTTAATTATTTCAAATTGCATTATATTTTTGTGAAATCTAAAACACCATAGCTATTGCAGATAATGAAATCAGACTTACTGATTCATCAGTAACTTCTTAAAAATACAAAGTATATGAAATACATATTCAAATTCCATAAGGACCTTTTCTTTAAATATCAGGGTTTTTTTCACTTACAAAGGTAGATGGTATTTCAGTCTGGATTAATGAGCAGTTTGGCAGGCAGCAGGTTTTCAGTGCTTTCTTTGTTCCGTGATTAAAATTTTAATATGATATTTGTCATCTTTTTTTAGGGTACTCCAGGAAAGCAAGGTCCCACGGGGCCACCTGGTGACAAAGGTCCCCCAGGACCTATTGGCCAGTCAGGTGCCACTGGGCCTGTAGGTGAAGCTGGTCCTGAAGTAAGTATTACAGCATTGTAGCATGCAAGAAAAGGCTGGTGGTGTTCTCCTTGAAGTTAGAGGTGGAGAACAACTTTCTGGTTCTTCTAGAAATGAGAGATTCAGAGCTAATCAACAGCTCTATTTTTATTCCATAATTCCAGGGACCTGCTGGTAATGACGGTACTCCTGGACGAGATGGAGCTGTTGGAGAACGTGTAAGAATATATTCTTTTCTTAATTTTCTTCTGCAAATCCCCATTTCATTATTGACTCACTGTAGATTTTCTTTTCATTCAGTTAACCTGGATGGAGAGAGCTTGTTCTGAAAGTGTATCACAGCTTTGAATATAGTACCTCTCAAAGCTGAGGATGCCTGGCTAAGAGGCTAAGAACATCTGCCTCCACAAACTCAGACTTGAGTTCTTGCAGCAAGAATATCTTTGTAGGTTGCAATTGCTCAAAACCAGACTGGCAGTGCTACAGTTTTGTTGCTTTGGTCTAGACCAGTTCTCTTTAGATAAACAGCTGAAATTCTGCTTTGCAGGGTGATCGTGGTGAACCTGGCCCTGCAGGCTTACCAGGTTCTCCAGGAGGTCCAGGAACTCCAGGTCCTGTTGGCCCTCCAGGAGATGCAGGTCAAAGAGGTGAAACTGTAAGTGAGGCTTTTTAAAAAAAGTATTTAGTTTATCAAAAACTATTGTGTATAGTTTTTGTGCAGTGCCTCACATTGTTTCTGTATGCAATCTTTGCAGGGTTCTCGAGGTCCCATGGGTCCCCCAGGTCGTGCAGGAAAAAGAGGTTTGCCTGTAAGTTGTCCATGGTCACTGTGGTTTTGTCTGAGATACCACTGAGGAAAGTGTGAGGAATTCAGCCCAAAAGAGAATGCCAAGCAAGGCTTCACCTTGTGTTCTGGCTGCAAGTGGGTGCAGGTAGTTCTGAGCTGCAAAGCTGCATGGATTTGGATATTTGTGTTTGGATACTCCAGTAATGCTTTGGAAGCCTCTTTATTTGGAGCATGTTGCTGTCTGGATAACAGTAGGACCTGAGTTAGCAAATTGCTGGAGTCTGGTCTAAACAAGGGGTAAAGAAATGAATGCTGAACAAGAAGAGATGATTTTGATAAAAATGGCAGAAATACAACAAAATCACCTGTTCCCACTAAAAGGCCTTAATTCAACTCATGAACGTCCAACTTCAGTCTGAAAAGGAAAATAAACAAAATGCCTCTTTTTTGTTATGTTACATAAGTCTTTTACAATCCAAGCCTGGAACAGAAAATTAATTGCAAACTTGGGAAATTCAAAACAGTGTTGTCCTGTCCCTAAGCAGATGTCATTTGAGAGACAGTAAAGTTTATTGAGCAGTTAGTGATAATGATGCCATTGATAAACTATTTGGAATCTGGTATTGAGAAATTAAGCATGCAATTTGGGCTGAGAAATACAGAATTGAAAACACCAGCCACGTTTTCCAGTGATTCTTGAATTAGTGTAAGAAGTCTGCAATTATCAAAACTAACAACAATACAATTATGACAGTAATAGGGGCAAGGTCCTCCTGGATGTTGTCTGTAGTTGGGAATGTAACTTCAGTTGTACTTTAATCATAATGAAGGTGAAAAAGCTGTGAGAAGTAAGGATGCAGCCTGGATGATTTCATACTGAAAATATGCTTTTTCATAATGAGTTTGTGAGAGATCCTTAATATTTCAATCTCATGCACAAAAATCATTTGCCATACACAGTAAGGCAAAGAAATACATGAATATTTAAAAAATAGGTTTTGTAAATTATTTATTATCATAAGTACAGGTTTTTTACTGTATTATGTAGCTAAGTAGGGTACATTTGCTACGATTGTATTCAAGCACAGCACAGTTTTCTGTAATTATTTACTTATTCTTTGGTAAAAAATTAAGATTCTTGGAGCTGCCTCAACAACATCATCCTTCCAGCTTTAAAAGGGAAGGAGGTCTGAGTGTCTAAAAGCAAATGAGGAGGTTTTGAGGTTGAAGTTTTTCCCCCAGTTCAGAATTTTGCATTTCATCATTGACATTTACAGGGTCCCCAAGGACCTCGTGGTGACAAAGGTGACAACGGAGATCGAGGGGACAGGGGCCAGAAAGGACACAGGGGTTTCACTGGACTTCAAGGCCTTCCTGGCCCTCCTGTAAGTTGTTCTGCTTTTAATATAATTTTATTTCTTTGGTATTTAAATAGTGCATCAGGAACATAGTTATTTAAAGTGGGAAAATTTTCCCCCACAAGGTGTTTGAGTGGCCTGGTGTCTGTACTTGCTAACATTTTTAATATAACTTCAAAATACTGTTGCACGATGAGGTAAACCTGTTGTTGCAAGATGTGTGTTCTCCTATTCTTGTTCCCTTTGCAAGGCCAATCTCTGACATTCAGTGAACTGTCAGCACAAGATGGTAACAAAAGCTGGTAGTTTCAGATAAGCAATTCAGAATATTGAATGCTTTTTGGCAGTGTTTGAATCCATTAGAGTCAAGGAATCCAGTGCAAAATCCTGAAAGGACTGTGAGAGTGTCTCTTGCTAATATTTTCAAGAACTTTGTGATTTCATTGTCAATTGAATGGAAATATCATGGAAAATTTGCTTTGTTTTTTACATTTATTCACTGGTGGTGTACAAACATTGGACATTTTAAAACACAGGAACACCAGCAACAAAAAGACCCCAACGCCCAAATGACCTTTTCACTTGGTGATAGCCCTGTCATTTGCTCTCTTGTAAGCCACTCTGATTATCAATACCTCAAAACCAGGGTTTTTTAGAGAAACAGCTTTGCAGCTAAGCAACAGTAAATTTTATTAAGTTACTAAGGGATTAAGATAAAGGTACCACCCATTGTTTATGTACATTTTAATCCTATTCATACCAGATTGTGTATATCACACACTAATGCCTTAAAACTAAAGTAAATTGCTTTAAATGGTACAATGAAATGATAATTTCTTCTGTTTAGGGTCCAATTGGTGAACAGGGCAGTCCTGGCATTCCAGGCCCATTTGGTCCTCGGGTGAGTATAGCTTTTAAGGCTTTTCTTGCATGGGGTTTGTTGGTTTTTTTTCTCTTGCTCAGATGTCTATTTCTGCATCACTTTTATTTCAATGACTTTTATTGACTTTGGTATCATATGGTGATTACTCTGGTATCTTTTGTTGAGACATCACCTTGTTTAATACAGTAAAGCTTTGTCGTGAGTGTAGTTATGGTAGTATGAAAGGTGGATAAAAATGTTGGCTCAGGATGACGACAGGGCTGCAGTCTCTTTTTACAGACTCTTCTGCTGCAGCTGATACAAAGCCATGTATGTGGCAGCTCTGCTAATTGCTACTCTGCCTCTCATGCCCTCCCTCATCCCCACTCAAAAATAAAGGAGAAATACTGTCCCTTGGGAACATCCAAGGGAGGCATCTACATCTACCTCTGAGCCTGTACCTTAGGTTATACAGAGGCTACTCCAGTCGGCACAGCATCTGCAATCTAGAACTGATCCCACTTAAATGGCTAAGGAAAAATATATACATGTGAGACAAGTTATATTGTCTGAGGTGATTCACTTTAGAAGAGCAGCTTTTAAACTGCCTCCTTACTTTTACAGAAGAAAAAAAGAGGTGATTTTTAAAAGTTTGGTAATAGGCACAAGTAATCAGATTGTTTCCTGACACGATATTGCTTATAACGGGCTGTTTTGTAAAACTTTGTTATTAAAAGCTAAAATACATTCCATCTGTCTCCTATATTTTTCAGGGTCCTCCAGGTCCAGTTGGTCCTTCTGGAAAAGATGGAAGTCCTGGTCCACTCGGGCCAATTGGGCCTCCTGGTGTTAGAGGGACTGTGGGAGAAGCTGGACCTGAGGTAAATTGATGGGAATATGGGGGGAAAAGATTATCTTCAAATAATCAGATTCTTTTGTACAGTTCATCATATTATTTCCTTAAACATCTATGAGCTCAAGACAAATGATAAAATGTGATAGTTTCTCCAGCAAACATTCAGGGTAACTATTGAAAGGGTTCATTTCTTACTCATTTTCATCTTCTGAAGCTGAGATTATCCCAAATGACCTTCATTCTGGGCTGTGGTTTACAGACACCAACCATGAGCTGATTCACTACTGAAGAAAACTGTTTTGACCAGTTTGGAAAGAGTCCTAAACCTTGCTGAATGTCCCACGCATATTCCGGATGTACCAGTTCAAAACACTCAAAAAAGGGTAGTTAAACTATTTGAAAGAAGATGAATTTAAAAAATTAGAGGAATTTGAGAAAAGAGTGATCTGGGTGGGGAATTAAAAAATTGAAATTGCTTATTTTGTGGAAAAGATAGAACAAAATAATAGGCAAGAAAAGGAAGGCAGTTTTTGTTGACTTTATCAGGTAAGACAAGGTGTTTCCTGTGTTTATTATGTGCTAACATTCTGCCTGTTTCATTTGAATTTCTGCTAATTATCAAAATCTCCACTGCTGCCCAGATACCAAGACCTGCATGAAAAATCTATGGCAGAGTGTAAGAATATAATATGTCTCTATCATATGTATAACAAAACCAATCTAGAAATATCACATTCCAATATTTTTAGTTTTGCTTTCCATGGGGGGCTTGTATGCAGCTGTAAGTCAGAACCAAAAAGCAAGAAATTAAAGTTAAGATTCCACTTTTCAGACACGGTGTGTGTTAGTTTGGATGTGTGCTCTGTATGTGCATTTGGAGCCCCAGTTGTGAGTTCTGAACTAATGACTCTCAAAGGAAAGGCCAGTTCTGATCCACCACCTGGTGCATCAAAATTCACCTGGAGGTACATTACAGACTTTGTGCTGCCAGAGAAGGGCTGGCAGGGTGAGATATGTTTATTAACAGATATCTGCTCACGTGTCCCAGTTCACGGTGACAGAAGCACCTCACAGCCCATCATTTGGGAAAATTTACTTAGTCAGGAAAACACCTGCTCTTCCAAGTAAGGATGATGTTGATTCTGAAAGACCCACAGAAAGACCAGAGTTCTGTGGCCAGAGAGGAAAGCACTGCACTGCTCTTTCTAGTGTGATATTTTCCATCCAGGAAAATGATCCTGAGGCAACTTAGGGGAAGCAGGAATTTTAAGAAATAAAGTTGTTAAGCAGGGGTCTGAATAAGGAGGGACAGGTTTAACAACGGGAATGATAGCATTCCTTGGTGACTTTTTCCAGCTGTTAAATTTAAAATCAGGAATAAGAGAAAGTTGAGCAAGGCATTAAGGCAATCAGAGAGGACATGAAGCAGAATGAATATATACCTCACATGCAGTTCTAATCTCTTATCCCTGTTCTTTGAAAGGTGATTTTCTTATATCTAAATTATTTTCTCTGCTTTAGAGTGACTGGCCCTGAAGTTTTGATGGGTTTTTTTTGGTGGCAGGCTTGGCTGTCATTTGGCATAGCATTTACTCTACTGGACCTCTGTTGCCTTTTTGTCTTGAACCTTAGGGCCCACCAGGTGAGCCTGGTCCTCCTGGCCCTCCAGGGCCTCCAGGCCACCTCACTGCTGCCCTTGGTGACATCATGGGACACTACGACGACGCCATGGCGGATCCACTACCGGAGTTCACTGAAGATGAAGCAGCCCCTGATGACCACAACAAGACAGACCCAGGAGTCCACGCCACGCTCAAGTCCCTGAGCAGCCAGATCGAGACCATGCGCAGCCCCGACGGCTCCAGGAAACACCCAGCGCGCACCTGCGACGACCTGAAACTGTGCCACCCCTCCAAGAGGAGCGGTGAGTTCACACCTCTGCTCTGTGCTCTGAGCCTGCCTCCTGGCCACCACAGCCTGCTCACTGGCCTGTGTGCACTGCTGCAATGCATCTGGGCTATATTTTGTCTTCCCACTTTTGGGATTAAAACGGAAGATTCAAAGATTCAAAAATCTTCGTAATATAAGAGTCGTGTTTTCTGTTCTTCGTAGGCGAATATTGGATTGATCCTAACCAAGGATGTGTTGAAGATGCTATAAAAGTGTACTGCAACATGGAAACTGGGGAGACCTGCATTTCTGCCAACCCATCTACCGTGCCCCGTAAAACATGGTGGGCCAGCAGGTCCTCTGACTTAAAGCCCGTTTGGTATGGCCTGGATATGAACAGGGGATCACAGGTAAATAAATACAGGCACTGCTAAGAATTGGCTTCTGTGAAGGTTGTTGCCTTGTGGTTTGGAACTTCATTCTGGTGCCCTGAGCAGATTCTGCTACAGGCAGAACATTAAACTTGTTGATTGAGTGGCTTATAGTCAATTGCTTGTTAGTACCATATAATAAAGGTAGGAAATAGCTGGGAATAAAAGAGGAAAAAAATAGGAAATAGGAAAAAAACAATGCAAGTGGATTTAATACAGGATTGGCTAAAGCAGACCACTGCAGGACAAAAATATCAGCTTCTCTATCAGTCTTTTACTAAATCTCTATTGTGTCCTTCAACTGTATTTCTACCTTGATATATAATCCAGATCCCTGCTGTTTTAACTGAATTCTAATCTTCTTTTCAGAAAACTCTATACTGCTAAAAATTATGAAACTTACTTTATAAATTTGTTTTTGAATGAAAGTGTGATGGTTATCATATGTGTCATGTTGATCCATGATGAAACCATCAGTCTCTGGGCATAAAAAATTTCACTCATCTTTCTCCTGGGTTTTTCCTCTATGGCAACTTCTAAAATTAGGCTTAATGGTCCTTACAAATAACAGAAGTTTACCCTAGGCAAAGTATATAATTTATTAACTAGTTTTTGCCATTTTTATTTCTAGTTTAGCAAAAGCACAGAGAATATCTTCAAACATTATTTCATAGAGCGTTATTATCTTTAAAATAAGTATTTGGTGTGTAAAAAACAATGCTGTTATCAACTGGATTACTGAAAACAGTTCAGAACTTGAGAAAAGATGTGATATTGATTGAGAACAGATGTGATATTGATTGCTTTTTTGAGATGGTTTCACTTATTACTCAATTCAGGAAGTCTTGCCATGACCCAACATATCGCAGTTGATGTTTAGCTGCCTGCAGTGCTACACAGAGGGGTTTGTTAAGGCAGATGCTTTTTGGAGGAAGAAATTATCTTCAGGAATACTAAAAAAGAGTATTTCAGTATTTTTGAAACACTGTCAGAATTGGTAGCAAATACTATGAACTGTGTAATAGCCAAGTGCACTTCTTATGGATTTTAAATAATGAATGTGTCCAAGATTACTAAAGAGAGGTACCACACTTTATACATTACGACAGTACCAGTGAATAACATTTTCTCTTCACTGGTTTCAGTGAAATGTATAAATTTTTAGTCATTCTGGACTGTTGATTTTTATGTGGCAATGATCATAAAACATGAAAAAATGAAACCTACATGGACAGGGGGAAAAAGAAAACCCACCTCAGGAATTTCAGAATTTCTCTTACTGGTAGAAAAATTGCTTTTTTTTTATAGAAACAGTAACACTTTGTGAAACGTTTGTCAAACTCCTGTGCCAGTTGATTAGTTTATAAGGCCCATATGTCAAACTTTTTCTGTTTGTGCTGCTTCTAAGTACAATACAAACCCTACAGAAAACAAGTTAATAAACTGGTGATATATCAGGTGCATTGTAAAAAAGTGTTTTGAGCTTGATGTTTCTTACCTGCTTCAAGGTTGCTCTAATGCACTGTTTCATATGTAAGAACCCCTTTCAGAAATGAGGCAGAATTAATTACAAAAATTGGCATATCTGTGGAGGCCAACTTCCTCTGAGTTGTTCAGTTGCAGAGAATTATGATCAAAATTCTCCAAAATTCTCCCTGGTAGAGAATGGCTAAAATTCTTTGTCCTCACCTGGCAGAAAATTACAAAGAAACCACCCTTAGATTTTATGTAATAGGCCTCCTACTACTCACGTCTGAAAGATGACAATAATGGCAGATGTTTGTAAATTCACCAACTCTTAATTTCAGTGTCCTGTGACCTATTTCTCTATCTCCAAAGTTCGTGTATGGGGACACAGCTGTCACTCAGATGACGTTCCTGCGCCTCCTGTCCAAGGAAGCTTCCCAGAACATCACTTACCTTTGTAAAAACAGCGTTGGGTACATGGATGACCAGACTAAGAACCTGAAAAAAGCTGTGATTCTGAAAGGGGCCAATGACCTGGAGATCAAGGCAGAGGGAAACAGCCGCTTCAGATACACTGTTCTGCACGACAGCTGTTCTGTAAGTTCAGGCCTTGGGGGCCCTTTGCTGGGGAGGAAAAGGACTTTTGTACCTTCTCACCTCTCTCTTGAATTAGGAAAAATCCCCACGCAAGGAAGTAATTAAAATGCTGCAGGATTTTATAATGAATTGTAGAAGTAACTGATCAATCAGGGATTTTGCTATAATTCTAGCTTCAAGTAATAGAAGTCTGCACTATTTAGAGGCTATTTGCAAATTCCTTCTTACTGAGATACGTATCTTGGCATTTTGAATTTCCCAGTACTTGTTTGGCTCTGAGTGTAATCACACAAACTGGTGAGATAACCAAAAACTTTTGTCTGCCAGATGGGCGAGATGATTGCAGCAGTGGAGGAAACACACTGGTTCTATGACTGAGCTGGAAAGGAAAACTCTCCCTCAAATTTTGTGGTGGGCACAGCAACCAGCAAGTAGTAGATTTTTCATGTTCAAAAACAGTTTCAGGCAAGACCAACACACTGGCAATTATTCCTAAACCTAGTCTTGCACCTGAAATAAGTTAAGTACTCTGCGTGCTTTAAAGTAAGCCCACAATTATGGGTGAAGGCACATATTATTAACACATAGAGAAGAATTTCATAGCATAAGAGAAAAATCAGCCCTGATGTGTCACCCTGATAGATCTGCTCATCAGGGACATTCCAAAACAGCCCAGGTGCGTGCAGACAGCGTTGCTCAGGGTGTTCGTCAGCAAAGGTGCAGTGACACCCTCCTGAACAATCAGACAACTGACTCACCAGTTGCACCTCAGGCTGGTTTTTACATGAGCCCTGACATAATTTTTTTTTTTCCCCTTCTTTTCCCTGTAGAAACGTAACGGGAACGTGGGCAAGACAGTTTTTGAGTACAGAACGCAGAACGTGGCGCGTTTACCCATCATCGACATCGCACCGGTGGACATTGGCAGTACCGACCAGGAATTTGGAATTGAAATTGGGCCAGTTTGCTTTGTGTAAGAGCCAGGGGGGAATATAACACACTACCCAGCAGCAATTAAACATGAACTTAGACTGATTGAAGTTAATCCTGAGACTCTTGAAGTAATGGCTGATATTGGATCAGCATTGTATATACAGCTCTTTCTAAATGCCCGCCCTCCTTTTGAATATTTATTTTACTTACAAACCTTCCGTTTTCCATGATTGAAACCAACTTTTTAGTACAATTTTAAGAGGATTGATGACCACCTTTTAAAAGTAATAAGAATCCTTTACCTCGGTTTTGTTTCAAAATTATCTTGACATTTCCAGGTATCCAAAATAGATAGATTTAATGTGGAACTATGTAAAGTTCTAATGATTATTTTTTTTGCTTTGATGTGTACTGAATAACAGAAAAGTAGAGCACTTTTGTGAACTGTTGGCTATATCTCAATCATACCTACTCCCTCTACCCCAGTTTGTGTTCCTGTGGTTGCCGTTCACAGAAATCTGTGTCTTTTGTAGAAGAAAATCTCTTCACACAAGACCATCTTAATTTGGCACTGTTTTTCTTGCATTTTTCTATGTAAGTCTGCTCAGAAGAGTGATCCATAGCCATGGTTAATTTATGAAGTAAAAACATTACTGGGGTAAATATGAGTTTTTAGTAGGGTCGTCCCATATCTTAACTTTTAAGGCTAGATTTCACTTCTCACAATGTACTGTGTAATTCCATTAAATTATCCTTAATCTCCAAAATACGTCTTAAACCCAATAGTTGTTGATTTTCCAATATTTGCCCATCTAAGAAGCCATTACGTATTGAATTATACAGATGTCTTATATATGGTGCCATTTCCTGTATGTTGCAGACCATGCACATGTATACCAGACCAATTGCTAATAAAGAAAGTTTAGAAATTCCTTGGTTTTAGCTGACATCCAGACATGCAACACCAATAATCTGACTTACTGGCCTTGAGTTGTCAAGGCAGGAAAGTTCCATCATTTCTTAGCATGAGCTACCTCATCTCTGGAAGTTGGGATGCAATTAATATTCCTGGTTTTATTTTAGCTATTAAAAGGTGCTATGCTTCTGTTGTTATTTCAAGATAGGAGATAGGCAGGGCAAAAAAAAAGAAAAAGCAACAAAGTGATGGTGCTAAATGACTCTCTAGAAGGCTGACAAAATAAAGATGCCTACTGTCAATGTCATGTTCAGAGCTTAGCTGTTAGGCTTACAGTGTTTGAGAGAACAATGTTACAGTGCATTTATTTGTTGGTCATTCAGTATATAGAATGTTTTGTACCTCCAACATGCTTTATTTTGTAAAGTATGTGGGTACAAACTTACTTAGGTTTTTCGTTTCTTTACCGCATCTGTGCTCTCCACGTTTGTTTGTTCCTTAAAAAAAAAAATAAACAGCTGGGGCTCTCCCTAAAGAAAGTCATGCACATAGCTTTTTTCATGTATCTTTGCAAAGCATTTAATTAAATACATGCTTCTCGCTATGTAAGTGGTTTCCTTTTTGTAAAACTCCTTCCAGTGTGTTCATTCCATATCAGTTCATTCCCAGGAAATTAAAAATAGAAGTATTTAATTGTTGTTCAGTTGCTGTTTGCATAAATAATTTGCCAGGCAATGTGAAATAGTTTGAAGATAGGAGTACATCAGTATTTGTAAAGTATCTTCTGTGTCAGTTTTCAGAGGTAGGTGTCAGTTGTATGAAGGAAATCAGCAGGCCTAGAAAAGCTGCCTAAATAATATTGTTTGAGACTCCAGAGAGAATTTTCATTCAAGAATGAAATGAGATTTGGCCAATTCCTAGTGGCAATGGGAGTTCACATTGATGGGAGACAGTTTCTGGACAAGCCATAAAGTTGCATTTGTAGTGAAGCAGGCAAGAATTTCCCTTCCTTTCCCCCTTCTGGAAGGGCAGGAATTTTGCAGGTTTCTGGGTTGTCCAAATCTGTGTCCCTGCAGGGCAGGTAAGGACTGGGAACTGGACAGGTTCATGATGATGTTATCTGTTTGCTTTTACTGCCCAGGCAGGAGCATTATGATTTCTTTCTAACTGGCATGAGATAATTTCTATAAATCTGTGACTCAGGGGTTAACTTACCATACTGGCTCCTAGAGAAGTTTTAGGTACCATTAATCTCAAGCTGCAGTGTAAAGGCCTGCTGCAGCATGTTCAAGCAAACGTGGTTGTGGTCATATTTCTACAGCAGATTTATCCAGATTCACAAAATGAGTAACATTTGGAAGACAGGGTTATGTTTGGAATTTAGTTTTAATCTCTGATTTTAATCAACAGTATTATAATCCATGTTCGGTATAAATAGTTTGTAAGGTTGTTGAAGGAGAAGAGTATTTCATGATGAAAAATACCTTTTCTTTTCAAGTCTCTCTTTGCATCTCTTATTTCCACATGAAGTGTGCAGTATTTCTTCAGTCAGGTGCCTTGGGCACTGAAGAAGAGCTGTCACCAGAGAGCCATCTAAGGTAACAGTCTGTAAAAACCAAGGCTGGAGAATCACTCAAGGAAAGTCTGCTTTGAAGAGCAAGCTCTCAGGTAGTTAACTGAGGAGTCTGTAATGCAAGTGGCTGGACATGCTTTTCTCTTGACTGTGTTTAGAGCATACATAGATATTGCACCTATTTCCCTGTTTATGCATTCCTCAAAGTATTGTGGAGTTATATAAGGAAGGAAAAACCAGACAAATGCGTGGGGGGGCATTTTCTTATCCAGGCAACATGGCATAGCCTCATGTAAATATAGCTTTAATTTTGTGAACCTAGAATGAATGAGCTAATAATTTGTAATTTATGAAGCAGCATTAAGTAAATGTCAGGTTTAACATCTAGTGAAGTTCCGTCTTAGTGACAAATTGCTTCAAAAATGGTAGACAAAAGGCACTTCAGAATGATTAAAATAATATAGAGTGATTACAATACTACAGTATCAGACACTGCATGTAAATTAAATTTGAGTTAACGGAGTTGGTTCTGTTTTCCATAACTGGCCTGTCCTCAGGGAGAAACAAACCCCAGGACTGCCAGCGTTGACAGAAACCTTCTCTTGGTTTCACAAAAGCAGCAGTGCAATATTTGTTTGGTAACCATTCACTAAAAGCTCATCTAGAAATTAAATGCACAAACTCCTTCCTTGCCTTCTGCTAGCTTCCTTGTAGCTATGATAAATAACCAGCTCTAAGTTTTCAGCACTAAAAAGGCTCTGTAGGGCACCAGCAGTACTACCTGCACTAGAATAATGGAGCAAGCAACACAGAAATCTAGTGAAGAAAATGGAAGATTTTTCTTCTCTGCAAAGGCAAGTAGAGAGTCTAAAAACAGTTTAAGAGCAAAAGGCACTACTTTTTTATTGTTGTAGAATAAGAGCCTCTATGGCTTTCTTTTATCTCCTATAACTGACTGAGATTGAGCATAATAATTGAGCTGGTAAAGACTCATATAATTTCTGGATATTTTTAACTACTTTTTCAGGAAATGCAGACTATACTGAAGGTTTAATACTCACTGGGCAGGTTTTTTTTCCTTGCTGAGAGAGGATTCCAGAAAGAATAAAACAATTGCAAAAGGAAAAGCAAAACTAAATGGAAATGTACAAATGCTAATGAAGGAAAAAAAATTCCCTGCAAGTATCACAGAGAAAACAAGGTAAAAAATTAGAGCATTAGGTGTACATTCTCATTTTCCTTGCTGGTAGAGTTAGAAGCCATCTTTCTATAAGCTCTGGTTTAAGTTTTGTTGTGTTCTCAATATCAGAGTGTGGTGCACTGTCAACTGTTTCTATGGCAAAATTAGTAATTAGTTCCTTGATAGAGATATTATTGTCCACCCTCCAGAAAAGGCTGCAGCTTTATTTAGGGATGTTTGTGCAGAAAAAATGAAAAAGAAACAACCAACCACGTTCACATCTGCCAAAGCATCAAAGAACTGCTTTTTGGCCTCAGCCAACTGAATGAAAAAAAATCTGATACAAACCCAACCAAGTATAACAAAAGAACCAAACTACAATTCTAGAAATTTGGTGAAATATTTTTGCATGGTTGGTATGGTATGATTTTCCCTTCCACAAAGAAACAGGACAGTGACAGAAGATGGTGATGACTGCAGGAGCCATGACTGTAATTCAGGAGCCTCTGCCCTCTGAGGAACAAGCCTGTGTGACTCCACACAAAAATCATAGAAAGTTTGAGCATTTCCTTCTGCATTCTTCTTGCTGGGGTTTGACCCAGCCCCTAAACACCAGACAGACACTTGCCTACTCCTCACCCCCCTCAGTGGGGCAGGGAGGAGAACTGGGGGGGTTAAAAAAATACAGGATTAATTGGAAGACTGAAAAGGAAGGGAAAGTAATGATAATAACAAAAGAATCCAAATATACAAAACAATTGTGTAGAATGCAGTTGCTCACCACCCAGTGACCTATACCCAGCCAATTCCTCAGCAGTGGCCCCTGGCCAGCTTCCACCACAGATTTATGTGCTAAGGATGACTCCATATGGCCTGGAATGTCCCTTGGATCAGCTGACAGCCAGCTGTCCTGGCTGTGTCACCTCCCAGCCCCTTGTGCTCCCCCAGCCTCCTCGCTGGCAGGGCAACATCAGAAGCTGACAAGGCCTTAACGTAAGCACTGCTCAGCAACAGCATCACTCTGTTAGCAGCAAGGTTTTCATCCCAAATCCAAAGACAGTACTGGGAAGAGAATTCACTTTGTCACAGCTGACACATACCAAGTCAGCCATTTCCTGCTAAGAATTTTGATCTCGGCTTTATAGATGCACCCAAACTGAAAAGAGGAGTGAGCAGACTTTCCCAGGTACCTTGGACATGTTATAACAAATACAGTGGAGCTGAAATGCAAATTACAATAGGAATATTCACAAAAACCCACAGAAAGCACTTCTCCAGTGCCTCCAGGAGTGACCTTTCAATGACTGTCTTCTCAGTGGATGTGGACTCATATGAACCATATGTTTCTGTATTAAGAAACATATTCTAATTTAATGAGTAGGATAATGCTGTCTTATTGCCATAAATAATAACCAGTCTTCCAAAATAACACTTTTTTCAATCTGTATGAATGATGTGTACCTGAAAAGGAACACTGGGCCTTAGATTTTCCTAGTGAAGCTATCAGGACAGCCATGCCATGGCAAAGCACATGTTGGGAAGAACTTTTTCCTTTACTAATTCAAAATTCTTGTAGACAGCTCTTCCTTCAGGTTACTGCCTGCAAATGAAGGCTTAATACTATTTAGCTGAAATCACAACAAAAGAAGGGTTACAAATTACACCCAATGCTTTTAAAAAGTGGATTTCTTTTGTTTCGGGAGGGGAAGTTACTGACAATTTGCCGGCTTCCAGAAGAAATTCCTAGCAGCTGCTCAAATCCACAAACTATCAGGAGCCCACTCTAAATGCTGCCTTACCTTGGCCTGGCTTTAGGTGCCCAATTACTGCTGGGAGAGGGGACTTGGGGGGGTTTAAAGCAGCTGCCATCCCTGGTGGCCCTGGAGAGCCTTGCCTGTCTCCCAGGGGAAGCTGAGTGTGTAACCACTGACTTACAGGTGTTCACAATTTGTTTGCATTTAGGGCCCAATCAGGTAGCAAAGCTTTTCTCTTAGACAAGGGTTGGCTGGATTGTTGTCATGTTCTAGGGGCTTTTTTTACACGTAATTTTTGTAAAAAACAAAGAAATGGGGTGTTGCAGTAGCCCCCGTGCCACAGACAATCCGAAGTCCACATTCACTGGAAGAAAGGCCCTGGTGTCCTACAAAAGAGCTCCAGCCTGAGACGACAACTTGCAGTTAACTAGAAAGGCAAAGATCCAAGGTAATATTAAAGCCTCAATTAGTAAATATCTTAAAGTCATTGATATGCCCTGAAAAACTCCTTGAGGAAGGGCGTTTTTCTCTTGTTTCTTTTCTTGTCTCAGAAAGGCATGGGAGTACCGTGCTGTGAAGTGAATGAGATCAGCTGGTGTAGGAGAAGCCGTGGATGAGAATTAAAGACTTCTTTTATCAGTTTTATTACTGTGTGGGCAACTTATTTCCTTGTTTTTTCCTGCCTCTTATTCAGCTTCATGCCTCTCTTTCAACTAAATGGACTACAATATTTTCTCCTGTTCTCCATGACAGCTTTAAATTTAAATGCTTGAAAGCAGGTGTGGGTGTTTTCATCCAGACCAGTTTATACTGAGCAGTTCTGGAGGCGTAAAGTGTAAGGAAGGCAAACAGGGAATTCATGGCTTTAGGCCTTTCTGGATGAGAGCCTTTGTTCAACCCACAGTTTTGGATTTATGCACCTTGGTTTTAGACTAACTGTGAAGAAAAGTTCACATTTTTATGGGGTTTTTCCTCTATGGAGGCAAGTAAAAAGTCTAAAGATGGATTAAGACCAAAAACTATGATTTTTTTTCTCCTGCTGTGGGGTGAGGGCCCCTGGGTTTCTTTGCTCCCCTGTAGCTGCCTAAGACTGAGCACAGTAGTTATTAGACTCATAATCTATGGATATTTCAATTAATTTTCCAGGAAGTTGAGATGATACTGGAGGTTTAATATTCTCAAGGCAGTTGGTCTTGCTGAGAGAGGGTTCCAGGAAGATAGAGAGTAAAACAGTTGAAAAAGGAAAAGTTAAACTGAATGAAAATGTAGAACTGCTAATGAAGGAAAAAAAGATTTCCTGCAAGTATGCAAATATCACAGGAAAAACAAGGTAAAAATGATTGTTAGACAATGTTGGTATTATAGTTTAAAAAATCATGACAAAAGGTAACAATCAGCAGTTCAGTGGCTGGAATAGAAAATGCCAGAGAAACTGGGAATCCATAGATGATGTTGTCCAGTGTGTTTATGCTAGAAAGAGATACATAATCTTGGATTAATTATTGTGTCCAGTGCATCACAGTTTGCTTGCTGGGAGTTAAAATATTCTGTTGAGGGGTGTGATTTCAGTCAGATGCTGCAGAGTTCAAAATATCCACAAGGAGCCTGTTTGGGCAGAATTGCTACCTGGCAACCAGAAAATTTAGACTGGTTTTACCTGCCTATTTTGCCTGTTGTCATGCTATTCAGAAATTCAGCCCGTGTTAAAATCAGAGATAATGCTTCTTAATGTATGAAATAAATATGAAAGAAACATGAAGACCGTGATGAATTACAGCTGAGAATCACCTGTGTTAAACTCTGCCCCAAGGGAAAATTTGTGTGCACAAAGGGAACAGCTTGAAAAACCCAGCAGCTTTCCTGTGAAGCTGTTGCCATTCCTGAGAGGAACTGGACAGTATCTTTAGCAACACTTAAGGAAATCTGCTTTTTTCCACCAGTCAAAGAAGAGGACACTGAGTGAGGAATGAGTCACAGGTGTTCATAATTTGTTTACAAGCAGGGTCTAATTAAACAGCAAAGCCCTTCTGTTGGAGAAGGGGTTGCTGGATTTCTGCTGTGTTTTGGAGTGTTTTAAACACAATCTCAATAAAAAATGTGCAGAAAGGAGATGTTAGAATAGTCCCATGGCAAGGACTCCAACAGAAGAAAAAGCTCTGGTGTCCTGCATGAGCTGCACCTTCAGGTGATGATAACCTGTAAGTAATGGGAAAGGTGAAGTTTCAAGGCAATACCGGAACCTAAATCAGTGATACTTTGTGCTCTTGGTATGATTCAGGCACCTTTTTGTGACAGGGTTTAGTTTGTTTGTATCTTTGGGAGTTTTTTTAGTAAGTTGGATTTTTTTTGTTGGGTGGGTTGTTTTTTTTTTTACTTTTATTTTGAGCAGTGTTGTTTTTTTGGTTTTGTTGGGTGGGTTTGGGGTTTTTTTTGACTTTTATTTTGAGCAGTGTTGTTTTTTTGGTTTTGTTGGGGTGGGTTTTTTTTTACATTTTGTGGTTCTTAGTTACTGCAGTTGATGCAGTGACTCAGACATCACCCATATACTGAATGGAGTTCCAAGACACTCTAAGTTGCTTTTTCACCATTCAGTGTTCCCCAGCTCTGCATTAGCTGTAAGGCTGTGTATAGAAATGTGTGCATGTCAAAGTCAGGGAAAGACAAATACAGCAACAGGCACTGCACCACACTGTCCTGTCAAGAAGCAATCACACACCAGGTTCTGATTCTGTTTAACTGCAGTAAATGGTACAATCTGCCTGTGTTACTGATTTTCCTTTTGAGAAGGCTGCCTACTAAATGAGCAAACTACATATGAAATACAACATTCTCAACCAAAAAGATAAGGTGCACAAAACAGCAGTTTTGCAAACCCGACTGACTTGAAAACTTCATTTTTGTATGCTCAGTGAGAGAAAGCTAAGCTTTAATCAAATTAGTTTATTATCTTATAAAATTTCAAACAGTTAAATATTGTCAACATGCTATACCTCAAGTCACAAGTATCCCATTTATTATTACTATTATTATTATTACTACTATTACTCAGGTCAGTAATCCTGTGGGAGGGAGCAAGGGCAGAGGAAGAAAAGCCCTCTCACTTCTCCTCTTGGAGCCCACCCCGTTGGATTCAGAGCACTGAATCCCTCTTTGCTTTTCCCTGTCTGTGATCCCACCCTGCCCCGGGTCCTTCAGACATTTCACACTTGGCACCCAGAGCCCTCACACCTGCCGAGCTGTAACTGCCTCCCCCTCTCTGCACACACAGACGCTGCAGTGTCCATCTCTGGCACGTCTCGGTGGGAATGGAGCAGGCTGTAAAATAGAGCAGGATCACAAGGAAAATCGCTGGATATATACAGTGCCTTGACATAACCCTTTCCAAGGCCCCTCGTTGTGCCACACCCCGCTCTGTCTTAGCACACATTTATTAATTTTATTAATTTGCAGTAGAGGTCACACCTGGAGCTTTGAAGACACAAGTGACCTGTAACAGCTCCTCAGTGAGATGACTCTGCAAGACCTAGCACTTGTTCCTTTTCCTCTTTCTAATTCCAAGTGATCCTTTCTCACACAACAAACATTTATGGGACAAACTCACACCACTGAACACAGCCTTAACACTAAGTACATTACAGCATGTCATGTAAACCTTTATCTGCAGAAGATCACATTATTTATCCTCAATGATGAACAAAATAAACTTCTGCTCTTTAATCTCCACAGCATATCAGGACAACTCCCATTCGTCCACTGCTTTGATCTAAAACCCTTTTTCCTTTAGAATAAAACTCAGATCAGGTGTCTGTTGTTTCTGTGGAATATATTATCACCCTATCCAACCATAAGTTTTGAGGCACAATCAAATGGAATGTAATCTGTTCATCCTTGAGAAAACTGTTTGTAAGTGTGCCAGAACATGTCTGGACAACATTAAGATCCCAAAAGCATCTCTGACCCACCACATGTTAGTAGAGCAGCACGTTTCTGGGATAACCAAACACACGGTGAACAAGGAGCAAAGAACGAGACTTTACACTTCTGCCGTGTCCTACTGCAGGTGACTTTCTGTCCCAGGTTATCCCTGCAGACCATCATTTCCCTTCCAGCAGTGAAGGGTCCAACTCGGGCTGCAGCCCTTGCGGACCAAGTGCAGCTCTTTAAGGGAGGCTGTTCCTAAGAACCAAGTGAAGCCGTTTGGTTTAACAGACGCTGTTCCTCTCAGCCAAGTGCAGTTCCTTCACAAGAGCCCTTCACGTCAAGGCTGCCGAACCTTCCCCCGCGCCCCTCCGGGGCCGCGCCGCTCCCACGGCGCCGCGCACAGCGGCCGTGCGGAGGAACCGGCACCGGCCCCGTCCCGGGAGGAACCGGAACCGGCCCGGGAGGACCGGAACCGGCCCCGGGGAAACTGGAACCGGCCCGGGGGAAGCGGCACCGGCCCCGGGGGAGCCCAGGGGTGGCCCGGGAGAACCGGAAGCGGCCCGGGGGAGCCCAGCGGCGGCACGGGAGAACCGGAAGCGGCCCGGGGGAGCCGGAAGCGGCCCGGGCCCGGCCGGAGTGCGCATGCCTCGGGCGGGGGTCGCTCCTCCGCGCCTGAAGGGAGCGGCACGGCCCGAGTGCGGCCGGAACTCGCCCGTGTTTTAAGGGAAAACGGCACTGTGGGTGTCTGCGCCATGGAAAAGGCATTCTGTGTGTCTCCTCCCAAGCCACCCCCTGTGCCCCACACAAACACACTGCGCGGCTTCGCGCCGTCTCCCTCACACCGAATAAACAAAGTTCGTAGCCTCGCTCTGTACCAAATAAGTGCGCTGCCGTGCTCTGTTTCTAACGTAGCAAACAGCGAAATTGCGCAGCGCCAGTGCGTAATTACGCGGTTTGTTACGTCGCAAAAAGCGAATTTTCGTGGTTTTGTTTTTTGCTAAAAAACGCAGTGCGTAATTACGCGGTTTGTTACGTCGCAAATGGTGAATTTTCGTGGTTTTGTTTTTTGCCAAAAAACGCAGTGCGTAATTACGCGGTTTGTTACTTCGCAAATGGCGAATTTTCATGTTTCTGTTTTTTAGCCAAAACCCGCAATGCGTAATTACGCTGTTTATTACGTAGCAAACAGCGAAATTACGCGGCGACAGTGCGTAATTACGCGATTTCTTATAGAACATGAGCAAACACTTTATCTCTTTCCTACCGGCCAAGCAAAGCGCGCAGCGCCGCTCTGTCTCTTTTATAGCGAATACGCAAAGTGCGCAGCCCTACTTTAGCTCTTTTATAACGAATACGCAAAGTGCGCAGCGCCGCTCTATCTCTGTCTTTTGTGGGAAATACGCAAAGTGCGCAGCGCCGCTCTATCTCTTTTATGGGAAATACGCAAAGTGCGCAGTGCCGCTCCGTCTCTTTTATGGGAAATACGCAAAGTGCGCAGTGCCGCTCCATCTCTTTTATGGGAAATACGCAAAGTGCGCAGTGCCGCTCTATCTCTTTTATGGGAAATACGCAAAGTGCGCAGCGCCGCTCTATCTCTCTCTTATAGGAAATACGCAAAGTGCGTAGCCGTGCTCTGTTTCTTTCCTACCAGCCATGCAAAGTGCGCAGCGCCCGCTCCCCGTATCCAGCACCTTCCCCTGCGAATATCTTCCTTTGTGATATTCGCAGCGGGATGCCCAGTCTGGACTCTGCCGATATCCGGAGTTCCCGGCCGCTCACACGGGGGCGGTGCGTTTGTTTGAAAGTCGCCCGGACTTGCGGGACTTTCGGTGCTACAGGCTTGGTTCTACAGGCTCTGTGTCCGCCCGGCTCAGTCCGGCCGGGCTCCCCCGTCCCACACAGCTGTAGCCCATTAGGGATGAGGCTGGGCTGCAGCCCCATTCCCAATCACCACAGTCTCTGTACCTACAGTACCAGAATTGTGTCCTGCCTTGTTAATTTTTATTTGAATGAAGGCACAAACAGAAAAATTAAAAAGGAAGTCGGTTTTATGAAACAACAAGAAATTTTATTAAGATATTTTATTATGTGTCTCTGTAAGGAATAGACCAACAACCGTATAAAAGCTTACAAAGATGGTTAACCTTCAACACTATGAATGTGTTAATGTGACAGAAGAAATTCACAATTTTGCATCTTTATTGACTTTTACAGAGTGAAGGGAGAAAATTCTCAACTATGACATGCCAATGATGATCTTTGACAGGAGACATTTACAATTGCTTTAAATCCTTTACCTTTTTTGGTTTTTTGAGCAAGTCAATAACCCTGACTTGCAGAGTTAGGAGTGAAAAATACATTAGCACCATCATATTAGTCTTTTACACTTCCCTAATTTTAGTGGTCTTGACCAGCAATGACAGGAAAGTAGAGAAGCACCTTTGACAACAGAATACAATCCAACAATAAAATTATGGTGACTAGTGACATTAAGGTATTAATCTCTTAAAATAAACTGTACCTTTCACAGCTAATCAGTACAGAAATAGACAATTTTGTACCAAATGAATCCCCAGAAATGACCACTGGGTCCAATGCTTTTTGATTGATTTGATTGATTTTTGGTTTGACTCATCAGACACATCCCAGTTTCTGTCCATGTTGAGGTAGTTGAAACAGGGAGGTCGTTTTAGCTTTATGGACTGCATCTTGGAAAGAAGGGTAAACTTTGGTACTGGGAGCAATCAGTGCTTTGTAAATTGGCTAACATTCAACTAATAGAACACAGTGTTGTTTTATTAAGTGTTGAAGTTTTGTTATAGCACCACGGAGACATGTTTTGAAGATGGAATTTGGTAAAAAAAATAGAGCAAAAAAAAAAAAAGCATTTTTACTGTATTTTGTGTAATAGCAAAAAAACACCCAAAACCCTTGATATCAAATTGATATTTCCCCCAGAAATTTTTTGTTAATAAATAACTGGGATACAGATGGGCGCCTGTACTAGCTGACAAGGCTGAAACAAAGGAGCACAGTTGGAGTGTGAATCTGTTTGCTGGGGTTTCAGAAAAAGCAGGATCTTTGATTTATAAGAAGCAGACTGGGCCAATGTCCACGCCAAATTCCTGATCAGGACCACCAATATCTAATGGTGCGATGTCCACCACCGGCAACCTCATTGTCTTGCGCGTCCTGTATTCGAAAACTGTTTTACCCCACTCACCAGTGTGTTTCTGTGGAGTTAGAAAAGAAAAAAAAAAATGTTAGAGACACGATTATCACATTTCAAATTTCCTCTTTCTGTAATAACAAACCCTCTCAACCTGTTAAAAAAACTGGTTGCTCTCTCTGTGGAAATGACCTCAGGAGGGAGAACTTGTGGGCAGCGTTAGTGTTGTCCATTTGTTACTGAAAAGGCTGCGGGTGCTGTCAGACCAGCATGCTCAGGGGTGTTCCTGCTCCCCTCCACTCCTTTCTGCTGCACTGACAAGGCACAGGGAAGCAATGCTGGATCTGCAAAATTACTGTGTTTGCCCCTTCCCGTAACCACAGCCCATGGCTTCAACCAGCTGGCTTTGGTTTGGTATGAGTAGTTTTAGAGTTGACAGGGGATGGATTAAAACTTGGTGACTGTGACTTCCTTGACATTGACTCTAAAGCAAGGAGATACCTGTAAAGCACAGCTTTAAATGGAAGTGCACCTCACTTCCTACAGTTGCTACAGGAGTGGCACTTCTGGTGTACAGAATCTGGGTTCCCCCTACTAGCTGTAGCTGTGTCCTTTCCTTACCCAGGCCACGCAAACCTCGCCCCCTTTATTATGGGTCTAGTCCTCTAGAGGGAATTATTTATTAACTACACCACTAAATTCCTGTTTACTTACCGTGCAGCCATCTTCCAGAACAGCATATGTGAATTTGCTGTTTCCTTCAGCCTTGATCTCACTTTCTGTAGAGCTCATCAGTTTCAGAGCTTTTTTGACGTTCCCGCTGTCGTGGTCCATGTAGGCAATGCTGTTCTTGCAGTGGTAGGTGATGTTCTGGGAGGCACGGCTGGAGAGGATGCGCAGGAAGGCCAGCTGGACTTCAGAGACATCCTCTGGGAGCTCAGGATCTCCGTAGCTGAACTGCAGAGTACCAACAGAGGCAAGAGTGTGTGTTCAGTCATGTCTAGGGTCAGTCCACATCACAATTTTTTTCACATACTAATTGTCTCATTCAGTTTAATTTCAGAATTACTTTTTCGTATGTTGTGATGCACAGTCTGGGCTGTTAACTGTGCTCATTTCTCACCTGGAAGCCTCCATTCATAGATTCTCCAAACCAAACGTGTTTCTTTCCACTGTTTGCACTGGTCCACCAGTTTTTCCTTGGCACAGTCCTGGGGTTAGCATTGAGGCAGGTCTCACCAGTTTCCATATCGCAGTAGACTTTAATAGCATCCATCTTGCAGCCTTGGTTAGGATCAATCCAGTACTCTCCTAGAGATAAGGAAAAAAGTTAAGGGGTTTAATATATTTGGAGAAGAATCTGACTGGATGATGGTAAATTTTGTTTCTATGCCAGATTTCTGAGCCAAATCAGGAAATCATTAATTTTAACAGAAGAGATGCCACAGAAAATAAGATGATATAAAAAGATACTGAATTCATGGCAATTCTGTAAGGGGACTGAAATTTGGAATGAATTTAGAGCTTGTAATGGTTTTCTTTTTCCCTAAAATCGTTTAAACATATGTTCACTTCTAGGACACAATGAGTGTAGTCGAAGTCAAAAATATATTATGTGTAAATGCATGGTTAATTAATGTTTAAAATAGTTTTTAAGTTTATCATCTTTTTCATTACATTTGTTTGAAAAAAGGCCAAATTTTTATGGAAGATATCTGCCTTTAAATACTCAAGTTAGAAAACCATAGAAAACAATCCCCAAGACCTGCTACCACTGGTGAAAACAAAATCCAAACATACCACTCTTGAGCTCGGGATGGCAGAATTTCAGGTCTCGGCAGTTACGAGCTGGGTTCTTCCGGGACCCATCAGGACTAATGATGTTTTCAATCTGGTTGTTAATTGATTTCATTGTAGATATGATGTCACCCAGATTGATATCGTTTTCCTTGGGCTCATCTCGATATTCATACCCATAAACTGGACCTTTCTCACCAGCACCCAGGGCAGCTGCGCCACCACCACAGCATGGACCAGGAGGACCAGCAGGACCAGGAAGACCAGGCTGCCCCGGTGGACCCTAAAGAAACAGCGAACAGGTTAAAACTAAAAGTCTGTGTGGGCCCTAGTCTTAAAAAATGAGAATTCTTACACAAATATTTAGTTCACTTTTTCATTAATTAAACAGATGTATAAACATCTGCTAGATTTCCCAGGTCTTTGTTTTCTTAAAATTGTATTTTTTTCCCCCTCATTTTGTCAAGTTTGACTGTCTTTATGTCTGGGCTTTGAGGAGGAACCTTTTCCACTAAAATCCAGAGAATGAACATTTCTTGGCTTTTGGAGGTGACTGTGACACCTTTGCAGCTCTGGCCTCTCTAGAGCAGTCAAGGAACCACATTCCATGGATTCCCAGACCCAGAAGGAGGGACCCTGTGCTCCACAATGAGGAGGAGAGCCCGTTGTATACAGAAAAGTCAATGATCAGCCGAGACCAACACAGCAGCCAGTGCATCAATAGTTACACTAAACTGCAAACGAGCTGCATGGGTTTGGATTTAGCCTTGGTAGCCAGATACCTCCTAACACAAATCTTGGCCATGAAATAGAGAGTTCCTGAGGGAGATATTTAAAGAGTTGAGCATCCTGTGTTTTATGAATATCCCCAAAGATTTGCTTGTGTGCGTTTGCACTGTTTACTTACGGCGGGGCCGCTTTCGCCTCTGGTACCGCGGGGGCCGGGGGGACCAATTGGACCCGGGTAGCCACTGGTGCCATCTTTTCCAGGTGGCCCAGCTGGCCCTGGGGGACCCTAGAACAGCAAAGGACACAAACAACATGCTCAAAATAGTTTATCAGATAGTTCAGAAACATTTTGTGAGGTATTTCAAATATTTCTGTATGATTTGTCAGGTGTTTTTTCTTTCTTCAGCTGCTGTCTGTTAAGATGGCCAATTAAAATTTATGTCTGTATCTATGTATATATTAACTAAACAGTCTGAATTTTCCCTGCAGTTAGGCTGAGTAAGGAGCTATTCTTACCCTTGCACCTGAAGCTCCTGGACCTCCAATTGCACCTTGTGGACCCAGGGGACCCTATGAAAAAAAGAAAAGTCAGTCATACAACTCCTGCTAATATCTTGGAACTAGCTGGATGTGCCTTAAATAAAGGCACTGAGAACATCTTCAAGATTATACAAAACACATCCTTATAAAAAAAGCTATGTCAGATATGAGAGTATGGTGGCCATTCTTTCATCTGAAAAAAATATTGAATGTCCTCTAATATGTTTTCATATAGAGATGTGTTGTCCAAAATGCAAGAAAGCCAACTGACACCAATGAGCTTTGGATGAACTCTTATATTCATAAGAAAAATGTAGCTATAGCCAAAATGCTGCAGTTTTAATATTACTAGTAATGTTATTTAAATAATTTGACAAAGATTCATGATTTCGAATACATTTACAAATTCACTCTGTGTGTGCACTGCAAAGAACTAACCCATTTGTTTAAGTTCTTGATCATCAAATGAGAATGTATCAATTTTTTTCCTCATGTTATGTATTAGACTCCAGGTTCTATTGTCTTATTGAATAGGTTGGTATTGGTGCCATTTTTGGAGTGTTAATTGAGTGAGCTTTGGTTTCTTGATTCTCGCTTGTATCATGAGGGGAATTCATAGGTTTTTTAAGAATAAATCCCTTCTTAAACCTTTACTGGTCATAAATATCCATGGCACACCTGTGTATTCTTGCCCTTCAATTCCCTTGGCTATGTTCAAATGATAATGCACATTTACAATTCAGTAGTTTACAATTTCCTGCCCACTTTGCCCCAGTATTACTTTCTATAAAAGATACATGGCAGAAGAGAGGTATTTGGACTCTGAGTAGCTTTGGCTGTCTGTCTAGGATAGATTTCTAAGAGACATAGACATTTCAATCCCTACTTCTCTCTTTCATAATTAAATCAGGAATAGCCTGATTATATTATAAATGAATATATAAGAAGTTTTTATTGAAAGGGTTATAGTAAACCCATTTTTACTTCCTAATAGTTTCTTCCAATTCCTTAATTATGGTTATGTCAGGTTGATTCAGGAAATCTAGATTTTGAAACATATGACAATCAAATTTACTTTGATTTCCATCAAAATAGCTAAGGTTGATTGGGTACCTGGGGCCTAAACACAGAAACTAACATCAGCTGTTATTCCCAATCCAATGCAAAATACTCACAGGAGGACCAGGGAGACCGGGGGTACCAGGAAACCCTCTGTGACCCTTTATGCCATTGCTGCCTCGTTCACCAGGTTCACCTTTATCACCACGAGGACCTTGAGGACCCTGTACGAGTAGATTTGCAATGAAAGGAAGATAGGAGGAGATAAGAGCATTGCCCATATAACAGGAAATGGTGAATGGGTGACATCACAGATATTTTAGATATGACTTACAGCAGGACCACGAGCACCAGCAGGACCAGTCGAGCCAGGAGGGCCAGGTGGACCCTGTGACAAGGTAAGAATGAGAAGGTCTGGGTCACTTGGAACTGCCCAGCCCACCTCTTTATTTCCAGACAAGTTGTATGTTCACAGCCAGCAGGTGTTGGGAAACAAGGGGAAGGTCCACACACACTAGAATCAGCAAGGATTCTGGCCAGGCCATTTCTGTACCAATGTCAGCCTTTCTCAGCTGCCTGGAGGCACTACAGCCCTTCTTCCCTCTCTCAGTGAGGTGCTCAGTGCTTGCTGTGCTGGTGTCAGCACTTCTGAGATATAACTTGAGGGCTTCCACAGTTACTCCCTTAGTTTAAATAAATAACACATTGCTTGTGCTGCATGAGCAGCAGATGGGCTGGAAATTAGGACAGGGCCTGGTGGGATGATGTGCTTTTTGGCATCCTATGGAGTGTGTGAATTTTGAGCTTGATTTATTTAAGTTGTCAGAACATAAATTCTGATGTGTCCTTCCCCTGGGTATTCCTATAGCACAGGTCCTTGATGTCAAGAAACTCTGACAGTAGCAATTGTATGACTCTTCAAAACTTCCTCTCTATTCCTGCCTGAAATGGACTTTGCATAGGAAGGGTATGTAAGTAAGCAGTAACCTATTTACTTTGGTCTTACCTGAAATCCTCTTTCACCAGCTTTTCCAGGTGCACCAGCATTACCTGCAGGTCCAGGGTGGCCCGGGGGTCCTGGAGGGCCAGGAGAGCCACTTTCACCACGGTCACCCTGCAGATGGTAAGGGGTAATAAATGTCATGTTTTATAGAACTCAATACAAGGAGTATATTCAGTGGAGAACGGGAGGTTCAAGGAACAAATTACATGGCATATACAGTACATATATTGCCATGTAGGTCATGTCTCATTTGTTGGGCAGTCTAAGGATGTTGGTGGATTCTTACTTTGCCTCCTGGGGATCCGTCACGTCCGGGCAAGCCATCGGAGCCAGGGTTACCCTGCAAAACAGAGCGGCACAGTTTGTTCATAAACTGCATGACCAGGAGACAGCTTGTTTCCCAGGAAACTTGAACAAGGCTCTTCAAAGAAAGAGTTTCCAAGAAGGAAGAGTTCCTGGAGGTGGAGTGGCTCCTAGAAGACCTGTAAGACCTGCATTATTTTGTAGGCAGGGCAGTTTCCTGTTCCAAGCAAGACAAAAGATGTCCCCGGGCAGTGAAGGGGATGGCAGGGACAGGAGGATTCTGTCCCTTACAGGAGGGCAGAATCTGCCCAGGCCCCCGGGCATCAGGCTCTCGAGGGAGGCCTTGTGAACCTTTAGAGCATATTATATTTGCTCCTGGAGTCTCCCATTGGTAACTCACAAGCTAGCAGGGAAATCCCATCCACTCACATCTCTGCCAGGCTCTCCAGGTAAGCCTCTTTGTCCAATAGGACCTTGGGGACCAGGAGCACCGCGTTCTCCTGGGATACCGTTGCTGCCTGGTTTGCCATCTTCACCCTGAACAAAAAGGGAAAGGATTCCATTGCAGATAATGTTCTTAGGAGATACCAGTGTGTTTTGCACGTTATTAAGCATGTAGGGATTTTAAAGGAGACCTAATGAAGTGATGGGCTAGTGTGGCTTTGGTGGTTGTGAATACACAAAACAAGAGATATAAACTTGACAAAACTGGTTTCTTTTTATTGCTGCTAATAGTCATGCAAGAATGTTCCTCATTAATTGATAACTAAGAAATAATAAGCAGGTATGTCTCTTCTTATGTGCCCAAAAAACAGTGGCCAAAGCAGTTATCCAAAAAAACCTGATCTATCACTGTATTAGTGATAAAATACCAACCAAGCCTCACCCCACCTTTTCTGAAGGGTGGTGAGGGTACTTTTGTGTTTGGGTCATAATATTTAAGCAAGAAACATATTGAGAATTAGCAGGGGTAAACAACTAGTGGTAGATGAGACTATGACTTGGATCTTGTAGCTGGGAGAGGTTACAGGCTCCTCCTCATGACTCTCCCAAAGTGTGTGAAGTATGTAATATACTCTTAGATATGTAATATATGTAATGTAATCTGAAAGACAACTGCATCCCACAGCAGCTGGATACCAGAGATTTTAAAGCCTGATCTTATGCATGTAAACACAAGTAACTGTAAATTCTCTTATCTCTGGACTAAAAAGCATTAACTCCCCCGACACCCCCAATGCATTCATTACTTCTTGTGTCTCTCGGCTATTTTTAGCACTTTCTGTGTCTCTAGGCTGTTTTTAGCAGCTGGGTTCGGGTTGTGTCAGGGCTGGGGCTGTAGCTGCAGTGCAGGGCGCTCACCTTGGCCCCGGCCATCCCGGGTGGGCCGCTGGGGCCGCGCAGGCCGGGCAGACCCGTGTTCCCCCGGCCGCCAACGATGCCTTGAGGACCCGGCTCGCCTGGTGCCCCCTGTTTGAGAAAAGGTTACTTCAGTCAGTGGGGGCATCTTGGACATTCCAGAGGTGACTGCTTGTTCTGGAACAGTCCCTGGCTGAAGGGACACTCACCCTTTCTCCTCGTGCTCCTGGGGGCCCTTTTTCTCCTGGTGCGCCGGGCTCACCTCTGATTCCAGCAGGTCCTGGACCTCCAGGAGCACCAGAGCTGCCGGGGGGTCCAGGAGGGCCGTCCTTGCCTGCAGGCCCTGCGTTACCAGGGGGACCTGGGCTGCCCTAAAAAGGGTTTAAAAAGCAAAGTGTGAGCTGCACACGTGTACTGGCATTGGTCTCATGGAAGCTAGCCAGACCTGAGTCATTGCCTGAAGGCAGATTGAGGGTCCAGCCCCGTGCACCCAAATCTGATCTGGTGTTGTAAGAGAATCCTTTCATGTACCACTTTCACAACTGGTATTTTTTATCCCAGCTTTCTGGACATACACCTGTACATTTTGGATGCCCAATGTCTGTAATACATCCAACATGGGGTACACATTCCTTACTCATGGCTCTACCACAGAAATTGGAAATAGGAGCAGGCCCTTCTGATTTCTTGAATCACTCCTACCATATGCCTTTAATATGGTGTTTTGGACATGTGCAGAATGAAATGTCTTTCGTTACAATCTTAGCTGAGCCAATGAATGGAAACAATTTCATTGGCTTTAATGGTACCTTAATTAAAATCCTACTTTCTATTCCACACCATAAGGAGGTTAAACTCATTTTTGCAGATTTTTTTCCTGAAGTACAACCATCATATTCAGAGAGTTTTTGCATAATATATTTTAATATATTATTAAATGCCTAAATGTATCCACAAAGTAAGACTAAAAGAAAAGGGGGATAAACCAACTTACATTGTTACCAGGGGGACCGGGCAGACCACGAGCACCAGGGAAACCAGCAGCACCCTAGAGAAGATCAATACTTTTAATTGTCATTTTCTGAAGACTGGAAAAACAGGAACAAATTGATTTTTTTACACACCCACTGAGTTTAAATTATAGTCATGTTTTGTTTGAAACCTGAATTAAATGTCCTGAAATAGAACAAAAAGTCACTTTTTTTTTTTTTTAATTTTTCAAAGATGGCAAGTAAGTATAAGAACTGTTGAGTTAAGCCATCGTAGAGCTTTGGACGATTGTGTCAAAAGCTATTTTGGCAACTTACATATATAAAATCAATGTAATCCAGATCACTAAAGACTTTAATTACTCCTAGAATACTTTAATTATTCTTGAACTGCCAATACTAAAGTCATTGAAGTTCTTATTTTTCATTTACATTGCATTTGTTGTAATAAATAGAGGCATTTAGCAGTGACTAAATTGAAGAGATACTCACAGGCCCGCCAGGAGATCCACGGTCTCCTTTGATTCCTTGGGGACCAGGTGGACCCTACATGGGAGGAAGTAGATAAAGCAAATGATTTGATAAAGATTAAAATTATAGGATGTGTCAGTAAGTTTCAGGCAGTTCATCTCCTTGCAGTTGGGCCCTGAGGCTGAGGGAGGGCTGAAGAAACCTCTCTGCAGCAACAAGGAACGGCAAACACTTACTGGGGCACCAGGGCCGCCCTGTGGACCTGCTGCTCCAGGGGGTCCAGCCTCTCCTCTTAGACCAGGGGGGCCTCTTTCTCCTTTCCCACCAGGTTCCCCATTTTGACCCTGTAGAAAAATTATATTGTTATATTACCACTCAGAAAAGGAGGTGATACTGTGAAAAGAAACACTAATCCAGGTACTGTTCTGAAGGGAATTTAAGTATTAAATTAAATGTGAATGCAGTTGAATTCTATTGCCCTACCAGTGCAGGAGGAGGGGAAGGACAGAGCCATGTTGCCCTACATGTACCTGAGTACAGGAAGACTGGTGTAGACACTTACTGGGGCACCAGGGAAGCCAGCAGGCCCAGGAAGACCTTGTTCTCCTCGTTCACCCTGTGGAAAACCACATGTCAGCAATGGGAGGTGTTAGAAAGATAAACTTCAGTTTAAAAGTTAGAGAATACTGCTGTTAAGGCTGCTGAAGTTTCTTTGTCTCACCAGCCTTTGGAGGAAAAACCCCAAGCATCTGATCCAAAACAACTATTGCTCCAAAGTGCTAAGGACAACTGTTCAGGATTTATCTGATAATTATCTAAAATGTGGTAAACTTAACTCAGCTACACCTCTATAAACCCTGAGCACAACCCATGGTGTTAAACTGAGATCCTAAAGTGCTAAATATAAAGAAAATAAATACAAGAAAGAGTATTTTTAAAAGTTTACTTAACTTTGAATCAAGATGGACATGACTGCTGCTCACACTCTTGCCTTGCCCTGTCACCACAGCCCTCTGACCCCTTTGCAGTGTTATAAAAGCCCTGATTTTCTGAAGCCTTTAGTGCTTATAAATCCCGAGAGTCAACAACAGCTGAATGTGCTTAGGTTGTTTACAACCAAAGCCACATGACTTGCTGATAGGTTTGGTGCAGCACTGATGTCTACACCAGGCAAGGGGAGCCATGGCGGAGTTATAGAGGAAGAAAATTGTGTTACTTACAGGACCTCCACGGGAACCCATCGGGCCAGGGGCACCTGCTGGGCCAGTCTCTCCCTGCAAGGAACAAGGGTGGTCACAGGGTGTTTGTCTTCTTCCCCTGAGACAGACACCTCTGGGACTCTTTACAGGACAAACCCCCTTTAGGAGGATGTTTTACCTTATCTCCAGGTGGGCCGGCGGGACCAGGAGGACCGATGGGACCTACGTTGCCCTAAACAATTGGAAAATTAGAAAATGATAGATTTTGTATCAAAGTATGACAATGTTGACTCCTCTGTTTTGATCAATAGTGTTTATGTTTCGGTGTAAGCAGAAAGTACTTAAATGAAGCAAGTGTATAGTGCCAAAGTGAGTTTGCACACCGTGTTTTGGAATGATGCTCTCAAATCACACCATTTTGTCTCCAACTGACTGATTCTTTTTTTTTTCCCACCATCTAAACCTAATCCAAAACCACCTGAAATTCATAGGTCTCTTTCAATGGTATACAATAAGAGTGACCTGTTGACCTAATTTTCAGATAGATAACTGATTATTCAGCACATATTCAGCATCTCCTGACTAGCTCCCTAACTTACTTCTTTCTTTAAAATTTAATGTCTGACCTTATGGTCTGAAATAATTTTTTTATATTTCCTCCAACTTAACCAAGCTACATTTGTATATTTGTCATCCCTCATTACTTTCATGTATATACTGCCTGCAGGTAGTGATTTGATAGATGTATGTATTTCAAGTGTCTATTTTATGTGTATTTGCTATATAGATGTATAAATATATCATATTTAGCAATCTGTAGGAGTATTCTGTATGAGAATATTTACTTTCAATGTCTTTTTGTGATTCATTGTAACACCAGTCAGGTAGATTTTCTCTTTCATATGATTTCTTTCCCTCTAAAACACCGTCCCAGTCAACTGCAATCTTTCTCAAAAAAATTCCATTACATTTACCCAAGGAGTGGTAATCACAAAAACTAGTATGAGGGCTAATTTAGTTTACAAACCCAGTTTTGCACTGCTGGAACGAAACACAATGAGATTACAACTTTAGCTGTCCTAGGTAATATTATTCACTGTGAGGTTACTCATGTTGCAAGAACTGGCTGTGTAAAACTGATGGATAAACTGTTGGATGTTTAAATACTCACTCTCTCTCCTCTTGCACCAGGAAGGCCATCAGCACCTTTACCACCAGGTTCTCCCTAGGAAGTTTAAGACATAAAAACCATTTACAAAAAGGAAGCATGAGACGAGCCTAAATACTGAGATCTCAATAGCCAGATTTCCTTAATGAAACTGGAAATGATACTTGCCCGGTGTTCAGCATCAGATACTACATTTTTAATGGGAAAAATAAAAACCCAGATTGATTCAAAATGAAATCTAGGCCAAATTGTCTTCCCATGGCATGAACTATTCTCATCATTAATGAGATTCATTAGAACAGTTTTGATGTACCCCATCCCACAAGAGCTGCTGTGCAGCAAAATATCTAGCATGTATTAAACTGAGGGATAAAAACCCCCATATTTTTCATCATCTAGGACCCACATCCCATTGCTAAATCAACAGTACTTCTACACAATCTGCACCTCTGAAATCAGGCCAAAATGAAGACATGGACAAACCCAGCACCTTGTGGGATGCTAATGTTAAATCAGCATAAAATCAAAAGTGTGTGTATGTTGTTACCCTGTCCCCTTTTGGTCCAGGGCTTCCAGAAGCTCCTCTTTCTCCTGGCATTCCCTGTAAGCCAGGCAGTCCTGTGCCTCCAGGGGGACCAGGTGGGCCAGGAGGACCCTAAGGAGTTACAAAAAATAATTAGAATAAACAAAATTAACCCAAATGGTAGCAGAATAGCAGAAAAGGAAGAAATTCTGTGGGTACCTTGGCACCTTCTGTGCCAGCAGGACCTGGTCCACCTCTTGCTCCAGGAGGTCCTGGAGGACCTTGTGCACCACGTTCTCCTGGGATACCATTTTCACCCTGTGATAAAAAATGTGTTATTCTTTGTTTTCAGGCTCATATTTTGTCATTTCATTCATGTCATTACAAAATATGCTTTATTATTTACCTTAGGGCCTGGGAATCCAGGTCCTCCAATATCACCTTTTGGCCCCTGGTTATGAGAAAATAAATGTAAGTTATCCATGAACTTAGTACATCTGCATGGTGGTTGGCATATTGTTCTCTCCCCTATTTTTCGCCAAATCAGACTTTGTTGTTCTGAGGAGAGCTGAGAGCTGTCTGCATTTGGAAATATAATTTAAGAAGAACTTCTCATTAATTTTTCGTTACTTAAAAAAAAGAAATTACTACTTACTGGTTCTCCAGGCTTTCCGTTCTCTCCAGCTGGTCCTGGTCCCCCAGGCAATCCCTGTATGAAGGAACAGTATTATCCACGTTACACAGATAAGTTGTGCATTTTCCATCTTCAGATTTTTGCTTTTGACACAAAGATGTGTGGCCAACTCATTCCAGTCCTTTAGAAAGAAGGTGCCAATTTGACAGCTACAGGGTTTAGGTGACACAATCTTAGCTAACCACCTGTTTTGCAATGATCTATGATGCAGTAACTTTTGTCAAGTGGTTGATCTGTTTTATTGTATTCAAAATATGATGATGGCTGGCACTCTAACGTAAATGTTTCAGGCGCCTCTTTTTTTTTTTATTTTTTTATTTTGTGTGTTTGTGTTAGGGTATTAAAAAGAATCAGAAAACAATAAACACACAGCACCTGGAGGCCAGGTGGGCCTGCTGCTCCTGGTTCTCCTCTCTCCCCAGAAGCACCCTAGAATCAAACAAATGAGGAAGAAAATCCATGAACTTGCCTGAGAACACTTCAACATATAAACACCTGCCCACCACCTCTAATCTGTGCCTCCTTATTGTGACCTGATGACAACATTGCACAAGCTCAAAAACTAATGGATGTTGGTGTTGTGGTATTTGCTCTTTTCACTCCAGCTCTTAGATGTGATTCAGCAGACACATTTTAACTTGATAGGAGCTCAAAATGCCGTAAACATTAAAGGGAGCAACAATACACTTCTGCTTGAAAAGACCAAGGGCTCTAAGTTGACTTTTCATTTCAATCTACACCAGGTATACCTGACTCAAGTTTCTCCCACCAAAGTTTTGAATATTCGTTCATTAAAATAATGGCAAAGAAGAGCTCTTTTGTCTTCATAAAAGGAGATCTCTTTACGTCATTAAAAATATTTTCCTTCTGCTAAATTCCCCCTGTCTGTCTGTAGCTTCCAGACCCCTGATCATTGCCTTGGATGGGCCCCACCACACTTACAGTAGGTCCTGGAGGACCTGGAAGGCCAACATCACCATTCTTCCCAGCAAGACCCTATTCAAAGACAAAATTAGGCTTTGGTTAGAGAGTGATACTATTTTTTTAAGACTCATCAACTTATTATTAATATTGTGTCATTATTAAACAAAATATTGGCGACACTTACAGGTGGTCCAGGTGGTCCACCAGGGCCTCTTTCTCCATTCTTGCCTGGTGCCCCCTTACAAAAAAAGAAAGATTACATTTGAAATACTTGTTTCTGGTGAGTGGGCAAGAGTCTAAAGCAGCAGTGTTAGGATAGCCCCACATGGAGCAATTTGGTTTAACATTTGACTCATCAAGCATCAGCACAGAAAAGGAGCATTCCCACTCACCTCATTGCCCTTAGGACCAGGGAAACCCATCACTCCTGGCTGGCCACGTGGGCCTGGAGGCCCGGGTGGGCCAGAGCGTCCAGATTCACCCTGATTGCCCTGGGATAGGCAAAAAAAAAAAAAAAAANNAAAAAAAAAAAAAAAAAAGGATGATGTGACATCTGTGAGGTGAAATAAAGCAGTTCCCAGGACTCATTAAATATGGAGTGAGAGGGAGACACTGTTCAAAACTCATTACATGTTTTGTATTGCAACTCATGCCCCATCTACTCTGAATTTTACACAGTACAGGGTTTTCTGGCTGCTGTTACAAGGATACAGCATAAAAACTGCTCTGGTGGTTAAAGCAAACAGAGACAATTTATCTGGCTGTGATAACAACCTGTCATGTGGATACTGTGGAACGAGGATAGGGTTGGGTTAGCAGGAGGACAAGGATAAAATATTTGCACAATGTACATACGGGAGGTCCAGGTTTCCCATCACTTCCAGGGCTTCCTGGAATTCCGGGCAAACCCTGCAAATTGAAGAAAAAAAGAGAGTGTTATACTTCAGTTTAAGATTTACATTATTAAGTTTCAATTAATAAATATAAATATATAAGAACTGCTTGCTTGTTATCATCCTCTTTAATAAAGATTAAATGTCTGCCCATTTCCCTCATCCCATGAAGGGGGAAAATTGGAGGAAGCAAACAAATTCTGTCATTATGGGTTTATTGTTTTTTCTGAGAGTTGTATATAAACAAGACACCAGACATTAATCAACTAGCACAAAAATGTTCTTTCATTATGTGGGAAAAACCCCCTATATTGAGATGGAAAAAAAGGAATTATACACACATCTACCTGAGAGCAACACAATGTGCAACACTTTTTCATTAACTGGCTCAAATTTCTAAATATTATTTTTATTGTATTTTAAATAGTTCATTTTCATTGCCAATAAAATCTTGTTTAGTTCCCTGAGGCCTGAAGTTGAATTTGGAATTCAAAAAAGCCTGCAGGGCTTTTGAATGTCGATATATTTGTTGTTAGGAGTTGATGATAATTTTTAGTATAGCTCCCAGAATGTTGTTCTATGTACCCTTAGATGTTGTCACATTCTGTCAGCATTACACAACAGGCCATCTCTGAAATCTTACTGATATGTACTGTAAAAAGCTGACCAACAGCTTATTTGCTTTAATTACAAATAAGCCAAAAATATAATACTTATGTATATTGAAATACTTAAATTAATGTCTAATTTAATTATTTAAACTCTAATTGTATAATAATAAACGTATTTAAATAAAACCCCCAAATACTTAATATTAGAATTTGCTGAAATGTAAAGAGCTAATGCAGAAAATCCTCCCATGCTAACTCATATTAAAGGCGTCTCTCATGGCAGGGCCTGGCATGCCCTGGGAGCCTCCCCAGAGCCTCCTGACTCCGATGTGACAGTATCCTGGGAGTGTCCCGTGACCCTGCACCTGTCCCACCATGAATGGATGCTCCTACTGCCTAAAGAAACTCATAGAAAGGATTTCTGGTTGGACCCCTCTATGGTGTCAGCTCAGATGAGTCATCTCTAACAGAGTTTATCCCATTTTCTTGGAGGTGTCCAGTCTTACTCTCATTCCAGGAAGGCCTGGGCCTCCGTCTTGTCCACGCTCTCCGGCAGGTCCGCTGGGGCCGGGGGGACCTGGGCTGCCACGCTCACCTGCAGGGCCCTGGAAAGAGATGTGGAGGCTCACAGCGAGGCAGTCAGCATTATAATGACATTGCCCATCCCAATTCACATGGATTCTCCAAAAGCTTGGAGGACTTTTTTTGGAGGAAGATTTATACCTTTTCACCTGGAAGTCCATTGCTACCGGGTAAGCCACGGAAGCCAGGGGAGCCCTGCCAGATAAAAGAACAAACTGTGGATCACAGGCCAGTATGACACAGGTAATGGCAACTGGGTTTTCTTCTAAACTATTTACCATTGGACTTATCATTATTAAAGTTAATCGGAAAATAAAAAGAAGATGAAAGTGGCATTTCGCTGTAGTAAGAAGGACTGCAGGCTATTTTGTCTTTGATTGTAGTGTTCCTGTTGAAATTATAGCCTGTCCTCCTTTATTTTTACCTGTCCCTGCATCACTATGAGCTTTTTAAAGTACTATAAAAAACCAAAAAATCACATTCAATATTGAGCAATTATTTTCCTCTAATTCAATACCGAGAAGAGCTCTGTTGTATTGTTTTAATATTTATATTTACTATTATCTTTATAAAAGAAATTTGAATTAGAAATTTCATTTTTCAACCCCCTTTGTATGATTAGTATGATTAATTAGTTCATTACACATCTTTGGTTTCCTCATAGCTTCAGCAAGTATTGCAATCAATTATTAAGACTTATTATTAGGACTTACAAATGGATTAGCACAATTTCCTTTGTTTCTGATGAGAACAGAAATCTAAATTTTGTAATGATGCTGCTATTTATTTTGTTGAATAAATCAATTAATGGATTCTTCTGTGAGAATTACTAAATTTTTGAAAAATTATTTAATATAATTAAAACTGTTTGCAGTTTAATATAAAAAAAACCTGTTTGCAGTTGAAATACGTTAACTTAGAAGACATCCTGACAATATTGGTCATTGACATTGGAGATGTATTAACAATAGAGATGTTGACATAAAGACATATCTTGAATGTAGAAGAATTTACATTGATTTCATTTTCCAGAGCAGAAATTCTTTTGATTGTTTATTTTTGTTAACTGAGAAGTAATTTTGAAAATTTGCTTATTTGTTTCCCTTGTAGTTCTCATAGTTTATGATTGCTTCTCAGTAAAAATCTTTTGGTAAAACTTCCAGATATATAAGGTCACTGCTTCTTCTATATCAAAAACTGAGAGAAATTAATTTATTTCCCACTGAGATCCAAGAGCTGCAATTCAGAGGAGAAACTAGATAAAAATTCTCCCCAGTTTCGTAACACAGTTTCACATCTGGAATTTGCTGAGAAGATCCATGGAGCCAAATTCCTCCAGAAGTGTTTTGAACTTCGGAATTTTCTGTCTCTGTCTTATCTGCAAAGGCCGAGTACCACAGCTCACCCTTTCTCCGGGGGTACCAGGTACTCCGTTCTGCCCGGGTTCACCGTTTGCTCCTCTTTTCCCTTCCTCACCAGGAGGCCCAGGGGCACCTGGGGTGCCATTTTCACCCTGGCAACAACAGAAACCAAGCCCATCAGTGGATTAGAAGCCCCCCAAAAAAACAAACAGGTTTTGTATGGGGAATGATTCGGGATTCAGACTTCCTTGGAAGAAGTCTCTGGACACATTTTGAAATCACTTACACGCTCTCCTTTTGGGCCTGGATCTCCTTTTGCACCATCCTTACCAGGGTCTCCCTAAAAAGTAGAAAAATCCCAATAAAACTATGGGTTGCAGCTGGACATCATTCTAGAGCTACTAGACATACTGAAATACTACGAAGTAGACATAACATTTCAAATTTTTCACTTCTTTTTTTAATTTAACATTCTGTAAAGGAATGAGCATGCACTGGCTGAGCCTTTAAGTGGAAGTCATGAGACTCCTTAAAAACCTAGTAAAGGAAAGAAGTGATACAATCTTAAACACCACTGAGTAAAATTTTATGTCTGTTCCTGGGCTCTTTCAGACACCATTGAGTCTTTTGTTTAAAGTCCCTGAATATTTTCTCTGACATGTGGTGTAAGGCTGTAAGAAGAGGGCCTCCTAACAGTGTAAGACCAGGGACAACTCATGGGGTTTAGTGGACTGTGGACTCAGCTCCTGGGAATTAAAACAGGTGAAAATAGTGTTGTAAAACAAGATATTTTGTCTGATGTAGCCAATTTACACAAGCAGTATCTTTTTTGTATCTGAATTGGTAGATAATTTAGGAAAGCAATTAAGTAGTATTACTATATTTATGTATAATCTTTATATCTAGCAATACCTATATGTATGAAACAAAACATGTTACATATTTATAAAAAATGATTGTGTATTTTCATTATAAAATAACCTATTAGAGCATTTCAAGTGAATAGGAGAAGATCAATGGGGTTTTTTATGGGTATCAGGCTTACTTTCACCATATTTGTTTGCACAACTGGTGTAAATGCCATTAGTAACTCACCGGACTGCCTTTCGCCCCAGGGTTTCCACTTGCACCTGGAGGACCTGGAAGACCACGGCCTCCTGGTAGACCAGGAGCACCAGGAATACCAGAAGGTCCCTGCAGAGAGAGAACAACAGAGATGAAGAGAGAATGGCTTTGATGGACTGTACCCAGTCCAAACAGTGACCCTCACCAACACGGTGCCGCAAAGGCAGAGATGTGAAAAGCACCCACCATTTCACCCTTGTTGCCAGGGCTTCCAGCTCTTCCAGGAGGGCCCTGGAAAAAGAAATATCTGAGTAACCAATGCTGCTAACCCAGGACCAGAACAAAGGGTTCCTAGGGCTCTGTGAAGAACAGGTGACACAGCACCTCTTAAGTCCCAAATGTTATTGTTGTACCTGAGGCCCAGGTGGCCCAGCATGACCCTGAGGACCAGGTTCTCCTCTCTCTCCAGGACTACCACTAGCACCAGCAGGACCAGGAGGACCAGCTTCACCCTATGGAAAAAAAAAAAAGTAGAAGGAGAAAATTAAGGCATTTTAGCCATCTCTAAGGCAATCTGCATTAAATTATTGGTTTCTCCCACTTTGTGGTGTTTTGTGGGCATTCATGACGATGATGAGGATTGGGTTTGTCTCGTGCTGCGTATGGCAGCACGTCTGTTCTAGGCTTGCAAACAGTGTAATAGCAGCCAGGAAAAGGAGGGCTCATAAAATAATGATGTAGGGTGACATAAGCTGTGTAACTAGAGTAAGGACCAAATCCCATGTAGTTATGTGTCTTTAGTTGAATACCTTAAAACCTGGAGAGCCTGGAAATCCTGCGGTTCCAGGGGGACCTGGGGGACCCTTAAAAGTGAAAGAGAAATACTGTTAATGCAAAAGGTAAAAGCCATATGGAATTAATCTTAAGTTAAAAAAGAGAGTCTGATTATGGGATTTTTCTCTGAGTAAGGAAACACCTGGAAAATAGTGAATGTAAATCATGCTGTAAAAGATGAAATTTGGCTAGTCCTAAAATATCACACCTACATCTTAGTTACTCTTTTACATGTTCAGCTGAATTTCTGTGTTTTAAATTTGAAAGCATGAAATCTATCATTATGGAGATTAAGTTATAAAACACTTTCAAAATTTGTTCTAATTATAAAAAAAGAAGGAGAAGAGAAACCCAATGCAGCTGTTACACACACAAGTGGACATGCTCAGGTTTCTAGACAGATGAGAAAGAAAAATGTTTGCCAACTCCAGACAGCTAAATAATTTATTTGATAAGATCATTCAAAATTTAACTTTCATGTAGTGTAGCAATTCCATCTGTCTGTATGTTATCTGAGAATAATCTGGGTTTGGATTTTTGCATTTCCTGATTTACAGTGTTTAAGCTCTCCTATTGCACTGTGTCCTTTAAGTATATTAACCAGCACAGTTATGAAATAGAATTAAATAAAATGCTCATTCTTGAACAACTGCACCCCAGTTTTGGGGTTGCTGGCACTGCAGAACATCAGCTGGAAGTAATTAGACTAAAGCAAGACAAATACTGAAAGTCCAAGTTGCCTTACAGGTGGGCCTGCTGCTCCTGGAGATCCGTCTTTGCCGTGGGCACCCTACAGAAAGAAGAGAGGTGTTGGGTACAGAGCACTGCCCTGGACACAGAGCCCACATCCTTTCATGGCCATGACTCAGAGACCATATTTTTGTGTCTGTACTTTCTCACTTAGTTGACTAAGACCCAAGGATTCTTTAAATGAGAAATTCCAAAGTAATAGTTAATTAAATATCTTGTGAAGGAATATCCAACACTTTACGTGACTTGCACTAAGACAGGAAGATGCAAAAATACATTATTATTAAATTTCTTAAGGAAATAACAGCTACAAAGCATTGTCTGTGGGAATGAGTAAGATGGCAATAGTTGTATATTTCAAAGTAACAGTTACTTCTGATTCACATAAAAGACTAAATTTCACTCCAAAAACCTGATGAACATTGATGACTTAAACCCTTTCCCTGTCTTGTTAGCCATGTTAGACCAACCCCTCTGCTCAGGTCATGCAGTGTCTGCACAAACAAGCTGCTGGCTGTAAACTGCTTTGTTGGGGAATGCTGTGAACTAAGAGTTCCTTCAGAGCGAGGGACGTACCCTATGACCCATCAAAGGGGAATTTTATCACTTCCCACAAGTTACTTCTGAGACTGTATTTTTCCCCTCTCTCTGCCATCCCCTGCCACTCTTTGCTTCCACTCCTCCCTGCTCTTTCCCAAACTTGAACTTATGCTGAAACACTGAACTCTTCCTCAGTGTGTAATCTATTCATTTTTAAAAGTGAAACAGGAAATAAGATGGTGAACATATTGTGGGTTAGAAGTGTTACATCTTTAATTGGGGAATGAAAAGTTTTCGTGTGAGATTTTTACAGATGCTATATAATTTTTTTACTCCTCTGCATTGCAACTGCTTTAAGAAAGTAGGGAATTCTCAACATATTGAATCCAAACATGTGCTGCCTCTGGATAAGAACAACGTCTGCGATTACTTACAGGGCCACCGGGATTCCCAGGTCTTCCTCTTTCTCCAGCTGGACCTCTTGGTCCCTAGAAAACATGTAAAAATGAATCTGTTAAATGGCTTCTAAAATAAGATGGCTGAGCAAAGAGACATTGCTCTTATAGCTCACTATTGGCCACTTCATGTAGTGGAGTAATTAAAGTTAAAAGAATGAGGAACAACTCAGCTAACACTTAAGGATGCACATATTTACCGGTTGGCCCGGTGCTCCATTTACTCCAGGAAGACCAGTTTCACCCTGTTACAGAGAGAAAACAAAATGAACTTTGGTGAGGACATTTTTTGGTTTATTCAAAGGGAAGAGAAACAGGAAAAAGGCCAATTTGTTATCCCTTTCTCTGGGGTGCTGGGTGTCCTTAGCATGAACTGAGTTCCAAGAAGTCTAAACAAGGTCAAATCAAAAATTAAACAGGAAATAAAAATCAGAAAGACTCAGCTTTTAAAATACTATGCAAGAAAGATGACTGAGACTTGTCCTTTCATTTTGGTATCTCATTGTTTATTATGGCTGGAAAATTGGGACATGATGTGGCTCAGAAAGTCTGACTCCTTTGGAACGGTTCATATTCTTTTCATGGATATATTAAATGGGTTTCTTTCATGCTTATTGTATTTTTATAATTGTTTAAGATGCAAAGCACAGCCATACAACAAATAACAGGGCTCATTACTCTACCTACTAGAAAGATGACACTCTAGATTTTTACCTTTGGACCAGGAGCACCACTGTCACCTTTGGCACCATCTTTTCCATCAAAACCCTGTGGGAAAGTAAAACCATATCTGTGAATTGTATTCCTCCTCCATTCTGGAAAACTTGATTCCTCTTGGCAAGATATTAAGCCCCCGAAATGGGCATATTTTCCATAACGAGTGCTATCAGCTGTTGGGACCCTTTTCAGCATTAGGGATGGAGCTCTACAACTGAGGTAACCAGAAAAAAACTTGAATCTTTGTTATGGAAGTTCAGATTACATTGTGCAGAAATTAACTTTAATTCTATGATTCAGTCTTGGAAATGATGTCTGAAAGATCACAACTGTGCAACACCATGATTCAAAAAGAGTAACAGCTATAATCAATATACTCCATGCTTACCCGTTGGCCTTTCATCCCAGGCATCCCAGGCATTCCAGGGTGTCCCTTGTGACCCTAAACACATAAATATGGAAAGATCAGTAAATCATGTACTTATTGTATGAAGGGCACAAGCCAATGTTCACTGTTTTTCATGTTCACTTGACTAATTTGATATGGGAAAACAAAACCTATTATTAGAAGACCATTGTTATTGGGAGATTTTCCATACCGGTAATCCAGGGATTCCACGATCTCCATTCCTGCCTGGTCTTCCTGGTTCTCCCTGTCGAAAGAAAATATTTTTTTTACTGTTTTGTTATTGGTTGATTTACTGGCAAAGCACCAGTTGTGGTAGAACGAGGTGAGTTGGAGTAAGCAGGTGAAACGTCCACCAAAGGCAGTGGTGGTCTCGCAAATCCTCTCAGGGTGACAGTTCACTCTGCCACTGCCTTCTGGAAAACAGCTGCCACAATTTATAAACTCAGCTTTTAACAAGATTCTAGTTAATTTCTAAGTTACTTCAAGACAACCTTTAGCAGGAGGTGATCCCAGAAAACTTATTTTTCTTAATAAAATACTCAAAATGGACACAAGGTGTAGATGTTTGAACCTTGCCTGGTACTCCCCCTGTTCCCAGCTGTGACACAGATAATGGTGTCAATGGCTGTAAGTCTCATAGTAAGATTTCAAGGGAGCAGAAAGCTACCATTACTGATTTTCTTTATAACTGCTAATTTATTTTGGACCAAATAATAGCATGTTTCATGCTTATGTTTTTGGTTTGTTTTGTTTTTTTTTTAAATCAATCAAATGGCCTGCTAAAATTGAACCTTTTATGGAATGGACAATTAGACCTTATGTAAGGCAAATTTACTTTCTTGAAGTCATGTTGTCAAATGGAGAAAGACCGAGATGTTAAAAATTCTCAAATCCAATAATATCAGTGTTATCTGTTGTCTTTAAACTTAATGAACTTTTTTTCTTCCTATTTATTAATAACTGGATGAATAATAGTGGACTTACATCTTTTCCTGGTGGACCAACTGGGCCTATCATTCCAACAGGGCCTGGAGGTCCCTGTAGAAAAGTAATTAATGTTAACTACAATAATAACAAATACTAAGTCTTTTTCAAACTAAAAATGCCTTAGGCCTCATAAATACTTGTACATTTGACATGCATCATAACAAACAACCAGCATAAACTGCAAAATTTCCATCCACTGCAGTGGTGACACAGATTCATGCTTTTAAGATCATGCCTTTATCACACACAATGATACTGAATGGATACATACGGGAGGGCCAGGTTGTCCTGGTTCTCCAGGGGAGCCCTGGTATCCAGCAGAGCCCTGGAATGCAGCAAAAAACTCAGTTAAGATGTGAACAACTACATGCAACATTTCATGGTGCTGTTGTATTTGATAATCTCATAATTGTAAGGAAAACTGTAGTTGGATCAGTCAAAAAAATGACCAGAACCGGGTAGAGCATGCCTCCATGGAAACAGAATTAAACTGCCCCTCTAAAAGGAGATGGATGTTGAAAAACAGACTCTAGGTGTGTTCACTGAGTGCAAACATTTTCCTTTACCTCCTCTTAAAATTTTGTATGGATAGATGTTTGGGAATGTCAACAGGATGTCAGGCAGTGGCATGTCTTCATATAATGGTAGCTGACACCCCGTGGACTGGCAGAGATCTCGAGGGGTACACAAGGATTTAAGCCAGAACAGTATATTGACCTCAGCTCTTGAGTCTTGGTGATGGTACAGCCCAAGATGACATTTACACATAAAATTCTTCAGCATGGTATCCAGATTTATCAGTTGAAAAGATACTTAATGTTTATGACAGAGAGAAGGAGGAGCTCATATAAAAGAATACAAGGTGATTATGGAAAGATTAATGTTACTTACAGGGGGACCTGCGTGACCAGGTGGGCCAGGGGGGCCACTGGGGCCAGGGGGTCCTGGAAAGCCACTCTGTAGTGTAGATTAAAAACAGTAGTTACATTAATGTAATATAGCTATAAAGCCTAATATAGTAGCAATAGTCATCAATAACTGTGAAATAAACTTTTACATAATTAGTTCAGAGAAAAATCCTTGGTGACCTGCACTTGGTGCAGTAAAAAGGAAGCAGCAGTATATTCACACAGTGCCGAAGAAATACATTGTCTAGTTCTGTCTTCAGGAAAGACTTCACTGGGTTGCTCCTTGCAGGCTTGGCTCCTTGAAAATACTCCCAAGGTATTTTCAGAGCTGCAGCTTTTCATTTTTGAGTCACTATTGCCCTTTTATAGACCCCAGAGGGATGCTCAGAACTCTGCTTTTCAGCTGCCTGAAGGGGAATAATAGAAAGTAGAAGTGAATTTGTTAGACAGAGCAAATGAGTGTCAGCTTCTCTGCCGTGTAATTGAGCTTAATTAGCCCAACATTAGAGATTTCTCATGACCTGGAGATACACTGAATTAAGGTCATGCTTTTATTGTTGTCAGTAAGGCAAACATTTTCACCAATGAAGTCTTTTCTGAACTGTAACGGTACTAAGCCATAAGAAAGAAATGAGGTCTGGACTAAACAAAACCTCCATATTTCTACTTCTTGTAGCAACCATAAAAGCATTTGTTACTGCAAGACAGAAAACATTTAAAAGTTAGCACAGCGGTCTACTGCAGCCATAGGGGGTTCTTTACAAAAAAGCTTTTGTTAAATTAAACTCTTCATATGTTTTCTACAGATGAAAGAATCCCATATATGGATGACATGAGGATCATTGTGTGCAGCAGTACTGGCAGAATATTTCACAGTTAATATTGCACATAATGTGTTTCATGGGATATTGTCGTGTTGTGTCAGGAAAGGTCATGTATTACAATTTCATGAACCTAATTTTCATAATACAAGATTATCAGTATTGCTGTACTATCCCGGCATATGTAGGACAGTACACTACTATACTACCAAAAAAAATAATACTAGTTCACAGTTGTCTTTTGTGCAAAAAAGCCATTTTAATATTTACTATTTTCTAAGACAAGAAGTACAGCAAGAGATGTGAGGGTTTGGGAAATGGGGTTTCCTGTGACGTGTGAATGCAATGAGCAGTCCCTGTTAATTGCTAGAACACATTTGGTATAACTCTAGATCCAACCAGAATTAAAGCCATCAACTCATCAATAGCGATCAATTAGATATACAGCTATAAACAAATGAGATATAATTTTTTTTCATGTTACACACTGAGGAGATAAACTGATAGTTAAGGGTGTAAATCTCCAGACTTTGAACAGATGAGCATCCTCCAGTTAAGAGAATGTGCACTGCTGGAAAGAGACAAAGACAATATGTGGAAGTTACGTGAGCAAGTGAAGAGAAACTGTGATGTAAGGCACAAAATCAGCCTGCAAATGGTGTGAAGCCATGGGAATGCAGCAATGGAGAGATGTGTGACTGAGGAAATACCAGGCATGGTTACCACACACGGCCAGTGTTGGTGCCATATTTTATTGTTTCACTAATATTCCAAATTATTTCAGTTTGGATATTTCTTCATTAGGAGTATTTAAATCGAAATTTGATAGATTTATAAAATAATAAAGAAATTAGTCTATGTAATGCAAATTATAAATGTAATTTAGCTCTAGTTATTTCAGTCACATCTGCCTGTAACTGGTGGTAGTTACTTGAAGGTCATGTATGCTATTATTCATTATAAAAGCCCTTATGACCTGAAAATATACAGACAACCCTGAAGATGTTCTAGGGTGCTCAATAAAGTGGTTTGGTGGGGTTTTTTTAACCCGAGTCCAGGAGTCAGAGCACAAGAAACCACTAGTCACTTCCAGGAAAAAACCCAAATAGAGAGGAGTTAACCGTAGCTGTTAACTGAAGGTGTCTCACTTATCTGCCTGGTTCAGCACATCCCATATTAGGACACCATGTAGCAGAATGTAGATGGTGTGATGACAGCTGTGGGTGAAAACTGGGAGGAGTGAATATGAATAAATGGATAAACAAGGACAAAAAATGGATGGTTGAAGAAGACAAAAGCATGGATGATCATGTTAGCAAATGAAGGAGGTAGAAATAAACAGATTAAAGGTGAGAAAATAATGACTATATTTCAGGAAAAAGAGCTGTTGTGATTAGTAAACCTTATTTCACAAGATGATCCAATGGAACTTCCTCCCTCCCTCCCTTCCCTCCTTCATTTTCTTGCAACTGCTTTGATATGCTACATGTGATACCCAAACCATGTTATGCAGAATTGGGCTGAAAATAATGATTATGCTTAATGAAGCACAGCCAATTTCCAGCAACAGCAATTCACCACACCCTCTATGTAGCAGATTGCCTGAATCAAGAACACTTCATGTTGAGTATCTCTAAATCCCAGTGCCTAAGAGGAGAATCATGAGGTGCAACATTCAGATTTATATGACACATGAAACATAGTTCAGGTATAACTATTTGAGGTGGTCCATGCTTTTTCTCACTTAAAAACCTGAAAATTTTAGACCAAGTCTAGCAGGCAGATACAACATCCCTAGTACACAGTGAGTAGCTGTGGGCAAAAAAACTGGTTATTGTAAAAAGAAAAAGTAAAAATATTTTGAGTTTTGGAATGAATAAAGTTTATAGGAAGGGTCTATTCACTTGTTATCAGGCAAGTTTGAACCGTGGAAAAGTTGCCAAGTATGGATTATCAAACTCAGTAAAGACAAATGGTACTGGGTGGGTGAAGGAAGATTAAAGGCTGTGGAGGAGGTAAAAAATGTTGGAAGGAAGGGAAGAAATTAGTGGGAGAATATCAAGCAGATAAACGAGGAATGTACATGAGACAGAGAAAAAAGTTTAAGTAGTGTAAGAAGGTGAATCACAGACAAAGATCATGAAAAGGAAGGTAAGAAACTGATGGAAGAAAGTGAAAAATAAAAAATCCAGACGAAGTATAGCTACTTTCCTAGAATAGTATTGCTGAACAAACTGGAGTCTTACATCACATTCAACCTGCAGGCAATAATTAAATGAAAACTTATTTTGTTAGATTAAATCAGGATACATACACATCCCAGGTATAATCTACAAGCAGAAAATTTGTTCTTTAAAAAGAGGAAAGGACAGAAAAAAAGTTTTTATCATCTTACAATGGCTTGTGGGTATCCGATACCAGCTCCACCAGCCTTCACATCATAGGAGTCATACTGTGGAGAATAACTCTGTAAAAGAAATAATGAAAGAAAAAGAAAAAAAGAAAAAAAAAAGTGTGATTGTTACAAACCAAATAAGTTTTTTTTTACAGTGGTATGGCAAATGCATGGAAATAACTCATTTGTATCTGCTGAGTAGTATTAGCTTGACGTATAGCTGCCATATATTTACATAAGAGAATCCCAGCCAATGTCTTCCTTCTGAGGTCATAGTGACATTAGCCCCCTAGGCTGGGCTCATCCATTTTTCTTCTTGACAGCTAGGCCTCAGCTGAACCACAAAATTACCTTTCTCTCTCCTTTTACTCTGGTTTGACACCTTCTTAGCTTCTTTCCCCATTTTCTCTGTCTGTCTCTTTTCTGTTGGACTTAGTTGTCACTCAAGAAAGTTGAAATATTTTCTGTTGCACTAAAGGACACAACTGTTTATTATTACTATAATTTTCCTGATTTCCTTTACCTGTGCCTAATGAATGACTCATTTCACATGAGCAGACAATCAGATGATGTGGCCTTAGTGCAGTGCTGCATTGTTGGCCCACAGGTGGCTGAGCAGGGAGGGTTGAACACATGCAGTGCTCTGCCTGCTCTCCCAAACCACTGCGGATCCAGCTCCTGCACTGACCAGGTGCAAGGCTCCTGTGCTCCTGATACCAACCCTCCTGTCAGGATCCAGCAGCACATCTTTGATACAGTGTGGGAATGGGAGACGAATTCAGCCCGTTCTCATCTCCTGTGTTTGCCTCTCCTAACCCCAAACCAGTGTCACTGGTGCCCACAGCGACTGGTTAACTGATCCACAGCTCAGTCCTGCAGAGACAATCCCTTTCAGAATTAAATAAAAAATGAGACATCTTTCCTTCAGTTTCTGGCTTACCTAGGAGTGGGAAGCAGATATGGAAGTTCTAATCAGTGGCCTGTATTCAAAAGTAGCAATTGTTTTAACATACAATTTTTGTCAGCTTTGTGCTAAATTCCCATCTTGTTGAATCTCGCTTTGTGGCCTGCGTGGATGACAAGGTCACCTGGTAACAAAGCACTGCCTGAGGCTCAGTGCTAATAAACTTTAGTTACAATCAGCTCTCTTGCTGAGTGTGCCCAGCTCTTTTGAAACGATTTCAGCATTCAGTGAGGCAGAAATAGAGGCACCATGAGAAATAATACTTGCATGGCATTTCCCTGCGAGCAGAGGAACAGTGCTTTGGTCTAGTCTCTTTAGAATGTTCTGTTATTAAACAGGAATTGATGAAATATAGAAAACTAGGAGACTTCCCTAAACATTAAGCTTATGGAGAAATCCTGCATCACACTCCTTCTGATCAGATTATTTCTGAGTTACCTAAGTCCTTCAGCAGATCTGGCCCCAAAAGATTGAAAAATAAGGTAAGGCAGAGATTTAATTGCACTCCAGAGAAATTTTATGGACAACCCCCCAGAACAACAACAAAACCCCACCTACCACCCAGCTCTGTTTTCCAAGGGCACAAACGGGATGGATGCCACCAAAAGCAAAGCACCTGGGAAGGTGCAAGGGACAGGTGCCCACAGCATTGCTTTTCATGGCTATGAGCACCAAGGTAGAAGCTGAACATAACAGTGACTTACACCTCCACTTATGCTGGGACATGACTGGCAGATTCCAGGTGGCCCAGGAGCTCCGGGGCTTCCTGGTTGTCCTGGTGGGCCTGGGGGACCATTTCTGCCTGGAACTCCAGGAGAACCCTGAAAAGACACAAACAGAGCAGATACAGATGTTGTCACTTGCCTCCAACTGCAAGGAGCCTGAGGGACAGACCTTTCCATTTGTAACAAAGTCTGTGTGACTGTGGGGGAAACCATTCCTAAACAGGGGCACGACCAAACATTCAGGGAAGACAGACAAAATTCACACATGGAAACACTTGTTTGCTGGAACCTTACTGCAACTGATATATAATCAAACACATCCGAAATATTTAGCAGTTTGGTTCCTGAATCTGAAATTACCGCTGGTGGAGTCTTAAAGATTTTTTTTCCCTCCTTCTGTAAAGAAATATAACAAAACATAACAAATGTGATACAGTTTGGACTAAACTCTGTGTTCTTTCAGTTTAAATTTTTGAGAGTGTTTTTGAAGCTCAAGTTCTACTTCAAAATAACTATATGGTACAGTCCTGCTGCAGACAGTTCAGACATGAATGAACCAGGATATCTTGGCAGCTTAAATAGGATATATAGCGCTAGAGGAATGGGGTCTTGATTTTGTTTGTTTCCTTGGGGGGGAAAAAAAAAGCTGCACTTACAGGGTCTCCTTTGGGGCCTCGGCTAACTGCGCCAGGAGTCTACAAAAAAAAAGGAAAGGTAATTCAATTAAAAAAGAGAATCAAAATAAAACAAAAAAATGCACACATAAACAAGAGCAAAACACTTAAACATTTGAATTTAGTTTTATCACATGAATTCCATTAATGCTTATTCAGTATATTTAAAAGCTGCAGGGTTTTTGGTCAGTCAGTCTACTATTGCTTGGATCATCCATAGGATTACACCTTCCCTGGAGGCAAAAACGTGGCACTAATGAAGTCAGTACAGCTTTGCCATTCAGTGCGATGGGGACAGAAGTCCAGTCTGGAATGCTGTGACAGTTTTCTTGTGTCCTTCTCACTCCAGCATGTGAAGTGTGATGAGCTAATTTTAAATTCTCAGACCTACTGCTGCAATTTATTTATTTTTCAGTTAACAATTCAGCTACATGTTACTACCTTGACTTTCAATTTTTCTGTTCAGCTGCTACCAGTATCAAAGAATGTTCAGCTGAAATGATCTTAGATCTTTTAAGATGCCATTTCCCTATACACCACCCAAAGTCATCAGAACAGCTTCCAACAGCTTGAAAAAACTCCTACATCAAAGAGAGAGGCTGGGGGAATAGTTCACGTTCTTCATTATCAGGAGCTCCAGAACTGATGAGTCTCTAAACACAAGAAAGGGAGGTGTATTTAAATCTCTGGCATGCTTGTCTATACCACTCATTTCCACCTCTCAACATGCTCAGTGAAGTAGCTCAGAGGTGCTAGTGAGGTGCAAATAAGACTAGGTGACATATCTGTGTGTGACATATTTGTGTGTGGCATTCCACGTGTAAAAGGATCTGTTGCAGAGCTGCAGAAACGCATCTTCTCTCTCTTTCTCACATCTCTTTCACTCTCTTAATTTCTAGATAAGGATTTTCGCTGTGTCTGTGGCAACCTAGGTACTTTGACAGAACCTCACGGATCTTTAACACTGGCAAAATGTTCAGATAAGCTGAAAGCTCAGTATAGCTGCCTCACTCATGAAAACACTTAGGCAGGGGGCTTGGCATGTACTAACATTCTTGATTTTCCTGAGACTAAGTTGCTGCAACTGGTTTATATAATGTTGGTGTCTATAAGAAGATGACAAATTAGGTATGTACAGCATAATCACCTTTCCTTTACAGGGCATTAAGTCAGCAATAAGCCTGCAAAAGGAAATTCTGTCTGTGATGATGTAGAATTGAGTTGATAAGAAATGCAGACTCAGAGGTGCCATGAAAGTTCTCTAATTTTCTTTGACTCTGTGCTGGTGTTATTTTCATGGATGCTCATAGATTGAGTATGAAGTCAGAAATAAGGTGTCTGCATTATTCCTATGCTTTTCCATAAAATGAAAAATGTAATGGCTAATTGCTGCCCTCTGTCCCTTTCTACTATTTTGCTGCCCATTGTCTACATAAAACTGAACTGGAAGACTTAATATTTTCAGCTGCATTGTCCATCCTAAATATTTGCCTAAATTTGGAAAATGGCATTGAAAAGAAAAGCATTTAAGAACATCTGAACCAAAACGAATTGAGGTTGACACGCATCAAGAAGGCAGCGACACCAAAGAAACACCAGTGAGAATGAACTTACTCTTGGAGGTGGTGTTGTTGTTTGTGGACAAACTGGACAGCACTCTCCAAAAGGAATCTCTGGGTTGGGGCAGTCCAGCTCCTGATCGTCACAGATGATGTCATCGCAGAGAACAGATCCCGAGTCGCACACGCAGATTTGGCATGGCTCTGGTTTCCAAACGTCCCTGTCAGCGTAAGCCTGCCCAAGATGGGTACATCCTGTGACTGGAAAGAGAGACAAAGTTGTGTTGGATATTATTGAAAATGTGTTTCCCAAATTACAAATGAGCAATGTGAAAACTGTTGGATAGTTTGTTTAGTTTTCTTGTTCATGCACGTGAAGTAAAGGGCTAAATGCTGCTCTTCAAGCACTGGGGAGATCTATTACGTTAATTGCAGAGTCTGCTCTGAGTCTATAAACAGACATCAATGGAAACCTCCTGGAGCTGAGCCAAAGCCCTATTAAATCTCTGATAATCTTCCTTCTTGAGTAATTTTAGTGTCAGACTGAGTTACTGTCTAATTAGCAATCAAATTCTCTCTGCAGCTAAAGAGCAAACGTGCCAAAGCTCTCCAGCAAGAGTGCCACTGGCCCCATGTGCCAACACGAGCACTTGCACATGGATGTGGAATAAGCCATCTGTCCAGCACCAACTCCTGTCTCCAGCGTCTTGCAGCAATAGCTGCCACCAAGGGGTTTCAAAGAGTTTTTTGAAAGCCAGCATATGTGACAGATCTGAAAGAATGTTCACATTAATTGCCCAAATGGTTTGCAATTATTGTATCAGCTGGCCTGCTCAAATGTTACAAGGTTTTTTGGGTTTTTTTTCCAGAAAAAACATTGTTCATCTGTAATATTCACAGCTTTGTGAATTCCTTCCAACAGCTGTTTTACTGATCAAACTTGTTATAGATGATGAATATGAAAAGACTGACAAAAACTGCCTTGACACAGTAAATTTTGGGTTGGTATTTTCTTAAAAAAACATGGTCCAGAAAGCCAGGTCAGTTAACAACCCAATTTAAAATAACACTTAGAGCATCTAATTTGAGTTTTACAAGCTCATTTTGAGTTTTGTAGATATTTTTAGGAGTCTTAGATTGCAAACATAAGTATCAGTGAATGTCGTGAATAATATAATAAGATTTTTTTTCATGGATAATTAAAAATAATTCAGTTTATAAAAACAACATTCTGGAGGAAGAGCTATTTTTGTGCCTTCATCATTCTTAAAACTTTAATACAAGGATAATTTACCTGCTATACACCACCCTTCAGAAAGAAAAACATAATGACAAAAGATGTAATTCAAACCTTTGAATTAAAATTGCCACTGGCTCCAGCAGAAATTTCTAATAGCCACAATTATCTAATAAGAGACTGAGCCTGAATTTCTTGCAGTTCCTTCCTATGGGTTATACAGTCCCCCTTTTTTTTCTCCTTCGTCTTTAATCTCTGTTTTTAATCTTTCCACCACTGCATTAGCACTCTGGTCTCTTTCTTTTCCTTTTTCTTCCTCTCTGTATTTGTGGGTATGTATTCCCACTCCACAACAATGTTCTTTGGGAATGGGCAGACTTATATGTGTTTCTTCTCATGCTTCCTCTGCACGTCACCTTTCCCATAACACGTAATTTCTCTTTTCATCTTCCTCGAATCCTCTTTTATTTTGTACCTGAGCAGTTCCCCTTCTTTTCTGCCATGTGCTGAACTGGGCTTAGTTTGCCCCAGCTCCCTTCCCACTTTCTCACTCAGCTGCTTTTCCTAGGTCATACTGGCCTGACATTTTCCTCCATTTCACCCATGAAATTCTTTACCTCCTACAAGCTCTGGAAGGGCAATGGGGAATACAATCGTGTTTCCCTCAGGGGAGACACAGAATGCAGATCTTGGGGCAGAGCACTCCATGGGACAGGCGGGTTTCTTTTCCCAGTTTCAATCCTGCTACGGGCTGTTCATGTCCATGCACACAATCTTATGTTATTTTTGCACTTCATTGATAAAAGAAGTAAACAGGAAAATGTTGACTTGTAAAGGCTGGCACCCCTCATGGTTGATTTTGATTTTGACCACTATCTTGATTGGAACAATGAAGCTTCAAAAACTCTTCCCAGACGTTTTCAAGCCAATATTTTTTCTTTGCCTGATATCAAGCTGAGATCCAATATTTTACCTTCCTTTGACAACACAAAAAATCTTAAAATGGAAAACCTTCCAATGGCATATGAAAACTCACTCCCCTTAGACATTCTCTATCACTTAGAAACTCAGATTTTCATTTTCCTCCCCTTTTGGGACTCTCTAGAAACTTCATACTCTGCACAAGAGAGATGGAGAACTGCTCATTTCCAGGACAGCCTCTCCCACACACCCACACATCACAGGGTTATGGCATCAGAGGGTGCTGCTTCAAAGCACACTACCTAACCATGTGCACCTTTGAAGAGGGTCCAGACATCCTTCCTTAACCTACCAAGCTACAGCTAGTTTCTTAAAACGTTGCTTGGCTTCCCAATTCTCAGCCCACAGAACCATATCCGTTGATCCCAGGTAAATAAGCTGATTCTCTGCTTAGTTAGGTGCAGACTGTTTCTGCAAGAAACATTTTCCTCCTTTTTTACAAACCAGGATCTTGCTGTGGGCACTTGGGGAAAAACCAGGCTGCCCAGTCTTGACAAGGCTAATGACAAATGTTTCCTGACAAACAAGAAAGCTGAAACATAGAAGTAGGATTATGAATGAAATCTTTATGGTCCCTTTAGTGACTCAAGAGAAAAAAACAAATCATGGAGTGGCTCACTGCACACATGAAGCCCTCGAAAGCTGCGTGCTGTAGGAGGCAGAACCTCAGCAGGGCTGCTGGGGAGGTTGGAGCTTGTAATCCATCCTGAAGGAGTGGTTGGATGCGCCCTGGAGTGCGTGGATGGGCACAGATCCACGTCACCCAGAGCAATGGACTACTCAGCTGTCACTGTGCTTGAGCACCTAACAGCTCTGCAGGTTAAAATGCTCTTTTCATTTGTAAACATAGGAAGGAAGGGAAGAAATTACTGTTTCCTAGAGCAAGTCATAATTGTTATATAAAAATACCATTGTATGGACCTAAAAGAACTTAAACATTGTTGCTATTTGCACTTGTAAAAGACAGTTATATGAATTGCATACACATATAAAGAGATGCATAGCATACACACTTTTCTGTACCCAAAAGTTGTGTCTGATTAATCGTAATATTCTGATTTTCAGCTCACAGTATCACTTCATTAGCCTTTCAAAACCACATTTTTACCTATGTGTTTAACACAACAAGGTCCTTATTTACTAGGAAATTCATGTCCAAGGATTTGAACCTTCAAATGTCAATTTTGTCAATCATTCTTACTTCTTTTTCATTGGTCTGTTTTGCTGTTTTGTTATTTTCAGAGATGTGATTTTGCTGCCTTACAGCAAAGAGGACAGCTCCAATGAGGAACAGGAAAAGGCCATCTTTCCCCTGTTTTTGCACTGCTAGTTAGAAAAGATTCTGTTTTCAAGAGAGAAGAGTCTTTCCTCAGTGCCCAATTTTTCACACTGTGAATACTCACCTGTCATATATTATTCAACAGTATCAATAAAAACTGTGGAAATTTAAAATATGTCACAATGACTGATAATTTTACATTAATAAGGCAATAAATGAGATTTCTCTGCATTTTTTACAAGCTTGTCATTCAGTTATGCTACAGTAGATGGCATCATTTAACAGGAAGAAGACAAAAATTCAAAGACCTATGGATATAATGACATTCATATTTGCTTCTAACTTTCTGGACATTGTTAAATGAATTAAGAAATAAGCTAAGGGAGCTGCAATGAAAACTGCTGTGGCCTTTGGCAGAATGCATGTATTAAATAGATTTCCAAAGGAAAAATTCTTGCATCTGGGAAGACTTAGGGTGTTAAAGACACCCCCTCTGTGCTCAGATGTAGATCTGTGTGTCAGTGGGTTATGACATAATGCATTTTGCATTGCTCGTAAAGATTAACCGTTACCTCCAAAATCCTTTGGAAAGCTGATTTGTGCTAAAGCACTGGAGAGTAACATATAGGAATAATGAGGTTATAAAAAAGCTGACTTGTCTGCTTCTAGACTTGAGCTATAACAGCCCAATACTTGCCTTAGCCAGCTTTTCTTATTGATTTCTAAATATACCCATTAGCCTGAGATTTAGGAAATATTAGAACTCAAAAGTATTTGTTTATGGCAGTGCACAATCTTATTCTTTCTCACAAAGCCCTAAATATGATGGATATACAGCACTTCACCTCTATGGCACTTACTGCAATGCTTTCTTGGAAGCCCTGTCAGTCTCTTGTGCACTGTTAAAAAAGTTTAATATTTGAAAGCATGAATTAATTTGAAATTATGCTGTTTACTGAGCACTCATGCTGGTACAGGTTTTGCTGTGCTTAGCACTTCCTTGGGCCAGCCTAAATAGTGAATAAAATTTTAAAAAGGCAAAACAGTAATTGTTGTATGCTGGTTTTGAATTATTTCCTATTCTAGGAAGACTGGCAGCTGTCCATAAACAGACCAATAGTGCAAGCTGAAAGAAAAATTATAGTTTACTTCCAAAGGACCTAGAAGTGGGGTAAACAGAAGAGCCCAAATGTGTGCAAGGAAAAACAGAGTTAACCATTGTCATGTGGCCTGAAAGAGGACAGATGCCATATGGGACATAATCCCAATCCCAGTGAAATGAAGGAGAGTTTGTTATCACATGAGAATCTGACCTACTCTGTAGTTGGTTTTGGCTTTGCATTTGTGCAAGCATCATGATCATGACTTAACCACAGTTTTATGGCAAAAGGAAAAAATTTCCTAATAGTATCCTCAAAAACCACAGGCTTTTCCACTTTGGACAAAGCCAATGTCCAGCTATTGCATTAGTAGCACTCACATATCCCATTTCCAGAGATGTGACTAAAGGGTTAGAAATTAAAAAACATCTTGAACTTGTCTGGTTCTGCCTCAGAGAGGGCAATAGTCCACACTGGGGTGACTCACGATCCTCCAGCAGCTGCCTGATGATGGCCTGGGAAGCAAAACTCTGCAGCTTTGGTCTGTGAGAATCTGATCACAAACACAATGAGTCAAACAAACAACAACTGCTGTATTTAAAGTGGATCTGGTAAAGGCTAAAGCACCAAGGTGAAGAAGGCCTTGCCTCTGACAGAATCCAAAGGCTGATGAAGTTAAGAAGGGCATTTGTGTTACTTTTTTAACTGTACTACAAAACCTGTGCTTCCTCACCCTGACCTGGATTTGGTAATTTGCTCTACGGGATGAGTACTTCATTTGCTTTACATTTCTTCTGTAGTAAATACATCTGTTACTCTCATGCCCCAGCACTGTCTGATAGACTGTTTAAGCAAAGGATGAAGCAGAAGGGAGATACGCTATTTTCAATAGAAAAGCTATCATTTTGCCCTACCGGAGTAGGTGGAGGAATCCACCCCAGCGTGTGCAGCAATGCTGCTTTTCCATTTCCTGAGCAGAAAAGAATGCCACAGCGTCTACCTAGAGGCAAATGGTTTGTGCTCCCTGTCTGGTATGATGATGGTGTTTATAAGAAACCCAAACACACTCGTTCCATCCCGTCGTTAGTAATGGAAACAAGCAGACTCTCATAATGAATGAATTGGCTGGAGGAGGCAGGATGGCCTGGTTTGTTGGCATGTCAGGTCAGTGCTGAGTACTCCAAAGGGCTCAGATCTTGTCTGGGTCACAGGAATCAGGAAAAGAGGTAGAAAAAAGGGAAAAGAAATGGTTTAACAAGTTGGGGTTTTTTTCCAACAGCAAGGCCTTCAGACATTCTCTCAGCTGGAATTGTCTTAATCAGCTAATTAATTGAACCCATTTCTCACAGTGCATGAAGAAACAAGGGCCAATTTAGGTATCCATACCTATTAGGATATTTTCAGATTTAATAGTAGCAATGTAATATTTTGTAAAGCTTGTCCACATGTGATTTGAGGTAATGAAACCTCTATTTATCAAACACTTAAATGCAGACTGTGAAAAACCAGAGTGGGTCAACCTTAAGAATCCTTTTGTGCTCTGTGAGCTGTAGAAGGAAGATCTGCTATCAGGTGGAATGGAAAAGAAGCATGAATGAACAGTTCACACATTTCCCAAGTTTCACACCAAAAAGGACAGCTACATCCTGCACTTTCAGAATGAAACCAAAGCTTTCTTACTTCTAGGGATGCTTGTCTGCCAAGAAAGCTGGCGTTTGAACAGCTCTGCTGCTGCGCCAGTCCCTGTTTTCCCTTCTTCTCAGATGCAGAGTAAGAAAGAGAAAGCTGATTGAAAGAATGCTGGTTCAGCATAAGTACTTGTCTCTCAGAGGTGTTGCAGGATGGAGTCACGTGCTGTTTCACTGGCAATGCACAGCAGAGTGTGGATCCTCAGGTAAAGGATCCTTGTATCACATAGCCAAAATGTCCTTGCTTTGAGACCCACCCAGTCTGTATGCCAGATTACAAAATAAGTAAGAAAAAAGCAGGCCTGCACTGGTACAAACAAGTGCTTGCCACTTAAACAACTCATTTCTGTTCCCTACATTCGTCTTTATATGCTACAAATACCACAACCTTTCTGCAGCCATTAAAAAGTTTTAGAAATACCAGGATTAGAACATATCCTAAGCATACTTGTCACCAAGCAAAATACAAAATGCCTCTATTTCCCCTGCACATTATTGGCTTTTTTCCTAATCTTTCAAAGTGTGATTTAAAAACTCTAACTTTTCTGCTTTATTTTCAGAGGCCTGTTGTTCTTCTCAAAAGATAACGTGGTGTAAAGCAGGTGATTCTGTTACACTGTTCTGTCTCAACATTTATGTTTCACAAATTGCTCTATTTGAGCACACATGCTAGGATGATGTTCTTCATACAACTTCCAAAGCTGTACAAGGAATAGTGACCAGAGATATCCCATCAGAGATGTTACACAACAGCCTCACTGCTTCAGCTGGTGTCTGGCATGAGAAACTGTGGCAAAAGACCTCACTTTTTTCGAGACTGGCAATAAGCAAACAAAGTGCAAGGAGGTTTCTTTGCTGTTTTAGCTGGAGAGGGTTGTTTTTTGGCACAACTGTCATTTCAAGCTGAGTCATACAAGGGGCAGGATAGAGCAGACTGCTCTACATCTATCACCTTGCTTCTTTCTTGGGGCTGCTCAGAGAAGTGTTGACTGCTTCTGAACTCATAAAAGTAATTTTGAGAAAGAACTTCTGCTGGATTCAAGAGATAGTTGTACCCCTTTTGTTCTTACCTATTCCTTGACAACATCATGGGCCAAATTGCTTTTGCATGGGAGGAAGATATTCCTGAATGACAATCTGTATAGAGATGTTACTCTGGGATTTCCTCTCCAGTGTCCCCCCTCACCAGGCTGACTCTGTGACTCAATTATATTTATGCTCCTGTCTTTTCAGTAGAGATCAACCTCTTTTTGCCATAAGCTGCAGAAGTCAGATAATTGCTCCCTGATTAAGGGTAACCACTCCCTGGTCAGAACCTCCCTTGATTTTACTGGGCTTTGAATCAGACCTAAAAAATGTTAGCTTCTAATCATTCTGGTGGTAACTGAAGCTCTTCAGTGCCTGGCAGATGAAATCTTTTACTGAGGGTGACATTAGCATTGGAGCAGGACACAAAGTAAGAAGATATTTCATCATAAGTCAGTGTACCCAATGCCTTTTAGAGGGACCATAGCATCATACTTCAGCTACTCTTCAGTTACTGGTAAAATGCCTATGAGATTTTTCCATCTCCTCTGTTCTTACATTACAATATTTTTTTGGCACATCACCTTTTGTACCATGCGGTGTCATGTTAAAATAAGCAGCAGGCTGCAAGAGCTTCATTTGTGGCTATTGAGTTATAGTGCTGGCATAAATTCTAATAATACCTTGCAGTAATGATTTTAATATGCTTCTTGTCTTTAGAGTGAATAGTACCAAATTCTTGTGTAAAGATTAGTGTCTTAAACTAAACAAAAATGGATATCAATTCAAGTTTTAATATGATTTCTGATGATTTAATGGATTTATTAGTTTCCTTAAACATGCATCCTGATCATTCCTTGGGCAGTCAGTGAAGACTTCTAGAATCAGAATCCAAGTCTCAAGGTAATGTTAGTTTTGAACACTCAACCACTTCCAATTATATTCCATAAGAAGCTGGCCTAACATATTTGTAAAGAAAAGCAATAGTTCAAGCTCAACGTTACTAAGATCAATAATTGAGAGGAAAAATTTACTAAAACACAGCACAAGATTCAGCCAAATTTAAAAAAAAAAAATCACCCCTAAGCCATAGCTCAAAGACATACTTCTGCATTCCTGGTTTTAGCTAGGACCAGGAAGCATTTATAACATTGGAGGGTTCTTTGAGACATTTCTTGCAGTAGGTCTGTCCTGGGAAGAATAAAGGAAAAACTGGAAAAGTCATTGTGCACAGGTTTCCCAGACTTTACAACCACTTTGACAGATCCAAAACATCATGAAAGAGGGGATCAGCTTTTGATCTGATAAGAGAAAGGGAACAAATGGAAATTGATAGTTGTTAAAGCTTGGTCCACATAGAACCTCATTTGAAACACTGAACTATAACAAAATTAATGATGCTTTAAACTTCTGGCATGATAAAACCTAAACACTGTGTGGGGAAAAATGTATGACTTTGGTTTTGCATTGTCTAAATTTGTAATTAAAACAATTTTTGGCTGGTAATTAAAATTTCAAGTGGGACATGATCCTCTCTTTCCCCTCAGCTCTGTGAGAGGGCTAACAGATTTATGCAATGCTGTTTCTGTGGTTTGCCTTGGAAGAGATCAGCCTGATTCAGTGCTTCTCTCCTGAGGCTGAAGCAGATGGGAAATGTTACAATGGCAGTATAATACATGTGGTAATATCATTTATATTTTCAGATACCTTGGACAAAGTCACCCCAATATAACTCCACAGCCATAATGAATTTACATCTGAGATGAGTAAAGCAGCAGGGGGGCAAATTCTACTCTGGCCTAAGTCCCTGCACAATTTTATTGGTTTCCCTGTAATTTCAGGAGTTGGAAGTAAATGAAGGATTTGGTTCTTGCGTTTCATATTCCAGTGAAGGATTAGAGTGCTCTGGCATACTGTCTAAAGAAAAGAATCATATCTTTGGCTGCCAATAAATTAAGGGTATTTGTAATTCAAAAGGTTGTGGTGGAGTTCTGAATGCATAGAGCATCATTAACCTAGTTTCATCTGCAAAACAGTTTGTATTCATTCATTCCTTATTCCAGTTTGTACTAATTCACCCCACATCCATTTTGGACAGTTTGTTGGATATGGATGGCAGTATTTGAAATTCTTCTTAATCTGCCTCATAGAGGATATTAAATGGCTATTTGTGCGCTGGATACAACACTCTTATTGTCAGCCTCGTAGGGCTACTAAAGTAAGTATTGTGAAGGTTTTCTCAGGGTACCAAAGGCAACTTAATTTTGGAGACACTTTTAAATATCAAGTTCCACGCCTGGCCATTTTTCAAGCACAAAGACCTATGGATCTTCCTAACTAATTCCCTTGTGGGGTGAAAATTCACACTTTTGGTGCAGCGAAGAGCCTGCAAGCAGAGAGCTGGCTTTTAATTAATATCAGAGGTCAGCAGCCTTGCTACTGAAGTGGCTGCCTGAGGCCTGGCACACATTTAGCTCTCCCTGCTCTGTGCAGCAACAACCCCAGCTGGCAGAGTGAGAATAAACAACACCACATAGCCCAGGAGGGCTGGAACATCTGCAGAAGACACAAAACCCAATCCAGCGCAGTTTGTCTCCTGCAGCCCTTAAAAGGTATGAGTGGAAGAGCTGCAGCCAGAGAACACCTGATAAATGAAAAGGCTCTGTATGATTCACTTTTTTGATTCTTCAGTGTAAAGACATTTACAGCAATCTTTCTCACTTCAGCTGCTCTGAAATAATCAATTGGACTTGAAAACCTCTCTTCTTTGTTCCCCCCACTCCTCCATATTAATGCTATTCTGTTCAGACAAAAAAAGAGGGAGCTACAAAGAGGACCACCCTGCCAACAGCTAAGCCACCAGCAGCCTCAGAATATTGTGCAAAGAATCTTCAAAATGTCTGAGAAAATTTCAATTACTCTTTTCAAAGATTTGCAATTCCCACTACACAGCCCATTGTTTGCTTTCACTAGGACATTCTTCTCTTAAACAGCTGGCACGGAATGAGTACTGCTCTGTAGGGAAACAAGCAAACACCATATAGTAGATTTAAAGACAAAACCAGAGAAGATGTAGGTTGGGTTTTTTTCAAGAGGCTCTCATGAACATAAAAGTGTTTTCCAAGAAAATATGAATCCTATTTTTGCTGCTTATAGCTGAAGGAAAGCATGGGGGATGCAGTTTATTCTCCTTTGATGCCCAGCATGGCTATTACAGTGAACATCAAAGGAACAATGAGCAATGCTTCCCATATTTCCCATTAACTCTGGTCAGATGAGCAATTATCTCTCTCATCTGTTTGAAAAAAAAAAGATGCAATTTAGTTCTTGTTATTTTCCTAAAAGAAAATGGAAAGAACGAAAAGAGAAGCAGCAGCACAGAGGGGAAAAAAGAGAGAAAAAAAGATGTTTGCTGCAGACAGCCTTCTAATGCACTGGCTGGTCACTGGGCGTGAACTGCAGGGAGCTTCAGTGGGAACTGATTATGTCCAGGAGTTTTCCAAGAGCTGCCAGAGCTGAATTGCTGTGGGAGGTATTTTCCAGACACAGATCATCCTTTCATATCTACTGCTGCACAATGTGCCTGGGATGTCCCTGTGATTCTGCTGCCCTTTGCAGCGCTGGGGTTGGGAATGAAGGGGTGCCTGAGGCTGCCCTAGCAGCCCAAGAAAGGTTTGCACTCAGGAGGAAAGGTTTCACCTGATGGGAGAGCAGAAGTGCCTGTTCCACCCTCCGGGGTGGGATGCATAGTGACTTGAAAGAGAAATCCAGCAGCAGAAAGGGATGTGTCTCCAGTGGCTGTGGATAGCTTTGCATCTTGCTGAAGGCCAAACTCTGCTAAAGTCTTAAATCTACAAGTCACATCACTCATTTCCTGACAGTCATTTGGGTGCCCCTTTAGCTGTAGGAGAAGGCCAAGGCTTTCAAAACAAAAAACCACATTCAACCTTGAAATGTATCTATATTTTCATTATCCTCACATTATTCCTGTTCAAAGTTTTCTCCTTCCTGGCACACATCTCTTCGTGGAGTATTTGTGTGAATCAAAGCAAGACAAAAATGTGCAGGCGTTGTTAAAGGAGGTACCATTTTCATTCTCATGTCTGATAGTTCATGTTTAAATGAAGGGTTTGACATAAACGGGGGAAAATGGAAGTAGTCTCTGAGCTAATCTGAAAGGAATCTCCTCTGCTAAACTAAACAAAACCAGAAGTCCCAGAGCGAAGTTTATCCAAACTAAAGCCAACAAACGGTTGTTGTTGGAGGGGGTTATATCATGTTTTCCATTGTCATGTTGACATGAAACAGGCAGAGGCTTCCACTTTGCAAACTCAGAGACAAGCTTGGCTCTGAAGTGAAAATAAATAAAGAGAAGCAGTGGTTGGAAGTAGGTTAAGTTTCCTCAAATCAAAATTCAAAGAACCCTTCCTATCAAAGATGGAGAAGATGAGAAAAAAATAATGACTGCTTGAAAATATAAATGGAAAGTATAAAGTACTATACCTCTGTGTGAAAGATGAGCTACTCTACAGCCAATGGTGGATCTCATTCCTCCTTCCACACTTCCAGCATTTAAGATAGGGTTTGCAGACCTCCCCTTCTCTCTCTTGTACTTACAGAAGAGACTTTCTGATTCCTGTAATTTGTAGGTTTTTTTACTGCCTTTGGACATTCTCTCTTGATTAACCATAGTCAGAAGCAATTCAAGGGTGGATATTTGATTTTTTTAATACAGTCTCAAAGCCATGTGAGAAATATTAATAGCAGTGTCACCACATATAAATATGTAATTCTTATTTCCTTGTAACATAGTCTGACTGTGTTGAATGGAGAAAAATCAGGAAATTCTGTGGGAATTCCTTACAGATTTTTCCAATGACAAAACGTCTCTTGCCAGGGATGCCACAGAGAGGACAGAAAGGAAAGCTTCATGAACCCTGTGCATGAAAAGATTCAATGGAAGAAAGAAAATCCCTAGAGAGGAAGGTGTCCTGCAGCAGTCACCATGGATGTGGGAAGCTGCTGGCAGCGAGCCACCACACAGCACCTCTGCCACAGGGACACCACTGCTGTGACAAGCATGGCCCCAAGGAGCCAGCCCTCCAGGAGGAACCCATGGCATCCCCTGGGCTGCAGATGGGCAGTGCACTGAGGGCTAGGGGCTGCAGCATTATCTGCCCTCAACAGCCTGACCTGAAGCTACAGAAGTAAAATAACACTTCTTGTACCCCTCCTGGAACAGGGATCACATCTGTGCCCAGTTCTCCTCCTGTACAAGGTGTATTACCATGGATATGTAGAAGGAGGGATAGGCTGGTAAAGCACTGCAGCAGGTAAATGATGACACTAAATTTTTTGTTCCATTTAGGTTGAAGGTTATTTATCATCTCCCAGCAGCCAAAATCAGAATGTCTCAAAATTGTAGACAATTGGTAGTAGATACTGAACCCTAAAGCATGTTAAAGTCATGTAATCTACAATTTACCACCCACAACATGGACAATGAGCTAACAGTAGCAATGTTAAATGAGAACAGATTTTATTACACCTTTCTCAAGTCTGTTTTATTTTTTTGGGTGCTGCCAATAACAAATTGAACTGTGGTCCATCGTATCAAACTGCAATGATGTAGGATTCTAATCCAGTTACTTTAGGACCATAAACCTCCCTGTTTGCTAACAACATACCTTTGCCATTGCCAACAATTTCCCTTTTCTTAACTGAGATCTTTTGCCCAGTTTCTTAAACAAGCATGACTAAAGGACAGCATAATCTGGAGTATTAATAATATGACCATTGCACTAATATCTGGTTCTGTGAGCCTTGACAAGTTATTACTGCAAACCAACAAATTAAATCTTGCAACTCTTAGGGCAGCTGTGGCTTGTGCTCTTCAGGAGACGAGGAACTTACTACAGAAACATCAAGAGCAATACAGTGCTCCAGGTGCCCTCTAGCCTGGGAAAGTGCACTTTGTTATTGTTTGCCCTTCCTGGCAGGCTGAACCTTTCAACTCTGAAGAGCTGCTTTTAACCCCAAACGCTAAGTGCTGCTCTGCATAGTTCCTGTTACTGACCTTCAGCATGCTGTCCCAATTACAAGGGCAGGTATGTCCCATTTTCTTCAGATTTCTGATTAAAACAAGGTGGGAACGACACTAGCACATAACTGGGACAATGACTAATGGAACAGTGTCAGTCTGGTTTCTCACCAGCCTGTGGAACAAAAAAGTGATGGCGATTTCTTTTGTTTTTTTGAGGCAGCATTAATTACAACTCTTCACCAGCTGTTGTGCAAGGCTGGCATCAGCAGAGTTTGCAAGTGACACCTGGCTGCCTATTTCAAACCTCAACGCTTTGGCAGAAGCTGGAAGAGGAAATAGGATCTGCTTGTAATCTGCAGCACTAAGAGGAGAGCAAACGTAATGCCTCTGACTGAAGGCATCAACAGTGAGGTTTGTGCCAGCAACAACACCCTTCCACCTCTGCTTCTTGCCCCTGCAATAAAGCAGTGGATGTTTCCAACTCCAACTCCTCTTTCAGAAAAAAATCAGTCTGTGTAGATTTGGTGATTTGGTCTCAAGTCAAAAACAAATCTGGAAAATAATGAAAGGGTTATATAATAGTCTCAGTTTCCTAAGGCTAATGTGTTCCAGGGGTGTGTGATAGAAAATGTGTTTATGAAATTTGTCATATTTCCAAGAACATATATATATATAATGTTTAGAGGGGGTGGATTCCCCAGGCTTTCATTTAGCATGATTTTTCCAGACCAGAAAGGAATGTTTCAATTTTCCTAAGTATAACCTTGTCTGCCGTTTGCTTGGTAAAAAATAGTTAGGAAAAATGGAAGGAGAGGAGTAGACCCCTGATATTTCATTACTTCACATAGTCCAGGTTACTTATGATGGTTAATTATCTCTTGGCACACAGACATGCATCATCTGGTTTTACTGTCAAAACTCTGGAGAGGAACCTTTCTGTGTGACCAGGACCTTTGAGCAGAGATAGTTCTGACTGTTGTTAGCATTACCCTTAAACTGGAAATTTATCAACAGAGAGCACATGTGAGCAGTGTTCCATACAGCCAGCTGCTAAACATGACAGTCTGGCAGTCTCACAAATAAACTACATCTGTACAGTACCCATCCACTTCACATGCTATCTAATCCTTCCCAGTTAAGAAAAAAAGAAAGTAAAATGGCCAAATCAGCTGTTTACAAGTTTTCCTAAAATATAATTCTTTTGTCAGGGATCAGAAGTAGGTGCTCAGCAGGAAAAGTAATTTGCATGCTGCCTCTTGAAACCCACATGTAATGGTTATATGTCACTTTAAAACTGCAATTTGCAACTGAAAGTAATATGAAAGGTCAATAAGTCTTGTCAGAGAGATTTTAGCATACAGCCATTACCTCAGAAATGAGTTTCCTGACCAAACATCCAAGATAATACTTGCATTACAAGGAAAATACTAAATTACCTTAGAGAAAAAAAAATTATTTGGAATAATACTGAAGGGTTTCTGGCATTGGTGTCACACTGCTTTCTGAGCAGTAGAGTTTTCCTAATGACCTCAGCGAAGTTCCTCAAGGACTGGGTTGTACCTACGAGCAGTGTCCCTCTCTGGCTGACTGAGGTGTCCTCTAAGCATAACAAATACAGCTGAGACAGGCCCAAATCCATCTGACTTCCCTTTTGGCACTGGTGTGAGGACGCTGTGGATGTGCTTCCTTCCTAGGCAGTGGAAACTGCCAAATACCTCCAGTCTGTCTAGCTGAAATTTATGCTGTCTTCTGGATGTAGCTGTCATGATTGCCTCTACAAACTCAAGATAAATGGGATGGATGCAGGCTGCAAGGCTTAGCAAATGCTTTCACAAGTTGTGCTCACTGGGTGGAGAAGGGATTTCTTTCCTAAAGAAACATTCTAAGATCTTACAGTTTGGAGTAATTTAATATGCAGGATGTAAAGGTGGCTTTTAAAGGGTGGAAGCAAATATACATTGGTGGACTCTGAATCATCTGTCCTGTCCCAAGTGCTGGTTCATGTCCTGTCTGCCATCAGGGGGCATCTTATCTTGAACACGGGCAGGGCTTGAAAGCCCTGACACACATCAGAAAACCTGGATTGTGTCAAGGTGATTTCACCTCCAGGCTAAAAACATCCTGGTGGGTTACAAGGACATACAGCTTTTGCTCCCAGAACTCACAGAATATTCCTTGTTGCACAGCATCAGGATCCCAAGCTCTAGAAGAGGTTTAGTCTGAGGCTGTACTCAAATCTCCATTCCAAGCTATTACAGCAAGACAAAGAAACACATAGCCCAGGGGTACATCTGATTACCCTAAACTCAGTGTATACTGAGCAGTTTCCTTAATATCTTGCCAAGTCTTGTCTCCTGGCAGGCTTTCCCAAGGAAAATTTTATATTGACTTACATTTGATACTAACCATATAAACATTTTTCTTGACAAGAGAGATCATTTCAGCATGTCTGGAAATTCTCTTTTCAGTTGTGGAAAATTTGGTTTCCCAGTCCATTCCCTGCCCTGCACATGAATTAGTGATACAAATAATCAACTCCTTCAATTATTATTTTCTGTGAGAAAAGGATACTCAAGTGTGTGGAAAGAAACATTCCAAAGTGAGGAGAGAATCCAATTTTTTAAGGGATAGCCAGTGATTTATCAGCCTCTCTTTGTAACCTCATCCCTGTAAATAGTATGGAAGTCGGCCCAGTAAGGAAATGTTACAACACTATGAAACAGGAATGTGGCAGAGAAATGAGAATACTCATTCACACTTCATTTATGTATTGTTCTTCTACCCAAAAATTTACCATTTATTGAGTCAAATATATGCTGCACCTCAGAAATGTCCAGGAATATGACTAGAGTGAGGGAAGGAGACCTGGCACTCGGGAGGGTTTTGTTTATGGAGAGAAATAAAATTGATGTTCCTTCTCTTTATATTGGATGGTCTCTTAGTGCTTTTCCCTCTGATGATAGACACATATATATAAACCAACTCTTACTGCATGTTAAATATAGACAATATACATATTGTCTGCTGCTGTAAGCAGAGAAAACTCACAGCCTACATTTGCTCAAATTTTATAATCACTGCATTTTACAATCTTTACTGAAGATTACTGAGGAGAGAGTTTGTCTCTGGGCAAAGCAGAAACAGAAAAGATCAGTGCACAGTAAATTCTGTTTACTCCCTACAGGCACAGATCCTCCTGAGCTCCAAGTGCTCCAGTGCCAGCAGGCTGCTCCTGGTGGACTCAACACTCACCCCTCAGCAGAGGTCCCTGTCCAGGTATAGTGAGACAGATGGATTTGCCATGAACTGGCTCAAGTAATTCTTTTCATGATGTGTGTCACACAGAGCAGTGTAGGGTGTGATTTTAAAGGCATTTGGCTTTCCTTTATAGCATTACAGTTTCTTTGGCTGCTGCCTATTGAGTTAATTGTAAGGTTATTCATTGCCTCTCTGTAGGAATAAATAAATTGCTGATCTTTCATATTTAGGGGAGAAAAAAGTGTTTTATCCTAAGGAAGGTTTGGTTTACAATATCTGGTAAGCAGGAACTGAGCACATCCAAAAAAGGTCAGCTGAACTCATGGAATGTCATCTGTTTAACTTAAATACTCATACCACACTTATCTTCACTCTAGGTTGAATTCTTGTATACAAAGTACTTCTCTCCCCTCTGAATTCCATGCTCACTTGGTTTTTGGTGTTCTTGCTCTGTGCAAACATGCACACACACAATCGCATGGACTTCCACGTACCATCAACTGCTAATCAGTCTCGTGAGGGGCTGAAACAGCCTGCAGATGCCTGATTCAAACTATTGCAGCTGAGGGAATTAATTTACCCTCCTGTTCTATGCCAAAGTAAAAATTCTGTAAGCTGACAGATTTTCATATATCACTCTTAAAAACTCCTTCAACAACATCGTTCCGAATTTTAAGACTTTTTTTCTGCACTCAAATTGTTGAAAGAACCCCCCACGCTGCCAGTGTAAGACAAACAAGTACAAAGGAGAACTCCAAATAAAATAGCTGGAAGCAAAGACTTATTCCTTGTGACAAAGAACTTCCAGGCAGCACAAAGCTAACAGTTAAAATGTTATTCCAAGAGTTAAAAGAAATAGCTTAGAATCGCTCTGGTGTCTGTGGCAGGGAAACAAGTAAGAACAAGAGCAAATGCAGCCAAGACAGACAGCACTGTACAGTCCTTCTAACTTTAAAGAAAGCAAAGCAAAGAGAAACCTTTGGGGTGATACTGCAAATCCCTGCAGCTTTCAGCTTCACCATTAAATATCTGACTGCTGAATTAGTGAAGAAGAGTGTTCTGGTGAGATTCGTGCACACACATTTCTTACAAGCTACTAAAATTATTGGTAAAAATAAAAATAAAATAAAAACATGAAATCATAAAGAAGCTTGAATTACTCACCGACTTGTTGTGCCAAAATAACTGAGGGTTGAAACACGGCAAGAATGAGCAAAGTTACTTTTTGCACAGAGCTCATCATGTCTAAATATTAGACATGAGACTCTCTGTGCAAAAATAAAAAAATGGGGGGGGAAGAAAAAAATCTATTCAAAATAGCAACATCGGTTGCTCCCTGCCCTTCCAGCACCAGGCCATGTACAGAACTCAGCCACAAGCATTCCCCAGCTTTGGCCTTAAATAGGAAAAAAATTGGCTTACTTTTCTTTTCCACCCCCTTTACTGAAACATGAGAAGAAGACCCATCCCCTAACAGTAAATGAATGATTAATATTTCTCTTGGCTTTACAGAAGACTAAAAGTCAACTAAACAAGATACACAGCACATCTGGAACTTTTGTGTGCATACAAAACGCATGCTGACACTGTGTATGAACAGTTAAGTGTGCACCCCATGTGACACATATGCATGTGAAAAAAAAGCCCCATGCCAAAACCCCTGGGGTAAAGCATTTTTTAATGTTAACTAGGAGTCAATGAGTAAAACACAAAGAGGATTTTTAATTCTTAGTGCTCCCTAAGGAAGATAAAAGGTAAGTAGTAAGTAGACTGAAAGAATCCCAGAAACGGAGGAGCAAACCTGGGTATTTCTGCTGATGAGCAATCAGAGTTAATGAAAGGAACGACTGAAAATCACACTTCTGTTCCAGTGCTTTTCTCACCATTTCCACCTCACAACGTGATTTTGTGTTACCTGGGGAGAAAGCAAACATTAAAAAAATTTTTTTTTGAGAGACCAAGATTGCAAATCGCAAGCCTCAATCTCTCAAACTAAATCTTTTCAAGTAATTCAGTTTGATGCTGTCATTACAACATTTGAAAGGAATGCAGAACATTTTTCTTGTCTGTTTGCTCCTCAAACAAGAAGGTAGAGAGGACAAAAAAAAAAAAAAAAGAAATCTTGAGACTACTAATGCCCTTTAAACCTTGTTATTTCTTTATTCCACACAAAATTTTACTGAGGATAAGACCAGAACACACAAAATTGTTTTCCAAATCAGATGGTTTGAGCGGGTTTTGTTATGAATCTAGTTTTGCTGGGAATGTAGCCTTAAGAGACCCCAAAGTGAATGCAGAAAGCTGTCACCGTGGGCATCTCTGCCAAAACAATGATCAAACCAATTGCTGCTCTCAGTCAATCATCCTGATCCAGGTCATGTCCTGCAGAAGTGCTCACTCATTGGTTCTCAAGGGTTGCTGAGATTACAGGGACCCAGGGAACCACCCTTCCTCTCCATAACTCGTGAGTGCCATGAACTATCATCCAAAAAGGGGCCCCTATCTCTGTATGCATCACAAAATAAGAACAGCCTGAAGTTTAATCTAGTAGGTATTGGATCTAATTTCAAAACCTATTTGTTTGAAATAAATTTTCACTTAAACTGAAATATCCTCTTCTGCTGGGGTCACCTGAGGTGGAGTAGGTTGAAGCAAGTATGAAAGTCTTAAATAATTTGATGTAACCTTTGTCATATCCTGAATGTCTTTTCTTTGTCTTAAATGTTTATAAGGTATGAAGGCCTTGATACATTCCAAATGAATTACACACCACTTTTTTCCCCCTGAATCTCTCAATGTTCCATGTTGTCTCTGTTGCATTGGCAGAACTATTTCCTGCGGGTTTGGGTTTTTGTATCCAGGACCATATCACTTAACAGGTTAGGTTAATTGGTTTATAGCATTCAAGTAGCTATAATCAACAATCAGAGAACCAGCTCCTATTGAGCCATCCTAGAACACAGAACAACAGGCTTCAAATTTTTATGCAAGGGCCTATAAGGTTTTATCCTTTTCTGGAGTTATGCTCAGGACATAAGACAGAACAAGAAATAAATCCAAGAATCTGGATTTGTCTCTATTCAATAGAAATGTACGAACAGATCAAACCCTGGATAAAAACCATTCTCAGCTATAAAAAGAGAATTAAACTGAATTAACTGTTATCAAGATGGCATGCAGATCAATTTTATGTAACAATGTCTACATGCTTGCCACAGTAATTGTTTAATTTTCATAAAGCCTAATGACTGTTACTTGGTAAGTGTTCACATTTGAGGAAAAAAAATAATTCATTCAAGGTCTTTGACTTAAAGACACTTTCACATTGAGTTCTGCAAAATTTTAGCCTGTTTGACCACAGTAAACATTTCTCTAAATTTCTTCAATCTAACCTTTTTAGAAAAGGACACCCTTGGTGACTCCCTTATTTTCACTAATTCTCACCTTCCGTTTTTACACTACAACACTAAGCTGAGGAAAATTTAAATTCTAACTCTTCTGGATTGTCCACCTTAGATATTTTGCTCTTCTATAGCTAGATTATGAACCCAAATTTATCCATAATCAACCTAGTATTTGCCAGAGGCATGGGAGTATCGACATGTGTGCTTGAATTTGTACAGAAATGAATCTTGGGATTTCTGTATAGGAGCATAAACCATATCTCTTGATGATTACATCCCATAAAAACAATAACCCTTCCTTGGGTTCTGCAGTGTATTTGCTGTGGTTCAAGGAACAATGTACAGCAATGCTCAGCTACATTAAAATTCCTCATCAGTGCTACCTTCACATAATAGTGGCTGTAGATTTGATTTTATAACTCTAGTGTAAAACTCTCTGGCACTTTCCACTTACTGTCACAACTCAATTCCTTTTGAGTGGCATTCACCATTTTACTTTCGTGGCCTGGGGAGGCTGTGGCACAGAAATGTTCCTTGAATATCCTCTGCACACTTTGTGTTCAAAGTCTTCCTTTTTGTATACTCTGCAGAGAAACAGCCCCTCTAAAAAACAGGTTCTTGAGTCTTGCAGGCAATTTTGGATTATTTAGTAGGTAGCTCTTGTTTAATACTTATTTTCCTATAGATGCAATATCTTGGCATCTGGACTAAACTGGAAAAGGTACTCATATGAAAATTGGTGCACCTTTGATGGAGAAACCTGAAACAATTGCTTGTAAAAGTCATTGAAATATGTTTGTGCTCTACAGTAGATACCATAAAAGATGTGTAGACCAAAAGTGTTGACTGCCTCTCCATCACACGCTGGAATATTCATGCAATCTGGGATTCCTTGTGCCTGTTTGAGTCTTGTGGTTAGTGACATTCTGCCTTAGAAAGACAAACGAGAGACTTGCTTTTGCATATTTATCAGGGGGCCTCTGGTCCACCCCGCCAAAAGGTCAGTCCTTAAGTAAGTAAATTATAAAAGTGTTGCTTTAAAGCTTCCCAAAGTTCTGGCCTGTAGAATCAGTTGGCAACTATTCCTTGTTTCCGAGAGCTTAACCTAAACTAAGAATCTTCAAATTTTACCATTGCAGTTACTCCTATACCAGCCACAAGATAGTTATTTTTTTGTTCTGTGTGGATTTTAATCATAGTAGTTTCCAAATTTTAAAAAGAATGTACAGTCTCACAGAAATAAAGCCCTGTGAATAGTGAAAATAGTGACATAAAGCACAGTGGGGGCAAAAAAAACGACAAGAAAATCTGAATCTAGAGCCACTAAACAATGAAAACCCCAGAACACAGCCACACACTTCTTAACCATTGCTGTTTGTGAGCTAGAAGCAATGCAAACTATGACTGATGCCATAATGGACAATTGCAGGAATGAAGGCAGCCAGAGCAATGAAATGCTTTCATTCTTCTCCCGTCTTTCATTTATCACTGAAATTTTATCCTAAGACAATGGGAAATCAGGTTTTGAGACCCAGCCTCTTGTACTCTTTTCAGCTTTGCACATACTCAACCTTCCCACAAACTAAAATTCTCTTTTTTTTTTTTTTCCAAAGTTCTGTTCAGATTAAATAAAATCCTTCTTCTGAGTCATGTTGGGGAACTAACTGTGTTACAGCACAGCTGTGAAGGCTCTTAAGGCAGAGCCAACATTATGACTGCATACGGGTGAAGCAGAGACAGCACCCACAGCCTTTTCTCTTCCCAGCAGGAGGGACAGAAGCCAAGCCAGTTTAATGACCTCTGGGTGTACCAAATGCTGGGGAATTTGACATCTATGGCCAGGGCGGGGTTTCTCTGTACTGAGCACTCACCTTCTCCTGCCTCCAGGGACAGAATCCGTTAATTCAGAACATTGGCTCCGTGCCTTTCTGAGCATGCTCCTCCTTTTCACCGAGGTGTCAAAATTATTTTGAAAGGAATCCTTTCTTCTTGTCTCCAGTCCAGATTTCCACTGGACAACTGAAAACACCCCCAGATCTTCACTTCTTAAAGAAATAGCACAGTCCTGTGCACCTAAGGAAGTATTTAATGAAATAGCTGCAAGATTTTCTGTCAGGAGAGTGTCTCCTAAAGGCTTTTGTGCTCTGCAACTTGTGGTTGTTGAACATCAAAATAATATAAGACAGCAGAAAATATTTATAAATTTAAAAATAAACTCGGTTCTGAATTTATGTGTATGCTTAATTTTATACAATCACAAAAGGAATAGTATTTTGATATATCTCTAAGTAACAAAAAATGTGTTAAATTCATCAGAAGAACAGTCCAAGAATGAATTATCATAAAAAGCAGGATATCCTTTCTACCTTGGGGCTGGTGTAGAAAGTGGAGGTACATCATGCAAACCACACCCTCTTGCTGGCTCTGCTCAAATCACCATTGCTCCAGACTGCACATGTGTGTCCCAGAAGTACCCAGGTTTGCTGTACCTCAACTATTGGTTCCTATGGGACCTCACCATCAAAATGTTCCAGGCTTTAGGCTTCAGCAAGAGCAATCCAGCAGATTTTAGGAGCACTTTTGTTTTGGTCATCTCTTTTAAATTAAAAAAAAAAAAAGAACAATAACTGTAAGATGTGGCCAATATCTTTTAAAAATCATTGTTGTAAATTTTTCTGTTTGGTGATTTATTGTTTTTCTAATGAGAGAAGAAATATTCTTTGAATTTACTCAAGAATAACAAAAGACCATCCGTACCATGACTCATCCATTAGAAAAAACAGAAAACAGAAGAACACAGGATTAAATGTTTTAACTCTTGATCTGTTCAATATTAATGGGTTGGGAAGCAAAAAAGATTACCCAGGCAAAAAATAATTGAAATTTTGAAAAAATCCCAACCTTTTCTGAATGAAGGCCACTGGAGATGTGCAGGAAGGTCAGAGACCATTGCAATACAAGAGTCTTCCACAAAAAATGAAATCCTAGTTTGAAAAAAGAAAAGAAATAGCAGTCTTCAGTAATAGTCAGCCCAGTTTTGTTGGTATGAGGCAGGTAGGACATTCTCTTCCGGACTGTAAGTGTTCCACATCTCCCAAAGTGCACACTAATTTCCTAGAAAGGAGAAGCAGCATCCAGCTACTTTTCTGGAAAGAGGGAGAGTGTACCACACTGGGGCCAGCCCTGCTGCTGCTCACACTGGTGGGTGGACAGCCTGGAGGGCTGACTGCAAGGATTCTCTCGGCATGTATTTTATGGGATTTTTTTCTGATCTGTGATTTCATCACATTCTTTTCTCTTCTGTTAACTCCAGCATCCTGCCATAGAGCCCACTGTACCTCTGCTGTTGGAAAGTGGTGCCACTTACGAATTCATGTCATGCATGGAGCAACAACTTGGGGCCCTCATTTAGATATATGGGTTGATCTGTTCTGCTTTTCAAAGGCAGCTTTTAAAACACCTTTCCTTTCAAGATGAATCCTATCCTAAAAACCACCTGGTATTCAAGAGTCTCAAAATCCATACCAACAACATCAGTATAATGGCATATAAAGAAGATATTAAAGAAATATAAATAGGTATGTAGCTATGCTACTGATCTGAACTGATTTAATGGTTAAACTCTATATGGGCTTGAAGGTTTTATCTTAATATTACAGAACACAAAACCCTACTTCAAACAGATTGACTGTATGTCAGTAGAACTGCCTGGGCTATGATGGGAAAGGGTGAGAAAGTTTTCTTAGATACACTGAGTAAAAAAATACCAAAACCCCACACCCAGCCCTCCCCCCAAAGAGTAACAACCAAGTTGTGGGTAGGCTCTGGTGACCAAGTTCAATAGTTAGGAAGAATCATCTGGAAAACCAAATGCAAATACCACACATTCATTCATTTTCATGCCTGCAGACTGTGGCATGAAGAATGGTAATAACATAATTATTTTTAAATTTTTACTTGAAATCCTTTATGTAAATGGTATTCAAACTTTTCTGTGAATCAGAAAATTCTTATGCCACATTCAAGATCCACTTGCTCCTCTTTCTTAAAGACAAGGGATGCTTTCTATCTCCTTTCCTAAAAATTGTGTCTGATGAAAAATAAAAATAAATATAATAGGAGAAATGTGCTTTTTGAATTGGAACAATATAACTTTTTTCCAATAAACAACTTTGAGGTGTGAAATCTTTTTACTCCTTAATAAAAGAATGTGTTCTTCTGAGCACATAATTTTCTACACACATGGAAAATTCACAAAAGTGCCTCCTCCAGTTAATTAAATCCTTATTTGAATGGTATTAATTTTTTTTTTCCAAATGAAAGAACAGTGAATAGGCTGGTGTGATTACAATGAAAAACAACACTTTTAGGCCAGCAGTGTGATTGCAGAAGAATACCGTAGTCGTGATTTTGTGAGCAAAGAATTGAGAGTATGCCTTAAATGAAGACACATCCCATCCCACCTTCCCAGCCCAGCTGAACCCCTGTCCTCAAAGGGACACTCCACCAAACTCTTGCTAGAGATCAGCCAAGCTTCAGGACCCACAGCACTGAAGAAATCTTGCATGCAGAAAATTAAAAGAAGGAGCAGTAGAAAGAATCTTTTGGTGAATGTCTCTATGCCTGATTTAATATTTATTCCAAGGTTAGAGATCTGCTGTGGGTGACTCTTCCCTGATGTTTGCAGCAGTGGCAGCATTCAGCCAGTTCAGTTGGCATTACAGGAGAGAAGCAGAGCCTTGACTGCAAAGAGATCCCCTGGTAGGAAGAGAGGACCATACAAATCCCCCTCTCTAGGGCAGCTCTGCATCCCACTGGCATGAAAAGAGTGCCAGTCCCCTGCCACCCACCCTGCATCTCCCCCACTGGCTTCTGCTCATTCCCAAGGCCAGCAGAACACACAGCTCTTGGGAATGCACAAAAAAAATGGACACATGCACAGGACTGAAAGTCTGACCCGCTGTTACAGAAATCTCGGGTTCTTTGCATTACAGAGATTTAAGCCTGTTTCCATTCCCAGAACTTCTGGTGCTGGTTTTGATTTAGGAATTGCACTTCCTAATTTCTAGAGGCCAGGAGGTCAGGTTTGTTATTGTACTATGTTTCCCATAAGCTGCCTTCCTGTGAGTCTCCATGTTTTGCCGTTTTGGACTAAACCACTGCATACCATGAATTTTCCAGCTCCCAAGGTATCACCCATGCCCATTTTAACTACTTAGAGAGGAAAGATTTTCCTTTGGAAGAGCAATGAAATTTCAAAATAACTAACTACTTCACACGTTCACTATCTGTAGAGATCTGAGGACTTTATCAACTGTCATCCTTATATTAATCAAAAGAGAAACTACAACATGAGGATGAGAGAATAATTTCTAAAAATACAAAATAAATACATGAGCAGAATAAGCATGAGCACCGGTCCTGATCCAGTGCCACGTTTAGTGAATTACAGTTTATGGAGATTTTCAGGTATTTCAGATTTGATCCTCACCAGCCAGATGAAACTCACCATTATTCCTTAGAAATATAGCCGGCATTCCCATCAAACTCTTGGTATACTTGGAAACAGGATCTTGCCACCAGGGAATGAAACTGTAAAACTTTCTGGAGTATTAAACTGCAAATTGGTTAGTCCTTTGCCACTGTTCAGATAGTACAGATCCCCAGATTCAGATCTTCTATACTTTTGACTGAACTTCTGAAGGAAAAAAAAGCCATTTCTTAAATACAGGCACAGTGTAGAACAAATTTCTGAGGATGGATTTAATCAATATTCTTATAATGGTTAACATTTCTAAAATCTTGTATGTGCACAAGCTGTAGAGAGCTGCACTGCTGTTGAGGTTCATGTTCCAAGTTAAATTGGGCATTGCAGTACAAAATATATCAATGAAATTATCAATTTTACTAACTGATACAAAAAAAAATCAATACAAATGATAAATGACTTTTTGCTCCATGCCTGTTCTTCTCAGTAAAGTGCAATTCCTTCCGTTTTTGTGATTTTTTCAATGACTGCTGTAGGGAAACAAGAAAAAAAGACAAAACTTGCAGGATGCTTTCCATCAGCGTCTGTTATAATGTTTTTTAGCCTGGGGCTACCTCAGGATAGTTTTACAGTAGCATTCTGCAGGTGCGTGCGTGTGCACATTAGCCTGGCTGTGATACAAACCAGGAGCTCCGTAGTTTAGTGAGTCTGAAAAACATGCTGACGAGTATTTACTTGGTTCCACATTGCAAAAGAGAAAAAAATATCCTTTCCTTTTGAATAGCCCTGCAGCTCCCTCTTACACACCCTTTGCATGCAGAGCCAGCAGTGCCTGGCTCTGGGGGCTGAGGGCTGCTGTGTCAATGCAGGAATGCACAGCAGCACCTTGAAACTTTTTTTTTTTTTTTAGTGGGAAAAGGAGCAGCAGATTTGCCAGATTTGCCACATGTTGCAACAGGTTGTCACATGATATAGTTTGTAATATTTAATAGTCACCTCCTGTTGTAAAATGGTGAAAAGCCTGTGTGTGGTACGCCACTGTCAAAATTAAGGACAAAGGATGATCGTGGAAAGGTTTATGAACTTCTAGTGGGATAGATCCTCACTACCCTCAAAGTCAGAGCTGCTTTCTGTGTAAGCAGCTGCTGTTGAAGCAGATACCCCTTCCTGCCACACCTGGCTGCCACAGGTATTGTGCTCTTCAACTAAACGAAGGGCAAGGGCACACACCCTCAAGAAACTTCAAGAGAATGAAAGCTGCACAATATAATTGGTGAGAATTTGTAACACTTATGGTATATGAACTAAAAACCAGTGCTGTGTGATCACAGAATCACAGAAAAAGTTATCACCGAAAAAGTTTTTGAGTGTCAGGACCTCCACTTAAAACAAAGTCTCACAAATTATGTCATAGGAGAGCCTGAGTTTCCCAACCCCTCAGTGCAGGTGATATTGTGATACAAAGAAAACACTAGTACAAGGCATGTGCGTGTTCAGGGCAAATTTATGGCACCGCTATTTTAGCGCATTTTTGAATTTTACCTTAGACTTCCAGTAAAGATGGATGAACATAGAGCATGCAAAATTTCAGCAATGGATATTGGTCATATTATTTTTTTGTTAACTTGAGAATAAAATGTCATGTAGGTGAAAAAACAACATATATTTAAATCAAACATTTCCTTTATGGAAATATGGGAGAAGGGGGAGAATGGGGTCTTTTTTACTAATTTTTAAAAATACCTTTTCCAAATTGCAATGAGGTGTCTTTTCAGAGTTCATCTTTAAACCCTTATTGAAACACTGTTTTCAAACAAATGACCATCAGGAAAATTCACCTCATCAGTATCTCTGAAATGCTACAAAGCTGTCAGCTGCAATATTTAAAAAAATATAAGAAGCTTTTAATATGGTACTCGTGAAAGTACACGAGTAGGGTGGACTGCTATTTCTGCTAAGCAAAGAGTAAAAAATAATTCAAACCATAAGAATTCAGAGAATTTGACCTTGAATAACTTATAATGTTATCAATTGAACAACGTGCACTACTTTTTCTTTGGACCCAGTGCTTTGCTGTTTTGGAATACAATGAGCAAAGAATCTTTAATCTATTCATGCAGAGCTAATGACCCCTCCAAAGAGAAAAAGACTATTAATCATTCCCAGAAATTTCTGCATCTGGGCTCTTTCTGGAACTGATACTGAAGTATGACATTCTGATATGTTTCAAGCAGAAAGGAAGCTTTGAAGATTCTGTTTAAAATAAATCAGAATTCCAAAGCACATAGATGCTCATTATGCAAGTGTTAAAATAGATAGGGAGCATTTATAGACAAACCAAGGTCTTTTTAATGAACTGAGTAGTGGAAAGAAAGCATCAACAAGCAGGAATTTTTCTCTATTTTCTGTTTCTGTGAAAGTGTCAGGCAAAAGTGGCACATTAAAGAAATTCTTGCACTGTAGAGTTATTTCTACCACTTGAGCAATGGGTGTGGGAAACAATCTTAGGAATTAATGTGTAAGTCAGACACTTGAATATGTTAAACACCGTATGAACGTCACGACTTTATCACACCAATACAAAGACACTTCCCACACTCCTTATCATTGAAGTACTTGGGATTTCCCAAGATTACACTAACCATATCTAGGCTGGCTTGATCTCCTTGGGAATCCAGGCTCAAATGCATCTGAACGCTGCCTTAAAGAGTACAAAAAACCCCCAAAACACAGGATTTTTTAAAAATTACTATCAGTTTGTCTGGAGAGAGCAGCTATGAGGTAGAAGTAGGACCCCAATATTGTCTTATTTACAAGAAGCAGAATCTGTGAGCACCTGCAGAACTCAAGGCTCTGGTATGGTGTATATACTTGCCATTTTTACTTGCTGCATTCTCTTTTTTTAGAGCTTCTGATCTAGTTCTCGTTCCACTTAACACTTCATTTGGTCAACTAAGAGCACTGGAAACATCTGGAGTCCAGTTGGACAAAAGGAAAAAGCCCAACAAAGAGGCTGAAGAGGAGCTATTCAGAGCTGTGGCAGCTGAGGAGCCTGCTCTCCAAAGCCCTCACCCCTGTCCCCAGAGAGCCATAAAGCAGCCCCACAGCCTGCCAGCGAGGCACAAGCAGGACACTCTGCTTCCACAAGTCACTACTTGGCTGACCCTGCAGGCTCTCAGCTATCTTCAGGGAATCAAGAGCTAGAAGCTGCTTGCTCTTTTAACATTTCAGAGTTTCACAGTCATCACACTAATGACTTTTTTGTAAACTACTTAACACAATAAAAATTTAAGGACAGCTAAATTGGTGCTTCTTTGTGTGCTGCTATTCCACTGCAAGTGTGTGTGTAGCATGAGCAGAAAAACTTTGCCCCAGAGAGTTTACAGTATTCCTTTTTGATTTGACAGTATTTTGATTTACAGTATTTCATTTTGATTTGACAATTATTTCAAATTTAAATTAACTACTCAAGCTTCGTGCTTTTGGCATTAATTTCAGATGTAAGAAATGTTTGCCTTTTTACACACACCTCAATTTTTAAGCTAGATGTACTGTAAAATGTAGTCTCACACATGTGAGATTGTAAAATAAGTGTTGCAAATTGTCCCTATGCACATTATTACACATATTTTGAATATTTTCACCAGTGATCTTTATCTTTAGCCAGCTGTATTTCTGTGAAAGCATGTTTGTCTGCCATGGGCTACCATCTAACCTCTGTTGAATTAACTGGGCAGTTCTGCGTTTTTGAACTAATGTTAAACCACCAAAAAAAATCACCTGTCTAGACAGGTAACTGAAAACTTTCAGAGTGTCAGATGTTCAAGGAGGGAACTTTCAAGGTGTGTAGTATGGGGACTGCTGGAGTGACCAGGAAAAGGGATGCCAGGATTCTGAGAGACTTGGGTATTGGGAGAAACCAGACCAAGCAGTTTTGCAGGCAAGAGGTTGACGTTTGAACCACGGACTCTGTGAATGGAGAAAACTGGAACATCAGATCACACAAGGACAGAGCAGAAAGGCAGAAAGGCTGACACTTCAGCCCTGCCAGCCCTCCTGGAGCTTTCTGCTCCATCAGTGCCTTTGTGGGAGCGTGCTGGAGGAGCTCTGCTCCTGTCTGCTGCCTCCAAACTCACGAGGCAAAGCCAGCAACAACAGAACAGCATGTTTTCTTTACGCATGACAACCTCCACCCATTGAACTGAACCAGAGTCAAGGCATTTTGGCACATTAATAAATAAAATGTATTCTGTCTGAAATAAGTTAATATAAGGACTGATCCATCTGTGCTCCAGAATGCACTCTGGAATGAGATAACCCTACAACAAAACAATTCATGCACTTCACCTTTACCCTTTTCCACTTAGTGCATACAGAAGCTTTGGGATTTGAGAATTTTGAGCTTAAAAAAATTATCTTAATAAAAGGACCTTGCAAAGCATGAGTAGTTTTCAATTACATTTGGTTTTAGAATGATTAAATGACATATTTGAGTTTCAGACAAATCTTATTTTCTTAGTTCACAGGGCAATAAGTTATACTTTTCTGCAGATCATGTGAGACTTTTAATATAATTTTATGGTTTTAGCATGTTCTCTTGGACCAGATTTTTTTTTAAATATTAATCTGAATCTACCTGAACCTATAATTCCTGATCTGAAAAGAAAATCTCCCTCTGTTTATCCTAATGACACAAGCCATCCTTTTTTTAAAAGTACAACTTCTTTAAGGTGTAACTTGCGTTTCTGCCTTTAAAAGTATTTTTATACTGAACTTGAAGTAAATGTGGTTTTATATAATTTATTTTATTACAAACTGTCCTTGCTTTCCCAAGATTTGGCCTGTTTCATGAGATGACTGCCTTGGAAAGCATAGTTGGATGCCCAAGTTATTTTCACAGTTGCTAGTTATCCTTTCCCCAATCTCTGTGTACTTTGGGAAGGACAGGCCTGGACAGAGTCACAGCTATCCGGCTGAGAATTTGAAAAGCAAAAGAACCACCCACAAAATGAGCAGCCACTTTAGACAATGCTGCAGCAGAAGCACAGAGGTATCAATCTGTCTGCCAACCTTTCACCAATTCAGCCTTGTAAGCAAATTTCTGGCATGTTGGCCATGTGATCTTCTTGAAGGACACATGTTTATTTAAAAGCTGCTTTGATTTTTAAAAAAAAAAATTACAGCAAATAAATTGACTACATACTGCCCAGAGATTCCTTTTCCAGGGTGTGCAGTTTTTTCAACATTTATTCACAAATTTATCAGGAGCAGAAATAATGTGTGTAAACTCAGGGATTATTTTAACTCACCTGGATGAAGTGGTATTTTTGGTGCTGCAGACATAGGCATATGCAGTAACATGGAGAAATTTTTATGTTCTACAATAAATGGACACCAGTTTCTTCAAAAACCTAAAATTAACAGGTTGATTGATTAGTCAGTGAACACTAAAATCAGGGTGAAAGCAGGTTAGGAGTTTGCATTAGGTGGAAATATTTTTGACTCCTCAGCTCTGAAAATCACTCTGATGATGAGAACACACAAAACTAAAGACTAATTATGTTGGGGAGTGTTTGCAAAAGATGTTACTCATTTCTCTGGAATGTTTGGATTGCAGATCCCTGGTCCTGGCCAATTTGTCCTTTCCATTTTTGACTGAGTTTTACATCTCTGCCCTATTCATTGTCCTGCACTTCTATTTCCATCTTCAGCAGTCCTATTTTGTATTTTTTATTCAGATAAATCAAGGAGAAATGTAATGGATTAAGAAAAAAATATTGTTAATGCACCATTTCCTGCAGCCTTTTCAATAAAAAATATCCCTGCTATTTTCTAATTAGAAAATTTCAGACTACTGCTGGCTGAACTTTCTGAGTGAATTAAAAATCCAGGTAACTAGATCTCTAGAGTGCATCTGCAAAATTAGTTTCTGTCTATGCTGGCAAATACAAAATTATTCTTTTATTTACTATACTTAAAATTTTATTTTTTTCCCTAAAACACCCATAGTAGTATCTGGACATAAAGTTAGTCATAATTCCTTAGTTTCTGGTTTCACACTTCATCACTTTGGTGTTCACTAATACTATAATCCTCATCTGGCCAAACATATCTTTTCTAACAAAACATTCCACTGTCTTCCTGTTCAGTGTTATTTATCACATGCCCTTTTAGTGCCTTTACCTAGCTCATTAAAAACCACTTTACAGGCTTTTTTTGTCCCCTAGCTTCTGTAAAATGAAGCAAAGCTAAGACACAACTTTTTCTGCACATCTACAAAAATTCCCACTAATGCTCCTCTCTCGTGGAAATCTTAATGGCAGAGAAGCACAAAAATTTTACAAATATCATACAAAAGCTCTCACAAAAGTTAAGACATTGGTCTTAAAGCATTTGTATTGTTTTTCTGGGAAAAGTGAAAAATATTTTCTTCCTGACTGCTTTACTTAACCATAAATATTTTGCAATTGTACACAGCACCTCCTTTACTTTCCAAATTCCCATCTACAGAAAGTATGATCAGAGCCTCTGTATGGTCAGGAAAACTGTAGACTTCATCAGAGAAAACAATATAAAGTTTATAAAGTCCCATGAAAATTGATACATATGGAAAGTTTGCTGTAAATTAAGTTGGGAAGACTTATGTGGAGAAAAATTTGAATCTTCAGTGTTCTGTTTATCTGATACTGAGGCTTCAGTGTTTAGTTTCCATCATTCTGTGTTTACAGTGGGTTTGTGGACATTAGATTAGATAGCAATGAGATGTGTAAAAGCCTGGGAAAAAATGAACAGTTGACTTCTTAGTTCCAGAAAACATATAAACTGTCAGTAACTTTTGATAGCATAATGACCAATAAATACATGTTACTAAGTAAGCTTCATATGTTTCAGCTTCGGAGTGAATCACTTTGGGTTTTTCTGTGGTTGGATTTTGGGTTTTTTTCAGTTATAGGGTCTCCTTTTTAAGGCAATCATATCCAGAAAAGCTCTTGGCCCTTTCCCTTGAGCCAATAAAAAAAAGGACTAGAATTTTCAATTTGGTGTTCTAAATTTATGTCCTTTCTCAAATATAAAAATACGACATTTTTATCATTATAACCAATATATTAGCAGAACAAAGCACAAAATTACTTCCTTGATTCGGGTGCAATGATAGGAACTAAGTCTCCTGATTTCTGAGTACATCTTTCAAGGTGAACAAGGTATTCTGAAAGCAATAGATCTTGGTTCCTGTTGACAAATCCATTTCACTTGCTCTCATGAAGACCTAACCATCAAGGCAAGCTGGAACTTAATGTTAGGAGAGGTTGTAAGCAACTAAATTGACTTTGTAACAGTTTGTGGAAATTCTGTGTTTATGTATGTCATAAACAATTACTTCCTTGTACGAGGTATAATTCAGCATAAATATCTTAAGACATTTCATGTGGTTTTTAATCTTATGTAGAAACTGTGTTCACTTCAGTAACTTTAAACAATATTTCATTTATGCTGGGGTTCTTTTTTTGGTGGTGGGTTTTTGGGGTTTTTTTTTGTTTTTTTTTNAAGGCTTTTTCAATAGTTAAAGAAATCTGAAATAAAAGATAAAATGTTATTAGGACACAATACGTGGCCATATGTTAGGAAATAGATTTGGTGGATAAAAAGCAAAACTTAGAGGAGTGCAGCTTCTAAGGTCTTATATCCTCAGTCTTGAAACAAGAACTTGCTCAGAATCTCCAAAGAGAGAGTGAAGAATTATTTAGAGAACTAATAGCATTTTCCACATTTTGGAACGGAACAGCAGCCGTTTCTTTGGAAGTGCCTTAAAAGAAGGAAAGATGAAAGGCCTGGCTCTGGAAATCTATGCAAATGTTAATATACCAAAGCATTTGTGTTTCCTCCACAATTTTATAAGCACAGCAGCAGAAACTTTGGACCTACTATGTACATCCAGCCATGAAGAGACATTCATCTTTGGTTATCCAGAAACTTTATGCTGAAAAGGATTTTAAATAGCAAACTATCACTTTTATGGTAGCTCTGATAGATCATCTGAGGATACTTAACTACCTTGTACCTTGCTATATTGATGAAAGGTGTTTTGGAACCTACTTTTGAGGACTGAATCTCATAAAGATGCCACTGACAGGAAAAAAATAATTGTAAATGAGTTAAAATCTGAGAAACATCAGGCTTTATGCAGGGGAAGAGCTGAATCAGAAGTGAGAAAGCATGGGAGCTGGCCTATAGAGCCTCATCATAACAATGTTTGATTTCTGCAAGACAAAAAAAGATGTAATGTGGGGGCACTGTCAATAAAGACAGAGCTTTGCTTAAAAAAAAAAAAANAGGAAAAGAAAAAGAGAGACAAAAGTTTGTATTTCTGTAAAATTCAAATTGTCAAATTTACCTTTTATTCTGTTCCCACACCTAGAATTACGCAAGTTCTGATGCAAATGCATCTAATAAACAACTGAAGAAAGAGCTTCAAAAGTTGTTTTTTTCAGTTTCAATGTAATTTTAAGTCAAAATTGCTGGTTGTGGTCTCAGTCTGAAAGGAGAATATGCAAAATCTCCAAGTCTTTATGACAACTAAGGTGAACAAGACATGCAGAATCTACAAATGAGAGCCTTTCTCCACTAAATTTTTTGACTGAGCTGATAAATCCGGCTTCCCTTTGTACATGACACAAAAAGGCAGTAGACAGAGAATTAAAAACTGCACTGCAGTGCACAATCGTGCACTGGCAGATATATAACTGGATGACCTAAAAAGCCCTTTCCACTTCCAGTCTCCAAGACTTTGTGAGCATCCTCGAGAGAGCATTTTTTTAAATTAAAATGCCAACTAGACGATGAGTTTATTTGGAAAATGAACAATTTTTGTAAAAGAGAGGAATAATTCTGCCTGCAGGCTTGTGAGCTGTTGACACAGCATTTGACAGCATCCAGGGCAGTAGGCAGGTCCTCTACAGGCAGGCCAGACCAGGGGGCTGTTTTGACAACAGCTTTTAGAAAACCTAGTAAGTATTTGCCCCATATGATAAAATGGGATCCTTAAAATCTACTTCCACTTTCTACTGCTTATGTAGCACTTGAAATATGAACTGAATGTAATGGCACTTATCAAGGTACAACACCCAGAAGTCTGATCAGCCCTCAAAGACTGGGCAACAGAAGAGCTACAACTACTAGGGTATGCTAGAGTTCATTCTGTGCATAATTTCACTAAAAGGGAGTGGATACATTACTAGGCATCACCCCTTATAGTTCCTAGGTGATACTTCTTTTCCCCAATACAGTAAAGCAAAAGTCTACATTCTGCTGGCAAGGACAGCAATCTTCACCAGAGAAATGAATGGTTTCTTTTTCTTTTTTTACTTTTTCTTTTTTTTTTTTTTTTAAATTTGGAAGATGCCTGTGTAAAGGCAGTGTTGTCAGATGGGGCTGTTGTGCAGCTGTGAGCAGCTACGGAGGATGTCAAGGCACAGTGTGCAGGTGCTCTCCATACAGACTGAGGAGGGGACTTCCACACCCAGTGCCATGAAGGAAGCAGCCCCTGCTGCTTGGTTTGGCAAGAAACAAAATATCTTGAAAGGCTTCTGAAAGATACTCATTGAGAAATCAAGATTCAGAGTTTCAAAGTAATTAGATTACATTAAAACCTCATGTATCCTATAAATATAAACAGTTAAATTAAAGCTGCTCCTGATGAATTTAAGGCAACATGATGTGGTCTTAAAGGATTGTAGGTCATAGACCACATGTTTTCTTAGGGGATGTGGGATGCTACCTAAGGGAAAACTTATTTCCTGACAGCGTGGGTAGCATTAGATTTTATACTGAACCTTTTGTAAAGTTCTGTGTTGTAGAAGCCAGGAAAGAAAAATTACATCTCAACTTTGCTAGATAACTCCTTGAATTGTGTTAATTACTTTGAATAGTTCTTCATAAGGATTGTCAAGGAATTCTGGTAGGACTTTGTTTCTGGTGTCAAATATACATTTACTAAAATCTAAATTTCCAATCTCAGCATTTATTTATGATCACTTAGGATGTAAGAGTTGTTTATAAAACCGCACAGATACTTACACTTTGTGGTCCAGGAATCAGGAATTAGAAATAAATACACATTGCTGCAAATGATTACACGGGCACTTGTTTTTCCAAGTCTCCATAATGGGATAAAAGGATCTGAACTAATCCAATGGGTGATATTGTAAAGCATTAAACAGAGTATCAGAAGTAACAGAAAATGAAAGAAGATACCTTGTCTCACTTCTAATGCTTGACTGCATGCAAGATTACAGTACATGTGGGTATTAAGCAACACTAAACCAGAGGTGAAGTTGAAAAGACAACTTGACAATGGGAGAAAAGAATATATAACCCAAAGGGAATATCAACCTTTGCAAAACCCATTGCCTTAAAAAACAGCTGTTGTCCCGACTTGGTATTAAATAGCCATAAGGTTTATTTAAAGACCAAAAGAAATGGACCTGATTTTAAAATGCAGACACGATTTAAACAACAAAAAATAGCCAATAAGGTGTCTTCTCCTCAGGCAGATTAGAAAAAAGTTTTAAAACAAAATGTAGTTAATTACAAAATCAGTTAATTAGTAAAAAAGTAGAACGAGATTCTTAACTAACTCAGAAAACGCAGGGCACAAGACCTATGAGCAGCTGACTATCAGCCCAACTACTTTTTGGAGCACAGTTACTCTGCAGGTTTCCATATTCTCAACTGCACACCATTTAACCATAGAGTTTGTTAGAAACAAAGAACATTCGTTAGAAACAAACATCATTAGCTCTTTAGTCTCGTGCAGAAAGAAAAAGGGTATGAAATGGGCCTGTCTGGTAAATTTAAAGAACAGGATGAAAATCTTTTCTGAATAACAGACTTTGGAATGAATAAAAATAACATACTGTGCATATTTATGCAGTCTGTGTCTTGCTCTCTCTCTGTTTCCATTACAGATTTCATCTGCTGTTGTTTTCTCTGCAGGGAAACTACTTCTTGATCTGCACTGAAGACAAATTCATCATTAAAAATTACTCTCCTCTTTTCTCTAAGAGAAAGCACTTCAATTTTATTCTGTTTTTTACATATTTTGATTTCTGAAAGTTCCTATGATTGTGAAAAACCATATTATACACTATTCCTATCTAAGTGCACAGGTAACAGCAACATTTTTATACTCTGGCCTTGGCCATGTCACCATTAACATGATGGACATAAAGCCCTACAAAACCTATGAAATCAGTGCCTGTTTTATTCCTGCAATCATAGAAACATGTTGACTACATTATATACCTACATATGCTATACAGCCTAGAAATAATTTCCTTTATTCCCTCCGTATTTACCTCCTAATATTCCCTGAAATAATCTGCTGTTGCAAGACTTTAATTTGAGCTGTAAGAACTCAATAATGAGGGGGACTGTTTTACTGTGCTTCAGACAGACATCCAGAATATTGACTTCTTTATGTTACAATAACTATTCATTATTTATTTGTATTTTCACGTAGTCCTAGAATCGCCCAGTGAGATTATTAACACTTTTAAATTTAAATGAGCCATCAATATTAGCTGCCTGGATATTTATAAGGGAAAAAACCTGATTCATAAATATTTATAGCTATTTAGGACCAGCATTCTCAGTGTGGCCTTATTTCATGAAGAAACAAAGGAATCTAAGCCACAGATAAGAAAACTCTCCCTTTCCTATGCAAAACTTCTTTGTAAATATGGGCTGTGCTATGTCCAGCTCATGTGAACATAATTGCATAATGTTAAGAGAATGGTTCTACAGAAGTATCAGGCAGTTACTGTTTAGCACTGCATTAATTAGTCTGGCTGCTGGGTCACTTCTTTCCTTCATTGAAGGTGTTACATGGTCAGAAACATAATTTACTTCACTTAACACTGTCCTTTTACTGATGAGCCACTGTGCATCAGGGAGTTTGCAGCAAAATGTGGTATGCATCACTTACTTAGAACAAGATTATTTTCCCTATACTGGATCAGACTAAAGGCCCTTCTAGACTCAAATTCTACTTTGACCAGTGACCAATGGCAGATTCCTCAGGAGGAGTGTTAGAGCAGGCCAGTTACAAACTGATACTCTCCCAGAGCAAAACTGCTTCTAACAATTTACAGCTAAGGGATTTCCTAAGCAACAAGCAGTGTTTCTGCTTTAATGTCTTCCAAATGTGATTTTGCTTTTATTTTTGGTTGATTTTCCTTGCAAGTTCTCTGGGAAAATTCTGAACCTATACAAACAGCATTCAGAGCATCCCATGGCAAGGCCCACGGCCTTGGCAGTCTGAATTTCATTGTATTGTGTGAAGAAATAATTCTTTTGTGTAGTTTGATACTGGCACTTGCTAGTTTCATTCAATGAGCTCTAGCTCAAGGCAGCACAGAATCATTCCTTATTTATCTCTTTCATTCTTCTCATTATTTCATAAACCACTCAAAGCCTTTCTCCAGGATTTGCCTTTGAGTCTGGGGAGCATTGGTCAAATTGTTGTTCTCTAACCAAATTGTGGTCTCTAAACCTTCTCTGCCAGCTGAGAGACACAGGCATGGAATTGCCCTGAGCTCAGACACATGGACCTGGAGAGAAACAGAATATGTCCCTTCCCATCTTTCCCCCAAAAGAGTTCAGTTTGTCACGTTTAGTCTCACTTTTGTGGACAGAGGATTGATCATTGTGCCAGGAACATGAATTACCCTTGGACTTCCAAGATAAACTTAGAACTTACTGAAAGTAACAGCAAGAGCAAGGCAAGAAATAAGCAGAGAAGTACCAGAATATTTAATGCAAAGTATACCTGGACTTGTTCTTTTCAGAATTTTTTTTTTCAGTTGTTCTCTGAGACTTGTTTTATTTGAGGGTTATTTTTCATTAATCGTTAAAAATTATAATACAAAACTGTATGACTTTACAGATCACATGACTGCTTGAACATGTTGCATAAACAGAATGAGTTTGGAAAACATCACTAAAATGTCCAGAATTTTTTTTTTTTTTTGCAAAATTTACTGTTTTGGTTTTGGTTGTTGGGAATAATTGGGCTGAAAAGGAATCAGCTGACACATTCAGCAGACTATACCCAAACAATATTTTTTTTGAGAAGAAAACCTGAGAAGAAAACCCAAGAAGAAAAAAAGCTATTGCAGGCCGTGTATTTCAACATCATAGAACCCATTCTTTTACTCTGTTCTTTCAAAATAATTCTTCACTTTTCATTTCTTGCTCAACATTTGAATTTCACTCATAAGCTAAAGCTTCATCAAATTTCATTCATAGTGCACAAAGATGATGTATCACCTCTTCTGTCTGTGCACTGCCTCAGCTGTGGTACATCCTTTAAAAAACTGTTCATAAACAGATAAGGACATTTTTTATTGAGATTGCCTACTGTAAATGCATATTTTCCTCAAAACTGGAAAATAAGATAGGAAATTTTTTTTATGGCTGAAATTAGGAAAAGATGCTATAGGACTTTAATGGATTACAGCAGATGTGGTCCTTGCCTTCTGAAATTGTAAATAAAAGATTATATTACAATAAAAATGCTGCAGGAAAGAAAATATACAGAAGTCCAATGCAGGAAAGGCATCAAAACAACAACCTTATAGTTTCAAGTGTCTTTAACAGGAAGTTTGTTTGCAAAAGGAAAACTTCAAAACTGTCATCTGTTATATGAAAATTAAGAGTCCATTTCCACAAGATATAGTGGCGGCCTTAATTGCAATGTCAAAATCATTAAAAAAAAAAAACAAAACTGTTTCTTGATTCTATATGAGCTACAGGAGTATGTTAACAAGAAACAAAAAATGTCTCTGTCCTAATTATATTCAAAATTTCTCTGTGTAATCTTCCAAGAGAATAATTTTTACTCACATTGGCCTTGAATTCACTTTCTCAGGTCTTACATCTGATTCTGTTTCTCTCCTCTGTCTTTAGAGTAACATACCAGGGAAGCTGCACATATCTGGTTTGTCTTGTTTAGTTTTCCTATATTTCCCCCTAATTCTGTAAAAGCAAGAACGATATTATGTTTACACAAGGTCCTAGCTCAGCAAAGCTTTCGTACTTAATATTAAATACCTGACTAATCCCAGTTAAGTCAGGACAATATTTCACAAAAGTGCTACATATGGTCTAAAGCTGTACCTTCTGGATTTTCATGCAATGTGTTTTGGCTAAATTTGACATAATCCATTAGGTTAAAAGTAGCATTCTAAATTAAATACTTTAAATCGAATGTTTATTAGGGTATGAACATCTCCATGCAAGGAAAAACGTGTACTGAAAGAATGGGACTCATATCATGATGTGGTTTCACTAAATATTTTGTTAGATGTATCAGTGACAAAACCTGCAGGGAGAATCAGTCTACAGGAATACTCTGCTTTTTGTGTGCAGAGAGCAGCAATGCTGGACTACAACACAAATTATCGAGACAGTTATCCCTTTGAGCTCCTGCAGACATTGTTCTCTGGGTATGACACAATCAGCAGCAAAATACCAGCACACAATCTAACCACTAAAAGGTGTCTTTTTCTACTATTATTCTTGATTGTGTATCCCAATGACACTAAAAAAGGAAGCTAAGGAAAGGACTGCAATAACTAACACAGAATCATGGAATATCCTGTGTTGGAAGAGATCCACAAGGATCATCGAAGTCCAACTCCTGTCCCTGCACAGGACACTCCCAAGAATCTATCCATATTGTAATTGATAAATTTAAAACTGTCTATATTGTTATTTATAAATATGCACTACAAATAACATGGTCTGAGAGCCTTGAGGATTTCCCCTGGTGTTGTGGGGAAAAGAAAGAGAAAAGAAAGTTGTGGCAAAAAATAAGTAAAACCCTATGGACTTCTGAATGGTGGATTCAGAAGGGAATTTACCTGGAGGGAAAAGTTTGCATACAGTAGACAGCATGTTTCTCCTCTCCATTTAGCCTAAGGTTTTTGGGAAATATGTTTTGTAAAGCCCAAAATGCTATCAACAGAGACCAGAAGGAATGAAGAGAAAGGTCAGTCATGCAGCAGCAAGAGTTTCTTCCGAGAGCCTCCTGTTTTGGAGGAGTCATTACTTCACTCTGTCCCACTACAGTCTTTTAAATCAAGCCCTGTCAGCTGCATGGCTGCCATCCATACATTCTGGCTTCCTAGGAACACAGACTGCTGACTTGCCAGAGACGTGCACTGAAGTGTGGGAAGGTTCGTGTCTTATAATTCAGCTGTGCCAGAGAAAAGTAATAGCCAAAAATCAGAGGAGTCAGTATTTCTTAAAATGAATAAAGCAGGGAAATACCTGGTGGAGAGGCTAAGAGCCCCTGATAGGCTCATTCATGCAGGACTGCAAGGCTGTGACATGGGCAGCTCTAGCCACAACACTGGTGCTCCAAGAAATACTGAGCTACTATCCTGATTTTCTGTGGGATGCTTCTTACTTGACTAATATGCAATCCAGATAACAGCTTAAATTAATGAACTCAAAAGTAAAATTTAATAATGAATTGGAAATTTGGCAGCATCACTAACCTGCTATGTTTTCTTAGAGGCCAAAGTGGAAAGGCTGGATCTGCCATCATGACCAAATTTCAGTGTGCCTTAACTGCACTGTATCTCAAAGCAGATACGCTGATAATTCTTACTGTAGGATCTCAAAGCATATACATTGATAATTCTTGCAAACACCTGTGTTAGAAATGGAAGAATGGAAGAACCAGGTTTTTAAATGGAATACCTGTGCTAACCAAAATGTCAGGCAGAACAATGGACATAGATGCTACAGCTTCCTCTCAGCTGCATGCTTTGTTCCTAGCAAACTCTACATTGAAAACCATAAAACTAATTAGGACGTTGTCCATGGAACTAAATAAACACAAATGGAACAGGCCAAATTTAAGGCAATCTTTTGTTTCATTTGGTCCCTCAAGAGTTAGTCTAAACTATCTTAGATTTCTGAGAGAAAAAGCTTTTAAAACAGTATTTTGAACATAGGGAGAAATAGATGACTTTAAGGAAAAAAAGGATCTAAAGAAAGAAAAAAGAAGCAAAGACAAAGTGAAGGAAAAGATACCGTGAAGTTTGAACCATTCAGGAGACTTCTCTTTTTTTCTGTTGAAGACTTCAGCAAGTCAGCGTTCTGCATTTGTAATCGATGGGACATCTGTTACTATTTGGCCAAGCATATATGACATCAGGACAGGAGAAAGCAAGCAGAGACAATAAGAGGAAACAGAGCTAAAAATACTTACAAAATATGTATCTAAGTTTGGAATAGCAACATTGTGGAATAAATAAATAAAACACATTTCTTCCATATTCTGTGAAGTGATGACTGGATTATGGAGAAGTATGCCTAGAAGATGCCTTTAACATTTATAAACTGGCATAAATAATTCAGTTGTGAATGGAATTTTGTCATGAAAGTACAAAAACTGCAGCATGATTGTTTAGATTTAGTTACATAATAGCCAACTGTCCCATGAAACTCTGTTAGAAGTCCAATTTCACCTTTTTAAATGTATCCTCACACATGACCAAACCCAGGGCAAAACTTAAAAAGCTTTGTTGTGTGGCAAGAAAAAGAAGACAACAATAGGATAAAAAAAAAAAAAAAATCTTATTTCCACTCATGCCCTTATCCAAGCTATGGAGTTAACTTCCCAGAGGTGAAGGATGAATCCAGTTCAGCCAGCAATTCTTAGCGGCTTGAACTGAGCCGTGGTCTACTGTAAAAGCATGGAATTGCAGCAAGAATCTGTTCACTTTACAAAGAAATGGAATACCTGAACAGCTTCCCTAACCTGAGCAGAGCCAAACGTCTGCCCACAAATCCTTACCCTTGCATGGATTTCCACTGACATCACTGGAGTGTGGAGGTAATTGTCTGTGCAACCAGATTTATCTGCAGGTTATGGGCCAGAGTTGGTGTCTGCTGGGCTGTCTGGTTTGCTCTATTCATCTGGGAGACCTTTCTGTGTTGGAATTAAACTTCATTGCTCAGCCCCCAGAAATTTTCCCTTCTCATTCTTCTCCAACTGAATTTTTGCATGGAAAATGCCAAAGAGAGCAAGATCTTCTCAAAGTCATACTTTGTGAAGCAAGACTTTGGTCTTATCTGATGCCTGCTGAAGTGTTGCTATGGTTACATAAAAAGACATTTTCATGAACAAAAAGAGCTAAATTCAGATTTAAACTTAAAAAAAAAATATTGAAGAGAGATGATAAATGGTACAAATACTCTTTCAATACCTCGGCTTCACCATTTTTGTTAAAAGGCATCCCTGAAAGAAATTCTATTCCCATTGTTCCTTCCTGTGTTTGCAGCAAAGCAGTAAATCAGAATGTGCTACTTGAAAAGTTAGTTAGAGAAGTCCAAGATATTTGATAGCATTTGCAGAAATTTGGCTCTTTCCTAAATTATATACTGTATTTAAATATTTAAGAAAGAGAGATCCATGCCATGATATGCAATAATTTTAAGTAGTATAAAGAGAGAGAATGTATTTTAAGAAAATAATTCATTACGAATGTCATGAATTTGGAAAACGGTTTCCTAAATGACAAAATAATGCTTCAAGAAACCTTTTCTTTCATTTCTGCTTAAAAACCCCACAACCAAAAAAAACCTATTAAAAGCCACTCTTCAGGATTGCTTTCTTCTATTACTTGCAGACAGTGTCCTAATGAGAGAAAAGAGAATAGAAATATATGCCTTTGAAGATCTGACCAGTTTTACATTCCTGAGCATCTTGCTTATGATTTTAAAGGGCAGAAGGCTTCCACAGGACTTTCTTTGAACTCATCATTTCTCCTGTAGTGGAATATCACCAAGGAGTGTTTCTGTTTTCTTATTATGAATTTGATAATTTTAAGTAAGAAATAAGGGTTTAATAAAAATTATGGCTGCATTTTAGGAAGACAAAGAAAATTGCCAAGAGATAATTAAAATCTTGACTGTCCATGACCTCTATAGCACAGATCCCTTTAACAAGCACCTGGGTCAATCCAAATACTTGCCTGAATGCTACAGATTCTAGCATTCAGAGACACTGACTGACTCTTCACTGCCTCTCAGGAATCGTGCTGTGCAGACCACTTGGATGCAGGAAGGGGTACTGTGAAAGACATGAAGTTTGCCACTTGTTGATTGAGCAAACAGTACTTACACTTCTTTTGGCTCTGGTCCACATCCAGAGCACTCTGGGTGTGTAACTTTGACGGTTCATGCCCTAGCAGCTCTCTCCTTCTGGCACAGGCCTGGGTGAGTGCTGTTCTGCAAGTGCTGCTCTTCCTGTCTCACTCCCATCTGGCCAACAAGTTACAGAGACTCAGATTGCCAGATTACAACTGTGTGCTGTAAAAGTGTGGTTTTTACATTTAGGTTGCTTGGCCAAAGGTGTCTGTCATTCTCCAGTCACAATAACACTGAAAGGTTGAAAAAAGCAGAGAATAAAGGTGATGGTTATAATTGGCTGATGTAAGAGCTTTTCTATACTCCGGCAATGGTCACTTTTAATGGCAAAAAAGGCAATAAAAGTCTCAGTGACTGGAAAAATCACATGTAGAGGTAGACTCAAGCCACAGGATTCATGCTTGTGTTATATTTCAGTTCCTTACCATACAAATCTGAGAATGTTTAGCTCTGTGACTCATATCATGGTGAAGCAGAGAACCAAGACTTTCAGTTCACAGCACAGTAGTTCATGAGAAGATGAAAACCAGAGACTGATCTTTTCAGCAAAGAGACTTAATGAAAGTTACAGTGGTGCTGAGCAGGAAGGCATTGTGAAGGTGGAAATCTGTCTCTTCCACTCTGTTCCCACTCACATGGAAGAGCAAAACTGCCTCATGACATCAGATCTGACATGACTATATTGTCATGAGGCAGCACATCAAAGCAGCAGCTGTAGCTTCAGTCTGGTTTCCCCTCATGTTGTTTCTGATGTACACTGGGGGGTGGTGGGGGTGACCGAAGGCAGAAAAATATTAAATGCTAAGAGAAATGTGTGATATTTATTTAGGATATTCTAAGTGATGGTACCCCAGACCATATATTTTTTTTTTTTTTTTGCCACAGATGCCTATTTTCACTCAAATATTTTAAAATTAGTCGTTTTATCTTTGTCATCTTGCATATTGCTTCAGAGGAATTTCATAGGGCCTGCCTAGATCTAACATAAATCAAGATGCTTCATTTCAAAGTGTCACTGTAATACCAAGCAAGGCTGACTACTGAAAGAGAGTACAGTATATTATAATAAAAACCCAACCAAACATGGTAGATTCTCTGAGAAAATTTTAAATTGGGCTTGAATGGATATAAGCTCAGAGTACTTAGGGTGTTATTCAAAGTTGGCCACCCAAGTAAGAAGGAAATACTGAAAGGATGTGAACCAAAGTCCTTTTATTCCTTTCTCAACTAATTATCAAGTAAAGATAGGCTAATACAGAACAGATGCATGCATCTGTTCAAGTGCTAGAAGCAATGGCTTGTATGGCACATTTGAGAAGCTAAATAAGAGAGAAGCTTGATCTCAGTGTCTAAATACATGACTATACATGCCAAAAATCCAGAATTTTGAACAAAATTACTGAGACAAACAATTTAATTGTAAACATTATATCGTGTAAATAGACAAGAGAAAGAGAAGAAATGAAGAAAAGTGCAGAGAAGGGAAGGAAACCAAGATTCTCAGAAACACCAAGAAATGTAGCCAATGGCGTAAGTTAAATGGTAGTTTTGCCTGTTTTACATCTGACATTACAAACCCTTATGTAATATTGAATCATGCTTAAATCTAGTAAAATTGACTTTTGTTCCAAGTATAAAGCTATGGAATACTTAAATGTAAGCAAATTAGAAATCTGATTTATTAAGAGAGTGATTCTTGGTGTCTACTTTCTTCTACTTTCCACAGAGAGACCTCATTTCAAGGGGAATAAATAATGGACCAACCTAAACAGATTTAAAGCAGTATTATTTCCAGAAACAGAGACAAAAATTTTTTTTGTGCCCCTGAAGAGATCTTTTCCAAGCTAATGCATATAAATATAAGTGATTAGTTTTTTTCTTTTCTAGCAATTTGACTTACCTAACAGACTTTAGAACATAAAAATACTCCGGTAAGGACCAAAAACAAACAAAAAACCCCAGCAACAAAACAACCCCAAACCCACAAAGCCCCCCTAGAAATAGAAAATCCATTGCTTGAGGAAAATTAATTGATGCTGGAACTCAGATGAAGTAACATAAGCTACAAAGGAATCAAGAAGTCACTTCTCTCACTCTGGGTAAGAAAACCTCTCCGTGAAATTGTTTGTGCCTTGCAGTAGAAAATCAAGTCCTAGAAATTTCAAATCTTGTTTTAACATACATTTTACTTCAAGCACTCATAAAAGATTTCACTGGATTTCATTAGTGTCCGTGAAAGTATGAGGCCAATATTAGACTAACAGCACAATGTAAAAACAAAATCTGTCTTAAGAGTTTGAGAGCTGCAGCAAAGAAATGTAATTGAGTTTGGATGGCAGTATCACTTCAAAAAGAATTGTTTTCCAATATATATGGATTGTATCAATATTTATTTTAAAGCAAACAAATTTTCTGAACCCCAAATTTAGTTGCAAAGCTCTATCTTTTATTAAGACTGATTTGGGCAATTGCTGTTTTAAATGCCAGATGCATGGATCTTAACAATTTTAGTGCTTTTATCTGAAATAATGATTTATATAACTTAAGATAACATTGCAGTGACTTAATGTTTCCTATAAAAGTTTGATATACACATTACTTTTTCATGTCTACTATGCAGAGAGGACTACAAATAGAAAAAACCATTTTATTCAAATGAACATTATTCTCTCAGCAAAGGTTTCTTCCTACTTGCACAAATGGCAAAGTTGTGGAGAGTCCAGCAGCGTTAATCCAAGAGCCTGTGGTGTATAGACAAAAGCACCAAAGAGGGCCAAGGCAGCCAATGGTGAAGGTGTCTCCCTGGGGAAACAAAGGCATGAGTCCTTTCAGGTTGATAAGGAAATGGAAAGCTCATCTGCAACACTCTACCTAACACTTAGAGCAGAGCCTTCCCCAGGGCTTTTAAAAATAAACCTGTATAAACAAAAGTCAAAAGAGCTCCCCAACAGAAGGTACGTGTAGTCCTGCATGCGTGTTCCATATCATGGCAGGCAACTCTTTTGGACTTGTTTAAATTACCACAACTATTACAACTTTAAAGCTCTCAGAACGTGGTGCATGTGCTCCTAGAGCACGCACTGCACTGGGGCTGCCTTGTGTTTAGCTGTTCAGCTGTCTAGTTCTTGGAGCAAAATCAAGTCTGGGTAGAAAACAGGCTCTGAGCTATCCAGATAAAGGCAGTTCTGGACATGCAAGGAAGCAATGCGCAAGGTACAGAAGGAACTGTAATGTCAAACAAGAAGATTCCTAGGTGAAAACTGGCAGCACCTTCCACTCTGGTTTTCTTTTATTTTTAATAGAGTTTTTGCCTCAGAAGGCTGCCTTTCCAAGGTCTTTCTTGGTGCATTAAGCTAATCATTATACTTAAATTCTGAGGCACATGACCCTGAGGCCTCAGCACAATCATTAGGGCAGCACTTGAGGAAAGTGCAGCACCAAGAGAAGGAGCAGCAGTTTGGATCCCTGGCCTTGTTTCTGTTTTGCTGGTATGGTAAAGGTTTGGTCACCTGTGGTCCTGCCATCCAGCAGAATTCAGTCTTCCAGCCTCCTCCTGACAGCAGCAGGCTAAGGACTGAGCAACTCCTCCTAATGAATAAGTATTTCCTTTCTATTTCAAACTGAACTCTTATCTTTTAACCTGAGCACTTGAAAATTAATTGAATCCCCATCTGTTACAGGGTGATACAAGTTTACAACATTTTTGCATGGTTTTAAAAAATGCCTCCTAAACTGTGCTTGCACTTTTAAAACTAATATTTGATGTATGGGCATATGTAATACACAGCCGAAAGGGATAGAGCAGCTTACATTTATGAGATGACATTTTAGAAATTTTGATGTGCTATTATCATATTACTCTGAAGGAAATCTTGTGCATACTCAAATAGCTTTATGCAACTGGACCACACGAAGAGCCTAAAGTCCATTGTCATGCTTAAAGTTTGTTCATATTCAGAGCTGACCTCGCAGTGAAATTCAAAATCAGAAAGATTTAGAGAGCTTCGAACAGCCCTCATATGAATCACACAAGCCTCTCAAACTCTTAACAAGCGTTGCTTGTTCAGGAAGATAAAGTGTTTATTTAAAGCTGCATGTACATACATGAAAAATTCAGACCAAATTAAATATCCTATTTCATATCCTGCTTTGCTAATCAGTTATCTATCTTGGATGAAAATAACTGTTGATTTACTTGTTGAACTTTGCTTAAGACATTCCAGACTGAAGCTAATACCACGAGTAATACAAAATATGAAAGACAAAATAAGCAGACTTGAAAAAAAAAAGTGCTCAAGACTTTGCATTTGCTTCTCAAAATTAGTCACGCAGAAAGTGGTCTGATTCTCAAACCATGTTTTTCCTACTCCTAGCCAAATCAACAATTTGCATTATTCCTAGGGTTCAGCATGTGAAGCAGAGCACACAGATGTATGCCTGTCAGCTTTTCCAGTGCAACACACAAATATTTTCCTTCCACAGAGCTAGGTCCTTGACTCAGTGTCTTAGCAAGCAGACGTTATTCATTATAACACAACACAGATGTAATTCAGATTTCATTTACATTGCTCTCGTGCAATGAGTCAAGCTGCACATTTAGATGAACAGAATTCCATGTCCATAATGTGTTTTATGGAAAAGAATGGAAAATTACTGAGGTTTTTTAAGGGTTACAAAGATGGCTTTCACAGCATGCCTAACCTAACTGCACCTCATTTAAAGACCCTAATAAGGCTGTTTATATGTATTTCTAACACTACTGTGATACGTTGGTCACAATGTTTGAGATAAATTGTGTTACCCCACTCAGCCTTTGCTATCATTGTGCAAACACCAAGGTTATTTCCTTTCCCCTGCCTTAAGACCATGAAATAATCTGGGTAGGAAAATATTTTGGTTTTGCTTCTTTTGCCAAAGGCTTATAATAATGATGGATAAACTAAAAACAAGAGGAGAATTATTAGTGAATTATAAAGTATAAAAGCTAAATCAACCTTTGTTTGTTAGGTAAACTTCTTTATATCCAGCAGAAGACTGGGTTTACTAATGTTTGTATTACCCCTTGTGACTTCTATGGTATAACTATCATAAGCTTAAGGTATTTCCAGCCATGGCTTTGAGTAAAACTGGAACTTCAGCTCTATTAAAGTCAAAGTAAACACCACCCCTACCCTCTGCTATTATTTGGGTTTGATTCAATCTGCCTTTAATCAAGGTCTCCTTGAACTAAAAGACCTTAAGTAAAGTTGGAAAATGTGAATTAATTCACGAGGATTTGTGCCTAACATGACATCAGTATGTAACATAAAATAATTCACTTTCGGTGAATTTTATACCTTTTCTGTGCTTCCACTTGCAAGTATGAGGATCAACATTCCTATAATGAAAGATATAAAAGGAATAGGGTTTGAAAATGACACTCCAAAACAGTTCTGAGACGATAGACTACAGAACCCAGCAGCAACATTAAGATGTGCACAGCTGGGAGCAATGTGAGGCACAGCTGTTTCAGAAGGCACCAAAAGACTCATCACTTCTTTGGACATTAACTAAAGCTCCCTGAGCCTGGAGGCTCAAAGTACTGCATATCATCTGTAGAACAGCAACCACCACAGATGGTTAAGACTATCTGAGAGTCTTTGTGGTATGAAAGGCTCTTACTATTGCCAGCATGGAATTTGGAGGCAGCTTCAGCTGCGCTGCATCTCCCAAAAGCAGCTGCTTGCTCTCCACCTCCTGCCTGCGCTGAAGGTGACAGATCTGACTCTAAGCTGCCCCCAAAGCCTATTCCCACCCTCCAGCACACCAGGGCTCCCACAGTGCACAGAGCTCCCTGTGAGGTAGGTACAGTACCATGGAAAACCTCCCTACTATTTAAGACAAACTGCAATTTACATTCTGTTTCATGCAATACGGATTCATGGAATTTCAGGAGGGGTTGGAGGCCCAGAACAGTTCCATAAACACCATAACACTAAATTTTACTGGTCTGAAGCACAAAATAGGGATTTTTTTCTGGGTGAGTACCAGACAGTGTCAAGTGCTCTCTGGTACACCAGGTATCTCTCAGACTCAGTAACCATTGAGTAGCTACCTATACTCAGGCCAGAGGAAATGCAACCCTGAGGTAAAGCATTTTCACCTAAGTATCAAAGTTACTTCATTTAAACCATGGGGAATGATTGAAAATCTCCTTATGCCAAGGACAATAACTGAAAGCTAAAATATTAGAGTGGTTGTTCAAAATCGTTCTGGAGAGTGAAAACCTGCTGCAGGTTATCACCTTCAAGCACAAACAAATGTGAGCAATGTGTACAAGGTGCCAGATGTTCCCCTTCAGGTGTTCCAGGTGAGGGAAAGACAGGATTTCACCAAGTGCTCTTTACACCTGGAGGCTGAAGATGTTATTAATCATCTCAAGCACAGCATGTGCCACAAGTGGGAAGGACAGGTATTATTCTCAGGAGGGATTTGGGCGGCTCGTCCTGTCAGCAAGGATGTGGAAAGTGTGTAAGAAAATGGTAATTCTATTTAAGAGAGAGAGTAACTCAGATGTGGGGAAGCACCTGAGTTACAAATCCATATTTCACCATAATTATAGGCCAGTGAACAATATATGAAACTTCCTACTAAAACCCAGCTCATAAATGTAAGTGAATGGATAAAATAACCAAACCCACAACTAAACTTCTCCAAGGTTCACAATAAAATAGGTCAATCAGTGAATTTATTACTACTATTAAAAAACCCCCAAACTTTAAAAAATGTTATACCACTTTTCACCTAGAGGCACTCTATCCTACCTTCTCTACCTCTTTTAACCTATTAGAGTTAATATTGAAAGTTCTGGTTATCTAAACAGAGATAGTCATCCATAGGATGCTAAAACTGACTGCATGAAGTCCTTACATTTTGTCTTAAGTAAGCAAAAGGAAATTAACTCTTCAAGACATGGGATTTTTGCATTAAATTTCCGTATTTGAACAATGCTCAACACCATGACTGTCCAAGCTGCAGACAGTGTAATCCATGTAATTTGGTTGCATATATCTACTTGAATGTATGAAAAATAAATCCTGCACATCAAAACCCTGTGCTAATGCCCCTCAGGAGCTCAAATAGATTATCAATCCCATCTCCACTTGTATCTTAGAAGTCATTTCAATACTCAAAAATTGAGAAGTTAACAAAGGTCCATAACTGTAAGACCTGGCTAAATTAGCAGAGTCTTTGCATAAAATGTGCTTAGAAATCATTAGGAAAGAAAACTTAAGAGCTACATTTTCACAGACTAAGGTGTAACCTCTCAACACTCAAGGTTATTTTCAGAGGAAATATTTGATGTAACATTATTCTCCAGTCTTCCCTGGCAGATACTTTATAATGTAAGCCTCTAATCCAGCCTCATGGATTGGCAAGCAAATGTTAAGCATGCTGTTACCTTTTGAGGTTTAACCTATAGGGCCTAGTAGAAAGAATTTTTGTGTCCTTCAGGACTGTTTATCTTTCGTCAGACATCTGTAAACATGAAAAAGTGATGGCAGAAGTTCCAAACCTAGACTGTGTTTACTTTTCCTTCTGCAACTAATCAGTCTATAGATTAGTCATAAACTGTTGGGGATCTTCTGTCACTCCAGAAATCTGCATGTCCTGGAATGTCTTTGGTAGATTTTTATTTGTAAAAATTACCCAGCTTAAGATTTCTGAATTTTTACTTACTGAACTAATGTGGGTTAAATGGCAGCCATCTGCCTTTTTGTAGGAGGTTGCCTTTTCATCCCATTCATGAAGATATATTGCCCTCCTGTTGTACTCTTGCAGAAACTATATTTGGCCAATGGGTCACAGCTAAACACTCTATTCAAGATACAAAAAACCAGGGAAAAATATCCTTCCATCATACAACAAAACTTCTGTATCAGATCAGAACTCCAACTGTTCTGATTTCCATCTCCCATACTTGCTGGTGTCACTTGCTTCCAAGAAAAGCATAAAGAATTCTTGCAGAGCAGCTACAGAATAACAAACCATCAAATTAATCTCTCCTCTTGATTTGACATTGCCAAAGCTTTGTTTGTATACAACTGTATATAATTCCTTCCAAACCTTGTTTCTTGTTGTGCTGTATTGTAAATGTTTTGATAGCTGTGCTTTACTTCCAAGACTATCAGTTATAGTCTGTGAAAAGTTTATCATCCTTCAGTAGGTTTTTTTCTTCCTGAAATTTTTAAGAAGAATGTTTTGGGAAGCAAATAAAATTTAAATTCAGCATATCAAAAACTGTCTATGAGAAAATGTCATTAGTAGTCCTTCCTGCACGCATATATAGCTGAACAGAATGGAAGTGGGTACTCCAATTTTGAACGCTGCATGTTACTACATTTAGCAGAGTAATTAATTAATTAAGAGCCTACATTCAGCAATTTATATACAATCAGTCTTTCAATGTGTTTCTAGAATACTTAGAGCATTAACACTTTAACAGTAGAAAGGGGAAAAATATGAATATTTTTATTTTTTGATTATATCAGATGATTCTCTGTAATAACATAACATTAAACTACCCACTAAAAGTCACAGGTATCCTTTCAACTGTTTCCCTTTTATTGCAACAAGCAGAGCTAACATATTGGTTTTAACTCCACTATAGTCATCCACCTCAGTTATATTTCAGTGGGCACTCTAAAGAGAGCTCCCTCCTGCCACTTACACTAAAGATGTTGGGCTCTGTGGTGTCATTTTTAACCTAGTTATATGTAAAAATTCTTATTTTCTCAGTTGCAATACTCTTTTACATGGACTTTGTGTTGGAGAGTGAGTAAATTTGGTATACAGGCATGCCAAACACCTTAAAATTTCTTGAAAGAAAAATCAATTCTTTCCAATTCCCCTGCATTGAATAAATTTATGTACCAAGTGAAGGGATAAAAAAAAATAATTAGCTGCAAAGTACAATAGTGTATGTCTACATTTCCATGTAAAAGTGAAGCACACACTGACTCAGCTAATGTGCTTTTTGGAGTATCATCCAAAAGAATTGATTAAAGCTCTCAGAACTACACACCCACATCTTTCAAACAGACTCCTTACCTAAAAGTTTTACCATTAATTTTGGTCAAAGAAATGTTTGGGCCAAGGACTCACACAGCAGGCAGATAATTTGATACATGAGAGAAAGGAAAGGGTGTGATATTCACAGCAGAATATCCTCTCCCAGAACTGCAGACCTCAAAGGGAAAGGACCTTGAGCTCCTGATAATCACCTTGGGTCTGATCTGAATGAGCCTCACAGCTTAAAATTGTTAGAAGCTGCAAAAACATACGGACAGACATATTAAAGAGACACTGTACACCGAGACCTTGACATTTTTGTGGACCGTGTTGCAAACCTTTACTATTTTAAGATAAAAACTAATTAAATTTCGGATGGGTTTTCCTGCATTCAGAAAGAAATCTGAATCATCTGAAGTAGTTAGAGACAGGAATGCAGTGAAGAGGGTGACTCACTGCAATGCCATAATGGTTAGCAACTGTCATTTTGGAGCTCTGAAGATCCCAGTGATAGGAATCTGAGTGCTACTTGGTTTTTCTTTCAACATAAACAGATGGGACACAATACAACATGCTTGAATTTACTCTTGTGAAATCACAGTTTCTCTCCTTAGAAACCTTTTTCCATTGGACGAGTTTTCTTTCTGTTCACATGCTTTGGCCTTTTTTTTAGGTTGGTTCATTGAATTTTTAATTTTTTTTTCATCAAATTCCACTTATTTTCCTCATTAATACTACAATGCTTTAAACAACCTACTGATCTTCTAACCTGGTCTCTACTTATTTGTTTTTGTTTTTTGGTTTGTTTTTTTTTTTTGCCATCCTCCTTAGGTTAAAATGAAGCTTTAAGGAAAGAGTTTAGAAAAGCAAGGAATATACAAAAGAGCCCACAAGAAACAAAGAAACAAAGTCCCACTTTAATCATGGTAGCCACAGAAACCAAGAGTATGCAAAGTAGAGACTGGAGAGGAGCAAGTTCTATTCCTTTTTTCTCCCCTAGTGATTCTTGGAGGTTCTACATTTGAGATGTCCCTTCTCCTATTTCTAAAGTTTAACATTCACACCCTCTTCTCAATCTCTGAAAAAACCCCCTCTTATTTCACAGAAAACTATTGTACACTCCTCATTTCAGAGTAAAACTTCTCCCTTCCACAAGTGTGAACAGTACTTAGGTGGCCTGCCAGAAAAGTTCTAAGTGAAGTAGATTTGCATCCACTAGTAAAAAGGAAAAAACACTCATAATAACTTGGTGATCACTTTCTATTTTCTTTAGTGAACTTGTTCTCCTTCAAGTCCAAAGAATATTTATTTATCTACATAATTTGCTCTAAGCTATGATTGCTGCCACAGTAGATCATGAGATCTTTCATCTCCAAAAGAAAAGCAGATGAATTCTGAACAGTTTCTGCCTTGCCATGTGACACAGAAATTGTTTTTCTCAAGAATTCTAAGATATTATTTTTATGATTAAACAAAAAACCTCACCTTTTAAAAATTATTATTCATGGTATTGAGCATTCTTGATAGTCTCCAAATTTACCTAACAAAAAACTGGGATTCCTGATAGAATTTTCAAAACAAATTTTATCCAATGATTACATAAAATGACTGAAAGTTAAACATGAGGGTGGAATGAATCACCCACACTGGCCAATGGGTTAATTCCATTGACCACAGGGGAGTAGGATATACTCTAAAAATCGGCTTTTTAGGAAAAAAAGAATTTAGTTTATGAGAAGATTAATTAGATTTTAGAATAAAATGAATGGATAGAAGGGATAACTTCCTCTTCTAAAAAGGCAGATATTCTCCTTTACATGTGAATGCTTCTTGGTGAAAATGGTTAAATACATTTCCATGAATAAATTATGGCCTCACTGAAGCAGTAGATGAGATGTAAAAAAAACAAACAACTGAGTCCCTATGGACAGATAAATGTTTATATTGCAGAAAAACTGCATGTCTGGTACAGTAGTATTTCCTTATCAAGTTGAGATTGGTAAATTGTTGCTTCATTTTGTGATATTTTTATCCCCTCCCATGTTTCCTCCTGTTTGACTTTGTCTTCTAGAAACTGTAGCTACATTGCCCATTTTAAGATCATGTTAAGTCACCCAAAACTGACAGGACTTAAGCATAACTATTCTGTATAGCTACACTCTCAATTCCAAATATTTCTAATTTTAGATTTTAAAAATAGTGCCATTGCTCATAGCACTGATGTTTTACAGAAGAACCTTTCAAGTGAAGTAGATTTTTACAATTAACATGAATTAACAGGAACAATTACGCCCTCTAAACTCATTTGTGGAACGGCCCCTAGTGGAAAACAAGAATTAGAATGCATGACTATATTAAACAAGAATTCCCATTTAGCCTTGTTTTGCTCCGCCTATTTTAGGACTTATCTATTTTTATAGCTGTTTAAAAATAAACACCACTTGTTTACTATAATAGAGGAAAAAAATAGAGCAACCAAAATAAAACAAAGATAATATAAAGGCTGGACAGTTTGTATGTAAAAGGGTAACTCTGGCACGCCAACATCTGTAGAGTTGGATTTTCTTTTCCAAATTCCAACTGGCTGTGCTGGAGAAGTGTATCAATGTAGCATCTTACAGAGGATTACTCAGAGCCATGGAAATCACACCAGGCAGGACAGAACCAACCAACCATCCATCCATCAGATATTTGCACTCTGGATCTCTACTCATGTAGATCATATTATCTACTTATATATCAACCTCTGGTTGCTTTTTATACTTGTAGAGGTTTCTGTAATTCAGGCTGCCCAGTAGACAGCTGGGATTTGAGTTTTCTTTTCCTTCACTTAATTTCTAAGCATCACTGGCTGCATTCTCATCAGCTTTTGTGATTAGAGGGACCAGGATTGGTCTCTGGTTTGGCCAAAGTACTCAGGTTTCTTTCTTTGCACACATATTGCTTTTTTGGCCCCCTCTTTCCATTCAAGTGTTATAGACCACTTAGACTCCAAAATCTTATATTGTAGCTTCATGATGAAAAGTTTAATGCTCTGTGATTATTACTGTAATTTTATTTTACTACTATTTATGCAATTTCTTTTTTTTTTTGGTAGCAATTTGCAACTGTGAGTATGACAAGATTTCTGCATATCCAAATGTCTGCAGAAAACAAGAGGACTGTGTGGGGGAGGAAGGCCTGAATTCCAAAGACAAGTACCACAACAAATAAAATGGGAAAAGAGGCTGTAAACATCTCGTTTTCCCTTGGTTCATGCCTGCACAGCACTTATGTATAATGCTAATATGAATCATGTTAATGCATATGTGTTTGTAAGACCAGCCCTTTGGAAAAATGCAACATTCCTAATGGTCTGTTATGTGAAATGAGCTCACCACAAAAATACTTCAGCTGCTTTTAGCTTAGGGAGGAATGGCCAGAGCATGGCTTTGATAAGATAGTTCTGAAAAGATGACTAATCACCACCAATCTTTATTCTTAGTTGGATTAAATGAGTTGCTACCTGCTTCCAGCCCTTCCTGAGCTCAAGAACTCTTTTTTCACTTAAGGTTTGGGACTTTCCACAGATATCACAGATCCATTACATTTGCATTATTTTTCCTTTCTTGCATGCCAAATAAATGGAAATTTGGACTCATATTTATATACTACCTCCCTCAGCTGTCATTTATGAATCTTTTTAAAAAGACCTGTGTATGTTTATTTTGAAATCATTATTTTCTTCTAAACTCTCATTAGGCTTTCCCTCAGATCAATGTATCGTAATTTTAATTTTTGTCAAAGCTATGCCAGTTTGATCATCCTTTAGAAAATTCATGTCGCTGTAACTTCTTTGACCATTTTTTTACAAACTTAGATTGTGGTAAGTGTTGAAAACCTAACCCATTCCACCACTTTTGTTTCCTGTCATTTGATGAACTTGCATAAGGAGTCGCTACAGATTGTATTTACCCATGTTCCCATTTAGTCTGAAGATTGTCATTCTAGTATCATTTACTTATTTTTACACCCGCTTGCCCTTCACTCTGTGTCCCCTCAGCACTGTCTATATTCTACACTTGCACAAAGATTGTGAGGCCTGCCAAAGTCTGAACGAGAAGGCAATGACATTAGCCTTCTACGTCTATGATTCTTTGGGAAAGTTGAGAAATTCTGTTTATTTTAATCACAGCTGTTTAATTCTGATATAGGATCAAACAGCTACTCAGAGTGACAGACGCGTAGAGAAGACATGTACCTGCAGGTACCTGTATCCATCTGACTGGCTGTCCTGGTCATGGCTGCACAGTTCTGCTGCCTCTCAACTCTCCAGACCCTTGCTGACAAGGCACGAGCCTTTCTTGACTTAGTTCAACATGCAACCAGCTTGTGAGAAATCTCAGAGGAGGGATTTCTTGGAATTCGGGATGAGAGTAGAAGCGCAGCAGCCAAGAGTCAGACTGACCTAGCTTTCAAAACCTTGCATTTTACATGTGAAGAGGCTGTGTGAGGTCAGCCCTGTGCTGTCTGTCAGCTGGAAGTGAAGCACCACCAACCCACAAAGTGAACAGATCTCGTGGGTGCTCCATATCTAGCTCTGTATAAACCCAAAATGATTCCGTTTAAGTCACTTGTAGTTTTTAATTTTTATTTCATAATACGTTCTGCATCCCATAAATAGTGCTCCTACCATTTATAATGTGTCGCAACAGAACTCTGCAGACAGAATTTTAAGCAAGAGAAGATTTTGCTGCTTGTGGTATTTTGCAATCTCCACTAACTTTAATGACATTGTATTGTTTCTTAGCAGCATTTGAGTTATGTAGAGAATGCATTTCTGCATCTTATTCCTATTTTATCACAAGCAGACAGTGGATGCAAAAGGCACTCTCTCTTGACCAGGGAATTAATTGTTATTGATGAACTACTGGGGGAAGCCAAATTCAGGGCTGGATTATTCTCAGAAGTACTTAGCCAGCCTTTTTTTCTTTCATTCCTTAAATGTCTCAAATCTTCCGTCACTTTCTGATGATTATTCCACCATCACTAAAAGAACTCAAACCAGTGCTCTGAAAGGCTACAAAAATCAGAAGTGTTTGATTTCATCCTGAGATAAATAATTGATTATGGGTGCTCACAGTACTTCCATAGCACTCATTTTATCCTTTGAGCTACCACAAAAGAATTTTCAAATTTTGGGGTTTGGCTGACCTTGTGAAGTTTAAAAGTTGATCCCATTTCTCCTCTCGTCATCCCTTTGACAAACTGCTCTCCAAGAAGCATAGTAATGGAGTGATAATGCCAAGGAGGCAATCAAGAAAGTACAGTAGAATTTTTCCAAACCAGCACAAACCAAACTAATCTGGAAATGAAGCTAGTTTAAATTAAAGAAATTTTTCTTCCATGCAGCTGTGTTAGGGTAGAGGGTCACATTTTTGTAAAAAAACTCTTTGTGCATAAATCCCAGCTTTGTCAAGCATCTCCAGCCTACAAACATCAACACCATAAACATGAAAAATTAACTCAGTGAACATCAAAAGTGTATATTTAATTTTCTTAACAGTTTTTCAAATTCTTTCTCCATCCAGATCTTCTCAGAGAACAAGCAAGCTTTTTAAAAACAAAACTCTCTTCTGAATCTAAGATTTTCTCTTTTATCAAGTTAAAACAACAGAAAACTCCCCATGTCCTCAGCTAAAGTCAAGTTTAAAGGCCAGTCTGAAACACATTTCCTTCCATGGTGCTCTTCACACTGATGCTTTAGTTTCTAAGGGCTGTCTGGAGATATTTTCTCCTGTTTCAGAGAAACAGGATTTCACACGTTATGTCTGTGTGGTATTTGCTTTGCATTTTGAAGTGAGGCCTGACTAAAGCCAAAGAGAATTCCATCAGAACTGTTCTAGCAATGCACAGCATTGCTGTGCTGCCCTTTGCCAAACTGAAGCCAGCCGTGCTGACCACTGGAGAACATTTGCAGGCTGATCTCTGCTCTGGGGAAGTAAGAGCACTCCTCCCACCTGTGCCAGGACAAAATGCAGGAGTGAGCAAGGGCCTCGCTGCAAACCCTCATCCAGGGTCACCCAGGCCACAGCTCTGCCTGCTTTCCTTGCAGAGCTGAAGAGGGGGACAGCTCCCACAGGGAGTGGTGAGGAAAAAAGTGGTGGTCAAAGGTTAGTGTCTGGAACTCTTCTCAATGTGATGTGGCTGCACAGAAGTTTTACAGAGCTTCCTTGGCAAAGGCCAGGCAGCTCTGCTCACATCCACTCCTTCCCTTAGTTAGGGCTTATTTTGACTTTTTTCTGATGAGCTATAAGAGTGACTTACAATATCAGTTTTCAGCTTACAGTCAAAGTAGGATAATTCAAAGAGCAACTACCAGCAGTTTTACTTTATACTGGCCCACATCTAATCACTTTGTCATAGCAATCCACCAGAAATGTTTCAGCCAAGAACTTCAGGCCCAAACCTGTTGGCTTAAGCTACTTCAAAGGTTATTTACACTTGTTTTTAGACAATGGCTACTGAAAAAACTTGTGCTTCCTAACATGATTGTTCTTTGAAAATATACTCCAGCCTGCATCACGTTTGCACTGAGTTCCAATGGATTGATTAATAGGTGGTGAGTGATGCCTGGCCACAGCAGCCAATGGCTGTGCAGAGCTGCGAGTTAAACTTGAAGGGTCTTGTTAAACAGAATTTTAATCATTAGCCAACTCTCTCAGAAGCTTTAATTTACATAAATTAGAATTATCCATATAGCACTGCACAGTTTCTTGAACACTTAACTCGTTATATCAAGGATATTTTCCTGATGATGTAGCAGTGGAAAGTGCAATGCATTTACGATGCTGAGGCAGAAGTAGAGGTACTGCCCTGAACACAGGCTCACAAACACGTACACACACCTCAGACCACACTGGCAGCATCATCTTGATCACATTTGCACCCGGGGTGTCACCACACAGTTCCACTCTTGGAAGTTTGTATAGTTCTAGCTACTTAAGTAGAAATCATCCAAGACCAATCTCTCTCACACTAGCGTGGAAGCATAATAAGGAGCAATCTTGGATAAAACACTTTTTTCACTTCTGAAAACAATGCAAAGGAGAGGAATAATGCTTATTCTTTGAAAGGCCTTCATGTCACCAGACTAAGGAACAAAGCCTGGAAATTTGACAGGACATGGACTAACATATTTCGCTTTTCTTGTGAAAACCCACCATAGCTTGCTGAACACAGAAACATTTCAAACACTAAGGCTGCACATGCTTATTAGGGTTTGCTTCGTTGTCATTACTCCAGAGACTCCATCTGTTCTGGAATCTGGCCAAGGATTCAATAGGGATGCTCTGCAACCACTGGAGCTGTGGGTTGCACTGGTCTCTGCGAAGTCATGGCACTGAAATTAGATTCTTTCACTCCCGTATTTTCAGTTATTCATATTAGTCATTGAACTGCTATTCCAAATAATTTGTTATAATCCTTATTAAACCGTTATCAACGCCTTTGCAAGCAACATGGTGCTCAGCATGGCCTGATTAATCTTAATCTGTGCAAAGTCTAATGAGGAGCGTTCCCATGTGCTTGAAAGTCCCTGTTGCACCATGAAAACATGAACTACTGAAAACATAAGCGTGGCCCTTGACGGTTCTGTGCTCTCTTCTTCAGGAAAGCAGGGGAAGATTTACAGAGGCCATCTGGACCTAGTTTTGCTCTTATCAACAGCAGAGGCTTGTGGGATGTTTTTTTTTCTTTCTTTCTTTCTTTCCAGTTCTCTCTGAGTGACTCATCCACAAATGTTGTTTAGCCACAGCTTTTTGTCTTTGCCAGAATGTGTTTCCATTGAGCACTGCATGAATGGGGGGGCAGTGGGATGGAAGAAGAGCTTAATTTCTTCTCCAGCAAAAAACTTCGCTGTTTTAATGATAGTTATATCAAAACACCTTCATTTAGCTCTTCTAAATAACATTTGCCCAGGTTTCAAAAGCCGTGGAGATCATTCAGGAAATACAGAAATGTGTCAAGAAAGAATTAGGTCAAGCAAAGTTACTTAAGTAACAGGGACTTCACTTTACTGAGAAATTTTTTTTGGGAGAATTCATTAGGAAAAAGGAGTGGATACATTTTTAAATTCCAATGCCTTGATGAGGTCACACTTGAGGAGAGTCACAGGAAGAAAGTTTTGGATGAAAATGCACAGGAAAGGAAGGAGAATTTAAAAATTAAATAAAAAGTGACCAAGTTGAAGTTAGAAGGCATTTGCTCAGTAGAAAATACTAAATACTAAATAGTATTAATGGAAAAAGTTTCCTATCCTCACACACAGGAAGTCAAAATGGCTCTTCATCTATGGATGATCCAATTTCAGTCTCTTCTCAAGGCTGAAGCATCTCCATAGTAAATAAAATAGCTTTTGCAAAAATAACAGTAAAGAGGTAGAAGATGGGAAAAAAAATTAAGGCAATTTATGCTGTATCTCATGTAGGACCTACATAAAAGGCTAGAAACATACTCTAAATGATCACCAAAACAGTTACTACGGAAAACATTGCAAGGGAAGGAAAGTTTGAAGCACTTAAGAATTTTCTTAGTGAGAGATGAAGAAATCACTCATTCCTACAATGTATCATTTTGGTTTGTTCTGAAAATGGGGCCATTCATGTGCAGAGACAGGATGTAGCACCCTCAGCAGAGGTTTATTCAGGGTAAATCCCTCAGCTACCAATGTCTGACTATACTGTTAGAGCAGCAAACTACCCAGGGAGCACTGTGAGTAATTCCACACAGCTGAACAGTTGATCCAAAACTTGTATTGTTTGCATTTAAAAAAAAAATTAATAAAAATCCCACAGGACATACAAGATTTTTCTTGCCAAGCTTGACAGCAAACACAAGTCAATGCTACCTGGCCAAGATATTCCAAACTGCCTGATCATTTCAGTTTTCAAAGCTGACGTGAAAGAAAGACATAATTTACAGGAGCTGCTTCTTACCCATATTCTTAAGATCAAATTGCATAAGACATGAACTTAATTTTCCTTTTTTCCTGTACTTTCACAAACGCACACAACACACCACACCACAAAAAACCCAACCCAACCAACCAGCCAAAAAACGGCAACCAAAAAACCCAACAAAAACATGCCTGAATGCTTTGCAGCAGTCATTGAACTATTTTGGAGAAAACTGGAATTAAGTCAGCCATTTGATTCAGAAGTTTGAAAATTAACACCTTTCTGAACAATTCCCACTACTATTACCATAACATTTGCATTGTGATATAAAACATAATATTTATGAGAGAAAAATCACTCTACAGGGTAAAGTAGAATTCTTTTTATCCAGATATCCCTGTAGTTGACGTTTTTGTGCTTCTAAAGGGAGTTTCCAACTAACAGATGGCAATAATTTAATAACAGGCATGTGACTGGGCAGATGAAAGGAACTGTATCTGCAGTTGACAAAGGATCCTATGAAACTACAACTTCTGTGCCTGGGAAGACCTCTGCCCTGCACCAGCCCTGCTTGCCTGACTGTCCCTGCTGTCAGTCACTTTGTGTCATCACAAGGACCTCATTTAGCTTGGCATGTACTGGGGACACGTCTTGGAAGCTCTCGAGAGCTGCCTGTTCCTCTTGGCAAACTTTATGCTACCACTACCACCAAAATAAGAAACATGCTGTTTAAATTACATACACACAGAGAAAAATTGGTGGGACTGAACTGATCACTCTGCTGGGAGTAGGTCTGAGAACACAGTTTTGGAGACAAGGGCTTTACTGGTGACTGAACCTCTGGGAACTGCAAAGTGGTCTGCACAGAGAAGTGCTGTTCAGGAGAAGTGTTGCATTTTTTGAGATTATGAGGTCCCTTTAAATTAATTAGGACCGAACCCACTGACACTGGAAGGGTCAGAACCCTCTCTGGCTGTAGCAGCTGTTCCTAGGAATGACTTGTTATTCTGTATCAGCTGCGTGATGACTCTGCCTGGGTCACACGTTTTTCGAGTCCAAGGGCTCTGGCCTAAACACTGCAGCTGGCTTTGAGAACACTTCATCTTCTACCGCAATCACAGAGAAGGAAAATTGTCCTCACTTTGGCTGATGCCTGTAAAACGTTGGTTCCAGATAACTTCCCTTGCTTGGATAAAAAATTGTGCTTTGCTTTTACAAAATTTGTTTAGAGATGTACAAAATTTGTCAGGAAAAAACCACAATATCCTGCAGCTCTATTTGTACACAGCATCACTTTGAGGCCTCTCTCATTTTGGGACACGGATCTCATGCAGGCATGGACAGGCTGCGTGAGTATCCATAGGTACACAGAATTCACCTCAGGCATTTTCAGGAGATAAAACTCCAGTCGTGGTGAAAAGGCACAAAAAGATAGTATTGCTCACCCCCTGTGGTGGCCAAATGCACGGAGATGGTTGAATTGTTTTAGTTTCTCCCTTTTTCCATAATTCATCTTCTCTACTTCTGACATCTCCATCCACATTTTTCTGGAGAGATTTTCTTTTTTATTTATTATATATACTATTGTTCTATAGAAAGATTATGATTAGATTTGTCATTCTTACAAAATCATATATTTTAGTATAATTTTAGATGACCTATATTTACATAGCCTTTTTTAAATTGTACGAGTAATGTGCAAACATTTTAAAAAAAAATTGTTTCCCTGCTTTGTTTGGCTGCTTTGTAAGGAATATTTGTCAGTATTTTTTGACATGAAGTGTTACAGTGAGGCCACATTTTCCTTTTAGAAAATGTTATTTTCAGACCAGTTTTGATCATATTCTACAGATGAGGTTTATATAACTACACTATTCATTTTAGAGGTAGGTAAACAAGAAAGTTGAAGCTCACTTTGTCTACCCATGCCAGATATAGTAGTAAAATATTTTATATGTGCATACCAGTGATATGTTTTTGACAGAATGGTTCCTCAAAGAAAGAGAATCTGCTTTGGCCTTTGAGCAAGAGCTACATTAAGGGGTTTCAGAGATTTTCTTTTCACTGATTGACTCATCAGAAAACCACCACTCCATCTGACTGACCAGCCAATATAAAGGAAACTGTTTTGTTTTTTTTAAATCTAACATAACCTTTTCCATAAAACAGTACTAAATTATTTAAGTCCCAATAAACAATGATACTTAAGGTGCTTCTCTCTATATGTTCCTGATGAGAACCACTGCAAAGTCTCCTGCATCTGAAACACAAACTCCAACTGCTTCCATTGCTGCTGCTGACTCACCATGGAATGGCCCCAAGAGGAACAACTGAAACACAGGGAATCAGGAATGGGCAGGGCAATCAGGAAAGATCACTGTCAGGATGTGATTCCTGTACTCCGTGTACTCTCACATTAAAAGGAAGACAATATTTTACTAGCTGCAAGTACCTTGCCAACAGATCCTTTGTAACATTTTGTGGTACTGCTTAGAAAACTTCTTGACTACAAAGCTTGTGCTTTATCCCACAGGCATAAATCCTAAGGCCTCAGGCAAGTATTTGCTGGTTTTGGCAAACTTGTAGTGGTTTGAAACAAGAGGTTCACAAAGCTGTCTTCTGAGATTCAGAACATGTTTGAAAATGCAACCAGCTGATTAATTGGCAAGTATCCTCCCTGCACAGGCTGTTCTTCTGGATGAAAGTCAGCCACTGTGCCAAATCCCACCCAAGGCATGTCCTGCAAGGGTGCTCCATCCTCCCACTGTGTTCTCAGCCATCACTTGACCACCATCATTTGGTGTCTGCACAAAACAGTCAGAAAGGCTGCAGTTGCATCACTCTTCAATGACCTCTCCAGTATACAAGAATATTGGAGAAAAAGAAATTAAATTCTCTTGGTTTAAAACATATTGGTAATGGTTATCAGCACATTCTTAAATCTGCTCATTGTAGCTGAACCTAAGAAATCAGACAATTATTTGTGCTTATTATTCCCACAGTGATGAAATTCTGCAGACCTTCGATTACTGGGCTAGATCCAATTTAGGCAAATCATAACCAGCAGAGTGTTATCACCAGAGATGGACACAATGACTTCTTCATGTTGTCACTCCATGCAGGAGATGGAGCATCAGGTTCACCCTGGTGAATATAAATATCTTCTCCTGTGGTCCACTGCCCAGCCCAGTGAAGAAACAGACATAAAATCTATGTGTGCATTTTATGTAGGGATGCAGATTTTTGTGGCTTAGGAGGAGCAGAGAATTTGTGGGGTAAAGTGGCTTTATATTTAAATTTATATTTAATCCCTGAAGATTTTCAAAATTCAGAAAAAACTACGACTTAGTTCCAAAACTAGATGTTTAAAAATACAAATAAAAATTAATTACATCTTAATTTAGAAAGGAAATTCACAAATATACACATTTTCCTCTTTAACTTTGCCCATATTTAGGGCTCCAGGTCATTAGATTATTTAGGACCACATTGCTGTGGCTTGAAAATGTACAAGTACAGATCTTAGAAGAAAAAGAGGGTGATGACATAGGAGAATGGATAACATCGTACCATATTCTGAGACCTTCAAAGAAATAAAATTTTAAGTGCTGAACCTTACATGAGTAAAAATTGCTGCTGGCACAGACAGAACACAAGAAGTGAAATACCAATACCATCCTGAAGACTCACAGCATAGATTAATTTAACTGAGGATTCCAATGTAAGTGAACAATATCAGTTTGGAAAAAATACTGCAATGTCCATTCTGCACAAATCTGAGACACAGAAACCACTCAAATCTCCCCAAATATTTCAATTATATCTTTTTCTTCAACAATCCTTTTGTTTTGTTTCTTGGAGAATGCATCCCCTACAGTAACTGCACAATTAGAAGGTGCTTTCAAGATCTTTTGGAAAACTGTGTTAATTTGAANAAAAAAAAAAAAAAAAAAAAGAAATACAGTGCAGTTATTACATTGCAGACAGCCCATTACATCAAAAGGGAAAGTCTGAAGCAAGGAGGTGAATTCCCTAAAGAGTTACTGGAAAACACACAAGCCAGCCATATGCCCATTTGGGATGTGCAAGGGTTTGCAGTGCTTTCACTGCCAGAAAGGGAGTATCTGACAGAACGAATGAGGTGTTCCCTAGCAAAGACAACCACAGTTAATCACTAAAATATTTTCCTGACTATGAAATAATAATGTGGTTTTAAAATATCCAGCTGATAATGGTAATAACAGCTTTCTATTTGGGATATGCAGGTTTTTCATGGGAACAAGCAGAATAATTCTGCATAGATCTTTAACTTTATAGTGCAGATATATATTTATATATAAATATATATAGCAGCTTCACAGGAATACATAAACATTGCTTAAAATTTTTGGAAAAATGATCCATATTTAAGATCCTGTAAGTTCACAAGAAGATGTCAAAAGATATCTTGACTGGGCAAAAATTTTTCTACATCATGGTTTGAGCAAACAGAATGTGCTGCCTTCAGACACAGAAGGCATAAAACTCCTAATAGCAATTTAGTCTTTTACACACTCAATACCACCCCAGTTGTATCTTGTTATTCCTCTTATTGGCATCCTTGCCATTTGCCTTCTGTTCCTTTCCTTTTCCATCTCCAAAGTCTGACCTGGCCCTAATGGTTTTAGCGAGAGCTTTGCCACTGAATTCAGTAACCACCTGTTTTTTCTCTTTAGAATCCTTAAGAATTTTAGCAACATCTTTTAGTACTACTGTTTCTAGTAACTTTTATGGCCCATCTTACATTTCCCATTCCCAAGATCATAATTCTGGTGCAATCAAGGGATCTTCCCCCTTTCTCTTTCCCTGCACACTGTACATATTCTTCAATCTTCACACATTTCCCACTGTCTTAACTGTGTCAATCTCAGCCCATTTGGAGCTATCTTTCTCTCTGATAATAGATGATTTTTCTCTGTCTCACTAAAAGGCTTTGCAGAATGTCCAACGTGCAACTAATAACTTGTTTTTCTGTCTCAACATTGCTGACATTTGTCTTTGTCTAAATCCATCTCCCTAATGTGTTTGAGATTCAGAGTTAAGCTCCTTCTGCTTGTTTACAGAGCAGGTGGAACATGTGGCTTTTTCATCACAGCATTTATTAAATCCTTACATTAATCTAGCAGTTTACAATTCCAGGTTGTTTACATTTCACATTAACCATCTTATTTGACGTGGGTTTTTTTTAAAGTCTTTATTGTTTTTGCTTAATCTGGTCTTTATTTTGGCAGCTCTTCTATAAAAACTCATTGCAAGGTACTGTGAAATTTTGCTTGGTTTTGACTGTGTCTCTGCAGCTCAGCATCCCATTGGATACATTCATAGGAATTATTATGGGATTGCTGAGGAGCTTCATTCTCTTAAACATAACCCCCTTCCCTGAGGTAACATTGTGCTCTTTTACCATGTCTTAATTATGCACCACTTAGTCTTTATTTCTGACTGCTGAAAATGACCTGTCTGATAAATACTGGAAGGATACAGGAAAAAAGATAACATGCAAGTCTTCCTGTTTCTTTCCCCATGTTAATTCTCACATTCAATCCCTTGGGGAATACTGAGGTTTCTTTCTATTTATGTTGTCATCTGCTGGGAACAAAGGACAGTTATATCTGCTATTTAGAAAAGTCAATAAATTTATGAAACTGAAGAATTAAATCTTCTATCCATTTATCCCATGATGGTTTCAGCTCTCCACAAAGCCCACAGGAATAGCTGGTGTATTTTCCCAGTGAAACCCTGGGCTTTGAAGTCTTGAACTTGGCTTTTATTTTAGGGCTGCAGAACATCATTTTACGTTTGTTCAAACAAATTCTAAAGTGTTTACCGTCTTGGCAACCTTTCCCTCAGAAGAGCTATTTTCAGAATGGGTGACTTAAGTTTAGATGCATTAAAAAATAAAAATTAAAAAAACTAAGGATAAACCTGCTCTTTCTGCAATGCTTGACTAATTTGTAGCTGATATATTTCTTGACGAAAACCATAGTTTGCTTGATGTTAAAGACAACACTTCTACAGGAAATTAAATTTAATATTTTCAACAAAATTGGAGCTAGGTGAAAGACCCTGGGCATTCCTAAAAAACACAGGAGGAGGAGGAACCATATACTCAATACTTCCAGCATGGAACAAGACAAGCTACAACTTATTAAACCATTTCAAGCAAAAAAAATTGGTGCAAATAATAAGCGATGGAATTTATAAAATCCCTGCATCCTACACTCATTAGGATAAGACTATGCCACTAAGTCATTGACAAAAGAGATAGAGAACCTGCTCCTCTTAATTAACAAATATTAGAAAAATACCTAAGTCACGTAACAGCTTGATTTACACAACAGCCTTGCTGTTATCTGACCTCATGCTGGAATAATTCCATATCAAAAACCTGCTTAAATTGTGATTGCGTTCCCCCCATTTCCCAGCATGCCGGTGCTGTTTGCAGAGCCAGTATGGTAAGGGAATACCACAGAACAATCATATTTACTTCAGTAAGAGCTGTCAGCAACAAGTTCCAATACAAAAGCCCTGTAATTGCATCAACAGAAATCTGTATCTAACTGAAGACCACCTGGCAGCAGCATCACTGGCAGCAGACAGCTTCTGCCCAAAGCTGCTGGCCAAAGCCAGGCTCTGACAGCCACTTCAAGTAAGGGCAAGAGGGTCCATGTCTGTATTTGCTTGTGTTGCCATCCCTGTGCCTGCCATAGCAAGCCTTATAGATGTGTTTAAACCCGTCTCCGGCCTCATTTCTCTGTGCAGAGCCTTCAAAAAAGGCTCATAATATGTGAAATGCTGTTTAAGTGGCTACCTAAGCCCGTGCTGGGTTGTCTCTAGGTAAGGAGACCTGAAGCATTCTGCAAACAACAGTGTCAGTGTTGATTTCAAGGTATGTCTATACTGAATCTGCTTTCTTCCATTTGACTCATTTTGTCTCTTTGTCTGGCCTCTGATGTATGACTGACATGTAGAATCAGTGGGCAACAAGTTTGGGACCTAATGTCCCTTCAATAATATTACCCAAATCATCTTTTCTCCCCCAAAAACATATGCCAAAGCCTCTATACCATTCACAATACTCGGTTATACATCAACTTGATGAGTACTGCAAAGCAACAGGAAAAAAAGATGAAATGAAATGTCAAGAACAAAGGTTTCACAAATGTATAGATGGTTACACAAGCTGTTTGTTATTGGCAGAGCTGTTATTCGAAATAACCTCATTTTACCCTGGTCATTAAGACTGCTTGATGTGGGCATTGGATGACTGCAGCACAATAGTGTCAAACACGTCAAGGACTATAAAGAATTTCTCAGGGCCTTTAAAAGAAATTTTCTCATGATCTTTTGAAAGAACATCTGGGCTTGCTTATGCAGAGATGTTCAGGAAAGACTCAATTAGCTATGTGAAGCTAATGAGCACAAATTAAAGCATATTCAAAATCCAAATACAATCCTCTCCTATGGGATTTAAGACACTACAGCTCATGACCACTAATCCTCCACCAATCACTGAGTCATCTGTAGCTGTCCTAAATATTTCCACACAAAGCTAGCTACACTGAGAAGAACCTTGGATTCCTCTTCTGGATTCTACCGATTTCCACAAAACAAGAGCTAAATTCTCATGAATTGCACTATTCAAACCACAGAATTTCACTTTTTACACTGGAAAGAATTACACTTCCCTCCATTGTACATGAAAGATGACTCACCAAAAGTCTGCTTAACACTATCCAAAAGAGGCAAGACCATGTTTTTGCACTAATAGAGCTGGTCCTGATCCACATCAGAACCATTTCACATATTCTCCAGCAAACCTAAATTTCCAAAACAGGGGATAAAACAGCATTTACTTGTATGAAACAACAGTTTAACAAAAGAAAAATTCACATCCAAACGCACACAAACACCAAGCTTTTTGGACTACATTTTATGGCTTTAAGAACATTTCTTTCCATGTGTTTCTCAGTACAACAATGCCAACAAGCAGGGATTAACAGGCTCCACTGAAATATAAAATAATTTCAATTACCTATTTTTGAAAAAAATTAATTTTTGTTACAAATATGAGCATGTTCCACAAAATGTGGACTAAATGCCAGTCCTAATGAATAAAATGCCTCTCACAGGTGATAGACTTTTGTGTTGACAAATAAAAAAGATAAAAAAGAGCACAGTGGCTTCAAGAACTCACTGTCCACAAAAAGTAAATAAAGAGAACTTTGACTGAGTTGTCAGTCTGCTTAAATATTTTTCTATTGTATTCACAGTTAGCCAATGTGCCTTTTTTCCTGCATTTAATACATCCCTTGCTTGTATTATTTTTTATCAAAACTTCTGTCAAAACCAACGCTTTACATGACAATGCTAAAGTTTGACAAAAGAAGGACAAATAAGTCACTGAGGTCTACCTTTTCTAGATGCACATTCTGTGAGTGACAGTTTGACTAACCAGACATAGAAAAACTTAAAGCATCAATAGGCAGCATTGGGCCCCCATATAGAATGATATGGGGATACCAACAGACTGAATATTTGACATGAAAAATGACAAAGGTAGTAAAAATTCCCTTTTTTTTTCCCCAGAGTTGCTGCATGGTTTTTCCCAGCATGATGGCAATGCCACAAAAGATGGCTTTTTTAAAAAACAGTATGACTAAAGGTTTTCAGAGTTTCATAGCAGACATAAACCAAAATTAAATTTCCAAGCCTAGACTATTACTCTTGCATATTGAAATGGAAAAGCAATTGCTCGAACAGACACCTACAGTCTTACCAGACTGACCTCAGCAGTATGTGAGATTCAGGACTCATTTGAGAGAATATTTTAAAACACTTACTGGAAAATGTGCTAGAATGAAACAAAGACCTCACAAAGATATATGGCACCAGATGAAGCGGGTATCTTTCATAAGACAGATGGTACTCAAAAGCAAAGGAAATGAAATAAATGTGCTCTTCCTAGATTCCATCTAAATATTCAATATTGTGTCACCCAGTATACTGCTTGTTGTCTTGGATTTCAGATATAAACAAGTTCTGAGAAGGAAAGTTTGGCTAAATGGGAGGTAACTACTGTTGCTGTTGAAGGGAAAAACAGGACTCCCTAAATGGTTAGTTATGAGGCACATTTTTATGTTTACACCAAGCAAACTATGGAGCTCAACGAGTTAAAGTAGGGAGTATTTTCAACAAATGAGCATGGAAGTGACCTATCAAATTTGGTATCTCAACAACAGAGATCCCAATAGAGGTCCGGATAGAAATGGGACCAAGGTAAGTATAAGAAATGCACCTCAGGAATAATAAGTATAATCTAATTAGTTACAATCACAAAAGGGTTAAAACCTGGATGCAATAGGAATCACAGTAGGAAGATGAATAATCAATGCCAGTTGATAGTGTTGGAAAGTAGCCCTAATATTGACCAAGTTGAGTGTGGATTGTTCTTGTTTAAGAAAGGTAAGAACAGATTGAAAGATTTTTAGAATTGCAGAAAAACACTATCTTACACAGTGAAACAAAATTTTAGCCGTTCAACCTGATAAAATAAAGACTAGAACAAGTGTGATTGCCATCTAGAAGTTTATCAAACAGATTAAACAGCATGAAAAAAAAGAGTAAAACTACAGGTATTTTAGGCAGAGTTTATAGCTATAACAAGAGCAAATAGCTGTAAATTACCATGAAAAACTTAAGAGTATGAGTTCATGAAGATTTATAATCATTGGGGAGGTAAGATGGTAGAGGCTTGATCCATTTAGGAATTATTTATTTCACTTTATTCATAGTAGTTGAATGAAAACATCAAGACTGCAATCACTGACTGAGACCTTCTCCAGTCCTGTTCTACATGTAAACAGCTACATGTAGGAGTGCACCATTTCAAAACAGAGACATGAATTTTCAAACTGGGAAGATATCCCAGGTACAGCAAAAAGGAAGATACAAACCTGAAAACTTATCTGCAGGATCAGGAAAGTTCCTTCCATTCTAATTCCAGTGTTGGCAGACACTCAAGGGTTGTGACTCTCATGTTCCAGATTACTTTGCTAAAACATTTTGGCTACCTCTACCAGCTAAAGTTCCAAATAAAAAGGCTGAACACATATCAGAACTCATGATGATGGTCAGGATTTAGCCCTGAAAAACATCCTAGTGTTTACAAATTTTCACACAATAAATGTTTTCTAGATTTGGATTGGCGAAATGCCAAAATTGGATTGGTTTTCATTTGTAGTTACAAGAAGGTGAGCTTCTTAGTTTCTATATATGCTCATTCTTACTGGTTTCAGCTGAAAAAAACCCTGTACTTCTATGAGCAATTGAATCTCAAAAAGATATTATTGCTGGTTCACAAAATGACAAATAATTAACTTAGGGCAGGTATATTGAAAAGCAAGTGTTTGATTTTATCTTTGGGAGACTGAAGAAATTTGAGGTCTTTATGCTAAATATTGTTTGCCAGATTCTGTGTTTTGATATATTACCCTTGTTATGATGAATGCTTTCACTAACCAAAGAGCTAATCCTCACACTATAATAAAAGAAAGATTAATAAATATGATAATAGAACATCAAGCTGCTTTTTCAGAGTAAACAATTTGTATTTACTCTGTTCCTGACTCAAAAATCTGTCCCGACTTTCTTTCTCATGGTCTTAATTGCCTATCCTCTTCATTTTTAGCCTTTTTATTATTTTCATCTATGTTTACATGGAAAATCTGAAGATTTTGTGTCTTGGATGGTGAGTAAAAACCAAACAAATTTCATTATGAGGCAGAATCCCACAGTGCCAACAATGGAAATCAAAATGGCTAAATATATCTATCAACAAAACAGCAATTCCCCAAGCACTTAGTGTTGACTTAATTCTTCTCCCTTCTGAAATCACTGGAGGACAATGACTTCCCCAAAACCACAACCACCCCACAGGAAGTGCTTCTATTATAAAACTTTACATGAAAGACAACACACAGGTGTCTGATCTTTCTGTGTTTATCCTGTGGCATTGGTACATTGTTTTCTGTTTCTTTACATGTTCTTTTACTCTTCAAGGCTAAGTTTGCCTTCAACTATAATTCTAAACTTCAAAATGAATTTTCATTACTTAGAACTCAGTGGGTGACATTATATTAGCCCTGTTACTATTTCTTATATACTAGTTTCAGAGATACTCAGATTCTGTCTTAGGAAAAAAAAAAATGCAGTAGCTGCTCTGGTTCCACAACATTTCCCAATAACACTGGCATCAACTGTAGAGTTTTAGGACAGCTTTCAATAGGAATTGCAGGTATCTCAGGTATCTCTCTTCACTGTCTGTCCAACAAACATGCATAGTACATTCCTAACAAATACTGTGATGCTACACTATTTCATAGAAGGAATAAAATAATGACAATTTCTGCATTGGATTTAATCACCAAGTACTCATACTTCTTAGGAAATATTTACATTAATGATCAGTCACAGTCTAAGAAAAGGGTAATGATGATGTAGGTATCTCCCAGAGTGGTACGTGCTCAGTGGCACTGCTCAGTCAGAGCAATGACTCATTTTATGGCTTCTTCCTGTCATAAGAGGTGTGAAAGCTATGACCACATTCACCTCATTTGAAGCTATTCCCTCTCCACATTCTGATCTTTTGACAATCCTAAAAAAAAATTGACTAACCTAACCAAAAGAAACTTGATAAGGATCAGTGCTGCCAGAAAGTGAAATTTCTGAAGCAAGTAAAGAAGCATACTAACATTTAGCACTCACAGAAGTGGTGCCTCTGCCTTGTTTGAACTAAACCCGAGGACATCACAGCCAGAAAAGTTTTGTGTAACAATTAAGGAAGTGACACCCAAGAAGTGACAGTGCTAGCCCAACATAACAAAGATTTCCAGCATACTTTTCTTAAGGTTAATTCACTCAGTTCATACCTTAAAAACTCTCTCCTGATTTGGGAACCTCATGAAAATTTTGTGCAAGAATCTCAAAACTGCATTGGTGAGTGAAAACACAAACTAGGAGTGGAAGATGAGCATTTGTCATGACTGCCAATTGAAGGGGCAAAACTGCCAGGCAGAAATAGATACCTTGATTTGTGGTGACAGTTGTGCAGAGAATACAAGAAGGAACTCTAGACAGACCAGCCTTCGCTGGTCTCTTTGCTTCCATCAACACCAATAGTTTTGGTTCCTTGAAATCATGGCACCCCAGAGTCCAAGTTTTGGTGCACACAAGATAACTCCACTAAAGTGTAAAATATACCAGAGGAAGCGACTATAGAGGTTTTATGACAGCTGGAGTCTAGACTACGGTTTGCTCCAAAATTAGAGTTACAAGACTTGAAACAAACCAAATGTTTGATGCGGTGGAATGCAGTAAACTCAAAGTGATTGCACCATTCCTTATTTATTAGCCCTCTCTAAACTAATAATATGCAATTAGTAATTCTATAAACAATTACTAAGAAAGTACTTCATGTGAGGACAGCATTCATATATCATTTATGTATTATTAAGCCATTAATGGAAAAGACAGCATTACTACTCTCTTGCAGCTGTTGGTGGATGCCACATCAACAAATACACGACTGAAGGTTCAGAGCATTAGAATATGTTTGCCTCAGAACAGAGACAGGGATGAGGCTGGAGAACTTCTCGTCTCCATTCGGTAAAAGACAGCTGTACATTGCTGGGCTGCTGGAGCAGCTGTGTATGAGCTCAAGCATCATTTTCTGAGAGAAAAACTTGGGCTACTGATCCACAACCTTATCCTCATACAACACCTTGTCTACAAGAGTAAGTCCCTTCATTATTTAGGCTACTGTCTATATTCCACAATCTTTTGGGGATTCCTGTAGGTCTGCAAATAAGTGTTTCTTGAACATTGGCAATAGGGTAGAGAAGGATACCATTATGCAATTCAGAACACAATGGGAGACTAGAGTATTAACATGGATAAACTGAAGCCTAAACAGGATTCACAGAGTTTATATACATTGTATTTTTGGTAGCACTACTCATGTGATCACAGATAGCCATTAATCAAGGTGCTGGGTCTTCACTGACAAAAGAGTTATGTTGCTTCTTCAGATGCAAGTTGCCTGTGTGGTTAACATCTGAAATTAAAAATCTGGCACTAAAATGACACCCTGAAATGTTAATACTTCTTAAACCAAGACTTCTTCTCAAGGCCTGTTTACCATTTCCACCATGAAAGGCATTCTCCATTATCTGCAAGGGACAAAGAATACCTTGCCAATAACCATGTCAAAGAGAAAGAAAATCCTTCCTACAATTAGATCCAAAGTACCCCAGTGTACCAGGGTGGAATCCTTACACCACAGAGGAGTACTCTTGAACATTATTAGAAAACTTTTTGATCAACTTCAGCACTGCAGCCCATTGAAAATTAAATGTAATTTATAATAAGTATCTTAAAAAAAAAATCTATGTGTAAGTATTCTAATGGCTTCCAGAGCAGTAGTATTAATAGATGTCATGAAATAAACAGAAAAATTCTTCTAATGTCTATTTTTAAGCGGGCTGAGTTAAAAACATCCAGTGTTTTCCAAGAAAATCACATCTTATAACTGTGTTTTCTTTAGATCTGTATCCTTCTGTATTTTTACAGTATCATTCTCTTTATAGAAAACATACCAAGCAGTGTGAAGTAACCTCCCTGGGTACAATATTTTGCCTTATATCTACCACCATCAGCTTCTATGCTAGCACAAATTCATGATTGCCATTCTTTGCATTAAAATTTTCTCAGCAGTTAAAACATACATATTCTATGCTGTGTTTTACTGCAGAGGAAGAATTTGTATCTTCACAGGCAGCTCACTTAAGTAATTTCAGAGAAACGCACACGTAAGGGGAGGTCTCATCACATCACATGTTCTAGCATGATAATACCTGGTCATGTATTCCTTATTACTCACATGCAGACATTGATAAATGCTGAATAAGATGGATTAATGATGGTTATGCTCTTAAAGTGTGTGCCTAGAATGAAGCCATCAAAATAAGTTAGTTCCTTTTACGATTTTCTAGATTAATTTGTTGTTGTAATACCTTGAAATTCCTGGTATTTCATATTTTTAAAGTCTGTAGACTACCTGTTCCACCTCAATGGTATCTGCACAGAAGTGGAAAGATAGATTTGCATATCTGAAGTACCAGAAAATTTGAAAATGCAATCTTTTTCACAGTTTAAATTTATTCTTGCTTGAGAAAAAAAAAATTAAAATTAACTGGGAGGGCTTTTTTTCCCAGTGTGAATACACTGTGAAACTAGGTACTATAAAAAAAAGGGGGGGTTCCTCCATGATTTTTGAGGCCAGTTTTGCTATTGAGATTATTTTGTCAGCTGTGAAGTGTTAAAGCCAGACAGCAAAACTCATAAGAACTGTGCTGAAGAAAGCTTGAGTCAGTTTTGTAAACAAAGCCTTTGAACTAAAAAGTTATTTATAACATGCTAATATCAGTTAACTCAACAATACTAAAATCCTTGGAAGAGAAAAACTGAATTTGGAAGTGACGTGGCTGCCATCTCTCCCTCCCCATCTGACCTGAGGAAGGGGGAAAGGCATTTCAGTGAGGGGGAAGTGCAAATCAGCTGAAGACAATGGCAGGAAGTGGCACAGAGCTGGCCCTGAATATGATGGGAGAATGGCACCTGGCAGCATAATGACCCAGACTGTCTGAGTTACATTTTGGAGTTACTGAAGAGACAGTTTCCAAATGTAAGAGAAATGCATCAGATCTTTATCAAGACGGCTTCATTTTTTATTTCTTTGGGCCCAGCTCAGATGGATTTATTCTGGATAAATAGCATTTGATGGCCCAAAGAATATTTCCAAGAAATATTTGTAGCAGGACTTAGTACTATTCATCATGAAAAGGGTCACCCTTCTACAAAAACAAAAACAAAAAAGGAAGAAGAAGAAGAAACAAAAAGTGACCCTGTGAAAGGTTTTTAATTCTCTGAAGTAAACATAACCACATCAAATTTTAGAATGGAAAAAACAATACACATGGCTGGTAGCTTTCTGAACAGACTTATTAGTTTCTCTGGCAGTTTCGATGGCCATCTTGTGGCCATGGCATTTCGTTGTTGGGCCTCAAAACTGTTTTGACAGAGGGGCAAACTCTTATTTCTCAGTTCTGAGACTTAATACTAATGCTGTGGAAGACATCAGCTTGACCACATTAAAGTGAGGTAAAGAATCGCTGAGAAAAACCTTCCTTACAGAACCATCAAGATGTTTTTTTTTTACTGCAGGCACACAAATGCACATTTTTAATCTAAGTACAATAATGGTTTTTTACATACTGAAATAGACCTATTGTTTTCTTTCTAGATGATCGGTTATAACTAACATCAAAATATTAATTTAATCTGACTACTTACGTATTTTAAGCATTTTTTCACATACTAAATGAAACAATACATTGTTGAAGGTCCACATTAAATCATCTGTAATGTCTCAATTTTTTTAATAAAAGCTGATCTTGACAAGAGAGAAATTTCAGCTTATTCAATGTAGCTTATTTACTTTTTGGAAACAACCAGTGTTGTAACTTGTTTCTGATTATGAGCCTCCTAGTCATAAATTATTTTTCTGGTGACTAAAGAAAATGATATTATATATCTTAAAACCTCTAAAAAATTCTAAAAGGATAATTTATTACTATATGCTATCAGTCTTTAGTGTTACAGAATCTAGTACAGCAGGACAGTGACTAAGGGGTTCCTGGTATTGCAGTGATATATCGATACACTATTGGCTGACTCTTCCAAAGTCAACTTTGAAACAAAAATAACTTTATAAAATAATAGATATTTATCATTTTAACAATTCTAACATAGAAATAATATACTTTTAGTTCTGGGATTGCTGAAAGAAGTTTAACATTTAAGTCTGTGTTCCTCAGAGCTTAATGAAGCATGTATTAACATGCTCATTTTGCAGTGACAACATGTGGACAAGAAAAAGACACTTGCTACAAGCCCAGACTAAGTCACTGGACAAAGTCACCTCTTCTTGGAAAGCTGGGTCTCACAGAAATCTGCCAAATCTGCTCTGTCTGTGCCCTCCCAGTGTCTCTCCCCTCTTGCCAGAAGAGTCTGGCTCTGTTTTGTCTACATCCACAGCAGCTCTGAGCCTGGCTTCTGCCACATCCGAAGAGAGATGCTATTTGTGTCCTCAAAAGTGAACCACAAACTTTGGGAAGTAGCAGCATCTCCACAGTGGAACATATGAGAGGCACCTCTGACGAAATCACATTGCAATACATTTATAAATTCACCGAGATTGATTGAAAATGGATGTTGGGTAGCAGAAAAAAGGGAGAAAAAAGTTCATTGTCACCTGGAAGTGATTTGCAAGACTGTGCTGCACTTGGTAACAAAATCAAGATTTCCCAAACATGTAAACATCTCTCTGGGAGATGCTGAAGTCATAGGTTCCATTTTTCCATTTTTCTTTGGGCAATCAGGAGAAAGAAAGTTGGTCATTGTTGAATCACCAAAGAATAGAAAGTACTTTGTCTTGGCCACTGACCTGCTGTGCAGGTAAACTACAAACAGCTTTGAACAGGAGCTCTCCAGGATGCACAGCTCTTTGCTACACAGACAGTTTCCTGTTATTCAAGTTCCAGTGGTTTGCAAAGCAGATTATTCTCCCTTTGAGGTACAGTTTATAGCACACCTGCATTTTAAGAAGCAAGAAATGCCCAAGCAAGGTGGAAGCTGCCCAAGGCAGAATGTTGTTTGTTTATACCTACAAGAAAAGTGTTTCAGTATCAGAAGCAAAGGAAGAAGCTACATAATTCTGAACTGCCAGCAATATTTTTAGATTTTCCTCAGACTAACCCATTCCGTACACTGTGTGGAAGCAACTTCTTTGCAACAGCACTAAGAAATCACTTTCATGAATTTCAGCTGTTGCAACAGTGAAAGAGATATTTTAACAGCTGCTTTACAGCTGGTCCTTAATATAGAGAACAGTGTTAAATAGAGGAGGGCAACCTTTTAGAAGCTGAAGGTGGTGTGATCACGACCACTGGAACACTGGTGTCTCTGACTTCTCTCGAAACACCAGTGTGGGAAACCATGCTTTTTTTATTTCCAATCTTGCTTGAAGTTTCCATTTGTTTTCACATTTTTTTTCTCCGTAATTTTTAGTTGTAAGACTGTAAGAAAGTAGCTATACTCTGGGTAAGATTGTTGAAACTCATAAAAAAAAAGCTTATTAGTGTGTGCAAATGCCTTTGGGGAATACTCATGATGAAACAATTCTGCAACTCATAATAAAGAAAAGCTGCAATTGCAGTGGAATTGATTGCTACAGTCTTCAAACTAGGCTACAAAGGACCATGGTTTACAGCAATGTTGTTCTGGCAATCGGGGGAAGCATTAATTATGAGACTATGTGAAAATAGTCCTTCTTCTTTCCCTAAAAGCAACAATAAAAAGCCTACCCTGGCAACTCAGTCTTTCATCCTCGTTGAAGAACTTAAGTGCCAAGGTTTACCTACCAGGTGTTACACCTAAAAACCACCAAGTTTCCCCCCAGCACAGACATTTTTGTGGTCTTTGCTGTACTGAAGGTACAACCACCTCACTGTGGTTGTGAGGGAGTTAATTTTCTTCAGGACAATACGTAGGGTGGTGGATTTGACTTTTGTGACCAAACCAGTGTTGACAGCACACCAGTGTTTCAGTTATAGCTGAAGAGCTCTTGCACAGCTTTGCTGCACTAGTGAGTAGGCTGAGGGTGAGCAAGAGTTTGGGAGGGGACACAGCTGGCACCACTCAGCCCAAAGAGATTTTCCATCCCATATCACATCATGCTCAGCAATAACACCTCAGAGAAAGAGGGGAGGAGTCTTTCCAAAGTTACTGCTGCTGTCAGTGAGCTTTGCTCATGCAATGCTGTGACAAATTCTTTGGACAGGACACACTGTGTTCAGTGTCCTGTTCCACTACAACATCACAGAAACAAAGTTTTATTCACTTAAATGCAACACGGACATGGAATAGAAAAACCCAAACCTATCATTAACGTAGCTAAACTGGCAAGGCACTTGAACACATAGTAATTTCCATTTTCATATAATTACTTGCCATGAGGGAAACCCAAAGGAAATCTTCTGTCATCATAAACAAACCACTTTTTCAATGTTGATGGTGCTTTACTTTTCCTGGCTAAATGCATCCTGTCCTACCATGATTCCTATAGCAACACCCCCATGGAAGGCATTCTAGCAGCCTTCATTCTGGTTATCCCCTCCAGCCTTCCAGCATCCCCACAAGTCCTTACACAATGTAAATCACACCTAACTCTACTTAGGTAAAATACATTGTCTCCTTTGAACTGCTATCCATGACTGCTTCACAAGAAAGGGCATGGGAGAAAAAAAGTGAGCTGCAGTGTAGATCTATGAGTGGACAGCAGGCCATGCAGGTCCACTTCTGCACATGGTTGGGCACAAGAGCCAGCAGCCACCACTCAAATTTACTGCTCTTAGGCAGCAAATGCCTTGGAAAGAGAGATGCTACTTCATGGCTTGCTGTCCTTCATTAGCAGACAGGCTAATAAGATTTTCTTTGGAAAGGTTTTGGCTAAGGGCACTAATATGAGCCTGTTTTGATAATATTTTTATAGGCACTCTACCAGATAAATTATACAGCTGAGAAAATCTCAATCGGTTTCACACAAACTCAGCAGAAGAACTTCAGCAGAAGAGCACATGGTCTACTTAGCTATTCCAAATTGCTTCCTAAATCAAGATTAAGGGCTAAGGATTATGATAACAGAAGATAAGCTACCCTCGTAGAAAAGTCCCCCTGAAAAAGGAAACATATTCAAGCCTTCTATTAGGACCTGCAGGCCTGATTTAAGGTAGAGCTTTCAGATAAGCTGACTTTGGAAAAGGTCCTACAGAGATTTAGCATGGCCTGCTATTAGATGTGTGTCTGTTCTAAAAACTGCTGATCATGGCTTGACTCAGTTTTATGCTATTTGAGCTGAAATAACCTGAGGAAGGAGAGATGCTCTCCCAGATTCACTTTGTCTTCTAGCTGTGCTTCTCCTCAGCATCTTTGTATTGAGTCCACTGCTAATAAAACCCCCCAAAATATTAAAGGCCCGTGCCGTCTGTACTATGATTACAATTTGGTATGGACAGGCTTAGTGCTAATCAGTGTGTGACAGGATTTACTTTGCCTTCCAATTCCAAACTATAATTTAAAGGAAAAAAACCCCCAACATAATCTGCATAACTGTCCATCAAGCCATGTGAAAATATTTTCAGTTCATACCTGAAGTCTTGTCACTGAAACCAAGACACCCATTTGTCAGGTTACCTAAACACATAGCACCTGGATTAGAATCACATCCAGTCCTTAAGGAATGACATATTTACTGCTATTTGTGCAGTATCTTTAATTTTCTTAACACTGAGTGACTTTAAGAGAAATCAGTAAACAAATATATGTAGTAAATATGATAGAAGAAAAGCTGAAGACAAAAGCAGGACAGTTCTTTCCAAGAATATTTTGAGTTACTCTGTTACCAGAGCATTTGATATCCTAGAAAGCAAGAAATAGGAGGTGGGAGGTAATCCTTAGGAAGCTGTATCGGTTTTCTCCCTGCTGTTTTGGGAGTTCGTAGGCACTAAAAACATTCATTTTGTTGAGCTCAACTATTTTTACTCAGGGTGCTAAATTTTATAGCCCAAAGTAGGAGCTTCCAAATGCACTCTGAGTTTTTCAGTTATTTTAGCATTGCAAGTGATTTTTTGATAGCTTTGAGAGAAAGAATGAAGTCAGAATGGCAGGGAGCCTTTATTAAAACTATATTTTTGTCCTCTTCATTTTGTACTACTTCTTTTCACCTATTCAAGTACTCATGTAACATTTATGAGAACATCCATATTTTTTCCTTTGGCACAGCTGGAAGTTCTTTGAATCTTTTTATCACTTTTTAAATCAAAATCAGAGACTATATAAAAATTCAGTTACAAAGAACTTTATGAAGGATATTACCAAGTCAAGAAATTTTCACTCTGGGCTATTGCAAACTTCTAATGTAGCAGAAGTGTAGGCAATATCTTGAATTAGCCCAAAACACAGGCTATGGTATAACGAATTTTCAATCAGATGCAGCACTACAAGTCAAAAGTAAACCTAGAGAACAGCAGTGAGGGTCCACAACACACTTACAAGTGCAGGTGAGGCAAACACCTCTATTTGCCATGTAAGTGATTTAATCACGACTGTGAGCTAATAAATCATCCTCTTCCAGCATAGCAGTGTTTTGCATTCTCATAAAATACTGGTCATTTTTCTGGATGGTTGTAAGACACTCACAAGTGCAAGTATACACAGAAAAAAAACCCAAGATTGTGAAAACATTACAGGAAAGAGGCAAGCACAGGTGTGAAAAGTATTTCTAGTCAGCTTTAAACAGACGAAAATGGATGTGTTCTACCAACTGAATCACCTAAGTATCTGTCACATGAAGTAACTCTTCCCAAGATTTTTGACTAGGAAAGAGAACTGTAAACTCTAGGTTGATTGAAAATTCCTGGAAGAACTTAGCATTAATTTTATCTTCAAGTTACATGCTACCTTTTCCTGGAACTTGCCACCTATAATTAAATCATTATGGATCATCTGGAAAAGTTGAGCGCTTGTCAATTGGTTGTTACTTTGTTGACATTCCTTAGTTAAGGTCCTTTATCCTCAGAGAACTCCCTTTCAGAGGATGGGATAAGGAGAGAATGGTAAATGACAGGCAGTAACATGGAAAGCACTTGGTAAGAACTTCAGCAGCCCAGAGCATATGGGTATTCTCTAGTGATCTGGGAAGTCTTGCTAGAAGCATAAAATTTAGTGGTTTTTTCTTCAATTTTGGCAGAAGATGCAGAAATTCCTCTCTGAATTGAGCATACTGGACTATTCAGTCAGAGATGGGTAGAGGAGTTCATTCACTTGTGTGTATTTTTTGAGTAAATGATCACTTGTGTGGTTTCTCACTTCTTTGAAGGAAAATAAAGGCAGGTGTCAACTCAGGTCACACCACTCAGTGCTCACTTGTCTGCTAAATCTGGAAGGACCTGTGACTCAACTTGCTCTAGAGGTCATTAAGTTTTGAGTGAGGTTTGAATATTCACCCACTGCTGGGTTGCTTGTCTTGCAAGAATGCAATCTGCTGGCATTGTTTGGATTATTAATTTCCACATTTAAAATTTGTCATTTGAAAGTCAGCAAGAATTTCCTGTAGAAAACCAGCGATCTCTCTTTATTTCCAGATCTTTTAGAAGGTACTGGCATGTGTCATTTGGCAGTGAAATCAGGCAACATGGGGAAGGAGGGGAAAAAAGTTCATTTTTAGTAAAACTGCTGATTTTGACAGATTTTAATTTCTCCTTTCTTGGGCAGGAAATATTTAATGAAAGCAAGAAAAATGGCACTGAGGCATTTTCTATCTAGAAATAATATTTTTTGTCCCACTCTATCATCTTTGCTTACTCTGGATTGTTTTTTTCTCACTGATTGGATCGCATAAACAAGAAAATTCCATAAGCAGGAGAAGAGACAAGAGAATAACACAACTCCTCCTTCCCTCTGAAACTTTTGTTTTACTAAACTGATCTCTCACGTCTAGTTTGCTATGACGGAAACCTTTTTATTTTTTGAGGGGTGGATGCAGGACAAAAATCAGTATTTGGGTTGATAATGCAGCCTTTCCACACCTAAAGGATTCTGTGTTGTCATAAGGATGAAGAAATGACCATCTGGATGTTGAAAGACATTCAGTTTGAAATTGTGTGGGATGATCAGAAATTAAACCCCCCAAACTTTGGGACAAGGGAATGGGGGAGGGGGCAGTATTCCAGTGATCACACACCTTGTTTGCTCTAGACTATAGTTACCTTATTCTATTAATGCATTTCTGCAGCAACTAAGGTGACACAGACAGCATTAGCAACAGAAACCAATGGAGAACACTCTGGCACCTGGAAATTACTACTATTGCAAACTGAAAAATTGAAATAAGGGCTAACTGCTTACGAAAGGTTTCACAGAACACCTGCAACTGTGTTGCAAGGTAAAGGGCAGTGCAGCCACAGAAATACCTATCTTTTCCTACCTATTCATTCATTCATTCCCATTAACTTATTTCCATTTATTCATTGGCTCTGAATAGCAGAATCTGCTGAAGCATGAAGCTTCAAAAATATTTGGTGTTGGTTTTCCCCTGCCCTGGAAAAATGCCATCCCCTTATCCAGCAAAACGGACCAAAGTGTGAAAACTGTACTTTTTTCCATATCAAAATGTACTAGGATATTTTTCCTGCTGTGAAATAGCAGGAATACAATATTTCATATCCCACAAATACTCAATATTACAGAGGACATGAAATGGATTTCTGGATTTGTATGAAGGAGGAAGCATAACTGCGTAACATACAACAGCATCAGTCAGAAAGATTTCTGTCTCCAGGGGATAATAAACTCACTGAAGTGGGGAAATAATCAAGTGCTGGTTAAGTGGGAAATTAATGCACATAGACCCCCTTCCCCCATCATTGCCTTTAGTGAAAACATGAGACAGTTTAGCTGAGATACATAGAAAATTAACTTCTGGTGGTGCAATGAAGCACATCCATGCCATACTTATCCCAAGTATATATCCCAAATATTCTTAATGAGATTATGTACAGTTCAATACCTATTAGTAAGCCAGATAAAAATTGATTTCTATGAGCTTTCTAAGAGTCAAATGATTACAGACTTCTCCTACAATGTTCCTTCTCTCTCTTATATACTGTAGAGAGCATTCACACCGCTTCCTCAAGGTGCTGTAATATTTTCTGAATATTTTGTACTATGTGTTCAGTATTGCATTTTGGGCAGAACATACCCATGGCAACACTGCTCTTCTGACCATCCAATAAATTTGTTCAGAAATGGTCAAAGCTTTGTCAAGGCAAGAATTTGGTTTTTGGAAAAAGTTCAGTACTAAGCCAGTACTTGTTAAAAAGAAATAAGATTCAAAAAAAGAAAAAAAAAATTGGCTCCAGAAAGATGTACTAAGACTAAGTTTCCTGAGCTGCTGATTCATCTTGGTGGAGCTCCACGCATGTGTTTTGAGTTCCAAAAACATCTTCCCTGTGTATACAAGCCCTGGCCAAAGGCATTACAGAATCCAAATTTCAGCTGACAGCATCCAGAAATGTTTTGCAAGCTTGAAACCCTGCACTAAAGAAACAGCATTGCAAACTTGACACAGACTGTGTGCGGTGTCCACAATGCAAAGAGCGGTCTATGCTGTGAAAACATAAGAAGGACTTTGTCTCACGCAGTTTTGTGCCACTTTGGGGCATCAAGACCACCTGCTCTAATAGGACTTCCCTGAAGGTGCCTCTGGAAAATTCTGGCAATATACCAGTGCTATGCCACAACCCTGGGGGCAAAGAAAGGCTTAGTATAGTGTGTTCAGACTGTCTGAAAGAACCAGATGGTTTTTGGAGAATGTTCCCTGTTATATCTGCTTGAGCCAACCCACAGTTGTATCAATGTATGCGAAAGTAAAAGCAGAGCTTGGCTAGGCCCAGCTCTAGGAACTGGCAGTGACTCCTTAAAGTTTCCTCTCCAATTTTCTTTGGAATAACCAGGTATTTACTGCTGCCAAGATCTCAGCCCTGGTACCTCTTTTTCTACTACTTTTTCAATTCTCTAGATTGAGGAGCAACCTCACTTGAAGACGTGATTGAAACCGGAGCATAGAAAACCAAAAAAACCCCTGCAACACCGACAATTAAGAGCACTTATAAAGAAAAAGTTACATTCTGGAGTTTTTCATGTAGGGACCTTGCACACAACCTTACACTACCCAATGCTACAGTAAGAAAAAAAAATTACATTTGCGTAACCACGCCTTGGTGATGGAAAGAGCAACTTTAGAAATGTCACGTATAAGAAACTACCCATAGCACACCCAGTTATGTATTTGAGAGACAGGTTAGGTCAGTGCAGTATTTAATGCTGTAAAAGTCTCAAATTAACCCCACATTTTAATGACAACATTAAGATGCAACATTTTCTGCTGTAAAACAGTTTGGCTGTGATTAACATGAACACTTCTAAATAGCATAGGCCATTATCTATAGGCATTTTATAAAATGTCACTGTTTTCAGTGACTTTTTACTTGGTCAATAGATCTTTTGACTGTAAAAAAAAGGTTTGCAACTGGAAAACAAGCGTGTCTCATTCTTAGAAGCAAAAATCACTTATTCCATTATCTAAGCTGCAAACCCAGAAGATGTTTGCATTTGAATGACTGTACACATAAAAAGAGAGTTCCCAGCAAGTTTTCTGCCGAACTCTCTTCCACAGTTAAGCCATGCATTGAGGACAGAGTTTCATAAGGGAAAACTAGATACCAGCACTAAAAAGCAGCACAGCAAAAGAATGAAGTAAGGACCTTTTATTCCATTGCTTCCTTAATCAACCCAGCAGCAGGCTGTGCTTTTGGCATAGAGATGACTAAAGAGATGGAATATAAGAAGAGGGCAGGGGAGGCTGGCCTTAAGAAAATATTAACAGCCATAGAGAATCAAGAGAGACCTACTAAATGTTTATATTCACATTTGACTCAATTGGAATCTTAGCATTGAATTATTTAATTTTTAAAATGGTCAATCTCTCTTCATATTCTACCTTCTCATCTGTTAACCGTAATTTTATTCTTCAGAATGGTTCAGTCAAATTTGATGTCTGTTTCCATGACATCAAATCATCAAACCACATTCATGTCGAGCACAGAACATTTTCATGTTAAAACCTAAGTGCCATATGCCAGCAGTCTGACAGTTGAACCGAGAGCAGGGAAAGTTACGTGGGGATAACTGCACTGCAGTGGAGATATGCTCTACTTTTCCCAATTTAAAAAGATGATACAAAATAAACCCCCAAACAACCAACTCCCAAACTCCCCAAAACAATGATAAAAAAGCAATGTGTATTAAAGTTGCATTTTTCCCCAGTTCTTACATTTTACAAAAAGACCCCAAAGCAGTAAAATCCATACTTCACACAACATATTGCAAATCCTGGGGATTTACTGTTAAAGAGATCAGTAGTCTCCTGTTTGTTTTCCTTCAATCTTTTATCAATCTCTTCCCAAGATGTCATAGCAGATAAATTATTTTCCTTATATTCTAATGAACGGATGTTTCAAGAATAGGACAGACCTACAGCACCTTCTTTAGCTTATAGAACAATTCTGACTTCTGTTTGGATGTAATTTGACTTTTTTGCATATTCTGTAACTCTCTGGCATACTGTCCTCCTGAAATAAGGTATGCCATTCCTGTTCATTGTTATCACACATGCATGATTAGGTCTAAACCAACCACTTCATTTCTCAGTCTACAACAACACAGAAACACAGAGTATAAAGAAAAAAAAATAGCAATTTTAGTTTGCCTTCCAGTTTTATCAGCAAGCAAAAATTGAACTTTTCTACTCAAAATGCCACCCTTTTAACAACTGAACTAAAGGGATAACTGCATATAAGTAATTTGTGAATCTTACCTTTCAAAGATATCATAACTGCAGACCACTATTTTGCCACAGAATAGCTTAAGTTTATAAATAAATGTAGGGATATTAAAACAAAATTGGCATTACTTTAGTCTAGTTTTTCCAAGTGATATATGCAGTCTATGACTTAGTTTTGGCATTCTCTTTTTCATGCAACTAGCTCAGCCAGAATGTTACATGAACATAGTTTTTTAAATTTAATTTCACCCAGCTAAAGAAACTGCATCTTTTTTGTGCAAGTTCTCTTTTTTTTTTTGGCTGCCTTATTCTCACTATACCTAAGAATTCTTCATTATTTGGATTGCCTATGTATAACCTTCTGTCCCTTGGCTATTTTCCTTGTTAGGAAATACCTTGAAAAGACATCTGTGCTCATGGCACTTGCTTTAGACATCTGATCCATAAGAACAAATTCAGACTTTGCAGCTTCTTAATGGATGATGGTAACAGTCTTTTTTTCTTTATTGCAGTAGACAAAATTATTATTTCTTTAGTGTTGCAACCAACAGACAGAAAAAAAAATGCAGCTCCTGAAAAATGTGAATTTAGAGTTGGTTTTAATGGAAAATAAGTCAACTTTTCACTCCTCTGCATTTTCTGTTGCTGCATTTCTGCTGTGTGGAGACTAGAAATCTTTCTTTGTAAAGGAGAACATAGTAACACTCATAGAATTTACTATGTCAGCAAGACAGTTCTCAGTGTGATGTTTAACTCATGCCTAAACACCAGCAGACAAAACCAGTTTTTGCAAGAGTCTACCATGAGTTGGATGTAACCTATACCCTAAAGTGAGTTTTTTCCCCTGCTGAAGAAACACAGACAGGCAGGGTATTACTACACAGAGCAATTTCTTTAGAAAAAATGCACATCTGGAGTAAAACTTTGCTCCAACTCACCCCAAAAAAACCCCAAACCACATTGTGTCCCACTCCCATGCTTTACATTTTTTTTAGCGTTGCAGGGAAAGAATGGAAATGCACAGAATATGCTTTTAATTAACAGTGTTGTAGTGCCTGTTTCTCAAGTGACAGGAGGGTTTCACCAAAATGTGAACAGCAAATGACAGGGCATCCAGGTGTTGTTATGAAATATGACATAAGGAATTATGTAAAACAATCTTGGCATGATACAGAAGAATAAGGTGTGTATTTATAAATCACTCCTTCTTGTATGCAATAAAGAAGAGGCAGATTTTAATTAAAAATAGAGATTATACTACTGCTGTCAATTCACAGAAAATTGAAGCCCAATTAATTTGGTACTTTGCTAAAAGAATATTGCAGAAAAATAAGTTCAGTGTCATTTACCAAAAACAAATGTCCCAAACTCCTAGAGTATTTAATGCAAGGACAGATAATTCATGCATCTGGACCAGTTCATATATTAATCTAATCTCATCTGGCCTAGAAATTGAATTACCTCACTTCTTGGAGATCCACAGCATACTGGAGGTCAAGGACAGGCAGAGTTTTTGACCTGGATTGTTGCAAGGTTATGTAAAAGATTGGCATTAGGTTTAGATTCCACTGAAAAAGTGTATTTACCAACTAAGTCTTAAATAAAAGAAGAAACCCCAAAATATAAAACTGCCCACAGGAATGATCTTTAGGAACTCAAGAGGATCACCTGAACACTGCCTTAAGAGTACACTAAATATTCTTTTCAAAATACTGTTGCTTAAAATATTGGACATTAATTTTATTTAACATTCTCTAACAGTGTTGGGAATCAGCCTCACACTGGTTCAAAACTGTGTTGGGAAACAAATAAAAGACCCCTAAGCTGACAAATACAGCAGCACCACTTGCACTATGGCTTAATCAACTATTTTAGTTACAGGTAACAATCATATTTCTCGCAGGTTTACGTCACTGTTAGTGAAGAAGGTTGGACATTGGGAAGAATTCCTTCACAGAAGGAGTGTTTAGACATTGGAATGAGTTGCCCAGGGAGGTGGTGGAGTCACTGTTTCTAGAGGTGTTAAAGGAAGGCTTGGGTGTGACACTGAGTGCCATGGTCAGGTTAAAAAGGTTAGGACTGGTAAGAGGTTGGAGTCAATGATCTCAGAGGTATTTTCTAGCCTAGTTTGTTCTGTGATGCAGTGAGAAAAGTGGAATTTCCTAGGAATGAATTAGCAGGTAAAGATCCTCCAAACTGCAACAGGATGGTGTGACTTGGCTGATTTGCAGAAAGCTAGCTATAGAAATGTTGGGCCAGAGGATTTGGCTGTGAAACTCTATTGCCTTTTGAATTCCACATAAAATTCCAGAAAAGCATCTTGGAGAAGCTTCTTCCATAGGCTTCTCTTTTTCATATTAGGTTGGTTTTCTCTGGTATACATTATATTTAAAACCTCAAACAAATAAAACTTCTCCTGTGTGTTTGGGAGGGAGCTAGAGCAGCAAAGTGGTTTGTAGCTAAGAGAGCAAGAAATACCACTGTGTGGCCAAACACTGCAGTAATGAGGACACAAACAAACCCCTGGATTCAAAGGCTTCTACAGGCACATGCAATCTACAGCGTGTCCAGAGTGTGAACAAGTCAGCACTACAGCAGAGCTGAATGGAAAGCATATCCCTCTGACAGGAACCTTGGTGGACACCCCCATGAAAGGCCTGCTGACAGTCATCTGGTTTTATACAGGAGGTCTTCCTTGGAATTCGAGAGCAGAGGGCTCTGTGCAAAGAGCAAACTGTGCAACAAAGAAAATAGTGACTCAGATATGCCAGAACTAAATCATTTATGGTTATAGATGAAAAATAAATTGAAATCCTCTTTGCAAATACAGCAGAACATAGCGCTCTACTCCCCCAAAGAATGTATGTCCAAATGACTTCTGAAAATGACTCTCATCAAAGATGTAAATGGGATTATTTCCAGCACACCACATGATCTCAATGGCTGACTTGAGGAAAGAGAAATTCATTAGTAGGAATTTCTAGGAACATCCCATCTGTGTCTTCTGTGATTTACTGGATAATACTTTTCTAACCCTCAGCTATACCCGTTTATTCTCTCCAGGAGTTTCCAAAGTAAATAATGCATTTCTCTGAATCTGTGCATCCAAGCATACTGATCAGTTGCCTTAATTTTTAAGTCAGTGTGAACAGACCAGAAGCAGGTAAGCTCTGGAGAAATATAGAAAAGCTTACAGAAATATTTGCAAAGTCTTGAGGCATAAGTCCTAACGTGAATGTAGACTACATAGACAGTATTCCCATGAAAACACAGTTCAAGCAAAGTTCTTCTAGTTTGGGCCCACAGGTTATAAGCAGGGTGTGAACTACTTCAGGTTCCTGAACCTCCAAATTCTCACCCTCCCCACATAAGCCTTCCAAATTTATCTGGGAGGCAGATTTTTTTCAACAGTTAGTGTCCCATGAAAAGAAGGAATCTGAGGCTGGAGTAAATACATACACTGTAAAGAGAATTTGGCAATCTTCCTACTGCCTGGGTCTTGTTAAACTCCTACTGACAGTCATACTTGCATTGTACAAAGGAACAGAAAAGGTCAGGTGCATTCTTAAACAAAAGCAATGCCAAGGTTTCTTTTAGATAAATTTATGGTCAACAGTTTACGCATATAATTCATTTTCTGAGCTTTTTCTCAGAATTGTTGAAATTAAATGTCAGTTATATAAATTATGCAAAAACATTGTTTGTGTGTATACAGCAGAGGATTCAGACAAGTAATGCTCAGTGCCACAAAGGCATTCCTCACACTCAGTACACTGAAGATTTTAAAGGACAAGATCGTCTATATTCTCAACTCTGCTTTTTTTTTGACAGGAGGCACCTAAAAAGTGCATGGTGGTTTTTTAGTGTAAAAACGACCAGGTTTTATGCTTAGACTTCTAGTACTCTTACTAGAAGGATACTCCAAAGAGGTTTTAAAGCTTTCTTCTATTTTTCAGATTAAATCAGAGAATTATTTAGGTTAGAAAAGACCTCCAGAATCATCAAGTCCAACTGATAACCCAGCACTGCCAAATCCACCACTAAAACACATCCTTTAGTGCCACAGCTACATGCTTTTTAAACACCTCTAGGGATGGTGACCCCACCACTGCCCTGAGCAGCCTGTTACAGCATTTGACAACCCTTTTGGTGAAGGAGTGTCACTTAATGTCCAACCTAAACCCACCATGGAAAAACCTGAGGCCATTTATTCTGGGCCTGTCACTTGTTATATGGGAGGAGAGACCGATCCCCACCTGCCTACACTCTGCTTTCCACGTTCTTGTGCTGTTGTCACCAAGGGAAGGTGTCCTCCAACAAACAGCTGACGACTGCAGAGACTTTCTCACAGAGTCATAGAATCCTTTGGGTTGGAAGGGAACTTAAAGACCCAAATCCCTGCCATGAGCACAGACACCTTATACTAAAAGAGGTGGCTCAGAGCCCGGTCCAGCCTGTCCTTGAACACTTACATAGCTGGAGCATCCACAGCTTCCCTTGTCAACTGGTGTGTAACCCACATGGGGAAGAATGCTGAGCTCTCCATCTTCAACTTTGTAGCTGAAACAGACTAAAGGCCTTCTAGCCTCTCCCAGCCCCACTGAACCTCCTGACCCCCTTCCCTGCATTGGCTGCATCTTTATTTTTAGGATTTTTCAGTGGTACTGAGGGGCCAGTTCTAGGTCATTTTCAAAGGTACTTTGTGCAGCACTCCTTGCGCTGCTCTGCCGAGCCCCCGCAGTCACCGCCTCCCTCACGGCGAGGCTGCGGGAGCCGCGCCTGACGCGCCGCAGGGGATGGTGCTGCCGCTGCCGGGAGGAAACACAGCCTCCCTCCTTCATCCCTTTTCCCTCGGCTCCCCACACTGATCCGGCACAACCACTGCCCTCTGCCTCGCCGAGGGGAGCTGCCCGCGGCCCGCAGGGTCCTGAACCGGGGCAGCGCCGGGCCCGGGCAGCGCCTGAGGGGGCGCGAGAAGCCCGAGCGGCCGCGGAGGGAAAATGGAGATGTCGGAAGTCTTTTCCGACCGAATTAATCGTGTGAAAACGGGGATCCCGAGGCAGGAGCTGCCCCAGGACCTCGGGATCCCAGCATGGCTGCAGGGTGTGCCCAGGGACGCCTCGATTGCAGGGTTGAGGATGACCGGGAAAGGAGAGAGAGATTATTGGAACTGCACCTGCCTTCCCTGGGATGGGTGTGTCAGGCAGACTCTGACATATCCCATGCACATAAATCCATAAGAATTCATCCCAGGGTAAAGGAAGAGCTGGCCGGCATCACTGTGCACACCTTTGCATTACTTTCAAAGGCCTTGAGGTTCTGAAGGAGTCCCAGTCGACTGGAAGCAGGCTAACATAACCCTGGTTTTCAATAAGGGTAAGAAGGATGACCCTTTAACTACAGGCCTGCCAGTCTCACTTCAGTGCCTGGTAAAAATATGGAGAAGATTATTTTTGGAGTTACTGAAATACACTTGAAAGTCATTGATCATAGCACAAATGCATGAGGAAAAGGTCCTGTTTTAACCAACTTAATTTCCTTTTATGACAAGTTCACCCATTTCGTTGGCTGAAGGAAACCAGAAGATGTGGTAGGTTAGGGATTTTAGCAAAGCTTTTGGCACTGTCTCACAACACCCTCTGGTTGTCCCTTCCAGCTCACAGCTAGAGATGTCCATGGTGTGTTTACTGAGCAGCTGCTTGACACGGGAGGTAGAAAGGAATCACATAATTAATGAATTTATATCAGGTGGGTCACCAGTGGGGCTCCCCAGCTCTCCATCCTACAGCCAGTGCTTTTTCACACTTTTATAAGTGATCAGGATGCAGGTATCAAATACGCATTAAGTACATTTGCTGGTGCTACCAAACTAGGAGGAGCTGTGAGTGTTCTTAGAGATAGAGGACCTTACAGAGGGGCCTGAATAGGCTAGAGAACTGGGCAGCCAGTGGCCATGGGAAATTTAACAAGAGCAAGTGCCAAGTTCTCCACCTGGGACAGGTAATGCCGGTTATACCTATGCAGTGGGAACAAGATGCTGGAGAACAGTCCTGTGGAAAGACACAGAGGTTTGGGTTGGTAAAAACTGAGCTCTGAATTAAGGCATTGAGGTCTATACATATTATCCCAGCAGTTTAGTAGCAGCAAAGTATACATGTGAAATCTTTTTCTCACTTCTGTTTAGTGGAATTTTCATTGCTGGGTTCAATAGACAGCACCTTTAACCTTGTATTCTGTCTAAAAGTCTGCATTGGATCACAAACTCCATAAAAGCACTTGATATGGTAGGCACTCTGTACCACAAACACAGCATGCTCTGGGTATTCCAAATCACCTCTGCCTGGTCTGGTACAATCAGCTCTTATCTAAATAGGAGCACTTACAAATTTCAGGTGAACGCAAAAGTGCTCAAAGTTAAACAAGCGTTGCCTAAATCTGTGCAGCTCCACTGTGGAGGCAGTTCTGAGGTTATGCAGCCTCCAGTCTCTGTTGGCTGAAGGATCATGAGTTAGAGCAAATTTAAGTCAGCATGTACTTTTGGTCACAGTCCCACATGTTTAAGAAGTAAAGAAAGGCAAAAAAAAGTACTTGTTAAAAAGAAAAAAAAATCAGTCTCTTGGGATATCTACTTAGCCCTAATTCAGAACAGACTCTTGATGTAACAGATTACCCTGAACAACCTAGCAAGACATTTGTTTCTCAAAAATAAAAATATGTCAGATCTGTTTCTGTAAAGAACAACATTTAGCTTTTTTTTTCTCCTACCAGAACAGAGGTGGTTTGAATCAACTGCCTTGAAAAACGAACATGTGAGCAGAAGAATAAAAGGGACTCTAGAGGACTTGATAGCTCTCCTTTTGCTATAACTAAAACTACAATAAAATGCTAGCTGGGATAGATAACTAAGATTACTAGATTTTGAATTTTAGCTTTTTGGTGGGACATTTCTGAAATTTTTTTACAAATTATATCTAACATGATTGCATACAAAACATTCTCCTTTATTCTTAAGGTTTTCCTCCATTTGGAAAAACTGTTTAAGGTAGAATTTTGTTGATGTTCTGACTGTAAGGTCTACAGCAGAATTAAGCAGGATTAAAACATTTTTTGCTTCCCAAACTAATACGAAAGACAAAACAAACAAACAAAACAAAACAACCACCAAAAAACCACCACCAAAAAAACCTCAACAACCAAACCACCCCAAAATTTGAGTCTGTTCTTTCTCTGCAAATTGATGTTTCCAATTTCAAGTCTTGGACAGAAGAGGATGTCACAGGGGTGTTTTGGACATCTCCCTGGTGGAAAGCCAAGGCCAGTAAAGGTTTTAAGGACTTAAGTTGCATCAGAGGGATTTCATGTGAGCAAAATATCTGACAGTCCCATCTTGCATCCTATGTAATTGTTTTCAGGAGATGTTTAAGAACAACATTCCCTGTTTGCATGCTTCACTGTTCTCCAAAGGAGGGGAGCTCACTACAGAGCCTGATGCAGTGCTGCTTTGTAGGATATTTGTGTCTCTGATTTTTAATTTCAAGTACAGAACTTATTCAGAGAAGAGGGGATGAGCAAAAAGGCAGTCTTTTCCTGCACTACAAAACCAGATGAACTTGTCCAAACATTAAAACTTAAAGGGAAACCAGACATAAAATTTGAGGAGCCACTGTTCTGCATGTTCTGAGAATGTGTTGGTGACAGTGTTTTGGAGAATGTTAATGGATGGCAACTTGGGAGATAATAGTCATGAGCTGCAAAGTTCCAAATGGAAAGACAAAAAGCAGCAAATTAAATATCATACACTCTAAGAGGCCAGCTTCTGTAGGGCCAGAAAACTGACATGTGAGCACTCAAGAGAGAGCAATGCAAACACAGGAAGAAAGAAAATTGGCATTAATTGCTGGCTAGGCAGATAAGAAAAGATGAATCTGAGACAACTGAGAAGTCAAATAAACTGCTAAAACACATCAGGAGTCAGTTACAGGAAGATCATTCAAGCCTGGCCCAACATTTCCCCTCAGCCTTCCATAAAAGGAAGAGCGTCCAGGCAGCTAAAAATGAGTCCTGGTCCTATTTTGAGCTAATCATGGAATTAATAGTTTAAACAATACTTAGTTGCAATAGGTATTTTCAAAATGTAACTCTGACATATGTAGAAAATCGGCGCTTGTTATCTCAAAGCCATTAACAATTATCTTTGAGAACAGGTAGAAATTGGAGAAGACTGGAAAATGGCAAATGTAGTGCTAAACAGTATGATACATGTGAGAACTCAGCTCCAGGAAAAACAGGAGAATCTTTTAAGCCTATAAGAACAAAAGGATCTGGGTAATATCCAGGCTGTATCTGTCGAGAACAAGTGGGGTATAACCGCTGCAATATTTTGGGGGGACAATATTGTAAGCATTGTGGATAATGGAGAAACAGTTATTTTAATAAGGCCTGCCTTTATTTCACGTGACAGACAGAAAACTGGGGAAAAACATCTTTGACAAAACTAGTAAAAGGTAGGTGGAAAACTGAGTTTTGATTATTGACCATCCATCACAATGGCAGCAGGGCTGGGTGTAAGGACTCCAGGTTCTGTCTGCTCTGGAGCCAGGGCTGCTCTGTATTCCAGTTAATGACCTAGATGAAAGAACTGAGACCAGATTTTCAGAAGCTCTCTTGTAGGGCAAGATAAGAATTAAAAACCACTGAAAAATTTGAGATAAGGACTGGAAAAGCTGAATCCCATTAAACAGGAAGAAGAGCAGGTACTGCATCTAGGAAGTCACACTTGTTGCAGACAGTCACATGTGAGATCTTTTTTTTGAAGAGGGATATTTGGGTGTTACTTTGCATCCCAATCAGAATATGAGTCATTGGTGTCATACTGCTAAGAAAAGACAAGCATTAAACTTGCAGAAAAACAAAAGGCTAGGTTATAAATCACAGCAGAAGGATTATTTCACCTAAGTCCAAGAGCATTTGAATTCTCAGAACTGTATTTCAAGAAATTTGTGGATCATTTGGAAGAAGTCAAAGGGAAACAGCATTTTTAATCAATGACTTAAGAGGACAGGAATTTCATCTCACACTGTACTCCGTAATTTAGAAAACTAAATTGAAAGAAATTGAGATGTTTAAAGAAGAGATTGATTTAAAGAGAGAAAATGGTCTTCAAATACATGAAGATAAGTAGAATATATTGTCAATTCTCTATGGACAGAGCAAGAAGTGGCAGGCCTAAAGTGGGAATAGTTGTGGGGGGAAAATGTGGACCAGAGAGTAGTTCCTAAAAATAAAGGTAGCAGAGTCATGAAATAGATAGCCTTGAAAGATGGTGTGGTGTTCAACAGCAGAAACCTTCTTAAAGAGACTAAGAAAAAAATAAACCCAGTTCTGTCCACGATTACAAAGATGTGCTTTGGCTCAGTTAACTTAGGGGCCTTTCATTTCTTTTTCTGGGACTCTGAGATAGGTGTGTTAGGAACTACTTAATTACACTTTATAAGTTAGTTAAGCTGGATGAGAATGTAAACTTATAATTAAAAATAGTACTTCAGAATAAAATTTATTTTTCCCATTGGATTTATTTAGCTACTAAGACAGCCAACCAAAATATCACAACAATGACCAAACTTCAGTGTACTAAAAGCATATAGATGCCAACAAACCTGCAAGGGTTTTCTTTTTCCCCTTCAGATGTATTAAAATATATATCAAATGCTAGCAAAGAAGATTCTGAAAGCACAACAGCAAATAAGGTACAATAAATTGTATTCGCTCAATATACAGATAGACTTCTACTCTAACTAAAAACTAGAGTCTTCCAACCATAAATGGATCAGTCCTGCAGGGAATCAAGAGCTAAATATTTCCTGTAGTCTCTTCAGCTCGGTTTGGAACTAGCCCTGTTCTGGAGAAAGGCACTGGAAAAAAGTCTGGTTTAGTGAAGACCAGGGAACCTCCTTTCTACTCTTGGCTCTTCTAGTCAGTTTTCCTAAATTGTGCTGAAAGCTAAAAATACCACACTGACAACATTGAATGGCAAAATGAAATGAGGTAGTGAGATCTGGCTGCGCTGAGAAAGAGAATTACCTATCACCAAAGGAGTTTAAGTGGATTCCAGAAGAGCAGAGGAGTCTCACAGCACTGCAGCAAAACAGGCATTGTCTTAAAGAAAAAATACTACTCTGGGATTAACAAATGCTACAAGCAATTCTGTGTGTTTTTAAGAAAGAAATCTAGAATAAAAATCAGGCAGAATTTTAAAGTTGTTAAGCCTTTTGAAAATCATTAAATTATGGATTCTAAAGCAGCTATGGAGACTACCTAGCAATAGCAATTTTCTTTGATATCAGCTGAAGGTTTCTTTGTTCTATTTTTAGGCTCACTAATATTTATGAGGCCCAGTTCTATTATAAATATGGCAAGATGTAATTTATTATAAATGCCAATGATAAGGAGATAGAATTGCAAAAAAACTGTGTCCAACAACCAGCAGGTCTGATATCAGTTTGGAGGTACACATCATAGAATTCCTCAACTTGGAAAGGGCCTCCAAAGTCATCGAGTGCACACTACCATGTTCGCCACTAAACTGTGTCCCCAAAGGCCACATCTACACGTTTTTTGGACACTTCCAGACAAAATGACTCTGCTGCTTCTCTGTGCATGCTGTTCCAAGGCCTGACCACCCTTGTCAGTGAAGGAATTTTTCCTAATATGCAATTTAAATGTCCCCTGGTGCAACATGGGGCCATTCTCTCTTGTCCTATTGCTTGTTGCCTGGGAGAAGAGACCAACCCCCAGCTTGTTACAACCTTGATCAACATCATATGAGTATTAGACATTGAGCTGCTGCTTTTTTCTTGAACAGAGATGTTCTTTACCTGGGTTCCAGAAGAAAGTAGCAAAAAATTCATCCCACACACAATTGGAAAGGTGAAAAACATTTTGACCTAAAAATGTGGATTTTTTTAATGTGCAAAGTGTGTAGAAATATTTCTTGACAGCCTATGTCTGACAAAACTAATTATCTGTATTTCCCTTCTTTTTATTGCAGCCTATCAATCTTTTTTACCATGATGTCAGTGTTGAGAAAGAACCACTTTCTCAAGAAACCAGAAAGATTTTGCAACACAGGTTGCACAGGTAGCCCAGTGCAGGTGCAGTCTTACAGGAGAGAGGTAAGGAAAGTCAATGCCCCAAGACTGCAACTAATTTAAACCTCTGATGACTCAAATAGCATTCTGGTATTTTATCTCCTTGTAGCAGAAAGTACTTTAGCCTGTAATGTTAACCTCCCAGTGCTGCAACTGGTCCAAGTTAATTGGAGAATCAAATCCTTAATCTGACATCACAGAAAAACAAAAATTCTCAGGTTATTTTATTTTCAGCATTATGCAATGCTATTCTTTCATTATCCTGGAAGAGTGAAATAGTTGGTTTTTATATGCATTTCTAACTCCACTCTGTGTGCTTTGGCTACAGGAATAAACAAACTAAGAAACATTCAAATTTTTGTTGTCAAAAATTTCAGAACAAATAATTTATCTAACAGCAGATTGCCATGTCACAACTGTGAGAATGAAAGAAAATGCTACGTTACTCTTGTAGTTGACATACCATGACACAAATGAAACTTTATTTCCCCCCATTTATTTTTCTACTGGTGAATTGTTATGTGGACAACTTCATCTATACCCCTATCCCCCCTGGAATCTAGTAAAGAATTTCTGTCTTGGTTCAAATTAAGGAGTTATTTTCTTTTAATTATATGACTGCACAAATGAAGTTCGATTTTCCCCTTTGGGGAAATCCCCTTAGGCACAAAAGCTGACTTCATTTAGGAATGTCCCAGATATGTAACAAAATACATTCCAGGTCTGATTAGTCTTTGCCTCATATTTTGGTGTCTGATCCTGTATTGATATAGAAATGTCCATTCACAGTTGAGTCTGAGTAAATCCTAATTCACACCAGGATGAGTTGGTGCCAGCTGCATTTTTTTGAAGATGTTGTATTCTTGCACTTGATAGTTGCTACTAAATCAACTTCAAAATCATTTCAATTTTCACATATTCTCAAATATTTGTGATAAATAAGTCTCTGAGACTAAACAAGGCATTAACGTCATCCTTAGTGATTAATGAAGCAAATTTCCTTGCTGCCACCCATCCCCATGAGGTTTCTAAACAAGCTGGGTTTGCAATGTGGACTCAGGCCTCTATTTCCAGTCACAGGCATCAATTTGAGTCTGTCAATCAGACACTGAATGCACAGAGAGACTGGGCTGGAATAAAACCAGAAAATATTCCTTTCATTGACACATGAAGCAATTAGCTTTTAATTGACCAAGAAATCCAATAATTTTTAAAGCCTTTTAGAATTTTGTATGCAAGGGTCCTATTCATTATTTTTTTCTCTTTGCATGAAGGGATCAAAGCTGTTAACAAGCAATTCAATAAGTATTGTGTTCACTGTTGCTGGCTTAGGGATTTATCTGACAATCTCAAGGAAAAAAAAGAAAAACCCACAAAGCTGCTATAGTAAGATAATTCAGAAAACTATTAGAAAATTAATAACCCAAGGGAAAGAGCCATCCATGATTGATCACAGTGTATTCTTCTGAAGAAACAGAAAGCTTGTTACAGCTCACAACCCTAAGTGCAAAGTTCACCACTTTGCTTTTGACTTCATTCCCTCCACACTGATCCTCACTGATGACTGTCCCAGTGTTATGCTCAACAGATGAATAGTCATCCCTGTGCCAAAATATTCCACTGAGATTACTCTCATGCACACACACTCCCAGAATGTCTCCATCTCACATGCAGTGCTCTGCTTCAAACCACATCCTTCTGAGCATCAACACTAAAACCTGTAGAGACCACAGAGGTTTTACAGGATTGCTGTATGGCCATAAGTAGGAAGAATAAATACGATTTAACAGCTACAGTTATGCTTCTTCTGCACAGGAGGACATTGTGTAATCTCGTGCAAAAGTTTTTCATAGGAAAACTTCTTAATGCAGTTTTTGTGGAAGACTGAGAAAGTTACGGAGTCCAGGTTATGCCAGAATTGTCATGCTAAGGATTTGTGCACACAATCTGTATATTAAAACTATTTTAGGAAAGAATCTGAATTACACCTCTATCAAGCAGCAACCCAACAGAAGCCTGAAGGGAGCAGTGCAGGAGGAAAAAATTGTTTGTGCCTTTTAATTTCTGTGAAAGCTGTGATGTGGAATAGTGTCAGTTCATGGCAAAGGTGACTGCTCCCAAAGGGAAAACTCTTAATCTAGAATACATGAACAACAATTACATTGCCATGCATGAACTAATAAGATCTTTTTTCCACATAAAGATATTAAAAATGAAAGGAAAATTATGAAAAAATGAATATTCTGTTATAAGAATCCAAGTCTTCCAAGAAGACTGTAAATTCCACCGTATAATTATCCTGGTAGAGCAAAACTCTTTGCAGCTACATTGGTACAAATATTTATACTAGTATGAAGATGATTATACTTCCCTTTCATTGAACAAAATTCCTTCATTTTTTCCTCCTCAAGTTATCCAAAACAAAACTTAAAAAAAAACCCNACAACCCCCCCAAACAAACCAAAACCAACCAACCAACAACAACAACAACAACAAAAATTATATATACACAGTGTTTGGAGATAAAGTAAAAAAAAAATTAATAAAAGGTAGCTTTGAATTACTTGCGAGGGGAATAAATTACATAACAAGGAATTTATTGATTTTATTTCAGTTATCTTGAAGTGTACACTTGTACTAGCAACTATTCAATATGTTTAAGCAAAGATAAAAGAAATATTAAAACCACAAGACGCTTAGAGATGTTTCTTCAGAAGTAAACTTGCCTCTTGACAAGTCAAACCCAACAAATTTAAGATATTCAGCGTTTATCATTTGAGGCTATCATGCTGTCAAGGTAGATGCCTTCATTAAAAGCAAAGCAGTTGGATCTTTTGCCCTATAGCACTTCTCAATTTTAAGGAATGAGTTCCACACCTTGAGGACTGATGAGTTTCATAAAGGAAATAAAGAAAACTCTTAATTTCAACAGTTCATTAGAGCTATTACTCAGACCTCATTCAGCACCTCCAGCTTCTTGCAGCTGTGGAAGGACCAAGATGAACAGTAACACCAAGGAGTCAGAACCCTACCCAAATAAAGTACTCTGTTTTCTGGAGATTTGCCTACCTAAAATCCATCAAGTGCCATACACTAAGCCCAAAGTTACACCACTGGAGATGGCTGATACTGGTGTCTCACCCATTTTATAGCTTGCCATAACAAACCCCAGCAAGGTTACCTTGGCTCAGACTGAAGAAAGAAAAAAAAGATAACAAACCCCAACCCAAAACCTTCTGCCAGCCAAGCTAAGTTGCCTACAAGGGCAGCAAATCACCACTTTTTAGGCGCTTAATGACATAAGAGTGAAGGTGTAGGGTATTAAACCTACAGAATCCAGAGGAAATCCATTAGCATTTAGGTGCTCATCTTCAGGAAGGGTAAGCTGGTGATGTTTCAAGTATCTTGCAGTCCAGACAGACAGACATCCTTAAGCCCCTACTTTCAGCTCAAACTGGCTAGCCTCTCACTGATGAGAGAGCCTCTCACCTCTCACTCACATGGTGCCTGCACTCCATGGCACCTCATCCTGCACAATACAGACACTGCTTTGCATCACAGCTTCTCTTAGCAATCACCATCTCTGCTGTCACACAGGTGAATTTGAATCAAGACCACAGCAAAAGCACAGAGCAAGTTATAAAATTAATTACAAAAGAAACATTACCTTTAAGGGTGAGGAGCTTACTCAAAACCAGGGCCAAAAGCAACAGATTCAGCCTTACTTCATGCTTCCTGACCCCCAGCCCTCTCTTCCTGGGATCAAAGCCATTGTCTTCGCCCCAGTTCCTTCTCTTCCCTTGGCAGTGGGCCCTGATTGCTTGATAGATCCCAGCTGCTTTGATCTCTCCTCTTAACTCCCTCCTCCCCAGTAGTCCAGCACTAATGACACAGCTGGGGATGGTTGTTACTCTCACATGTGACAAACCGGGGCCCAAGTATCCTTTCAATAAAGAGCCTCATAGCAAAAAAATATAGGAGATCTTTCAGAACATTTTTGTGTAATTGGGCCCCTCTAAGCTCTGAGGTGACATCTCTGAGAAGCAGCATTTTACATAAATGTGGATAGAGGGAGCCTATATTGGCTTAATCCAGCAGCCAGAAGTTTCTAGAGCAGCTATTTTCCCCAGTCCTCTCCTCGTTGTTATCATTAATAACAGAGATGGCTTGTCTAGCCCTCTCCTTACTTCACTGTCCTTCCTCTGGCAGTTGTAAGGGAGAGGCAAGAGGCAGGGGGAGGATTTTCTTGTTTCTGTTATCATGGCTTAACAAGTAGTTTGAGATTCATAGCAACATAAACAGGCAGAAAACCAAGAACAAATTACACACGCAAACTAACTTAGAGCTCTGGAGTGAAGAGTTGCTCAGTACGTGGCATGTGGAGGGGCAGAACACAGTGCAAGTTATCTTCCAGCTGACTTGCAGGCACCAGGGGATCATCCTAGGCATGGATAAGTCTAGATCACATTTCCTATTTACTGCAGAACTATATGTTATGCTCAGCTACTGATGACAGTGGGGCTACACAGGATTGAAAGACAGCGATTTGGGCACAAATGTGGTATTAATTACACCACCTCTTGGCAGCTCTGGTCCTGCTGCTGCCCAAGAAGAATGATTTCCACAAGCTTCGCTATTACATAATTCACTGAGTAGGTGCTTGGGGCCTGACAATCCATGCAGAAATACATGCTGGCTTTTCATCTCTCCAGTTTTTCCTCTATGATACTTTTTTCCTTTGAATTTGGAAGAATGGAAACTATTTTTGCAAATTCTTTTCCAAGTTAAAAGACTCAAGCATTCCATAATTTTATTTTTTTTTACCATGAAATTTAATTTTCTTCTTAAAACATGGATTAAAAGTGACAAGCATACTGAACTCATGGAAATCATACCCTGTTGGGGAAATATTAAAAACCATATGTCACATTGCCTCTTAAATCCAGAATTCAATTCATGGGAACTAGATCCTCAGTAAGACTTGAAATGCACATGACATATGCAAGACTCAGCAGTAACAAATATTTCCCATAGTCTGTTATGGGACTGGTATTGCACTTGTGTCCTCCTGTGAGCTCTGAAATGGACTGTTCAGGACAATGAGTTTATCAGACCTGCCTGTGCACAAAAGCTTCAATTTTTTTTCAAGTTTTCTTCTGTTATTTTGAGAGACCTTGGAATATCATGGGGTTCTTGAAAGGACTTGAGGCCAGCTTAGAAGTACCCATAGAAATGAGTAAAAAGATGCAGTTTGTGAAAATTGAATTCACCTTGAACCTTCTCATCAGTTCTGGCATAAAACCCAGTGAATTCCATAAACACTGGTATTACCAGTTTGTACTTGCACAGAGGACCTTCAGTAATGTCAGCAGAACTCTCAGTAGGGCCAGAGACAATACAACAGGACATGCACTCCCATTTATTCCAAGTGTTTCTTTCTGGGGCCAGCTCCAGAGGGGTGAATATTTCAGAGTAAATTATAGTTATCAGGAAACAGCAAGATTTTAAAGATGATAAATTTTGATCGTGACATCTCAAAAATCAGGTGCTTAGCAGCATAGTTCTAATGTTCCCTCAATAGATGACACAGCATTTGCATTTATGATGAAGGAAGGTTAGGTAGATCAATTCTTCCCTTTAATATAATAAAATGTAGTTATAGACAGTTATTTTGCAGTAGGACAAGCTTAGAAATTCAACTGCCTACTGTGAAACAATTGATTTAATTCTCTTGGGTTTCTACCGGCATTCTCCTTAGAATATCCTGATGTTGTTATCTCTTATTGTAGAGGTTGGACTAAAAATATTCTTTTTTCTCATTCATTCTGATAGCAGGTTATAGATGCCTATGGAATCAAAAGGTCTCATTTCACCCTTACCCAAGGCCAGCAGGGTAAGAGTAAAGACCTTTGTTCAAATAGGAATTGCAAATAAACTTTCTGTCATCTTGGCCCACATACATGAGGGGCAACCAAGTTTCACAGTCTGACTTCTTGGAGCAGCTCTTACAACATTATATTATTATGAACCTCTTGTAAGCCTTGGTGTCAGCCGAAAAGTGATGTCTGGAACTGTAAGGTTTCATTTGAAAGCAAGGAAATCTGCGTGACAAGAAATTTATTTCCTACAGTATGAATTCTCAGAGAAAAAAAGAGTTCAGCTATCACTGCAGAGTATAAACAAGTACAAGGAATGGGTGGAAAGAAAGACAGCCAACTTACTATACATGAAGTAATCTAAAATGCCCTTCACACCTTACCAGTATAGAAGTCTGCTGTTTACAGACATTTCAACTCTTCCCCACCCAAACTGAGTAATGACTGCTGCAAAAGCCTGACCTCCCTGCAGTGGAGGGTCCTTGGTACACTTTTGCACACCTTGGTATTTTCTCCTCCATTGCACAGCAAGTGTTACAGAATTCTGAAATACAAATCAACATTAACTGAGGCTTGTAAGAACAGGACTCACATGATCACCCTGTGCATGGAGTTACTGAAAACCAACCACAAGCAGTAATAAATGGTTTAAATCCTACTCTTGTCACAAGCTCCTCCCCTCCCTAAAGATTCACAGATGAGTCCTATTGAGGGTGAGATCTAACACATATTCTGTACAAAATGCTTGAAAAACTAGTTCCTCTCTGAAATTTAATTCTGCATTCCCTCTTTACTGAATTAAATACAAAGCAAATGATTCATAAGTATATAAAGTATTTCAGCAAAGTATGGTACTGGCTGCTGCTGAGTCTTTGGGAGAAAACATTAAAATGGGTGGGGTGTTTTAAGGTCAAATCTGTTCTGTATTTTTTGAAACACAAAATTGACTTATATTTGCTTTGAAAACCTTAAGATTGACATGAATATGAAATAATGTTATAGCAGTGAAAAATGTTTAAAAACACTTTGTAATTGCAATTAGATTTTTCATAAATTAAAAATACATAGTCGCACAAGGAAGTATTTTATAATTTACCATAAAACCACAAATGGCAACTCCCAATGCAGAATCTTCAGTCCACAAAGACACTGGTGGATTACAGTTTATAGCTTAAACAAGGAAAAATTACTAATTAATCAGATATATAGACAAGTATGACCAATTTTACATGGACTAATTTGTACATTATTATAAAATTACTGGATATAACTTTGTAAGCCAAATGAAACAATTACAGATAAGTCATAGAGTGCAGGGAGATGGCTATTATAGTGACTTCTTTTATATAAGACAATACAGAGCCTATCCAAATATCATGTTACTGGAAAAGTGCAGCAGGGCAAACCCTAGAGATGAAGTAATAGGGTAAGTGAGCCAAGGTTTCTCTTTCCTAGCCTGCTTTAAGTGATGTTTTTGTCACAGATGTACCTAATGACACACACTATTGGAGTGAATGTGGAAAAATCTTCACACAAGAAATGTTATACTTTTATTTTCTTTGCCAGGCATAAATTGATTCCATATAATATTACCACAAATCCTGTGAATACTCTGTTCTGTGCAGAATCATACTTTGGTGGCACAGATATTCTGTGTTCTAGTTTTGCTGGTTTTATTCAATATTAAAACTACTCTTTGTTGCTTGAACTTGTATTAGAGGCATAAAGTCTTTATGACTAAAGATGAAGGCTTAGCTTGTACCACTATAAAAGCTTGAGAAAATCACTCAAAAGCAAAAAGAAAAAATGCAACAAAATAACCAAACTTTTTCCCCTTTAGCAAAGCTCTTGTGCAGAGAGGGCTTCAGCATAACTGCATGTCAATTCTGTTTTAACACAAAGATATTGAAATCAGGGTCAAAAACTTAGACCTTGGTTATTTTGTGTTTGGGGTGGGTTTTTTTTTGTCACTAAGCTGAGCTAAAATGCCTCCTGGCCTTCCTTTGTGCTCAAAGGGCACTGCAAAGCTTTGCTTTTCCCCTTCCCTTTGCCTCCAGGTCCCATATAATTGATTCTGACCAAGTGTTAACAGTTACATCCAACTCCCAGAAGTTTTTCCTGAACTACGGTTATTCCTGGTGATTCATACGTCTGAGAATCTTTCTGAAAAATAAACTATTGGAACCTTTAAAATAATTAACTTGGCTCTTCCAGTGCACAGGATCTTTTGAAGAGATTGCAGGGAAGGGAGAGATGTAAGAGAAGTGGAGGGCTGGCCCTTGTGCTTGTGGAATCCTGGCATTGAGAAGGCAGTTGTCTTTATCTGCTTACACTGGGGACGGATGCAGAAAGCCAAGGGCAACTTACCTCCCAGAAGGAGTGAATAATGCCATGTAAACATATCAAAGAGATCTCCTCTTTTCCAATAAAACAGAGTCCAACTTCGTTTTTGCAGTGAAGGGGAAGTTTAAAATAAAAACTAAAGGTACAGAAGGCTTGCACTCTTACCTAAAGTGGTCAGTACCTTTCCGATAAATATTTTAGAGTAACTTTCCTTTGCCTCATAGGTATTCAGTCCCTTCCACACTGAGTAAGGTTTAAAGCAGGGCAATAATCAATAAAAATCCAAACGACCTGCTGCTAAGCTTGTTGCTGACTCATTCACAGAGGTTAGAAAGCTGTCTAATCTGTTCCCAGTTCTGTTTATTCACCTGGAAAATTTAGGAGCAAGTCATAATTAGTGTTTAGAAAGCACTCTGGAAAAAAACCCCATGTAATTACTTCCTCATTGAAAGCATGTATGATTTGTTTGACTCTACACCATCAGTACCCTTGTGTGTCCTCCTGACTCAAGGATGTCCTTCTAAATCAGATACTATAATTTCTAAAATACTTTGTTTCTTTTCTGATCCCTTTTAGTTCTCTGCTTTCTCTGGGATTTGATATTCTCCATGCCATATTGTATGTTGGCCTTAAAAAAACTGAAAGTAAAGCTGAGAACCTACATTTATTCCCTCAAATGCTGAATTCTAAATATTGGGATGTTCAGAGGATAAAAAGCGAATTTGCACCTGAGTCATTTGCATAGCAAAAATTTATCAAGTAGAAAAGAAACTTCTACTCCCTGCTTGCTTTCTACTTCTACTCCTGGGCTTGCTTTCCCCAGGAAGAGACTGGCAACAGATTTGAAGATTATTGAGTTGAATCAAGAGCTCTCAGGTTTCAGGAGAAGTCAGGTTTGGGAATAACAGAAAAAAACTGAGTTCAGTGGGTCCTTTACCAAGAATAACTTTTTCTTATCTCTTGATACAAGCTCTGTCCTCTTTCACAACTTTGTGGGATTCCCACTGGCTGAAATTGTGAGTGTGCTCTGTATAGGAGCCACTCCAACAGCCAAGTCCTTTCTCAATAATAGTTTCCAGCTCCGCTTTTCCTGTAGCGTGCACTGAAGGGAATGAGTTCCCTGTTTCTTACAGTCATCAGAATTGTATGCCTTGTCCTAGGTTTGCATTACCCAAGTTTGTTTTCCCTGTTCCCTGGAAGTTTGGGCAAATCTGCCCTCAGATCCCAGTATTTGTAGGAGTACAGATGGATTGAAGACAAAAGGAAATTAGATTAATAATTTTGCCTTTCCTTAGTTAGTTGGAGAATATCTGTGTGCATTCAGATGGACAAATGTATAAAAACCAGACCAGCAACTACTTGTCTGCTTGCTTTGCCTCAATACTCCTGAGCCTTGTTTTGGCTGTGCTGGGGTTCTTGCACTGTTTGTGCATACTCTGAACTGAGATTCTCTCTCTGTCTTTCTGACCGTTTGGGTCAGTGCTCTTCCGCTCTCCTGGCCACTGCGTTCTCTCCCTCTGAGTCTTTATGTCCCAGCAATTAGACATGATGTCTTTGTTTCCTCACTAGGGAAATTCCATTGTTCCCGCTCCTGGCTCTAGGGAGGATGGGGAAAGACTAAGATTTCCTCTCTTTTTTTTTTTCTGTTTTTTTCTTTTTCCCTTCTTTTTGTCTTAGGGACATTTATTCAATGATTCAGGGATATGCCTGTAAATGCTTTCCTGCTCCTTAACTCCTGTACACTTAGGGAATCTTCTGTATTATTTCTGTTTTGTTTCCATCTTAACAGAGAACTCAATTACAAACAGTAATAACTAAACTAAACCATCTTCTCTCGCCCATGCAGTGAGTCACCAGGATTTTCCATAATATTAGATGAATAAGCACATTTTTTAGGCTTTTAATAGTCGACTGTGCTTCACAGAAAAAGGGAGCTTTGACACTACTTCTGGACCTAGAATCTTCTCCCCCTGCAAGCTTTTTGCCCTGTGGATGATAAAGGGGTTATGCACTTTTCCATCAAACTGAATGTTGTACATCTTGGTCTTATGAGTCAACACAGCTTTTTAACTAAGCTGCCTTGTAAGCAAGATAGCATCTGCAAGATGAAAATGAGAAACAGCTGTAACAGAGGACAAAATAAAACCTTGTTTAGACACTGGAAATGCATATGGTAACCCAGGGATATTCCAAAAACTATCCCAGCCTCCTGAAAATTGAAGGGCACTATCTCTTTCATTAATTTTTATGCTGGTTTGAAGCAAAATGTGCTACATTATCAAGTTGGTATGACCATAGGATAAACACAGCATGCAGTGAAAGCTCAAAGTGCTGTAGAAATCCAGAAGTTCTCTCTCTCTGGCAGGACTTTACAGCAATTTCAGTGTACTCTTTCATATCACTGGAAAAAATTACAAGTGGAAATGTAAAGCTTGCTTAAAAAAGGTTTTCTCAGTCTGACTGTAGAACTCAATACATTTCTGCTTTTCATAATGTGGTATTTCCCCCGAACTGTGAGATGATTGTGCTTTGTAACTCAGTTCAAGCACTTTGGACGAATGCAATTTCTATAACCATCAGAAAAAAGGAATGGAATGTATCAATTTAACCATTTAAACCATATATGAGAAGTTGTTGTTTTGTTGTTTGTACCAACATTCTGTAAATTGACAAGGAACCAGTGAAATTAAAGTCCCAATGCAACGTACTCTTTACTATCAAGAGCAATGAGTGGTCTCATTAAGAGTGCAGCAGTCATGAGGGGAAACTGTGTCACTGGGATAAAGAAATTGATATTTCATATGTCTTTGAGAGCCAGGCCTGCTCTCAAACCATTTCAACTTTGAAAACAAGCTCAAGGAAATACCAAAGTATGGGGGAAGGAGGCAGAGCCCCTCGTAGGACTAATCAGTGATGCTGCCTGATTGCTAAGGGATGGAATGATTGACCCTAGAAATACCTAAAGACTGGTCTTTTCATCAATGTCCCCTCAGAATGTGGTAATTTAAAAATGCACTCACCAGTATGCCACACAAGGAGATAGCACAAACTACCTGTTATTTTGTGCTCATATTCCTATATTTTATGTTTATGGTGGGTTTGTCTGGGGCACACCAAATTTTCTGAGTTAGTAGCACTTGTGTGCCTCATTGTTAAGATGCTTTTAAATTCCAGTTTCAGATAATGCACGAAGTTGTTAATGGAGGCACAATATTAACTGCTTTTGTTCTGAATATTCACTCTTAACTGCACATACACATTCTAGTTCAGTCCTTTTTATTAGTATTCCTTGTCCTTGTGATTTTTATTATCCAGACAATTTAAACTGAGAGCAGAATTTTAAAAAGGTACAGCATGAAATAGATTGCAAAATAATTTACTCTATAATGTATTCCACAGAGCTATACTGTGCCTATAATAAGCATAGATAAATTCATTTTGATGTATCATGCTTAGCACAGAGGTAAGTGGGCATGTAATTAACTCATTTATTTTGTGTCTCTTCACCTAGTAATACTGTAATTATTTTTCTTAGCCATCAAGTTATTACAGCACAATTTAATTTCAACCTAGTGTATGATTTACTCTACCAGATCTTGCGATTCTGTGAAGACAAAGAAGTTTCTCCTGCCTGTCCATTTCAGCCCCCTCAACATCTGCCCCATTTCAGCAGGTGCAATGAAGCCACCTGACAGGCCACTTTCAAAGTCAGACTGACCAAAGCCCTGGAATATGCAGATGCATGATTAAGCCTTTGCTAGTGAGAGGGTGTATGGGTTGATTTAAAAGAGCTGCATGCTACCTTTTGGAAGTCTGTCTTTAAAATGAGAAAGCAAAAGTAGCCTAACACTAACTTTACTGGGTTTTGTCTTAAATCTTTGCTCCACACCAAATCTGCTCCTGAGAATTCAGGTTTTCATCTGACAGGTAGATTTGGTATTCTCCAAAGACATCTTGGACAGGTGCTGGATATTGAAATGGAACATAAAGCCAAGCTGCTGAAGCTTGCTATAGTCTCATTGGATGTTTTGGCTGAGTTGCTGTGTGACATATAAAATGACAAGACTGCCTCAAAGACCAAAGATCCTTCAAGGTCATCCTAGATGGATGCTTTTCTGTACCCAAGGAATTTGGCAGATTGCAGAAAATCCTGTCACATGTGCTTCTCAACATGTAAATTGAGTACTTTCCCTTTAGAAATCTAAGCCATTGTGCCTGCACACTTGGGGAAATTCTACGTCCTCAGGAGCATGAAGTTATGTGAAAGGGCTCTTTCTTTACTGTGTGGCAGACACCTTCATTCAAGAGGAACATAGCAGAAATGTTTGAGAACAGGACCAGCCAGTATCAATCTCACAAATTGCAAATAGCAAGATGACTGTGGTACATTTGCATTGTTTGAGAAAACGTCTTACCTTGAAAATGCTCTCTTTCTGCCTTACAAACAAATGACAACATTGTTTCACTTGCTGCCTGCACAAACCAGTTTAATCTACAAAGCAGTTGAAGACAGGTGTCAAAACTGGTCTGTGTAATCAAGGATGTCACTTTCTCTTGTGTCTTTGCAAAAACACATGGAAAAAAACCCCTAAGACCTCCATTTTGTTTGTATGTAAAAAGATGTTGGTGAAGTTTCCTGTTTCATATTCTATTCCTGTAACCAAAACCTTCCTTTCTTTTACTGTGAGAGGTATAAAGGCTATCTGTCTTATTACAATTTCAGAATCCCACTTCAAGAGGTTAGAAAACTCATAATTCATGTGGCTGGCAGCAGCCTCGTTTTCATCCTTATATTGCTGTGCAAAGCTTCTACTCATGTGGCACGGTTCACCCCCCACCCTGTGGACTCTTGCATCATTCTGTGTTCTGTGAAATCCATAAGGAAAATGTAATTTGTTTGTTTGCACTTGCCTCACCCCTGGCAGCAGCTGTATGGAATCAAGTGAATGAAGTATAATAAGATTACCTATCTCCTGGAGAGAAACCAGAAAGGATGGTGTCAGTCATAGCAACACAATGCCACCCTGAAAAGTAATATAAAACTCACTGCCACTCATTGTACAGTGTCTGTGGCTGATTCTCTACTCATCCCAGGTGTCCTGGGAGGGCATGAGCATAACAGAGAATCATTTAGTCTGGAAAAGACCTTTAAGATCATCAAGTCCAAAACCAATCTGCAGAACTGCAGGCAAGCCACAAGAGAACATTTTCATACTTGGAAAGTGAAAAAGGTGCTTTGAAAAAACCCTGCACTCCCTGAGACAATGAGCTGCTCTGATGTTGCACTGTTTGATTCATTCATGGAAGTCTGGGTAATAATTCTGTATTCTACTGATTTCATGTGAGGCAGTCCACAAATAAGTTAATAATTCTGTATTTTAGGCAGCATCTGACAAGACCACAGTAATAAAAGGACAGGTCACCTTAGGAGATTGCTTTTTAATGGGCAAGCTCAATCCTCTAAACAGAATGAAATAGCAATCAAATATATGATGCTATAATGAAATGTATAAGCAAAAATAACTAAGTGGGAGTTGGAAAGGCAACTTCTTCACTTGTGATTTAAACCCTTGACTTTGACACCTTGCAGACTCATTCCAATATACTTTTAAAAGTGTGTGATTTTAATTTTTTTTCCTATCTGATGCATTGTTATTTTCTTGTAAAGAATGGGTGTAGGTACAAAGTAGATGGCAAAATCCAAGGAAACATCATGATTCTCCTTCACTGTTTAACATACTAATTCATTTTTAAGTAGAAAATCTTGTACTTTTTTCCTTTTAAATGAGATAGCATCCATGTTTCAGCTAATTGCACAGGAATGTATATAATAATACTGCCTACTTGAACAATACTCAATACAGATTTAGACCAGTACAAACCGATTCAGCAAATGAAGCCTTTCCTGACAAAGATGATTCAGAAATGAGAATCACTGGCAATAGGACTGGAAATTCAGTCACAAGATGGAAAATAGCTCTTCTCTCAGTTTAAGGAAAGGGATGAGCACCTTAGCTGGTTGCTACATGGAACGTTCCCTCTTTTCAAATATCATCTTACAGTTACAAATGTGATTTCTTGTTTAAATTAGGGATGAAAGATGACAGTGTAGTTGCCCAAAGTACAACACTTAAAAACACCAGGGTATTTTGCTAGAAAGGTATTGTGAAAGTTACCTTATCTCTTCAAGTCACATGCTTCCATGCAGGAAAGCAGCAGGAAATATAGTTCATTTATCTGGCCCCTGGGGGTTGTGACTACAGGCACAGTATTAGAGAGAAAAGACAGCATGCTTCATATACCTGCAGAAAAGCACCTAGCAATTTTCAGGCTGACAAAAAGTCCCTGTGTGCCAGCCAACAGTTGTGTCCAGATTTATGATGGAGAGTGTGCTAAACTTAAGAGAGGGATGGAATAAATTACTCTGTTGTTCCAGCAACTAAGAAACAGCAAAAAGGTCATGTTTAAGTCACATTTTTCTCCTGATGCTGCTCCCAAAATGATACTCTATAAACACTTTATTATTAAACTGATGAGCCTACCATTAATTCTGTTGCAGCTCAAGTTCATGAATATTAACCTTTCCAGGGGACAGCACCAGTCATCTTGGTTGGCCGAGTGTGAGTTTCTGAGAAATTCTCTGTGTACCCAGTTAAATGGATGTCATGCTGGGTTTTTTTTCTGGGGGGAAAAAAACAGCATTCAGGCATAAAGATTCTCTTCTATGGCATATGACATGTACAGATAAAGGACAAAGGTGATTTCATTTCTTTATTATGATGGCATGGTCATTCCTCAGCCACAAACTTAATCTCGTTTCCTTTTTCCCTAAATGAGCATTATGTTTTTGCTGGTTCTTTTAAGCTTGAATTCTACTTTGAAATATCCTGTAGTACAGTCAGATTTTTACTTTTTTCACCATGTCTGAGTCAAATATCAATTGTGTCACTCTAGGGTGAAAGAGAATGATAAATTCCCAAATGGTTAGTCACAAAATGAGCAGTCCAAAGACTGTTTTTATTGTGCCAAAAATTAAAATCCTGACATCAAAAAAAGCACAACTCTGCTGTTACCTACCTCTGCTACCAAACGACTTGTCTGAATGAGTACAACTTTTCACTCTAGCCACAAGCTAAAGACTGATATGGTCTGACTGTTCCATATGGGTCTCTAATTCTATAATAGATCCCTAAACGAGATTTTTGTTCAATATTTTTCCACATTTTGCAAAGCAGTTGTAAACCTTTTCAATCCTCGTTTTTATCTCACCTGTGCACTGCAACTCATTTCATGTTTTCTTTGAAATTGAGTAACATCATTCATGAAATTTCTTTTCCTTCAGATGTATGAGTGCCATAAAGTTTATAGGAAAAAAAAAATCCTTGAGTTAGGTAGCAATCACATGAGAAACACTGATGCCTCACTCAAAGTAAATAAAATATAAAATAAAATTTCTTTAGAGAAACTCGTGTTGGACAGACATTTGCCCTACCTTGATCCTCTGAATTTAAGTTCCACATTGTAGAACTCATAGCCTCCCAATCACCCAAAATGCAAATTCTGTTACACTTAACTCCCCTTTTGTCTTGTACCTGATTGTAAGTTATTCTAACTCTAATCCAGATCTGCCCACTCTCCAACTCAATTTTACATAAATTATGCATAATGCCTGCACAAAGGATGCACAATTGTTCCAGTTTCCCTGCACTGAATATGCATTTGAATGAACATATTCAAGTAAAATGTTACTATTGCTGTCTGTCCAAATATGTGTGACAAACTCACTATTTTTAAAATTACTTCATGACAGAAAAATCTTTGAATTCTTTCCAATTAGTTGAAGTCTTTGTCAATGCATGGCAATTATTTGGCATAAATTAAGTTTTGCCTCATTTTAGGTGAACAAGGCAGACTGTACTTCAGCAGCAGGGAACAAAACTTTCAAAGACATGCCAAAGAACTGCTTCTCATTTGTAAAAGAAAAAAAAAAGAAAGGTGGGCTTTGTGAAAATTACTTTTGAGATACACTTGATAGCGCATAAAATCCACAAGTTTTAATTTGTGTCAGCAATTTTTGACTGACATTTTAGAGTGGATATTTTGACATATTTTGACCTATTAACTCAGAACATTCTGATGCATTATGAAAAAAGAACATTTTTGCTTGACTATTTCAGAAAGCCTGAGCAATATTAACAACAAAAAAAAAGTAAACATGACTCTTTTTGCAGTTGCTGAATGAAAAATGATATGTTAAATTAAAACTATCCGTTGACATGCCTTGAAATGTTTATTTTTTTACTTTGTGTTCTAAAAAATGCGGCACACTGAAAAGCTGACAGTTTAGTTAAATGTCTTACACAGTTTAAATATTATCCAGGAAAAGTTTAAATTTAGGATTAAATTATTAAATTTCTCTTCCAATAGTGATTATGTATACACTATGTCTTAAGTATTAAAAAAACAAATTAAAGTCTGATTTGTTTATTGCAGACCAATATTATATAAATTCCAGTTATATCTTGTAAACTTCCTGGGTTTAAAGTATCAATTTAGAAAACTGATAAATATCTCTAATTTTTATTCCTTGGCATTTTTTCATATCTGAGGGCTTTATACTAGCTTAATCATGAAAATGCAGCTTAAAGTAACAAAAATTAGCTGCTAGTAAATTAAATGTTAAAATGAAGGGGTTTGTGCCTAATTTGACATCTAGACTTACCTGGAAAATGTGCTGAACAAAGTGCAGTTTGATTTAGACTACTGTAAATGTAGTAATTGAAATTTTCTTGATGTCAGGATCTGGGTATTTCTCATATATACAAAAACTGCATGCTGTGGGCAAAAGAAAAAGAAACAGAAAAAGAAGCAAACATGGTATTGACATGAGCACATATCTACTGTTGCATCAGAAACAGTTCAGGGGAAGAAAGAGAATAGATACCAGTATTCTGTGGAAAGAAGAGACTTTTTCCCCTTAGAGCAAAGACATCAACCACCTGCGTTTTGCTTTTGGGAAACACCACCCATAGGTCTGTGACAGACACAAGCAGCATCAGAATCATCCATTTGACTGATTTTAGTCAACTATAACTTGGCTCTCTTCCCAGTTCTCTTTTTTGAGGAGTGCCCAGTACACAGATTCCACACGGACCTCACTGAGTCAGGGTGTTGGTGGGGGTGGGGAAAGGAGCAATGTTAAAATGTTATCTTGCCCTCCTGATTATCCCTCTCTCACAACTGTGATGTAATTTAGACAGTTGAAAACCTGGGCCACATTCCAGCCCGTGCAAGAGGATTATAGTGCCACTGCAAACATCTGCAGTTATGCAGAGGTTCATCTCTCAGCATGTTCCTCCTGCTTTTATCCTTGGATCCACTCTCTGTTGGTGGAGCCTAGAAGGGCTTCCCAAGGGAGCAGCCTGCAACTGTCTTGCACAGATCCTATGCCAAGGCAATTTTCCTTCCACAGGAAGCAGGCGTGGAGAATACCTTATACATCCTCAGCCCTCTACTCTGTAGGAGGACACTGGAACAGACTTGGGAGTGTTTCTTACCCACTCTAACTGCACTGTTTTCCTAAATACTGTGCTAATGGGTGACACTTTAGCACTGACTTTGAAAAGTGATTGATATTTATTGAATTTCCAGTGCTATTTCCTCTGCAGTTTTGTCTCAGAATGTCTTTTCCTGTCAACCTGTAGCCTCTTGCTATAGGTTGGAAGATTTGAAGAGATTATAGTCTTGAGTGTAGAGACTCTATGACATCCTGTATGAATGACATTCAACATGCAGCACAACCATATATAACTACTAAATCAATTACTGGAAAGTGCATGCTTTTTCTTAATTTGTGCTCTAACAATGGTTATGTACAGAGTAATCATCAAGAAAAGACATAGTATAAATCACAAATTACTTGAACAACTGCCTTAATATTTTTCTATTTCTTCTTCTGTGTTAAGACAAAATACTGTAGAGTAAATCAGTGATCAAGAGGCTTTAAAGTGTCAGTGATGTGCCTAGACTAGAGTATGAAGTAATGGGTGTACCCATAGCACTCGATGAAACATTGCATAGAGACCCCTGAACATGCACAGCCAAGCTGATGTGACATTTTGTAACTTCACTGAAATATTAATGATCTTGCCAAACAATATCTTTACAAGTCCATCTTTCTTTTTAAACTAGATCAATTATTGTTCTTGGCTCTACAAAAAACTGTGGAATGACTGTCTTTGCCTTTTCTTCTTGCACAACCTCAATTCCTCTGTTTTCCTGCTGCAGTGCCCAAGATAATTCCCTAGCTTCTTAAACTGCTATAGTTAAATTTGAAGAGATTACAAGAAAGCATACATAATTCATACATATTTAACTGGATCTATTTCATGCTATTTAGAAAACAATAAAAGCAGGGGCACGATTTTATAAAGCAAAATAAACAAAATTATGAAAGCACTTCTTTGTGTAGTGACTAACAGTGATTTTCTGTTATGAATTCCTGTGCAAGAAGTATTGGAGACTGGACTTCAGCCTGTTTCACCACAGTAATACATCACCACCTTTTCACTGTTTCTCAAAGATTCCTGTTCTGGTGTACTTCAACTGAAAACAGAATAAAATATTTCCTCCAAAATCAAGATTCCAGAATGTTTCTTCAGGGCCTTGAACCTCTTTAGCAAATAAGTCATCCACACACTTTCTATCATACAGAATGAACATCTATCTTTCATATGGATGAACATACAGATGTTCATACAGAATGAACATCCATGCTCTGTCAGAACAGAATGAATGTCCATATTTTGAGCAGAGCAGCAAGGTACCTGAACATCCCCCAGCCCCACCATGCCCTGAAGCCAGGTGTTTCCACTTGTATCTGAGGCATGTGAGGCAAAGCCCAATTAACCTGATAAACTAGTAATGATCTTGTTCCATTTTAATCTAATGCTTATGAAAAACCTTCCCTTGTTCTAGTTTGGTATTAGTTTCAAGGAAAGATAGTTTACTAGCTCTTCACTCTCTGCAATTAATACACTTGTGATGGTTTCTTCTGCACATCCCCCTAATGACAGCTCAATGACAGAAGCATTTCAGTGTATACACTTTGGAAAGTAGTTTTCCTCCCTTCATGTGGATAATCTGAGCCAAATGTCAAAAAGTTGTTAGGACTGATCTGTTTTACTCCTTCCTTACCACCATTGTGGGTATAGTTAAAAAAAGTAAAAGCAAAATTCTGCTATGCAGTTTGTCCTGCACCTGTTGGCTTCCTGAACTGTTTCCTTCCAAGGCAGGGAACATTATGAGTGCATGACTTTTGCTTTGAGTCCAGCAGGAGATGTCATGATGCAGCTTTTCTGGGAATCTACTCGAGGCAGAATGAACAAGCTGGGCTAAAACCTGTTTGGAAATATGTTTTTCCTGTCTTGAGAGAATGAACCCAGCAGCTTCCTCCCAAATGCTGCATTTGGAGGCTGGAACTATAAGTATTGAATGGCATGCAGTGTGTGTAGGAATATTTAGGCCTTCAGTGTATTTTTGGATATTGGTCCCGGTAACAGGCTGGGAGCTCCCATTGATGCTGCAGGCTGCCAAGTTGTACTCTGCAATGGCACTAGGCTGTGATGGGTTTTGCATTACCCTTAGAAGCACTGCTGGAAGAGACACCACACTGCTGGCTAGCAGCATGATTTCTGCACACACTGATTCAGAAATGGAGCAAGCCTCCAAACATGCCAGCACTCCCCCTTCCTCCCTGAACTCTTATTCCATCTCCAATAACAGGAGTATACTCACGTCACACGTCTGAACTTCTGCACACAATTTCTGTCCACCACTCTGGAAGCCAAGAGATTCTAGGCAGGGGGACATGATGCTGCTTCTACTTATTTCCAAGTCTCTTCCTCATTTTACTCCATACAAACAAGGAAAAACACAGTCACCCAATTTCAGGGAAGATGGCTCCTGTGCCTTTGATGGAAGGCAATGCAGATAGAAAAATTTGGCCACCACCTTGAGAGGAGTGCAGGGGCCAGTGCTGAGCTCCAGCACCACAGGGTGCTGTGGTTACTTGGATTCTTCCCTGTACTACCTTATTTCCTCTTACATGGACAATGAAACTAAAAGTTCACAAGGAAACAAGAGGATCCTGTTCATCTGTGGGCTGTGAGTAACCCTTGCACCAGGCAGAAACAACAACAGAGCTGAAATTTAGAGGGTCCTGAACAAAACAACAGCATCATCAGAGCACATAAAGGCTTGGAACCCTCATCTGCTTCCAGCAGCAGGGATGCGCACCTGGGAAGGCAGCTCATCAGCAGCAGGAACCACACTGCCTCCAGCTGGAGCCATTTCTGCTGTCAAGTCAAGCAGCGTCTATTTTTCAAGGGACTATAGCTTTTTGGAAAGACAAATAAGGTTTTCTTTCTGGAAAAATTGATGCTTCTATTGCTAGTTTTGGAGTTAAGTGGATAGATTTCCAAACAATTAAACACTTCTGCGTCCAGTGGTGAAAAAGGCTCCCTTCCAAAATGTGCTCTCAGTTACAGGAATACTGTACTCACAGTTTCACAGGAGAAGAGCATAATGTGGTACAGCATAGGGCTTCTCACACAGTATTTTAAATATTTTCACTGTGTTAAAACTTCCTTCCCTTTATCTATATGAATTCAGAGACATATTCCAATCTCTGTAGTTAACTTTACATATTTCTCAGCTGTGCAATTTAGCATAGTTGAAATGCTTAAAATCTTTAACCCATAGCTTGTGTGAAAGTTATTCCTCACCTGTGCCTTAATTTTTGAGGAATTTGGGATTCCTTTTCCAATAGTTATTGACCTCAGATCAGGAAGGGAATGAGAAATGAGAATGAGAAAAATGTGTGTTTCCAGGAAACATTCAGCGTTTGAGATCAACACAGAAAGCTAAAACAAGTTCTGCAGACACTGGCACCAAAGCAGAGGTGTGGAGGAATGCCACAATAAAGAACTTACTACCTTGGGCTTCCACAAGGTATGTTCTTGTACTGCAGCAGTTTTGTGCTGAGCTGAACATAAGACAATTTTTTTCATTATATAAAAATACTATAAAAAGTTTCTGCTGACTGAACATAGGGCTAAAACTATCAGCCTTTCTCCTTTCTGGAAGCTATTTACTGTCATGGGAAGAAAACGTGGAGGGACAGGAAGTAGAATTATAAATGATGTCCAAAGCCTGGCTCAAAGACCGCTACAACAGTAAACAGAAAGATGAAGTGCTGCTGCCTCAGCAGGTAAAAAACTAAAAACAGGATCTGCAAATCCTCATAACACTGGGTCAGATCCATGATGTAAATCCAAGCAATAAATGCAGCTCAAAACCACATCTTCCAAACAATCACAAGAGTTAGATATGTTATAAGTGGTAGAGAGAAAATAGAAAGGAGTATTAGCATCAATAATTTCTTCATTTTAGCCTGACTTGGGGGAACTGCATAGAGTCTAAAACCAAACAACATTTTGCTTTTTTTTTTCCTATTCCAGGCTGAATTTAATATTCTTTCTTTAAAAGAAAGTCAAAACAAGTTTCGTTTAATCACTGATCCTGCATACAGTAGAGGGGTACATATGCATTAATAAAGCCTGGCACAGTTATAACCCTCTTTACAAGTTTTATTAGGAATAAAGATTTTAACAGGTTTTCTGCCTGGGAATCCTAGACCTCCTGGTTATACTGAAGTTACATCCTGAAACGGAGGTTTGTGGCTCACATTCCTTCAGCTCAGCACAGCAAAAGCCTGTTGGCCCATTTTAGAAATGGTGCAAGCAAATCCATTCTTCTTTTCTGTATTTAGAACAAAGTACACCACTTTGGCTTTTTATTATTGTTTTTATTGTTCTGCATTGTATGAATGCCAGATATATACTGTCTGGAAGACTAATCTAACTATACTTGGTTCATGTTATTATTGAAGCTGCCTTCCTTCCTGTCACTCTTGGACAGCTGGCAGACATGATTAAGCAAATAATTCTGCCTATGGAAAAATTACTTTACAGTTATTTATAACTTACAGTCTCTGATACAGGGAGTCAAGTATTCAAGACATGGTAACACATCTAACTGATCTGGTGCAGGCTGTTCTGGGATGAACTCCTCATTTTACCCTGTCTGTCCTGTCTCCTGTAGCAAAGAAGTCATTGAAATGGACTGAAAATGACTGAACACATACGTGGGCTACATTGTGAGTGTAGGACTTGAGTCCTGTTGAATTCTTGTCCTTTCTCATATGAAATCTTTATTTATAAATGCAAGAACAGCATCAAAAGAAAGAAGAAAGAATCTCCCAAACCACTCCCAAAATTCAAGGCCTGACACTAAGCCTCCCTACTGGGTAATAGGAAGAGTCATTTCAAATCCCCATATTGGGAGGAAAGTTTATAAATAGGTTCATAAGATAGTTTCAAGATGAGAGGAAAACTTTCAGTTATTTAAATCAGATGAAATTCAAAGAATTTGCTCAACCGTAGCCACATAATTCATGCCAGTTTTTCTTACCCACGCAGACTAGGAAGGAGAAAGTGGATGCCAGTTATTTGTCACATGCCTTGGATAGTACAGAATTCCATGTAGCTTCAGAGCTGGTCAGGATGCATGTCTGCTCTGACAGGCACTTGCTCTTTTTTTCAGCAGAGCTACTAGAAGAATCTTTTTTATTTTACCACCTATGCAAACCTACCACAGATGTAAAACAAAAACGGTGCAAGAATATTTTTAGTGTTTTGCTAGGCCCACAGAGCCAAAAGGGTGTTCTTGGCATGAAACAGGGGAGACTTCACCAAGAAAAGCCCCTCTGAGGTCAGAAACGTGAATAAGAACAGAGAACTGATGTGGGAGCAGAACCCAGGTCTGCAGTGCCACACTGCATTTCATTCCAGTACTTACTGAAAGCCAGGCAACATGGACTGAGGGAATAGCTATGGCATAACTTAATGGACTTCTGAGTTCAATGAAAAATTTTAACTTGACTTGCATCCATTTACTTGCTTAATTTTGGAATATTGGGCCAAATCCAGCTGAGATCTTGGAACATCACATCTTGCTGCTGGGATATAATAAATAACAAGGATGCAAGTCCTGAGGAAAATCATTTCTCATCACGCATATGCATCTGCACAAAAAGCAGAGCTGGGGGCGAAGCTTATGGCAAAAGTACAACTATCCAAATTTCCAAACTCCTGCTTCCTTCTTCTCAACTTCAGAGAGCTCTGTTAATCTTGAAACCTTTCTGTCAGGTTTTTCTTGTTTCCTGGGTATTCTGAAGTTTCCTTTCTACTTTTGCTCAGATTTGCCCCACACAGTACCATGGGGATGCTCAAAACAAAGCTCAAGAAAGAGCCCATGTTATAAGAAGTTCTGGCTTTCAAGGAACTATATGGCTGAAAAGAATTGGAAAGTTCCTGAACAGAACATGGCCATATGAGTCCATGAAACTAGATAATTTGACACCAATAACCTGTGACTTTGCAAGTTCTCAGCATAACTCAAGCCATTAAACAGTCCCATAAAATGGTTAAATGTGGAAGATTGCTGTGAGTAATGCGGCATTGCAAAGTGTAGTATTAAAAACAGAGAAGAAAAAAAAGAAAATCTTAAAGAAGTTTTCCAGACCAAAAAAGGAATAGCATGAAAAGTGGCATGTTGTAGACAGTGGGCCATAAAGCATAAGTATTTGCATAAAGCAAATAGGAATGCAAAAACAGTCAAATAGGAAATATTTTCCTCTGTGGAAGAGACAGGGCTATCTAGTCACATATAATTTGATACTGAAAACTTCAGTCAGCTCTAACACTATCCTCATTAAGAAGTAACAAGCTAGAGGGGCCTATAGGGATCAGCATGGCAAGTTTAAACTCTTAGAAAATACCCTTAGGAGCTGTAACACAAACCTGCTAGCAAATCCTTAAAATCATCAGCCACTTTGCTAAAAAAAAAGAAAAAGAAGTTGTAAAGCCTCCTCAATGACTTGCAGCATGGGGCCTGATAACAAAGCATTGCATTAATAAAGGTATATGAGTCTCTAAACACTTGCCTCAGACTTATTTCCACATCACACAGCTTAGTATCACCGCTTAATTTTAGGGTAAGTAGGCTTTTAGTAGCTTCCTTTATGGGATTTTGATTGCCTCCACAGCCCATAACAATATGAATTCCTTCCAAACCAAAATAATATGATTTGCATTGCTTTCAAGCGCTTGGGTCTTTTCTAGAGGGAACACCCCTTTCTGTTTTGGCTTGTCTACTTGTATTTATTTTTTATTTTAGGGCAGAGGTTTTATTGGAGACATTGGAGATGGAAAGGACTTAATTAGTCACTTAGGACTGACTTAGTCACAACCATACTCTTTCAGTCCAGCCCATTATCAAGTGGCCTTGATTCTTGCTGTATTTCCCTATGTTGCTGTCTCCTGGCACTCAGAACAGGGAAGTTCCCCCAAGATTTACAACAGAGTCTCCTTTCTCAGCTTTTTCCTTCTGTCCTTTGACATTGACCATTTGTCCCTTACTCTCATGTGCATGGTTTCATCTCCAAATAATGTCATTTTATGTATTCAGCTTCATTTCTGCTTTTTCTGATGGATGTGTTTATAGTGTAGCCCTTTCCTAGTGGGCAGATTGCTGTTTGGGAAGTAACACCTCACAGCTCTGCCTAGGACACTCTACCATGCAATGAGGATACTTGTGTAGCTCCCTTCATCAGGGATTAGGCAAGACTGAGGCCTGCACTAGTGTATTTGAGACAAGTGGTTGTAGATGAATTGATTAGATTTCTCTTCATTGCTCCACTGTTTTAACTAGTCCCTAGTTTGTAAAATGTTTGGCATTACAAACACCCTTGCTCTTTGAGCAGATATTAAAAATGGTATACAAACTAAAGCAAGCAGATTCCACCTTTCCTTTCTTTAGTGACCCTGCATATGATATAATTTGGATTTCAGACTGAATTGAGGGTAAGGTAATGGCTTTGTTTTTGGTTACTTCTTTTCCATTAAGTTTTCAAGTATGCTGTGTGTTCAATTTGTTCTTCCCTTTGCATGTATGTTTCAAAAAATCCCTGTAATATTTTCTTTCCAAATGACATAATTACTTCATGATGTCTTTGCTTCTCTCTTGTTATTTTTGCTGGAAGCAGTGAAAATGTACTTAAACAGCTCTTTGGCAGACATATACATCATACTGACCCAATTTATAGCATCTGCCTTGCAACTTTGTGTACCATCATTTGCCAAACATTCTGTAACTGCAAAATAATAAGAAAATAATAGTGAAGTGTTCCTACCCTTTCATGCTCTCTGTTCTGCATCCCACATGTCCCACAGAGCCTACATAATGAAATGTTTGCTAGGTTGTTGGGTCAGCACGGAGGAGAAGAGTAAAAGCCGTGCTGGAAGTACTCGCTGAGTGGGGCTCATGGCTCCCCAGGCCAAGGTTCCTGCTGTTAAACACACTGTGCTGCATCTGCTACTAAGAAAAGCGAGAGAAGAGTGGCCATTAAAGCTGCAAAGTTTAGTGGCAGAACAGAAAATCCTTCCACAAAAGTAAAAAACTGAAAGGGCAACAGAAAAAAAATGGCATCTAAACTACTTAAAACTACCTAAACTTGGATTATGTTTGTCTTTGAGTTATACACGTGTTGCTTTTCCTCTGATTTTTAGCACACTGGAATTAGCCCTGGGGTTTTTTTGGACTTCTAATCCTGTATTTGTGAACAGCAAGGGGTCCAGATCAATTTGGTGTACTCAGATTACAGTACAGATGGCACTTCTTCTAAAGTCCTATTTAAAATACTATTAAACTAACAAATGGGAGAAATATTAACTGAACTTTAAACTTACCCTTTTTACTTCCAACTTTGGAAGGCTGATGTAAAATTAGTTAGTGCATTTCTTTCTGACAGCTGTAGACATTTCTGACAGCTGAAGATAGAATCGTTCCTTTCATTCCTCTTCTCTTCATCTTCTGCCTTCCCAGAGAGAGGTTGATTTTATATTGAAATATACAGAAGAGAATTGGAGAATTACACCCCATTGGTTTCTGAGAACTGAATCCTTCGTCTCGGCTGTTAGATTTTTTTTGTGTCTTTTTTTTCTAGTATAGCTGCCTCCTCAATGGTTTCTGTAACTTTTCCAGTACAAAATCTGTTAGTCAGATTCTCAAGAACTTCTTCATTTCCCTAGACATTCTGCAGCATGGCTATTTTTGCTGGGGTATTTTAAAAATAATGGTCTATGTGGCCTCAAACAGGAATGACCTAGTTAAAGCCTCAAATTAATTCTTTGGAGGATATCACTTGTCCTTATTTTGAGTGATACACTCATTGCATAATTTATGAGAACCAGCTATCTGGAAGAAATAGAAAGATGCAAAAACGTGATAGATAGAAAAATTCAATAGCAGAAAACATTTTCAAATGGACAAGCCATAGGGTGTGCAAGCCTAATCATGCCTTGACTTTCTTGTTCAATATTGATCTGTTTTTCAGAAGGATGAGTAGCAAGAGGGAAATCAAAGTACAGCATAAGCTTGTGCACCTCATAAGCAGGAATGTTAGACCTACAATTTTCATTGCTAAGTATTTTATTTAACAGCAATGTTTTGCCATCCAAACTGTATCGAAGTTCCACAGCACATATTTAGCAACTCAAACAGTCATGTAGGGTGTAAAATACTTGTAAAATTTTAACGGCTTTGGTATTCTAATTCAGCTGAGTCATAATAGGTGTGAAGAAGTCAAAGCAGTGGAGCCATTAGATCAAAATGAAATAATCAGGTTTCCCTGAATACAATGAAAAAAAAAATAGCATTTTAAGTCATGGACCAGAGCCTAAATAAATGTACTTCTCTCTTTCTGCATGACTTGGATCTGCAGGTGACCAGCTTGTCACAGAAGCCAAGATAGGGTGGGAGATGTTGGCATCTTGTAGCTCTCCCACACACACTGTATATCAACTCTGTCCCTAAACTGTCCTCTCAGAATAGTCTGGCACCTCCCACAACCAGGAATTGTGAAGTGAAAAAGGACATGCATAATCTATTTTATTATCAGCATATTTTTCCCCTCGTTCTTCAGATTTTGTTTCCGTTGTGTCTTAGAAGTTCCAGCCCTGCACCAGATCTACTGCTTTTATGGATGTTGCCTCGTGTCTCCTCAGTCTTTGGAGCACTCTGAGTAGATGTGAAAAGATGTAAAAAATAAGGGTTTCCCACCCACAGATACTTGGTCATGGCCATTCAAAGATGCATCATCTGATAACTACTGAGGAAACGTGTGACAATTAGAATAGAGAAAGTGATTTCTCCATGGCTAAAGTTCTGAAATATTTTGAAACCGGTTTTATTCCAGGAAAGTAACTAAACATTTGAATCTATTGCCCAAGTGAAACCACCCTTTAAAAATCCCTGTGTACTAAGAGGAATATCACTGCTTGGTGAAGATGGATAAAATGGGCAGAATGTGTAACATGCATTAAAAAAACCCAAAACCAAACAATTAAGAACTAAAATACTGGCTTGTTACTTAATTTGAATAGCTTTCTAATTTTACCCTGTTCAAATGCTCTGCCTTGAGACCAGCACTTCTGAAAACGAACAGAACACACAAATTGACATGAACATATCCTACAGCATTTATTAAACTTCATTAAAGAAAAAACGGTGAAAATTTCTGGGAAAAAGAGTCGTGTTCTGCTTTAGTTTTGATTCGGAATTAATTACCACCCGTAATTATTTGTGTCTTTGCCTTTGGAGCTGGAGACTCCCCATGCTCACATTACAATTATTTCTGCTGTGATTATTACAATTATTTCTACAATTATTTCACCTGAGGGCTGGAAGGCTGAAAGAACTCCCTGGCTAACACACCTCCCTTCATTCCAGAGTGGACTGCATTTGCACTTAGAGTTGGTATCAGCCATGGAGCATTTAGACACTGCACAAACAGAAAGCACATTTTTGGATGCTTTTCTGTGAATACCTCACTGAGCTGTGAGAGTTTGTTTACAGAGTTGCTCAGCAGCTTCACTTTCCATTGACACAGTTGCTGGCTCCTCAGGTCCTTAGTTTACAAAGGGAGGAGTGATGGAAAAGAGAGCATGGATGCTGTTACAAGACCTATGCTGCTAGATGTTTGCAATATTTAGATCTATTCAAACAGGTATTTCAGTTTATTTCTAAATATTTCACTTTAAAAGTTAGATATATTTACATAGTAAAAGCAAAGAAAATTCCAAGTCTCTTGGGATTGTCAAAGCAGCAGAGGCAGTTCTATCTCAACATCCACTGAAATTTATTGGGATTTGACTGTCTAGTTTCCCTAAACTTTACTGAAAATTCTAGCTCTGTGTGGAGCTATGGAAAAACCGAAGCCATTATTACTAGCGATGCCATCATCTTAAAACACAATTAAAATATAAAAGGCATGCCAAGTGCCACAAAATTGCTCAGAAAAGAAGGGAGCTTTGCATGTGGGGAGATGACATGGTTAGGAGTAAGATAAGAAAAATCATGTTCCACAGAAGACAAGAGTATTTTAGCATCATCTGAACCTTTTGGCACCAAAATGAGATATAGAAAATTGTAAACAGTTTTATTTTGGGGGACTAGCCCGTAATGGAACCTATTTTGTGGTGAACATCTAATTGACCTTTTGCAGCATTAAGTTGATTATCAGCCACATTGATACTTTATGAATAAAATCTTATACACTTGAATATTTCCACTATTTTCAACGTGAGCACTATTCTTACGTATGTCTAAAATCTTATCACTTGCTTCTGCATTTTACTCTCTGCAACTTTTTTTACCATAGTGTCATCAAAGTGATAAAAGATTTTATTCCTGCATGAAACAGAATAAAATTATAGTGAATAGTAACTCTGAGTTACGGATGCTTAGGAGACGCTGGATATCCTTAGAAATTTCACATTAGAAGTGAACTCTTAGGCTGCAGGACAAGTACAAAAATCTGATAATTCCTCTGCTTTGGGCATTTTTTGGATAGTTTTTAGGATGACTTTTAGACTGTGGAGGACTGCCTTGGGCATGTTCTTGTGGGAACCCATTGTATGTTTATTGGTGTGAATTTAACTCAAGAAACAAGATAACTCTGTTTATTGTGAGAAGGGATTATGGTGAGAACTCTTCTGCTGCTGCTAAATTAGGCTGTCTCTCTATCCCAAGAATAGGAAGAGGACATACACCCAAACTTCTTTCTCAAAATTGCTTCCTGAGCCCATCATTCTTCTTATAGGGAAGCAAGGGGGTTGTACTCCATCATCTGGCACAGTAATTCTAATGCATCCACATGGAGAAACACAATACCCACACAGAGGAGAACTTTTGTCTCAGGTTAACACTACAGAGTGTAAACCTGCCCCTAAATGCTCTGACTTAATAGAGAGCATCTACTCTTACAACACAATTTAACTACATAAAAACTGTAATACTGATAGCTGTAAATAATGATCTAATACCACAGAAATTTTCAAGATAATTCACATAAATGTGAAGACTTGTTATGTTTAACTAGTGTCATTGCTGTGGGAAGGGAATATCACATATCCAAACCAGCGATATTTCTAGTGCAAACAAACTTTCTTCTAGATTCACTAAAGAAATTATAAAAGTTGGCTGTGTGTATAAAATGGCAACTTTTGCAAGTCCTGTCTGACACAAATACACTTGGCCCTCTCAGTACTAACTCTAAATCTGCATTTTCACTCAGACAGCATTAGGCCATTGCCTAACCTTGGCCCCCATCCTCCCCTTTACTCCAGATGAGATAGACGAGATACTAGAGCAGTGTGACTCACAGAAACTTCTTCCCACATGAAATCCCTAGTGCTGCTGCCTAGTATGCAACATTGATTTAAAAGCCCTTCTAGGCCACCTGCCAGCACTACAACTAGCCCTGAGCTTAACTCTCTGGTCAGGCAGAAATGCTCAGAGAGGAAAGCCAAGGAGCTGTGACTAAGCCTGTGTTAGGAACATCTTTTTCTATCACCCACGTCTAACCCCATAGCACCAGCCCTTGCTGACACTGTCAACCCACACCCGTTAGCTCCTGAAAACTCATTAGCTACAACACAGTGCTGCTAATTCAAAAGTTAATTCTTAGTTCCCCCAGCAAGTGAAATTGTGACCCCCTAGTCGCTGTCCTGCATTTATCCATCAAGTTACTCCGTCACGAGACCCGGGTTTGGCACTGCTTCACATCCTCCTCCAGTGGCTGCCCGAGTGTTTTGCAATACTGGTTAGGTCCTTGCTGTCCTGAGTCTTTAACCAAAGCATTGCAGATAAACTAGAGAGACTGGATTCAGGCAAGAGGCCTGATTTATCCACGTGGACAGCTTTTCCCTTTCATGGACTTACAGTTCTGCATCATGTGACTTATTTGAACACTAATTTCAATCCAGCAATGTACTGATTTTCCTCTAATCTGAAATTCTTGGCAGCTAAAAGAACCTAATTAGGGTGTTTCTGTTGGCATTCGTTCTTTTTCTGTGAGAGGGAAACATATTTCAGTTTTGTGCAGTTCAAGCTCCTTAAACACCGCCAGTTAAAATACAAATTTGAACCTAACTGATCATCCTCTCTGGGCAATGGAATTAGTTATAAATCCAACATTGTGACACAAAGCCAGGCAAGCAGCTTCACATGGAGCTGCTCCTTGGCCCTTGTCTGCATTAAAGTTAACCCTAATGTTAATCTTAGCCTTAACCTTAATCAAAGGCCAGCAACTGCTACCACTACAAACAGAATAAACTAATTGGGTCCTAAACAAAATCTATAATTTTATTCTGGAAAAAAAAAAATCTAGTTTTGAGGCTCCTCTCAGTTGAAGCATTGACTAATTTGATCACTAGCCCTAAGCTGAAGCTTCATTTCACCAGTCCTCTACAGGGCATAAACCAGAACTAGCCCTCCTGTTGCCTGTTTCTAAACCTATCTAATAACCTTAGTTTATAATCTCCTGCACTTAGTTTATAGTCTGTGCACTGGAAACCTCCAGATCTGCCTTGGAGCCTTACAAAGAATGGACAATACCAGCTGGCTGCTGTCAAAGAAGTGACTGTCTGGTAACCTGGCTTGCCATGGCAATTTTCTCATTTCAGGTGATTCCTCACTGGGATTTTGTCTCCTACTTTTGGCAGTTTGAGTAGTGCTGATCAGACCAGCTGACTGACATGCGGCTGTATTTTTTTTTAAAATGTAAATGCAACTTCTTAGTTCTTTATACAAAGTAAAAACTCAAGTTGAAAAAGGTCAGGTGAATCATTAAACAGAAGAACCACAAAATATAATTATTACTGTTACAAGCACATATCTTAGCATATCCAGTGCCCTTTCAGATCTTTAACAGGAAGATTTTAGGTATAAAACCTAGCCAGCAACATTCACTAAAGTAGAATTCACTTCAGGAAAGTATACAAATCCCTTGAAGTGTAAGATCACTTGAGTTCAAGAATGAAAAAAATAATTTGAAGAGTAACAGTCAAGCCAAGCCAATTTGAAATATATCGACAGGGAAGCAAAGCTGTACAGATTGGACTGCTGGATCTGCAATTATGAGAGGCCTGGAAGAAAAAAACCAGGATTCTGGCGTCCTTAACCGCGCCACTCCCCACAGTCCTAAGGGTCTCTTCAGACATTGCAAGGTCCAGATGCATTTTGCTCTTTATTACTCTAGAACATTTCTGGTGATTGACTACCTCAGGGACAGTTGCACTGTAGTGGGAAACCCCAGAGCTGATGGCATTGCAGGCTGTGGGGATGGCAGCACAGACATGTCTAGACAGGGAAAGGATCAATATCCTTTTTGGTCAATAGATGGTCCTCAGACCTTTTCAGGGATGGGATTGGGGATTGCTGCTTTCTGCATCTGGTGCTCAGCTATTTTCTGAGGTGTAGCACAGTTTTGCTTTGGTAAATTGGTCATTAGTGCCATATTTCCTATGCTGAAGCTCCTTTTCCTTCCTTTATAATTATTTCAGCCATTGGCTCACATGATATTAATCATTCAATGGAGAAAATGTCACACACACCAGGTTCAGACTGTTCTAGTAAACCAGAGGGAAATAGTTTATTGTGATAGCAATGCTGAGTTTACTTTGACCTGCTGTCATTACTGAAGAATGCACAAGGACAAATTTCAGTACTATTTAAGACTATCCAACAGAAAGATGGTAGGCAGCAAAACCTGGAAGTTAAGTAAGATTTGGTAGAACTTTAAGTCATTATGGACAGAAAATGTATTTAATGGGGAATGTCCTTTTTGGTATGTCTTTCATCTTGCAAGAGGGAACACTTCCCATTGAGATCAAAGGGAAAATGTTACTGGCAATCACCATACATACCTAACATCATCAGACCGTCAGGGTTTAATTAAAAGAAGAATTTTGTCCACGAGAAAAGCCAGTAGTCATCCAAACCGTGGTGTGTGTCACAACTGGATTCTCTCAACAGCTTCCCAGATATTGACGAATAGTAGCCAGAGCCAAATTGCAGTGCTTAGATAAATACCAGATGCCAGGTGCTTGGTGTCTTTGGCCTTAATATTCCCTCCTACAGGGCTACTTCTCAGTTTGTGGTTTCTGCTGAAGAAGGTCTCATTTCGGCTTGCATTAGGCAATACACATGTGCACTGCTCTTAATGAATAAATCCCATCTGGAAAACTGCCATCACAAAGCTCTGTTAAAAAGCCTCTCCCTTCAATTGAAAGCAAAAATTATAGGGTAGGACAGCACCTATAGGGTGCCTATTAAACCAAACTCCAATAGTCTGTTCACAGTAATTGTTGTGACAGACCCTTTAGACAAGGAAGGTTCATCTCTCCATTGGTACAATTTACATGCGAGCTAGTTCTAACAGGCAACAGATATGCAAGGTCATATTGCAAGATCAAGAATGCATTCAAAACTTTGCACCTCTCCAAAACTCTCCAGTCACTTCTGACTTATTCCAACATGGTATTAATCCCCATTCTGCTAGTGAAGGTAATGAAAGAGATTTTGCATATAATGGATTTTTCAAGGGAGATTATACAAAAGCATCTATAAATTAAACAGATGGCAGAGTGCAAGTGTTTGAGGGAAGAGATAACATGAGAGACAGAAAAACAAATAATTTACAAAATATTAGAACAAATGGTTTCTAACTTCTTTAATTTCTTTTGCCTTTGGGAAAAGAAATCTGTACAAGGAGTTCTGTGAGGAAAAGCAGATATGACAAGCACAGATTAGGAGGAAGATGAAGAAGCTGCTACAGAAGAGCAATCAGGAAGGGAGGAAATTATTCTCCTGGAAGACAAAAAAAAAAAAAAAAGAAAATAGAGAGTGACAATTCACAGGAGTAATAAAAGATACAAAAGACAGAAAATAGTGAAAGTCAGAAATAAGGAATAACAAATTGGCAGAGATCAATCCAAAGTCAAAGAGCAAGGATTGAATACAACTCTGCTTACAAGATCCAAAAAGACCATTATACTGTTAATGCTGCTATTGGCCCCAGAGTTTCTGACTCCTGCTAGTACCAAAAGGAGTGGGAGGGAGAGGCATTTGGTTGCCTCTTGGTCTGGAAGCCAGCCAACAGCACTGCAGAGCTTCTACTTTTTTTACTTTTTAAATTGTTTTTGCTAGTGATTACAAGTATTTCTCATTGCATCCTTTCTAGGAGGAAGCTTGGTGTAAATAACCCATTTTTTTTCTCTGTAAATTCTTCCTTTTGCACTGCTTATGTTTTGGGTTTCCTTCCACTAAATATTCTCAAAATATTCTCACTAATTCTGTCCACCTCTGAGGCACGAATTTTTCCATGTCAATAGACTGGACTTTAGTTGGGAATTTTGTATACAGCAAACATTTTAAAATATGAATGTATTGTTTAAATCATAAGCTTGTATAACCGCTTACCCTTGTCATATCAAGACTAGATTCTTCACTGACTTCTGTGGGTGGTTTTTGTCATTTGGTTTATGACAGAAGTCTCCTAGTAGCCAATCTCTAACTATTTATTTTTTTTTACCGGAGGTAGAATATGTCCTTAGATATTTAAATGTCAGTCCACTTTTTTCCTTCTTCCTGAGGATTTCTAAAAAGTTTGTGAACCTCCAAAGTTCTACTAAAAACTTTGTGTGATTTTTATTCTTTTCAGTGCTCTGTGACCTACCCTTTTGAGGTTCAGTGTGTAGCCAGAGCAATGAGTTTCTTTTTCAAACACATCTTGCCCTGAAACTTCAGGATAATTGTAGTTTTTTTCCTATTTCTCATTTGCAACAACAATGGAGCTCAGCAGGTCTGTGGGAAACTGAAATAAACTGGGATAGAGGCCGAGATGGAAATATTTCAGCTGAAAATCAGTGCTCAAAAATGAGGGATCAGTTGCAACCAAGCTGGAGAGAGAACCCTTTGTTAGTTTGGTATGATACCTGATATTATAAAAACCACAAAGCAGATGTTCCTTATCCAAGAGACTAGGTGATGGGTTTTCTCGTTTCCAAAATAACCTCCCAAGACAGCACAAGGCGTGGGGAAATATCAATTTCTTCTGGTTCTTGTAGAAGTTCTTCTGGCTACACTTGCTCCAGTAAATGAACTCAGCCTGATACTGTGTTTGGGTCCAGATGGACTAGGATGGCCGGTGTCAGTGCTGAATTTCCAGCACTGGAACTTTCAGTCTCCAAAAGAAGAGGTTCCAGGAGGCCTGCCTGGAGGGAATGACCACTACAGTCTTTTAATTCTCAAAACACCAAGAAGTGCCCAGGCATTGTTTGGGTACAGCACTGTTTGTAAAAGGATGAGTTCATGCCAGGCAAAGCTCTCTTCACCAGCGCAGATGTTTGTAGCCCAGCGCTCAGAAATGTTTCCAGGCATGCTGGGATTTGGTCATATAGACACAGCCTGAAGGTGCAATGGTGTTTCAAGGGAGCCCATGTCTTAGACATGTGTTTTATAACCTTTATGTAATGTAGATCTTCTCTTACTGGTGTCTTGGAATCTCCATGGGAACAAATAAAGATATAATGATGTTACTGTGTGCAACACAAGGGGAGGGAACAAACAAATGTGGTGTGTTTGGGCTTTTTAATAAATCCCTAGTTTACATGAAGCATGTCCTGACTAAGGCACACAATAGGCAAATTAGAAATGTGGAAATTAAAAAATACATGATTGATAGTAGCCATTAAACAGGTCTTTTCAATCACTCCAGTACTATCAAGATTGTTCCTTCTCACCTTCAAAAGCAGTTGTGAAATTTATCATCTTAATACATGCAAAAGTTTCCTTTTGCAGATCCAGCAAATACTGCTAAGCCACCCACGCCACACACATGCTCACAGGCTCTATAAATTTTGGGATAGTGCAAGTTCAGGTCCATTCCCATTGCCAGAAAAAAAACCACTAAAAAAAGAGCAGCAAATATAAACCAGAACAGAAACCTAAACAAAATACTTCAGAAGATTCCCTTATCCCATTGTATTCCAGTAAATTATGTGTACTTTCCTGTGTGTTTTGGCACCAGAAAAAAATTACAAATCTGTCTCTTAATTGTGCAAACGCAAGGAATATGCAAGTCCTTGAAAACAAATCTCTCGAGCTCTGCTATGAAACTTTTGAAGCAATTCATGTCACCGTGACACCCTGTCACTTCAAAGCAAGAAGGTAATATTTCATCACAGGAAAACTGGTTTGTTGCATTGGTCTTTACAAGTTATAACACAAGCAAAGAGCTGTACAGCATCTTTCAGGATTTGCCTTGACTTTTTTTTTAGAAGTAGAAGCACTTCAGAGACATGCTTTGGCAAAGCCTCCTTGGTGCAATCTGGAAATTTTCTACTATGAATTAAGACATATTTATATATATATAGTTTGTGCCTGAGTAGTTAGGACCTACAGGAAATGGCTGAAGAAGAAACAGGACTTAATTAGCAGATCATCATACTTAAGCTCATTTACAAGAAAAATTAAATTATTTTCTACCTTCATCCTGGTTGATTTGAACATTCTGCTAAATGCAATTGTCAGAACAACAGGCTAATTTTTGAAAAACAGGCTGCAATCAGTCTGGCTGCCATTCAAATGTATATAATTGTTTCAGAATGAGCAAAGAGCACAACAAGGCCATGTGAGGCCAGCAAGAGGAGAGGAGGGAAAGTTTGGATTAGAGGCTTCCTGTACGGAAAACATCTGCACTGAAGCTGGAGAAGCTGCGCTTTCACTGGAGGCTGGGTTAGAATTACAGGGCTGAAGCAGCACCCACTTTTCTCCTAACCTGTGCAGGCACTTGGCTTTGGGTGAGCCAGATGCAAGAGCAAGTTCAGAAGCTTGACCCCTTTTTCAGAGGCAGTCACTCTATTATAGTGGTGGTTACTCAAAGCAAACTTTTGAAACAACTGTGTTTTGTCATCATATCAACTTCCCCCTGGAAAAACATCTTGTAAATTATCCACTTTATATTTCATTCAGGACGGATACTTGAGACCTGAAGGTCTGTGTTTACACAGAATGTAATTACAAGAGGAAAAAGGAATTTTTTTGCTACACATTGTACCCTGCCATGTCTAGTGATCTGGGGAGAAAGCTGTAATTAAGCTAATGCTTTTAAGGACTTCTGGCATGCTTGTTTCTCACCCAAAGCGGGTCATCAAAAATCAACTCACCTCACTTGAAAAGAACCAGCGGCGATAGAAGCCATAAGAACCAAAGAAAGAGACATGCAAATCCAAGAATTTTCCAAATTTCCTTAAGAAGGTGTTAACTTATTTTGAATTATCATAGTCCTTATATTTTCCATTTCATTGATTACACATTTCTTTGGTGGTATACACACTGTTTCTGAACATGCTTGAGAACAACATCTTAAAAACCCCAAAACTCCACTATACCTCATCCTGCTGGCGTCCTGCAAGACTCCATCCTCCTAAAGATTATTTTAGTTTCTATCTCTCTGTAAAAACACTTCTCACTCAAATGCTCTTCCATTTTATCCCAGCACCTCCTCCCTACTCCACACAGGCTATCAAAGTAACAGAAACAGAAGGCAACTTATTCAAAGTTATGCAGCACCTAATTTCTGGAAGACTATCCCTCAATCCCATAATTAAGTGAAAAACAGGATAGGCAAGACAGATAAATGCAAAATAAGATCTCATAAGTGGCTTTTAAAACATTAAAAAATTAAAATAGAAAAAAAATTGATAATAAAATTAGCTATAAGAACAGAATTTCTTTTGGTTCTTTTTTTTCCCATATATGTTCAGGTCCTTGGAGATTATCCAACAGGACTTAGTATCTCCTAAAGCAGATAAAGATGTGTCAGGAATCGTGGACTTGCTACTGAGTGCTACTAAGCTTGCTGAGAACAGGTTGCAAGCCAGAATTATCACAGTATTCACTTTTAACCTTACTCTGTATACCAAATAAATAGCAAGATGCATTCTGTCCAACAAATGGATCATCTGGATACGGAGGAACACCACGCATACAAAAAGATAAGATCACACCCTGAAGAGGAGCATTAAGGAGGAGGAGGAGAAGACATTCCTGCACTTCTGTCTTCCCCAGGCAGGCAGATACGTGGCCAAGAGCAGGTGCCTATTTCCAGGGGGAGTAACCATATGGTGAGAGGAAACTAAAGCAATCTAAACAAAGCCACGAGGTCCCAGTGGAAGAAGCAGCTGGTTTCTCATCCACAAGAAATGTACCTGAGAGCCTCTCCACCCTTTTTCCCATTGTGTTCAAGTGAGGCAGAAGCCTGTTCTGAGCCAGCTCCCTGTGGCCTGGAGTGACCCTAGGAGGGGAAGCTGCTGAGAGGGAGCCTAGCTAGACAGAGCTTGCCAGTGGGTGCAGCCACGGAGAAATTCCGTGTCTGATGGAGTCCTTGAGTGTCTGCCAGGGATCCGGCGTGCCTGGACACAGCCTCAGACACGTACAGTGCTGAGAGCCTTCGGTGTTGGGAGACAAGATTGATGCAGCAAGAGATGCTATAGCTGCCTTCTGCATCCAATTTGGTTTGAGTCCTCTGCGTCCAGCTTGATTTGCATAGAACGAATATTCCTCTGAGAACGCTGCTGAATTCTTTCTAGCTGAGACAAACTATATAAATTGTATTGTTCTTGCAAAATCCAGCTAATAAAACATATTCTATTCCCTTTATTATATATGACAATTACATACTGCACAATTTCTCATTAGTAACATGAATATAAAATCTAAGATTGATTTCTACTATAAATCTTTATTTCTGTTTGTCATTTTGGGATTATCATTCTACAAAACTGATAAACATGCTTTTAGGCTGGAAGCATTTTTGTTTATATGGCATGAATTGTATTTCTGAATCATAAAATCCTATGAGGAAACCTCAATTTCTGCTATAATTGTTTCCACTTTAAAAACTAGGTCATTGCCAATCACTCTGGGTGAAATAATACCTTGTGTTTGGTACATAAACATTTCAGTTTAAAATACATGACAGCATCATATTCCCCAAACACTGGATTACTGGAGACCAAACTGAAATTCCTTGCCTGGAATTATCTTTGCATTTGAATTCAAATTTATCTCCTTAGAAAGACACAATAACAAAGAATGGAAAACCAGCATGGCATCTAATTTTTACTTTACTAAAAATTGATACACATTAGTCTGTATCTGAGATCTTAAGACCTTTCTTTATGTGTCCTATCACATTACTTTACAAATCTGGGGACTTTTGATTGCTCTTCTTGTGCACAGATTATAACTCTCGTCTTGGAAAAAAACTCAGGAGCAGAAGTAACAGCATTAGAGAGCTGCCTCCTGATTCAGTAAAACTTTTATTTGCTCGACAGCTCCTCCACATGCAGCAAGTGTAACCATATGATTAATCTCCTCTTCTGGCAGTCTCACAAATTGCAGCCAAAAAGGAGCAGAAAGTTCTTTGCTACCCATACACTGCAACATGTCATGTCGCTACACAGATTTGATTTGCTCTGACTCTTCTTGACCATGTCTGCCCCTTTTTGCTGCGGTGAGAAATATGATCCTGGAGAAAACATATTGCTAAAACTGCAATAGATTATCACACATGATATGTATGTTTCTGAATTTAATCATGGTGGGTTGAGAAATTTAGCTTCAGAGCACTTAGAAAAGGCAAGGTTTCCTTCACCAGACTGAGGAAGGCTCCAGAAATTAGAGTGGACAAGTTTTCATAAAAGCATAGTCTTTCGTTTACCTGAACTATAGAGAGATGAAAATATTCTTTGTTCCTCTCTCTGATGAAAGAGAGTGGACAGCTTCTTTTTTGAAGCTTCTTTATTTACTGGCATCTCTTGTTTTCCATGGCAGATGTTTCCCTGTCTATTTTTCATGGAAACACTTATTTTCTGCAGCTTGTTCTGTTTTGAATGGAAGACTGAAGTGGAATTGTCTGTGGCCAGCAGACAGCAGTAGAAAGACCTTTTCTGCTTTCTCATGATCCATCTTGTAAATCAGATCTAGTCATTACATTTACAGCCTATGAGTGGGAAGACTGGAACTGAAGAAAACATGGATTAGTAGTTGAAACAAAATATTGCACAATTTGGTCCCAATTCTTAAAGAAGCAACATCCCTTAAAACCAGATAACTGGGATGATAGCATTCCTGAAGAGATTATTCCTTAGGTTTATTCTACAAAATCAGTCATTAAAATATATTATTAACTTGGTGAACCTTTTCTACCTGAAGAAAAGGGAGATTTTTAAAATAAGGCAGGCAGAGTTATAAAAAACTGGATAAAAAATGTAAGGTTTTATAGTAGAAGTGCTCTAACTATACTGGCCGAGTGTGTAAATCATTAGCAAGAACATTTAGGGCTGGCAATTATTCCATATATGACTACATCACTTGGAGTTGTCCTTAAATAAGAGCAGAGAACGAGTACTGGGACACAAAACCCACGGGCAATTCTTCCCACCTAATACTGCTCAGGAAAGTGATCTCAGCCTTCTTACAGTAAAGGTTTCAATGGAGCAAAGCAATTGGCTGCTCCTGTGCTGGGAGCAGACAGTGAGCAAAGAAAAGCAAACGCAACAAATCAGCAAGATGTTGAAATAACCTTTCCAATGGGGAAAGAATGTGACACAGAACAAGTTAAAATGAGTAAAAGTATCTGTTGCATCTTCATTCTTGGTAGCAGGCAGTTCAAGCTAAAAGGCTAAAAGCATCCTCGACTCTAAAGTAGCTCTGGTTGTCAGCAAGCCACGAAAGTGCAAAAAGCTGCACAGACCAGAAAAAGTTAAGGCACGTCTCCCACCTGAAACCCAGCACAAGGCTCAGAGCCTCACAGCCTTAAACCAGCACAGCCAACACCATGGCAGAATAACTGCCCCAGCTGACATCAGCCTTTAACCAGCAGAGCCAACACCATGGCAGAATAACTGCCCCAGCTCAGATCAGCCTTAAACCAGCACAGCCAACACCATGGCAGGATAACTGCCCCAGCTCAGAGCTCAGATCAGCCCTAAACCAGCACAGCAAACACCATGGCAGGATAAGTGCCCCAGCTGACATCAGCCTTAAACCAGCACATCCAGCACCATGGCAGAATAACGTCCCCAACACAGCTGGAGTCCTGCAGGGCTTTGCCCAAGCCCTGCCTTCTGTCTGCCTGAGGACAGAGCTGTTCTTTGTCCTCCTACACTTCATTTGCTTGTCTGGAACCCCCCCACAGGTCATGGTGTTCTGACTGAAGATGCATCCTAACTCTCAGAAAAATGCTGTCTGTGTAAACAAACTGAGCATTAAAGGCCAGGATAGGTGATTGTCACAGGACAATTGTTATGATCAAAGCACTTAGGAATGCTGTTCAGCATTCGTCTTGATGTGGAAGCTTCTAAATCCTGTTATCACAGGAAGGTTTGGGAGGCAGGACATAATTTTTACTGTGGGACTGGGCTCCTCTGCACTCTATTGCCTCACTTTCCTATTCTGCATGTAGAACATGCCTTATGTACCAAAACATATTGGTTTTGTTTGGCTTTTTTTAATGGAAAAGAGATAGGAATAAGTATGCCTATTAGAGTGATACCTGCTTGGGTAGCACAGCCCAAAAGTGAAAGCAGAATGTTTACACTGTGTGTCTCACTATTTTTAGAAAATGGGCTATTGGAATTCACATTCTCTGTGGACTGTTGCAGGGAAAGATACCATGAAGTTCAAAGCAAAGGACTATTCACATTAAAAGGGCTATTTTGCTTGTGTTCAGCACTTCTTTGTAATTATAGGGATGACTGGATCACATTAGTTACTTAATAATATAAAGCTGAGTTGGAATTTAACATGTCTGGAGGGATTTCTGGCTTCCTTAAAGTGCCAAGCGTATTCACTCTTTAAAATTGAAAAAAAGAATGACATTCATGATCCTATTGGGATCTGCCTTATTCAACACAATTTCTCTGACTGTGGCAATCCACCTCTTTAGCTTGAGTTACTCTGTTCTCTCTAGTGATGCCTCATGCTCACTTGTCACGTCAAAGAGCCTGAGCCATGTTTCAAGGCTGGGGACAAGACAGGTGTGTTGCTCGGGTTTGGGAAGTGTGCCAGAGTGCAGGAGGTAACTGTGTGTGCTGACACAGCAGCTGCTTGGTCTGCTGAACATCTTAATGGGAACTCTCTGCACTGGAAATGTAGAGGCACATTACAGCTGTCCATCCATCCCTCCTGATGCTTCTGCTGTGTGGGTGGGTGGATGCAAGGCTCTACCTGTGACCCAGCCACCCTGCAGCAACACCAGAAGATGCTGTCTGTACTCTGTGACCATCCTCCACTGATCTGCTAGTGTTAAAAAAGTAAAAGCTCTCCCTACCAAATACAAAAAAAACCCCAAACAACAAAACAAAAAAAAACCCCAAAAAACCCCAACAAAAACAAACAAACAAACCCCCACAAAAATACCCTAAGCCCAGAGTCACTAAATTATAAGTAAATGTGTAATCAGATCAGAGGAAACCCAAAAGCACATCATAGAGTCAAATGATGGACCACTTAATGCCTGTCAGCTCTGTGACTGTTTAATTGATGGTTTCCAACAAATGCCTTTTTTCTTACTGAGTGAGCCACTCTGATTAATTAGGAAAAGGCTAATAAAATTGGTATCATGATTGAATGTCTTTCAAAGTAGCATGTGCTTGGTCAGTCACACACTGTTTCAATAAATGAAAAAAATAATAACATCTACAGCATTTCCTTCATAAGTTACATTACATTATTTTAATGCTCTCTTTAAAGACCTGTGACCTTTACAGAAATTAATCTAGAAATGATGGTACATGTGTAGGATGCAGTGGTTTTTCATTCATAGCCCACACAAGACAGCATTAAAGAAAACAGGATAATAGAGTGCAGTTTTATAACTATGTACCAATTGTGCATTCCCCACATTTCTTTTGTATTTTTATTTTGCTAGCCAGTTTTATCCCATGGGGAATCTGTTTTATTATATTAATCAGGGAATGGTTTTCTTAGTCAAACAGAGAGGTGTGGAACGACTCTCTCCTATTTCTTTTCCAGTGGGGAGGAAAGGAAGCAAGCACACACAAGTATGAAGTTTGTTTTCATTTCTTCTGACCCTCTTTCTGCTAGTTTACAGGTTTTGTTTTTAAGTATGCATAAGGCAAGAGATAAGAGAGTTAAAATCCTGAACTTTGCAGCCCTTGAATATAGAGAATTGACAAAAATATATTAAAGAAAAAGAAGCTGCAGTATAACTCAAATCCTTCAAAAGATATTTTTAGAAGAGGGAAATAAGTGGAGGACTAAGGAAAACAAAAGATACACTTGATAATAAAACATAAATATTTAAATTTACAATCTTTCAATACATCATTGAAAAACTCTCTACCAGGATCGACAAAATCTGTGCCACATCATTCAAGGCATGACTAGAGTTGGTAATTAGTTCACCTAAGAAATAAGTGCTCTTTGACTTTACTTTCAAGAGTGCTGGGGACTGCACATCAGACATGGATCATTTTACTGGATTAAATTAATTTATAAAATATCCCTTCAAAGATACTTTTTATCTTAACACATAATGGGAAACGATTTATGAAATATTTATGTGCTTTTATGGTGTTAACTGAGGTTCAAGCAAGGATTTTTGCAAACAATTTTACTTTATTGTGCATTAATGAAGGCAGCCTGTCTAACATGCAGATACATTCTCAGTAAAGCTGAGACAAGAGGGGAGCAGCACATGTCCAGACCAGAAGGATATTTTATATGCTATATATATTATTGCAGTTCAGATGGTAACTTCTTAATCTGGCAACTACTTCTCAGTTTCTTAAGCATGTACTTTTTGAATTCAGGTCAAAATTTTGTTTTACCTTTATTGATCCATTTTTACTCTTTAATCTTTCACCTTTTCATCCTATTATGTTAACATGTACAGCTAAGGATACCCTCCCAAGCTTTTTCTTCATCACTGACTTGTATATACACTTAGAAATACTTGGGATTCACCCAGCACAAAAGCAGATAGTCTAAGATCTCTCTTATCAGCACCTCAGAATTTATCAGGAAACCCTGCACTTGACTTCTCAAACAGGTTATCTGTGCCAGACCCATATGAATGTGAGTTCACATCTCCACCAGTCAAAGCTGACACCTCTGAGGTTGTTGGGGCTTTAGTAGTTGAGTCTCTTCGGAGTTCTTTGCTTTCTAAAAGCAATTCAGACTAAAAAGTACTTTTTCCCTTGTTTGCATGGCTAGAACTTCCTTGTGAGTTGGAAGCTCCTGTGAAGGTATTTAAATATATATGTATACGTCCTGTGAACATATTTAAACTGCATGCATGCTCTTCCACAAAAAAAACCCCACCCCAAAAAACTCTCAAATCTTATCTTGTTCCTATAGATATCCTCTTGGATAGTCATGATGGATGGTAGACTGATCAAAACTACTGTTTTGATTGATCAAGATTCATTATTCATCTCACAAAGTTGTGAGATAGATAAAATGTTCATTAAAAGGTAAAAAACGGAGACTAGCTTTAGCACAGATGACAGAACAGAAAGAAAAGACAAGATGCAATTCAAATGCCTGGAATTCCATTTAGGTACCATAATTACTTCAACCAGTTGAACAACATGATTTAAAAGAAATGAATAGGATAATTTTTTTGTATGGATATTATTGATCTCTGAGATCAATCCCTGATCTCTAAGACCTCTGTTCATTTTGGGAGGAAACTGTAGACTGGAGAACCCAAGTATCAACTTTGTGAAACAATATTCTGCTGTGGTAGCAGAACAAAGGACAGAGTGTGAAAAAGTCACAGTGGGCAAAGAGGTCTCATCACCTACACCTCCTACACTGAAGAGGTTTATTCTTTAAAGAGTCCTCAGTTTAACACTTATAACTGTCAACAAATAGTAACCCTGACATTATTGCCTAATGAATTTGACTCTTACTAAAAAACTGCAAGGAAATGTAGGAAAATTCATGTTTTAATTAAATTAGGACTCACTAACTGTTGCAGCAGCCCTCTGGTTAGGGGGTAGAAATGAGCCCAGACACAGACTCCTTGTTTATCACAGCATGAGAAAGGCCCTGGTTTATCCCTCTTTACAGCTCAGCCATCCTGACTCCAACCATTCACTGATTCTGCCTGCACCAAGCTCCTGCTGGAGGTTTCCCTTGCAGCCTCTGCCTGCTGCTGATTTCCTGCTGAACTCTGACTGCAGGGATCAGTTTGCAGCCTCTGACTGCAGCTTTTACCCAGCCAGACTGTGACTGCAGGTTCCAACAACAGGCCCTGACTGCACACCCACACTGACCTCACTGCAGGGATTCTCTCTCCTCAGGATCCTGCTTCTTCATGATTCCCTCCTTTCCTCTTCCTCAAGGTTCCTCCTCCTTCATAATTCCCCTCACCAGCAAACCCACTCCCTTTAATCACAGTTACCTTTATTGGCCACAGCTGTGACTCATCAGGGGTGAGGCTGTATTGGTAATTAACACAGCTGTTACTGATCAGGGGCCAGGTCACCTGTATTCCCTTCTCCTACAACTAGCAACTGGAGGATGTCTAGAGAAACTAAAATTGTAATCAAACACCATTTAGAGAAGAGGCTGTGACTGTGATCTAACCAACTGCACATAAAAATGTAACATTTTGGTCCTTCAAGTGCTCTGGAAATAGGCAGATATGTTCTGTGCTGATTACAGCATTAAAGTTCATAGCACGATACTGATAAAAGTATCAGAGATTTACACCAGAAGTGGAAGGAAGCAACTCTGTCCATTTAATGAGGCAACTGAATTGCAAAAAGTATTTGGGAAATGTCTGTTGGTGGCTGTGATGGAAGTTCCTGCTGAGTGTGATGACATTCCTGGGACAAGGAGCTCACTAGCAGAAGCCACCCTGTGTTTTACCCCTGCCAAGAGGGGGCTGTGTGAGAGGGCAGCACCTTTCTGTCCCAAAATCCAAGAACAGTCAGCAACTGACACAACAGCCATTATCTGTTACATCTTGTTAGTGTTCTGCAGATGGACAGAGGCTATTCCCATCCTAAGCACTCCTCTCCCACCTCTCCATAGCTCCTACCTGTGTATCCAGGGCATAACTTCCCCATTGCTGCTGGGAGTCTGGCACAGAACTCTTTGCCAGGTGCTTTCACGCCTGTGTGAGGCTTCATTGGCTGATTCAATTCAAGAAATTCAGTGTGATGAAACTGCCTTCCATGTGGTCATCTTGTTTTAAGGAAAGCAAGGAACTCCCAGCTTCAGGACCTATTCAGTTATACAAGGCAACAGTGTGTGCTGATCCACACTCATCTCTTTGGCTGCCAGGCACCTGGACAGAAACAACTGCTGTGAAAAATTCCAGGATCATGCCAAATGTAGCTGTCCTATGCATGTCTTTGAGCAAGACACTACCCAAATGAATAATGGATCACCTTTTCAGCTGGCACCTTGTTGTGCAAGATGCTGGAGAACTCAGATGAAGAACTGCTTTACCAGGGAGGCTCTTACACCAGATTTGGAACAGTCTAGTGTTGCTAAGTGTAGCAATTCAAAATTCAGTGGCTGTAATGGAAAAGCAGGATACAGAACAAACTCAGGATCAGTGCAGTGATCAGTCCACCCCACGAGAACCCCAGAGGTGGCCAAGAAGATGCACGAGGTTAAACTGGATGCCTTAAAACACCATCTCAAGCAGAAAATCTTGCACCAGTTCCATAGGTGAGAGTAGAACATCTGACTGCTAAACAAGGGATCTGCAAACACAAGCAACTTCAGTGTGACTCAGACTGACAGGCAGAGTGCTGCAACCCAGAAAACTCAAGTGGCCGATTGAGTGAGCAGGTGAATAACCCACACTATATCTGTGTGCACCAGGAACAGATGCCCAGCCCTGGGGCACAGACAGCTCTGCAAGTGCAGGCTCCATCTCTCACTCTGGCCAAAGCCACCAACTGCATGATCTGCATGTGCTTCTAGCCCTTAAGGGAGTTGCTCTTTTAAACCTCCCTTTTATAGCTCAAAAATATAAAATCTGTCACACACAACCAAGTTGGAAGTAGCAATAAGCCAAATTTCCAATAAACATGCCAGCTATTGTTCTTTTCTTATACCGTTGTTCATTAGGATTGGCAAAGATTATCTGGGGAACTGGATGACTTTATCACACATTATTTATCCCACACGCAGCACTCAGTAATGTGCTCACTGATACTGTCAGTGAATCTCATGTTCACCAGTTCCTGTAAAGAAAACTCCCTCAGGGCAGCTTGTGATTTTCACTGTAAAAAATTTCCCATCAAGGTCCCTTCTCAACACTTTTGACCAGCTATAAGCCATGTGTTATTCCATAGCCATCACAAGACACAGTTGTGTCCACTGATCCATCTTTCCTAATATCTTTTCCTGTCTTATTTTTGGATTTTGCTACTGCATGTCACCAATCTGTGACAGCATTCAGTCTGAAATGGGGGAGAAAAAAAAGCCCTGTTCTCTCACTTTAGCATCTGAGCAGGTCCCACAAGTGCCCTCAGTGGTCCAGCTGTCACTTGCTGTGTGTGATGCTTCTTAATCTCTTCTTGAATGGAGCAGCATGGGGAGGTCAGTAACTGTGTTTGCACTCACCAGTGTTTTGCAGTGTGATTTAAACACAAGTAATGCACATAATTAAAGAAATGTTAATTTCAAAACAAAAGGCAAACAAATCCCAGTGTCCTGCTCTAACACTGGGGGCTAGATTCTCCATTTTACATCTTCACAGTTTTTCATTCACGTTTCTTTGAACTCTTAACAAAACAACAAAGTGGAGATGCGCATGTGGATTTTGTCATGAATGGAACATGAATTTGTAGGTTTTTTCATCCCTAATGAAATCCCCCATGCATAAAAGAAATCCGATAAACAGGATCCTGAGTAAGAGTTTTTTGTTTGTAGCCAAGACTTCTCTCAGCTCTAGGATAAGATTTAAATAAAAGAAGTATCTAACTGGCTTTTAGTGCACTAAACTTCTAAAGTTTTATAAACAATAATAATCATCCCAGATGGCAGGTTTGGTTTTTAGAGTTTTTGTTTTGTTTTTGTTTTAAATTAAAGAATAAAGCTGAAGTATCCAGTTTGATGGTTACGGTTAATAAATACAGTTAATAGAGTGTATTTTTTTATCTATCAAATTCAATGCAATAACTTAAAATGGAAATTAGGTAAAGCACAAAAATGAAAATAGATGAAAAAATATTGGATTCACTGTTTCAAGCTGTTTTGTAAAACGGATCTCTATACATCCTGAGCTTTCAATATGAGTCTTTTCTAGGAGGTGGTCTGGGGTGAATTGTGTCCCTTAAAGCAATTTTAGTTGAAGATGCAATATATGCAGGATTCTGGTGATGAGGAGGATGTTTGATTTGGTCTCAGCAATCCAAGCTGGCACAAAGTATCTCATCTTTCCCATTGCTGGGTCTGGCCTCCTACACAATCAGGACAATTATGGGGCTTGTTGGTTCAAATTCTTACCCATTTTCCACAGGGTCTGACCCTCTTCTGTAAGAGTGAGATATCTGGGGAGGAGATGTTTCCAAAAGAAACTTGCATGTTTATGCATATCTACTCATAAAAAGCTTTAGTGGCCAGAAGAGTGTTTTACATTTACTCCATTTGCCAGTTTTCTATGAAAGCCAAAAGGATCTGAAATGAAATGATCTGCGTTCAATACAAGCCATTAATGTATCCAAGTGCTGTTGGATGTTGAAGCAGAAAATAACAGCTTTGCTTGATAATGATGTCTTTCAAAAAATAGATACCATATTTTACTTAGCTGTGGTTGACAGAAATAATTGCTACCCTGAATATATGCAACCTCTCACAAATACATTTCTTTATGCTTTTGTCAAACTTTGAGGAAAAGATTTTCCTGACAAACAGTGCTTGTAGCTAGAAGTCCTCATGTAGCTTAAATGAAAGTTAATTGAAGGTTTTAAGACAGTTTAATTGAATCTACAGACTTAAGACCATGGAGTGACTATATTTAGCATGAGGATAAAATCTATGGATCCCTTTTGGTCACATAAAACCAATTTACAAAAGAGAAACTGACCTTTTAAGATCCCTACTCACATGAGTATCATGCATGCAAGTGGACAGGCCTTTGGTTTATTTTAGTCTGGAATGGAAACCCCTGAAAACTTAAGAATGTGCTTCCAAACTGTCCCTAAGGTGTTTAATCCCACTTTCTTCAGACCCATTTGCTAATTTTTTACTAGCAAACGGTGCTGGACTGAGGTGAGCCAGTAACAAAGGACAGAGCAGGAGAAGCAGCTGCAAGTGGCTGCAGATCACAACATGGGACACTATAGCTGACGACAATAAACACTAGCCTGTTTTACAAATAGGAAGATGTCAATTTGAAAACCTTTTAATTTTGTTAACAGACACTAAATTATGCAGAAGGATTACTTTGGCTTATGAATTAGCAAAAAATCCACAGGAAAGGAAGCCAGTCCTCAAACAAAACACACTTGAAGAATGAGATACCACACCAGTCTGTAAAGCACAAAAATATTTTTGAATTATCCTCTTGGACTGATACATGTGACTTTCAAAGTATGTACACCAGGTCTATCAACTTGCAAGTATGCATGTGTTTGAGATGGTCATGACAGCCAAGGGTAAACAAAAGCATTTAGAAGATACATCTCATGAGTATTTTCCAGAAAGCACAGCTGAGCTGAGAGGAAAATCAAAGAGATAAATAAATGAATAAATAAACAGCCCAAATGAAATCTGACTGAGAAATAAAATGGAACAGGCTTATTACACATGCTTCTCGATTTTTTCCTTAAACAATTTTCTACAGGCCAACAAACTATAAACATGCAAATTCTCATACTATTATCAGTCTGTTTATTTATAAACAATAGCCTAAATACCAGTGAAATGACTGTGTACATTTATAGATAGCATTCTTCGGCCACATCAGAAATCGTCTACAGACAATTTTGACATCTGCACTTGTTTCCAAAGCAGAGCCAAGGCCCTATTTGGGCTTTCCATCTGCAAGCATAAAAATACTGCAACAAGCAACCTGCAGTACAGATACTCTGACAATCTGATTATCACAAATTTGGATTAGGTTTTTTTTTCTTCATTTTTTGACAAACTAGAGCTAGTGACCATCCCCTCAAAGATGCTCAATGCCCACTTGAAATGCAACCACAAACAGAGCCAGGCCGTGTTTAACTTTGTGAGTTGAAGATAAGGGTGTTTTATTTCTGGGGTTGAAGTATAAAAAGTATACATATATGAAGTATATGAAGTATAAAAATAAGATAGCATACCAAAAATATGGCAAGTTTTAAGAGCCTTACTCCTCCTTCCTCCTCCCTGGCCTTGGGACCAATGTGGAGCTTACCCCACCTACTGAGACATTTACCCCTTGGTCACCATGTGTAGTAAGGCTGGTTCCCCACTCACCCACTAGGGAGTATGGCACAGGCAGTGTTTAGGGTTTCCCTGGCTGCAATTTGTGACTTTTCTGTCTTGTTCCTTGGCTTTGCATCTCTGAGGAGAGTCTGGCTCTGTCCTCCCTGTAACATCTGCCCACAAGGGAGCTGAGGGAAGCACAGAGATCTTTGCATTCTGCTCTCTGTGCTGAGCAAACCTCAGCCCCTCTGTACATAAACATGGTCCCATCAAAACCATCTTGGTGGAGCTCTGCTGGATCCCCACCACTTGTCAGCATCCCTCCTGGGATGTCCTGGGATGCCCCAAATGGGACAGGATACTTATGCCGTGACTCCACAAGTGCCACATGGAAAGGACTAATGACTTCCCTCAACCAGCTGGATATGTCTAGACTCCAAATATTGTCTGTTTTAGACTCCTTGAGGATGTGGGACTCAGCCTGGGCCACAGTCCAGCCTCTGTATTCTCAGCTTTTCTTTCAGTGTGTGTCTTCCAGCATTTTATAACAAAAGAGAAGCTTCTCCTTACCTGCCTTGCACCTTGGGGTTCCTGCATATTTTTCCTCCTCCAGCCTGACCTCTAGCATATCCCTTCTGGAGCCACTCCCCAATGACACTGATTTTCAGCTTTAATCTATCTGACAGGGTCCCAGCCTCATCACATACTTTGTAGTCAATGCTGTGTAGCCCAGAAACTGTGAATGACTCACATGTTTGCTTTATGGCCACGTCACATCTTTGTGCTAAAGCATGGAAGAACTTTGTTCAAAACCCAGACATAATACAGGGATTCCCAGAATAAAAATTATGTTTGTCAACATCTTCCACACAATCCCCTTGCCTTAGAAACAGGAAATTCTGTGGTATCTCAACTATTGCCATACGGAAGACTTTTCTAAACTCTTAATTTTTAATAGCCTTGGGTAGTCACCAAGTTGCTATATTCATCTTGGCTCCAAACCACAGAGATGTCTTTAGTCTGATACATGTGTTTTTGTGTCAGTATGGAGGACCTTAGGAAAGAGCCAGGGGGAATAGGTACGGTGCTCATCTGTGGTGATATTGCTTCAGAAAACTCTTGCAACAGAAATGGATGAAAAGTATCCATACATTACTGCACACAAAATACATCTCTGTTGTGAGGCAACTGCAGAAAAAAGCAATCTTTTTGCAATGCATCCTTGCTATTGATACTGAGATCTGAACAAAATCTGTCCTGGCTTCATCAGCAATTTGTTTCTTTACAAGCTACAGCATACTTCTCCTAAATGCAGAAAAACAGCTGTGCAAGATAATTGTAGTTTCCTTGTTAACATTAATGGGGCAAAAGCAATGCCCACACACTCATCCCTGAGCTGTGGACAGAAAGGCTGGCCCAGTACCTGGCAGTGCTTCATTTTGTCCTGCACAAAATGGGTTGAACCTGCTATGTAAGTCTCGCACCAGGTTTTGCAGGTTTTTTTGGTATAATGTTGTCACTGTAAAGTGCTGGTGATGTTACCTTAAGCAACCAGAGTTTTCACTTATTTACAGAACAGACATGCTTATTTATAATGCTGTTGGGGTAAATTCTAGTGCAGACAGTCACGCTGGCTTCCTCCACAAAATTTGCCATATTAAAAAACTACCTTTGGCTACACCTGATACCTGTGCTCTGGTTTGAAAAGTTTGAACATCCCCTGTGTACTGCCTGCTTTCCTGCTGTGCAGAAACAGAGCTGTTCACTGTTTTTTTCAGCGTTTCCTGTTCACAGAATTAAGCGGTCCATCACTTGGGCCCATGCAAATCAGAGACACGCATTCGGGGCAGGAGTCGCTCATTCGCGGGCGGGTGTTTGAGAGGCGCCTCTCCGGTTCACGCTTCTCCTGTTGTTTTGTAAAAGCAGCTGGCCAGGCAGAGGACCCAGGCAATTTCCTTCTCAGTAATGAAGCCCCAAGAGGTCACATGCCTCACGCCCTCTGTGTTCCCGCAGATGCTTCCCATCAGCAGCCGGCAGGGATGTGCCTCCAGGAAGGATCCCAAACAGATGCTCCGCACAGGCTGTTTCTGCCTCTCCAGCACGTCTTTGCCTGGAAGGGCGCTCTGGGCTACACACGCCTGAGGGGGGAACGGGGGCCGGGAGAGGCAGCCAGGACTCACCAAAGCCCCAGCACACTCCTGTGAACCAGCGGGCTGCGCGTCCCACAGGCAAGGCAGAGGAAATCACAGCATGGCTCCGAGGGGTGATCGGGCTGCTGGTTAGATTCAAACTTCCAGGGATGTGAGGACTCTCGTAGGAAAACTGCAGAACAGTGAAGATTTCTTCATTACATTAGTCGGAATGCCTGTTCTGCAAATTTTATCGTCCTTAATTCCAAATCTGGTTTTGGCTCAGTTAGAAACAATCTCCACTCTCTACATATTTGAGGCATGAATACATATATATATGTATATGTGTGTGTGTATGCNTTGTTTGAACTTGCTGTTCAATGAAGCTATAAAACACCAGAACTGCACCTCAAGCTGAATGTTTCAGAGCAACCTAAACAACACAAAAGCACAGATTGATGCAAGCTGCAGTTCCTCCTAAGGCAGTTTATATTTCTGGTTTTTTAAAAGCTAGCCTGCTCGCTTTGTTTAAATTTCCAAAATTGAAGTATTTTTTAACAGTTTTATAACATGATATGATGCTTAAGTTATAGAAAAAATTAAGTACTCTGCATTTGTTTACCTTTTTTTACCATTACACTTCAGGCTAATCTTGCTAATTAAGTTTCAATAGCAGCAGCACTTTCAAAAAAGACAATACATGATTAAAATACCAATTGCATGGAAATAACAGTGTCAATATTACTTTAGCTTTGATGCTTCCATCTACCAATATGAATTTCCTTTCTGTTTTAACTCAGATTTACAACTTAAGTGATACAGAGCAAATATTTACCAACACAAATTTTTCCAGTAAGCAAGAGCAATTCACTCAGCTTTCTTTTCTCCAATGAGTTACACTGAAGGATGCTTTTATGCTAGAATTGATAGCTTTAGCTTCAACCATCAGAAGGCAAAATGTGCTGCATCTAAATATGAGGCCAAAAAGCCAATTGACAAAATCTCATTGGCATTGAATGATTTAGGACCAGCCTCATTCCCACCTTCCTGTAGACATTTGACAGCCCTTAAATTTCATCAATATTGAGTAAGACTACTTTCAAGATTTGTTTCCTTGTATGCCTTTTTTCCCCCCAGAGACTCAAGAACTGATTTAAGCCTGAAATATTTGAAGGCTCTTACTTGCTGCATTTGATTCTGTCTGCAGTTCCCCCATCTGCCTCATAAAGTAAATCAGAAACCTTCTGATGTCTAACAAATTTATGGAAGGCCAGCTTACAGAAAGTTGCTATCTGCATGACACCACTGTCATAATCTGGTTTATTTGGCAGTGCTGGTCTGGACAAGCCCAGGATGAACTTGGCCTTTTTATGTAAAGCAACCTCTTTCTTCTAAGAGTTAAAGTTGAAAGACAGGTCACTGTGGTCCAGACAATCTCTGTGTTGTCTTATGTCTTTAATTATGCTTCATCCTTTATCTCCTCAGTGATACATTCATTAGGCCAAAGCATGTATTGCTTAATGAGGCATTTTGATTTTAGTACTCTTTCCCAACTGTTCAGGGAAATTTATATTTGTAAGTTTAAAGCTCAGCCAAATTGACAGTGATAGACAGTTTGGCATTAGGCACTTTTTTCCAAGATTTAGTCCAACACTGTCTTATTGAATACAGCTGCAAAACTCAGATCTTACAGATGGTCACCACAATTCTCAGAGACTAGAAAGCCAAGACATTGGTGCCAGCTTATGTAATGACCCTTAAAGTACTGACATGTACAAAAAATCCACGTGTCTTTACTGTGCCTTTTTCCCTAAGCAGGCGTGGTTGAAAGGGGGACTTTAACCTTGTGATGTTCTCTGAGATGTTGGTATTACCCGAGATGGATGTGAGGGTCTCCACTCTGGTCCTGTGCCTGGGAAAGGAGCAAAGCCAGACTGTTAATGACAGCTTTCCCATGGTGGTGGGAAAGAAGGACAGCAGGCAATCGTTGCTAGATTAGTTTCTCTCCAGGACACACTGACCTTCTCATGGCAAATACTGGTAATTTTTTTGCAGCTGAACACATAAACACTGTTTTCATTTTCTGTGGGCTGTTCTGCAAGGAAAGAAAAAAAACCAGCTCAACCCCAACAAAAATCAAGCTGCAGTCTGTATTTTTTATTCCCCTCCTCTTTCTGCATGCATGGCTCCTAGGGCTCATATTTTCATGGAAGACCCATACATAGGCAGTAATAGTTTGTGAAAACAAGAGGGGCAGTGGTTCCCAGGCTACTCATTTTCCTTCATGCAGTTTGGAATCCATCTTTCAGTCCTAGTGGTCCCACTCCTTACCCAGCCACTGACCCAAAAACAAGGGTTGCTGAACATTTGAAAGGGACAGAACTTCCCCCTGACAAAATATAATGATCTAATTTTGCCTGATGCTTCTTTGAGGCATCAGCACCTCCCTGAGAAGGAGGAGGAAACTGCACAGTGTTTTGGATGCAGATGACCCAGCAGGCAGTCTCCTACAACTCCCTTGCAACACTTTCTCTGGATTTTCACTAAGCAAATTAGTATGAGTGTAGAATCTATATCAATATGATAAAATAATATTCCTTTGTTTGTCCAGTTGCAGAGATCTTGTTAAAAGATTCTGAGAACCGAATTTCCTGACGTGTTCTGCATTGACTAATTGTATGTGTTTTAAATATGATTATGAAATAATATTTGGACTATTATTAATTTAATATTCTATTGTAATGACATTTTTATTCTATCAATAAAAATGATATAACTAAAAATTACATGGTGTCACCTTAATCTAATTTGGTCTATTAATTGGAAAAGATAGAATTGTCTATATATTTCTTTTTTAAGAATAATATTTTGATAGCAGGAAGCAGGATGGAGAGCTAGATGCATAGCTAGATTCAGTTCAAAACTCAGTTGAATAAAAGCAAACCATGCCAATTTAAATCAGCTGCAAATCTGGCCTCTGACTATGTTGTTTTCCATTTGGACAGAGGGATGTGCAATGCATCAACCAGTCATATTAAAAAATGATCCAAGCTTATTCAGCCAGAGAAATCATTAAGCTGTTTGATTTTGCACTGTGGGTGATCATACCATTTTTATTCCCAGAAAGAAAATAAGAAAATTGGTCTAAATGCTATATCCTTCTTGTCTGTCCTATTTAATAATGGTTAGTAGCATTAAAAACTCACCCTTGTGTGCCTTAAGTTTTAGCTTTCATGGTTTTCAGATTCTGTGCTGCTTAGGGGTGTAGTTCTTATATTAAGTGTTAATAAAGTAAATTCTCTTCACAGAGTAGGGAGACAAAACAAATCCTTTTCCTGCTGGAGACCAAGGACAACTTTCAGCGCCAAAAGCACAAACAGTGGGCTGAAGGGGGAAACAAGAAGCATGGGACCTCACAACCTGAAGCTGTAATTGGACAATTAAACCCAATATGAAAATGGACCAAAACTTATAAAAGTGTAAGACCTCATGACTGTTTGTCCATTTTGTGACCATTTTGGGCCCATCTTGGGTGTAGCCCTGGCCAGGCCCTGTCCTGCCCAAGGTGTACCCTAAAGGCCTTTCAATAATTATCTACTTTATTCTCCAGCTCTGTCCAGTCTCTGTTTCAGGTCAGCCTGCCCAAGGCATCACTTGAACTAAAAGTCACTACCATGGTGCAAGGCTGAAGGCTTTGAGGAAATGACCAGTGCCTGGAAAGGTGGAGAAAGTTTGGAAGGTGAGGGAGGAAGGGGATATGACCATCTGGGACAAGGAGAACCCAGGCATGGGCAGAGGAACGTGAAATCTCTAAAAGAAATGAAGGGAGAAATTTGGATGCAGTGACAACACACTTTGTAGGGAACTAAAAATTAGACCTTAGAAGAATGTGCATTCAAGGAGTTTGCCAGAACCTTCCTTTCTGTCCTCATTGCCCTTCCAGCCCCGTTCATCACCACTGCGCTCTCTGCACAGGTGAAACACCCCCTTACCAGAGAGGCCTCCACCTGCTCCTTTCCAGAGCCATCCCAAAGGCCCAGATCCCACCCAGCTGGCCTGCTTCTTGCCAAACACCACAGCAATATTTGGGTTACCAACGTGCCACAGTTACCACACCCTAAAATGCTCTTACACCCTAAACACCCTAAATGCTCTTACACAGACTGCTCCATGTGAATACCCTACAGCACCAAGCACTGCTGGATGCATCTCCACAGCAGTGCTGACACACAGAGATGGGCCACATGCTGTGACCCCAGCTCCCTGTGCCTCTGGCTTCACTCCAAACAGCTCCTGCTGGGCATCTTTGTGTCCCAGCCCCAGGAGCCCTTTGGAGGGTGTGTGGCACTCTCACACCCTGAGATAAAGCAGGCCTGCTTCCCACCACAGATACAACTTTCATCAAATAGAAGCCCCTGGGGCTCAGCCTCTTGTGTTTTTTCTCTACTGGATCTGTCTCTTGCTGCTGCACTCCCTGGGGATTCTGCAAAATATTTTAATAGTTCTGACACCGTGACTCAGTGCTGACAAAAATATTAACATTTTGTTGCCTTTTTTATATTTTGGTAAGTAATTATTTGAACATCTTTTTCTTACCAACCTGCTGGATAGAAGATAAAAATGCTTATAATTTAGCCCACGCTACACAGAAAACTGTGAAGTTGTTCACTAAACTGCTGCCATCTGCCAGACACTCATTTAAATACACTGCATATAGCAAAAGTGGATTTGATTAAAGAAGGTCTTGAAGATATATTCTTACTGTCTGAGATTAAGCCAAATACCTCCTTTTTCCCCTCCCCCTCCAGCCTAAGCTTATCTGTACTTATTCCAAGGAACCGTACTGACATGGTCTCCTTAGAGATTTTTTTATAATCTTTGGCACAAGCAAAAGCCTTAATAATTTCCTTGACGTTTGCTGTTTATTTAGGGCCAATGTAAGCCATCTATTATATATCCCAATCCTTAAATGACCCTTAAATGGCAATTTAATCATATTTTTCTCAGAATCAATAGTATTGTTGGCAAAAAATCCATCCAGGACTGCTAAGGACTAATATTGTAGTCTAATGACTATGACTACTCTAATAAATTCAATCCATTTTACTGTGTTTTGTCCTTCACAGGGGTTCCAGAAATTGCAGTTTGGAGTCTAGACAGGTTTATATTTTTTTGCATAAACTTGAGACATGTAGTTTCTCACTCCTCAAATCAGTACATTCTTGCCACACACAAGGAAGAGCTTCAGCTATCAGATATCTCACATCCTTGTATTCAATTCGAAATTTCCACAACTGGGGCTTGCCATAGAAAGTTTCTTAGTTGAGAGCAGGGAAAGGGTACACATGCTGCCTTTCGAAGTCAAAGAGGGGTGGCAAAGGCTGTGTTCAGACCCTTTTATTTTTATCATTTTCTTTTGAATTTCCTGTGTTTCATATATGACCTTGTTCCAGATATTATACAAACAAATCTGGTTTTTTGTTTTTTGACTGTTTGCTTTGAACAAGGATGCAGACAGATCTCAAAATCTTGGCTGACTTGGGATTCTGTCACCCTTCCTAAACTAAAAGGGCTCTTGTCACGTGTCTGCCAATGCACTGATCTCTTTTCTGGCACTTCCAAACCACCACGTGCTTCCTACAGAGGGTGACCACTGTTCTGGTTTGTATATGCTGTGACAAACATGGCATGTGATATGTTCTGTGTTGTGTTCTCAAATTGCTGCAACTGGACTGTTTTGGATTCTCTATCATCTCCTGGATGTAAAAAGATAATCTGCTTTCTTCACATTCGTTCTGAACTGCACTGACAGGCCAACCTCTAATTATTTTATCAGGGTTTGTTCTGCAGTAGTATCCAACGAAATGTTGTCCTAGATCCCAGTTCCTGTCTTTTATTAGAATTTCAGCACCCTCTTTTCACACAGCATTTAGAGAGCTCTGCATTTTATAACTTTCTTCTTCTCCTTTCCCTCCCCTGATAGGCATCACTTATTTCTTGAACACACAGAAGACTGTTACTCACAAAGAAAAACGGGCTTCGTTTATTTGTTTAGTAAGGAATCTTCTGGAAGAAGACCATTGCTTTCATAAGAAATTAGCTTGACGATTTTCATGAACAAAAATTTTAAGAGGCAAGAGAAAACTGAAAAATAAATTATTTTAATTGAATGATGAGAGGGGAAAAAAAGAGAAACCGTGACCCAGAAACTGCAGATTTTTTGCATAGCTGTCTAAAACTTCTCCAAGTATTTAATCTCTAAATGGAGATCTGGATGTAGATGAAAGATTGTGTAGGATGGCTATTATTATCTGTGGTAGTCTCTGCAATGCTGTGAAGTTTTTCTACAACCGACTGTCTATGGGAATTTTCTGTGCTTTTATTAAAAGAATAATAAAGTTCAACAGAAATGTTATAAAAAAATTAATTTAGATAATCCTAGAGGATTTAATTTTTGCATATTTTTACTGACTTATTTGAATACGCAATTATGCAGAGTTCCTGTTTTGGTTACAAGATACCTTGTAAAATTGGTACAGCGTAAGTACAGACTAGTTTTCTAGAAGCATGGAAATGTGAGTGTTCTTATGACTATATTTATTATCTCACTTGTGATTTTATGTACTCACTGCATTTATTTACAATGCTTAAGCTGAAAGCAGATGCAACTGTAAGGCTGCAATCATTATATTTGCTTACCTTATTTTACATTATCTATTTTTTGGTGCTGTCTGGATGTTACTCATCACTGCACGTGTTTTCTGCTCAGGTTTCTCCCAGTATGTGTTCTCTGACTCACATGCAATATTGCAGTGACAGCAACCTGAAAGTGGATTAATGGGACAGTTCAGGGGGAGTATTCTGATTCAAGCTGAGTGGGAAACAAGAGACGGGGAAAATAATGAAAGAACCTGAGCAAAATTAGTATTTAATGGCTCGTTCAGGTACTGGTAGAACCATGGACATGAGTGATATATTGCTATAAAACAGCATGACATGTTCATTAAGATAATAGTTTACACTGTGAGGTTCACAATATATAGGGAAAACAGAATTCCTTGAAGCCTCTGATAATGATTACTTCAGACAAGAAATTGGAAATTATCATGGGGGAGTTTTCTTCTGCAGATCTCCAAATCAAGAAAACTCTGGTAAAGTATCTCTAAGCATAACTATTTTATTTTATCGTTACACTTCTTTTTATTTTTTAACTCCATGAGCTGTTGCCATTATTATTTTTTTTTAATTTCTTGTTTAATAGCGAGGTGGTCTTAATTATCTTGTTTACAGTTCTAGTGAGAGGTATAGATGAGTGGCAGTGCTGGTTTTTCAATTACACTTCCATAATTTGATTTATGGCATAATACTCCATCTCTGCCTCACAACACTGAGGAAATCCATTATATACCAAAAAAGATGTTAAAGGACCCTTTACTCAGCATGGATTAAAAGCAAATAAATAACTAACTAATACCTGTTTGGTACCATCAGGAAAACCCAACACCTGGCACCATGACAGCCAGTAAGGCTGGGCTTTAGAGGACTCCTCATTGCAGATGCCTTGTTTTCTGAAGCTTTCCCTCAAAGTCAAGAATCTAAGTGTCCAGCTCTATCTATTTCCAGCTGTATCCTTTACACCTGGAACTCTTTGTTTTTATTTTTGTTTCCCTGGTGGGAAAGCATGACCAGATACAGAAGAGTTGACATCACCTCCAGCAGGTTTTGGGGAGCCTACAAATCCTGAATCTTCAAGAGCGACCCTCAAAGCTTTTGTACAAGCCAAAGGATTCTGTTCAGGCATCAATTCCCTCTGTCCAGGCATGGAAGAAGATGGCCCAAACACCTCATCTAAGCATTTCCTGGAGGGCCTGGCACGGGCTGTGTGCCTGCCGTGAGTGAAGAGGGTGGGGTTAAATCCCCAGCCCAGAGCACCCAGGGAAAGGGCTGATCATAGCAGGAGGAGGCACAAGCCAGTCCTTTTTCAGTCAGATTAAATCCAGAGGCCAGGCAAGGACTGAGAGGGTTCAAATGGCTCAAAGTACCCACAAATACTCAGGTTCTTCCTGCAGACCTCTGAGTTGCACTTCTGTCTCTCCACTGCCCCACCTAAACTTAGTTGCACAATCCGGTATTTTCTACTGAACTTCTGTGGAATTTGGATACTAAATTCCCACTGAGTCCTGAGAAAACCACTGGAAAAGCATAGGAAAAAAATCAATCTAGCCAGTAAGGATATCTGATGGGGTCGCACCTTAAAGGGGTATCTATTGATTGTAAATTTTCAAAACTCTCAGGTTTGTAACACAAGGACTCTTCCAGATAGAAAATTTTCAGAGTGAACCACATAATGGCACTTATAAAGAATAAAAGCAGGAAGTTGCACTTTCTCTTAACAGATGGAAGCAGCAGATGTGCCCAGATAATTTAATAATCTGTGGCAATATTAGTTTTAGACCTAAAGCAGTCTGAGGAAAAAAAAAACAAACAAAACACACATTGGATTTTCCCCAAGGACCTCAATAAAATAAAAATCAACTAACACCCAAACAGAAGAGGCTAATCAGCACATCACTACATTTTTTTCATGTGGCAGTTTGGTGCAGTGTCACCTTGACACAGAGTGCTGCTGCAGCAAAGCAGACCACACAACATCTGCATGTGACAGAAATCAACTCGACTACCCTGTGGTTAGCATTTCACCAGGCAATCCTTTGGAAAGGCTGCTCTGGAACACTGCAGGCTCCTGCTGGGACTGGGGGTCTGTAAATGTAGTTGTTTAAGGGTGCAGCTGTGTGTTGTGCTTTACTGCAGAGATGTACAACAGTGGGGCTAAATGGGCAATCCATCCAGGGAAACAGAAACAACTGGATTGAAGAGCCTTGCTCCGTTTAGGATTTTAGCAAGCAGAACTGATAACTGATAACTGCTCCTTCTGCTCCTTTCCCTGCTGTCATTCACAACTGTGCTGCCTCTTACTGAGCCTGTAAGAAAGCTTCAGAGTCAAAATAAGCTGCACTCTGCTCATACATTACAGGGGTTTTATACCCACACTTTAAAGTAGTAAGACAAAGTGGCCTACAGATATTTCAGTGTCTTGAAAGAACCAGAATTACATACTGGACTCTTCTGATAGGAGTATTTGTAACCAATTCCTGTTCAATCTGCAATAAAATAATGACAGGAAGCATAAGGATTTTAAAACAGCATAAAATCATAAGGTATCTTATTATGACACCTTTTCCTATTTTTTTTATTTTTTCTAACTCCAAAGTTAGAAAAGGAAGTAAATTTCCTTGTTTAATAGCAAGTGGTTTGAATTATTTTGTTTATAGCTCTAGTGAGATCTATAGATTAGAGGCAATGCTGTTTTTCCCAGAACTTTTCCTAGCTGTATTCTCCAGCTCCCATCTTTCTTCGTTTCTGTCCTCCCTTCCTGTAAAAGAAACATTCCTGCCCAACTCTCCTCCCTTCAGAGTCCTTCACTCCTAATCCCATGGGAAGATCCCTTCCTCATCTGTTAAAAAAAAAAAACAAACAAACCCTACCCAAATGCCAAAAATCAACCCACCAACAAACCCCACATCGTTGCAGCCTTATCAAACCCGGATGAGAAGCGACATTACTGCTTCCCAATATCCCCTGAGGCACTCAGCACAGTCCTGCTGAGCCACAGGATGTCACTGTCCCTCCCCAGGGGACACACTCCATGCTACACTGCAAGGGTCAAGAGCCAGAGAAGCTGAGGTCTTTCCTCATCCCCCTTTGCTACCCCTAAAATCCCCAGTGCCTCTGAGCGCTGCTGCTGTGTTCTTCACTTAGACAAAGCCACTCGGGTTTTCTGTGTGTGCCACGGCCAGGTCCTGCAAGGCCTCCCACCCTGCCTCAGCCTGGCAATGCCACAGGGAGGGGCAGGAAACCATTCCTGCTCAGCTGACAGGCTTATTTCTGTTTGCAGTTATTGGAGGGCAGAGAATCTGTGGCACCTGTGTGGTTTGGAAGGGTTTCTGTGGTCTGCTTTCATGTGGAGGTATCTCAACCCTCTTCCCAGAAAATAACAAATCACTGCTGTTGTGGCATGGCCATAGAGTGAATGATGACCCATTCAGTGTGAGCTTCTCTCTCTACCAAGCTGCTAAAAGAGCACAGAAACAGGACAGGCCTGATTTGACTCCCCTGGTGTGCCAAAAGCTCAGGCAGTGACTAAAATAATCTAGGATTTTGGTAAGTAAAATGAAGCAGATGCTTGTCAAGGTTTTCCTAGCAGAGCAGCCTGAGATTTGTAAGCTGCATGTTCTGACTTAGATCAAAACCACAGAGCACATTGGAGTTCAGCTTGGATTTGAGTTTTTCCAGACACGATGGAAACTTGGTATCACTTCAGATCACAGATGAAACAAAGAAGTAAAGTCTTCATTGCAGAGTTCAGTTTGTGGTCATGTCATGTGAAAGGAGGTCAGATTACCAGTGACCACACTGACAGCTTTACTCATAGCTGGGTTCAGATATCATGAGAAGTAAAAAAGCTCTCCAATATCGACCAAAAAACATTGCAGCCTAGTAGTATTAATGAAATTAAGTTAAAGTTTGCTAAGTAGATAACTAAAGATAGCTAAAACATCAACTCACAGCAAAAGTAATTCAGCTCAACAGAAAAACCACCAAGGAACGCTTCCATCACTTCTGATGGTTTGGGCTTTTTTGCCTTGAAAATGCTGGCTACAAATGACCTACATACTTTTGTGGCTAAATCAAATGTATTGGTAAAGGATAAAATTAAAATTTTGTTCATATCATTAGATTATAAAAAAGCCTTTTGAGCAATTTTTAATTCTTTGTTCTGGGTATATTTTAAGAAAGAAGAACATCTTAATACTGTTATTTTTCTATTTTCCTAAAATACCCCTTTCCCCCTTCTCTTTGCTTCATTACTTTGTCCTTTCAGTGGCAGCCCCATGTGAAACAGAAAGAACAACTTTAATTATTTAGTTATTAAGGTGGTCTAGGACTTGCAACACGGTATATTTAGAAGTTGGTTCTGTCAAATTTACCAGTCAGTCACACTGAGGAGTGTGTTCCCTTCCCTGTGGCACAGCCCTGCTTTGCCACAACACAGGCTATTTGGAACACGAGACTCTTGGCATAATTTGACTAAGAAAATTAGCAAATAACTCTCCCTAATGCTAACAGTTTGTCTCATAAAACCTAAGTACTAGGATGTACATATCTGAAAACACATACAGGGAAGAGAGAATGCATCCTGCACATAACTAGAGCTAGCTTTGCTTAAGTCATGCAATGCACTGACATGCCTTCCAACAAAGCCTTTTCAAAATGTGGTGTTAATTTTGACACAACTGCCCTTTCACTGTAACTCCCTGATGTGAAATTTTTTTTTTTTTTGTTTCTATGTAAGGCTGTGCTAGCCAGTTCAGAATAACAGCATATGTCACACATCCATCCCAACACACCTCAGCCTGTAGCAAGAACTTTGTACCCTCGATCCCTTTCTCTCAAATTCCCCTTTGTTCTTCACTGAAAATGCTAGAGTAAATAAAAATATTTCAATTTGCTCCTCCTCTGTCCATATCCACAAAGCAAAGTTGGCATAAGCTGTGTATCAAATGTATATAAGAAATACAGAAAAGTGTATATGTGTATAAATCAAGTCATTAGGGTTTCTAAGCTGGTAGATTGCAGCATCACTAATGTGGCAGCAAGGAAGGCCACAGCTCTTACATCTATTTCTGTGGTTACTTGCTGGGCTGTTGTGGGCTTTTCCAAAAGACTTTTGTGGGGTTTTTTTGTTTGAAGGTACATATATAGACCTATATGTAAGCATCTCCATTTAAACACGTGCACATATAAAAATTTGCATGATTAAAGGCAAGACATGGAGTTTACTGTGTTGATAAGCCAGTCTTGCCATATTCTTAGAAAGGGAAAAGATTATTTTTCAAACTGCATGTCGATTGCACATAGGCAGAGATAATTATATAATCATGAAATGTATACTTATTTTTTCTTTCTTCAGGAAGAGAAAACAAGAACTATCTAAATTCCCTGGAGATGGGATTAGAAACATGTTTTGCTAATTATTCCAGAGAGGAGTTGTCTGCCAAGCCTGGGGGAGCTAAGAGTCTACATTATCTGTCAAATATCTAAGGGTACCTATGGGACAATCCCAGAGAGAACCACTGTCACACTGAAATGTATTACACTCTGTCAATAAAGCCTATTGTGAAACAATACCAATTAAATTAAATGTGTAACAATCCATGAAAGGGTCACATAAAAGCACAGTCCCATTCATCACCATGAATCTGTTTCCCTCTGTGCATGGGGCTTCTTGCAGTTAAAATTTCCATGATTTGGATGCACAGACTGAGTGGAGAAAGAATGCTTTCCCCTTGCATTGCCATGGACTCTAAACACATCGATCACTGGACATGACGTCAGGCAGGAGAATTGGGAAGGCAGAGAGGATTGATGCCCCAGTGCCACAAAAGTCCAACATCCCTGTGCTGTGCACATATAACCTCACACAGAACGTGGTTCATTGCTTCTCTGCAGCTGCTGAAAATGCTGACACAAGATGGAAAGTGATTGAACAATGGAATTGAGCAGTTTTCCCTCCTGCCTTTCCCTGCACTGTCCTCAGCTGTGAGTCTTTCCTGTGCCTCTCCCTTTGAGCGACACTAACAGCCTGCTAAGGTGAGAGCTCGTCATTTTTGTCCCCAGCCCAACCTTTTCTCCACACAACCTCTGTGCTTACACTTGTTTGCCCAGCCACACTGTCCAGACACCAGCTCCAGGCACAACTTCCAAAGGGAGCTGACAAAGCTGTCAGAACCTGACCTGGCCCAGCCCAAGGCCTGGCAGTCTGTGTGTGGAGAGGTGGTGTCCCTGAGGCACACACAGCCCTTTTCTCCACACAGACACCTCTGGCTAAAGAGTCTTTCACCCTCAGCAGAGGTCAGGAGAGCCCCTGGCCACACCAGCAAAGACTCAGAAGAAAAGCTACTTATACCTAATGTAGCTGAAGAGGAAAGAAGATTGTGCAAAGGCCTGGACCACAAAAACCTTCTAAGAACTACACTCATTGGATCCTGAATGTCCTGGATTTACCAGGAATTGAGACTGCTATGACAGAGGCAGTGGCCCATACGGAAATTAATTCATTAATCAAGTGCTGGAGATGAAACTAGAAGTTTTACAGTCTGCTTGGATGGGTGGTCTTACCCTGAAATAATCCATAAATTTGGAGGCAGCACCGCTGTTGGTCATTTTTCTGGAATTCCTAGGACATGGCATAAGGGCCTTTAGCAATTCACAGGAGGATGAAAGTATTAACAGGAATATTGGTCACGGAGAATTGTGTGGGTGGCAGAGTTGGGAGAGTGGAGGCAGCCAAGTCTGTGGGGCAGCAATTCACTTTTCCATGTGCACTCAATCTGCCACAGCCACAGACTGGTCCTGAGACAGCCCTGTGCAGAGCAGGAGTACAGTTGGCTTGGCCTCAAGCAGCATCTCCTCAGCAAATGAACTGCTGAGGACCATGATGGCAGCCACACAAAGGAAGTCCTTCCAGGCAGACTTTAATGGGGAGCTGGGACTGATTCATCAGAAGTATCTAGTGTGCCTTTCATGAGGTTTAAATGCTCTAGCTTCAAACAAGTCCTACAGCAGTGCTGCTTGGAAGCCTGGTTTCCCTCTCAGCAGACACTCCACAGGAACCAATTAAAGCCTGAGGGCAAAAAAACACAACTAAAGCCTATCAAGTGAGATTCAGGACAGGAATTCTTTTCTAGGGCAGAAAAGCAAGTTCAGTAAACTGTTTGAGAGCCCAGATTAATGGATGTGGCTGTGGCTATATAAATATGCTTCTGGTGTGGGCACAAGGACTGCTGGGGTGAGGAAGAGGAGAGCTGAAAGAAGAGAGGAATCCAGACCTGAAACACCAAGGGCTTGTTTAAGTTCAGAGTGGGAAACAGACATCCCACCAGTTTGTGCAAGACACATAAGGGTGTCAGAGTCCTCAAACAAGGCTGGCATTTCTGGGTTCCTCGTCCTCTTTCTCAGAGCTGGACACCCATGTGCTGAGCACCAGAGGGTCACTGAACAGACAAATCCAGAGGTCATCCCCCCCAGCTGCCCTCAAGGTGCACAATGGGGTTCCAAAGCCTGGAGGGAACCCCCTTGACCCCGGGGCCTGCTGGAATGTGGCTCCACAGCAGAGGGCCTTGAATGCCCTAACCCTGCACTTCTGACAGTTCAAAGGAATAATGATCACTGCAGTGCAACAATATAAAAAGATACAATTTACACATAAAATCTTATTTATGTCTAAATCTCAAAATGAAGATAAGGGAGTGGCCTGACATCCAGTGACACCAAGAGACTGAAAAAGATATGGAAGCATTTTTCTGTTTCTATCTCACCATACCTACAGTGGGAAAAAAAAAAAATGGGAAAGATCCAATATAGCAGTGCAACTGAAAGGCAAACAGTTCCCCCTAATAAAACAGCTTTGAAAAGGCAGCTTGTAGAAGACAATCCGAGAGCAGCACACAAGAATTTTGGTAAGAAATTATTTTTATAAAGGTATGGCACTGTTTACCTGCTTTCCAAATTTAGACAGGTTTTTCTACCATGTACTTATTATGCACTGATGGGACAAAAACTGTAACACCAGAATAAAAACAGCAGTCAGTAGCTGGTTGGATAAAAAAAAATTAGACTATAACGCTGTACCAACATTACCCTTAAAAAAGAGTTTGAGGCATTACCACAACTTGAATTTTCCCTGCCTTTGCTCAGGTCTCAGTATGCACAGAACTTGCTTCCCTGGGTGCCCACAGGAACAAACTCCCCACAAACTCCTGCTGTGTTCTCCTGGAACTGTTCTCAAGTGCTGCTTTCCAGGAGTGTGACCTTAAATCAGCTCCAGTCAGAGCTCAAGTCGTGTGATGCTGTTGCATAAGGTGGGGGAAAGCACAACTGCAAGGAAACAGGGAGCTGTAGATCACAAACTAATCCAGCATTCCTGGAAAACAGCAGGCTTCTTGAGGCCAGCCACAGGAGGTTTTTTTCAATTTTTCTTGGAGGCTTTTTTGCCCTTTGAAACACCAACATGCAATTTGTGATTCCCAGGAAGAAGGCTGGATGTTAGGTTTTAAGAAAAAACAGTCTTGCCACTATTTTTCAGCTGAAATGTCAGAATGTTGAGATATACACCCACTACATATTTCACAGCTTTCCAGATAGTTCTCTAGGAAGACTGAAATTGTGGAAAAATAAAAATGAATTCATAAAACTTAAGCAATTATAAGTAGTAAAATAAGTAGTATTCAAACAAATAGAAGATAGAATACTCTGTGGGCTTGCAAATAAGGGCTTGCATTTCTAAAACATAAGGATGACACATTTTTTATACATTTCATTTAACTCCCCCTTGCTTGCAGTTTTTCCTTTTTAATTAAATTTGGGGAGTCAGAATGTGTCCCTATTTAATCTAAATTCTGCCAGAATGTATTTGAAGGTATCTTTTCCCATGGGTTCCCCCTCAGGCTGAGGAAAAGCAAGTTTTAAATGTTCTCTGTTTTGTAACAGCTGAGAGAGGGGCCAGTGTCTGGAGCACATTCAATGTCTGTCTGCACCTATTTGCCTTGTGCTTGAAATCCTGATGGAGACTGACTGGACATTTCCACAAACTGTCAGCTCTGGTAATCTGTATCCTTGTTCAGCAGCTGCAGGGGGAGAAGCACCACCCCAAAGTGCCCCCTCCTGACTCCAGAGGTACCTCTGGAAGCATCAGACTCTGGAAGGAAAGCTTCCAGCGCCCCCATTTTTCACATGTGCAGCATTCCCATTCCAGAGCAAGCAGATCGATGACCAAATACCATTTGGAATATTGTAAACACTTTGTCCACACATTTTTCTGAGAAATGAAAGCCATCTGCAACACCGTAGTTTCAGACCCTTGATAGATATGGCTCAGCAGCATTTTCTGCATCAGCTATACATCCACAGATGCTCTAAATGTCTTTTTAGAGCAGTTAAGCATCATGTGAGTGTTTTCTGTGGGGTCATGCAAATTCATTTTTTTTCTGCTGATAGCCTCACACTAACGTTCTCATTTTTATCACCTTTCTCACTGCTTCCCTGCACCTTTTCCCACCGTAACAGTTTGCTTATGAGCACTCCCCAAGATTCAGGATGATCCCTGCACCAGAAACAAGTATTGCTTAGCATATCGTGTGGGATTTTCTTCCCTCTGGCATTCAACCTTCTAGTCAGGGAGGTCTGTGAGAGACTGAATCAGTGGTCCTGAGAAAACAAATTGCTGTTTTTCTAAGTTTCAAGTAAATTCATTATGGCTCTATGACTCATGTGGCTTTAATGGCCTTACTGGTTTATTTATCAGAGCGCCAAGAGGCAATTTATCTTGTTTACTTAGTTCTCTAGTCACATGTTTCAGACTTTTTAAATAAGATTCCAGCCTTTTAAAATACCTACTTTTAAAAGGGCTATTAAATAGTGGTATCTTCTATGAGAAGACTCCAAATTTCATACATCAAGCCTTTGCCATGTTACCACAGCATGCAACTGTGACGACACAGATCACAGCCTTGTTCAGTCTTTTTACATCAAATCTTATTGCAATCTACAACCTACAGGTTCTATCAAATTACACACAGTGAGTGCTAAAAATCCTGAACACCCTGAGGTGTCACTAAAACCTCAGACATGTGAAAACAGACAAGCAGCTTGTAAAGACAACATTTTTCATCAGGAGACACTGACTAAAAAATCTGGAAACAGCATCCAGCATTGTAAATTTTTTTTGTTAATTTTTTTTTTTCTTTTTAGCAGCAGCACAGCAGATAATCAGCTAAACTACATAAATACTGCCTGACTCATGAATGCAGCACAGATGAGCCCAGCCACCCAAGCAATCCCACAGAGCATTTCCATGCTCCTGTACAGTTTCTCACTCACTCTCACTTACCTTGAAAATCTTACCTTTATTGCCAAGTGTAGTTGCTTATTTTGCATCCCAGGTTAATCAATCACAAATTAAACGTGATCATGGCACTATTTTACTGGGCTGAGGTGTTTCAAAAACTTAGATTTATTCTGGTTTTTACATAGAATATAAGGTTGCAAAAACTGGGAAACTCATTATTGCACTGTAGGTGACTTTAATCTGCCATTATGGTGGCTCTCTTCCACCACAAAAATAATAGCAAAGTGTGTACATGAGTGATAATGTTCTAACATACTCTATATGCTCATGAAGAGGAGAAAAAAAATCTTAAAATCTTAGATTTTTATTCTATCCAGGCCCTTCAGATAGGTTTTGTTGCTTTTTCCCCGCCCAAGAACCATACTGTCTTTAGAGCCTTATCCTATTGCAGTGCACAGACTAAGGATTTTGTCTTTTCAGTGTCAAGGATTGCTTTATTTGAAATAAATGAAGTTCCTTTAAAAAAACTCCCAAAATACAAGAACACCAAAATATTTAAAGTGCACAATAATTTTCCAAAGCAAACCAGTTTAGACCCCTAGAGAACTCATTCAGTTATTTTCAGTGAAACATGCTCAAAATATTCCAATTCTAGTATGGCACAGAAGCTTCAAAAGGCATCTTGTTTTTACTGAATAAAATACTTACACAATACAATCATAAAAGAAACAAAACTTGCCACAATTTAAATGTCACAGATATGGTAAAACCAGAGGCAGCTTTTAGAAGTACTCAGGTTGAACAGAATTTCTGAGTTTCTTTTTGTTTAGAGAAGCTTGTGTGTAGCATGAAGCTGCAAAGGAAGCTGAACCAACAAAGATTCTAAAGGGTCTATTCTAAGACTCCTCTTTGGGCAAAGTTCTTAGAAGGAGATTAATAAGAGGCATTTAGAAAACGTGGATGGCTGTCATGCCTTCCAATCAATATCAGAATAAAGGTAATTAGCTAAAGAACTTTTGTGATGGCTTAGTGCAGCTTCCTTCTGGATGCCTTTGTCAGATATGCAACTTAGCCAGGTTTTTAATATGGAACAAACCACTGGAAATCAGGATAAATGCATGGAATCTGGAGCTTGCAGCAAGCAGCATCACGGACAAGGCTCACTGTGATTACCTACTCTGTGTGAGGCCATATTCCTTGCTTCTGGCACACTCCAACAGCAGCAAGAGGGGACTGCAGACATGGCAAATCTGCTCCTTGGCAGCCCTTGTGCAGCCCTGAGATAGGCATAAAAAAGTGATGGGGCAGAACGAGAGAAGTTCTCGCATCAGTTAAGTTTCACAAAAAAATGCACTGTGACTGAACTGCTTAATGTTGGCACAAGATGCTATTTTGTTCCCTTCTGATTTTCTTCTACACTTCCTTCCTAATCTGTTTCTGCTCCTTCTTAATCTTTATTGCAAGGCATAAGCTCTGCTGAAAGAAACAGTGGAAAGTGTGAGGGGAAAAAAAAAAAAAGAGAAAAGGAGACTAAAGGCTGAAATCTGCTGATTTTGGTTACTGCTATTCATCCGAGACTTCAAATAAGTTCAGTCCATTCCAGAATCCACTTTAGGAGACTTAACCTGCAGGGTTTGTTATCCCCAACTATATAGAAATTAGATTCTGGGCAAATTTCTTAAACACAAAAGTTAAATTACATATTCACATATTTGGAAAGCTCTACCCCATCACACACACAAATTACATACTCACTCCACGAATCCCACTGTGTCTTGTACTTCCAGAAAGTGTTTTGGTCTGATGAATAAATAAATGTGGAGTTTCTTTAATCTGTGTACCACCACTGGCTGAATGCTGAAGCATCCCAGGAAGGCAGCACTCATTACAAATGTCAGGCTTTCCCTCACAGAAAACACTGCCTTGCCCTTCTGAAATAACAGAACAAACCCAGATACTTGAAATTCTGGTCTCTGTTTCATTTATGACAACTGTACTTTTCAAGTACTTTTTACCAGCTCACGGTGCAACTCATGCCTCAGTCTCTCATTAAGATTTTGTCTGTCTAAACAAGAAAGGGGGTAAAAGCAGGGTAATGAAGTACCAAAGCTCACTTGCTGCCTTTTAGCTGAAGCTCACCAAACGCCTACCAGAAGGCACTTTCAGTTGTGTTTTAAAACATATGGCCAATTATTCTGAAGGGTTTTTTTTAATGTGTGACTTCTGCACCCTCTAATTTTAAAAAGCAACAACAAACCCCCAAAGTGTGAAAATAAGGAAACTGAGGGGTTGCCTGCAATTTTTAACACATCTCCTGTCTTAAGAGGGTGTGCAAAGGGTGGTGATCTCTAGTGACAAATGAGATACAGTGCAGAAAGGGCTCTGTGTGTCAAAGCAGAGATTTCTCAGGCAGTGACAGTCTCCTCCTTTGCAGAAGGGACTCCCTTTGTGAAGCAGAGTTGCTCGGTGAGAATGAAACCGTGCTTAGTTCCACAAATTGAAAATCAATCATCATAATGAAGTCTCAGAGCCAGCCCCATTCCTTGGCATATTCAAGCACCTCTGGGATTACACAACCACGCTTCTGCAAGTGTGGGAATTTCTCCTTTTCTTCCTTTCCATCTGTGAAGCCAGAATGGAATATAATTCCTTTCACCACGTGAAGGATTTGGTCTTTACCAATTTGATCAATTTTATGTTTAGCACAAATCCCATCTGTCAAATGGAAGGGCAAGTGTCACTTGCAGACTCAAAGGAAGTGAAGATGAGTTAGGCCAAGAACATCCTGCAATGATGCTCAGTGATTTATCAAAGGTTAAAAAAAAAAAACACGTTACCATATTTCTTCTGTTTGACTTCAGAATTCTAACCTAAGCAGCTCATTTACTCAGGTATACCGTAATAGGCAGGTAGGAAGAAAAAATGGTTTGTATCATAGGAAAAAAAAGGAATGTAAAGCAAGGAATCCTGTTTCTAGGTGTTAAAATAGCTTGGTAAGACAGGCCAGGACATTCCTTGCTGCTTATGCACAATACAGTAACTAGGATGTCACTTTCATTCCTAAGTATAGACTTACTTCATGGCACAGTAAATTTTTCCTTTTCAATGACTGATCACCAGATGGTTTAAGATCACTTTTCTCCAAAGCACCGACACCATCTGCTGCAGCCTGTCCCATCAACACACCTGGGTTATAGAGATTGTTTTCTCAGGAAAACTTCAGTTATGTCCTTTCCTCCTTAAATAGTCAGTCAGCAGCCAACTATATTGAGCAGAACAGTGTGTGAGAAAAAAAAAGGCAAAAAGAAAAGCCAATTAAATCCAGGATGTGCTGCAGAGAGAGTTACTCCCCAACTGTCAGCATTATCCAGCTGCATACAGAACAAGATTTTCCTCTGCTGATTGCAGATTAGCCCAAACCCAGTAATAAAAGGGACTGGAGTCATTCTATCCTGTCTGAGGACCAGATTCTTTCCAAAGGTGACTTTCTGACCCATCCCAGCACTAAATCCTCCTTTGTGGCAGGTCCAACCCAATATTTAAGCACCTCCCCACCCTACCTTCCAAATGGGTATTTTAGTGAATGAACACTGTGTTCTAGGATGCAATTTATTTAAAAACATTTATTTTAGGCAAAATTAAACAGACATTTGAGATTACATAGAAATACAGTTTCCAATTGGATCACATAAAAATTAAAAATGCACTGTTGTGTTGATTTAAGTATTTTTGTATGTATTGACCAGGTATATAAGGTTTAACCATGCCGTTTGCAGTCAACTATCATAAAAATCAGTAACGAAAAAGGTTTCTTAAAATGTGCAAATATTATCTTAGTGTTACCATTGATAATAAATGACCACTAAATAGATGCTTATTATGTAAAGCTTTTTAAAGTACAATAAAAATACAAATTCTATTTGTTAAAAAAGGCCATTACTATGGCTACTAAACATCCTCATTATACAAATTCGAAAATACTATATGACAAACAAAATTATAAAGACTTTTCTTTATGAAACATATACTATTCTATCTGTTAGTGATTTCATATATTTTTTTATATATATATTTCTCCATAATACTCTATATGAATGATGAAGTCAGAAAAAGAGAGAGGAAGATGAATGTAATGTAGGATGTTAAGGCCCCAATTCAGCAAGGTACCTGAGGATGTGTCAAACCCTGCAAAGGAATAATCCCATTCTTTTAGTGGACTCCAAAGGTACATGCACAAGTACTTTGTTGAACAAGGCAGAAAAATAAAACGTGGTAAAATTGGAAAATGTGTTTTTGGTGTAAACTGTGACTGTTAAGGACAAAACCATAAGTGTCACCAAAAAACCCTCTCGTTAAAAAAAAACAAACCTGAAAATTTTAGGGGGAGGGGCAGTTTCCACATTTTATATGTTTTGAAGGGACAATACCAGAGGTTTGAAATTTTTTGAATTGAACTCATGATAATAATTTTCTGAGATGGGTTTAAGATGGTGTTTTATTGCTTATGAGGAAGATTAATGAAGAGTATGCATAGACATGTCGGCATTCATCTCACCAGCAGCTGAGGATTTTGGTGTGCAGGTATTTCTGTAACGTGAACAACCAAGTGGGTACAAAGGACTTACTTATAGTCAGTTCTTTTGCAGAAAGCCTCAAAATTAAAGATATGGAACATTAAAGAAGAGAGTAGAAGAATTATACCCAACAGAACTTGGCTCTAAACACTCAGGTGTTGAAAGTACAGAACCGAGCCCAGTTCCTGCTTATACACAAAATTACAGAAGTTCTTAAGTAAATGCAAGACCATAATCTTCCTTTTAAGTTATGGCTAGCATATGATGGATTCCAAGGTACATATTTTACACTTCAGCTATAAAATATCAAAACAAAGGGCAGTTGCTTTGCCATTCTGCAAATTAGCAGTTCTTCTAGGCTCATTAAGCACTAATTAGCAGACTAACAACTTGTTAGTTTTTAAAACATGGATGAAGGACCTAAAATCTGGGTTGTGTAAACCAACAACATTTGTACAAGATAATAACCACAAACAGTGATGGAAATCAATCACACTGCATCCATATTTACTTTTGAAGCATATAGCAATGGTTAGTATTTTATGCTTTTTTCACTGCAAATTGAATTTTTTTGCAGTAAATATTAATAATTTTACTGCTTGAATATTAAATAATGCCTTAAAAGCATAATTTCAAAATGCTGCCAGGTAAAGTATTATGTAGAATTCATGCCTGGACATTTGCAGAGCAAGACAGAGAGAGAGATGGAGGTATGTGTGACCTTTCTGAAGAACTTCTCCAAGCTAATAGTCATAAAGCATAGTAAACTCGGGCCTAAATGTGACAGAAAGAAACACAACAGCGGAATTTAATCCATAATTCATAAACAAATACAACTTTTTACATTTGTACAGGGAAAGACTGGAAGTAAGTTGGATTTTTACAGAAGCAAGCCTCACAAGAGTTTACATGTTGAAAAAAGCAATTTTTGGCACATGGATAGTATCTGTGAGTACGTGTTCAGAAATTAAAAAAAAACAACACTGTGGAGGAATTTCACATTGACTTTCTTGGCATCAGCACCTGCTGTCTAGTGGGTCAAGACAAAATACTGTGCCTTCAAGAGTTAATCCCATTTTGAACCCCTCCTGCAATAAAACAACACATCATTAGTAAAGAGTCAAGTGAGTTCTGGAGTATTTTGCTCTCCTTATGAAAAACATTTAAATCCAAGCATATCTTTAGGCAGACAAACTGCAATAAAACCTCAGCCCGAATTCACAAACATTTACATTATTTGGTCACTTTTTAATAAGTCTTAGTGGTTAACTCTTAAAAGATGTACACCATACAACAGCATAGCGACAGTATGCCCATAAAGTGGAGAAAATACTACAGAATAACAATATTGAATACTCTTGTACATAGGTTGACAGAAACCCAAACAAGTTTGACTTGCACTGTGTTGTTCCTGAGTAAAATTCAAGGACATTTATACTGAATAATACAGGTATGACATGGACATTGTTACTGATACAAGGTGTCTCTTATATTGTGGTGCCCTAAGAACAGCCCAAGTGAAAGTGCTGACTGCCCCACCTCAGAGGGCTGCTCTGAATTGCTCCCAGTGCAGATAAACTGACAGGGCTGTCCTGCCCACTGCCATCTGAGCTTCATGAAAAAGGCAAATAAAATCATACCTGCTCCACTGCAAATGAAAAAAACTCTGCATTTTAAAGGCATGTAACTCAGTAAAATAAAACACGGTGGTACTTTGAAAGTGCAATGAGTTGTTTTAAAAGTTTAGACCAAAATTCCTGAGTTTACTCACATTCATTTTATTAGCAGAATCACAAAAAAGATTAGAAGCTGGATGCTAACACCTCCTCTATGGAAAAGAAATTCATTCTACAAATACTTTTTTCTGTACACTTTTATACAAGCTTGGCTTGCTAAAGGTACTTAGTTCACACCAGTCCCAAAGTAACAACTGCACTTTTAATACAGGAAAAAACACTCTTATTTTCATTTCTCCTTTTGCATTAAAAGAAGCTGAATAACTGTGGCTTGACCCTCAAAAGTCACCTTGGAGTTAAGAAAATTTCTGTCTGCTGGGTGAAAGTATTTGAAGGTTTAAGCAATTGGAAACGGGGCTCTGACTAGAAACGCCATGAGAACATCAATTCCAGTGGCAGTTGTTGCAGTGCTCTGTTCAGTGAGAGTGTTGATTCTGTGCTATGAAATCAATAACAGGTCCTTTCATCAAGAAAATATCTTGTAAACAAGATAAATCTTTTTGTAAACCCATCTGTACGGGGATTAGGCACAAACTCAAGTCTTTCCCTCACATGCTGTGCATGTACCTCAAGACCATACCTTTTGGGTTTAGAAGATAATCCCACGTCAAACCAGCTTAATTTCAAACCAATTCAAATCACATTTTAAAAGTGTATGAATATCTAATAACCCTGCCAGCTACTGCTATCAGGAGAATAATGTGGAGAAACAGAATAAACCTCCTGGCAAGAGTTACTAAATGGTCTGAGAATTTCCAAGTAGAACCTGTATTTTCCTAAAGGCAGATCCATACCATGGAGATGCTGAGCAAGTAGCAGCACTGTGGTGTAAACTGTTCCCCAACTGTGCTACCCAGTTTGCTCTACCTGGGTGACTTGGTGCTCTCAAGGCCCACCAGTGTATTTAAGATTTTCCTTTTTTTTTTTTTTTCTCTGTTTATTCCAAAGGATTAAATGGAAGAACATTCAATGCAAAAGATATTTCAAGTGAACAGTAGCTGAAATTCCAAGTGAAATGCAGCCTGTTAACAGACAGTGTTCACTTACCCAAAGTGAAAATTAATTGCTGCAACTGCAGTCAAAGGAGGACTGCTTACCCAGACGGAGAATTCAGAGAATTAGCCCTAGGGTCTAATCTGTTACATTTTAAACCCTGCAGTTGCAATGTGCCTAGGATCCTCAACTTCTGAACTGTCTGAAGGCTGCTTCCAATTTTGAGCTTGTGACGGGATACAGCAACAAGGGATTGTTGTTGGTGCTTCAACCTGAGGGTACTTGATGAGCTCCAACAGAAGAAGATCACCAACAACTGGTTTGACAAGGATAGAGACTTTCATCCTGAGCCAGCCAGAGCCTTCACTGAACATCCATCCTATTCCTGTCCTGACCACTCTTATTTTTATCTTATTTTTACAGTTAAGCACAGTTGGCTGGTGTCTTAAGTAGCTTCACTTCCAACGCTCTTTTTCAGCAAGCAAAGAGCAAATCAGATGATGCACTTTGGAAGTACACTCATCTCACTGCTCTTATGTAGAGCATGTCAAGTTTTTTCCACACAAACTGGTATTTTGTCACTTAGCACTTTACTTGTGTTTGCTATGACTTGACTTAGAACTATTTCCACTTTCTTCAAGACCCGTGGCCTCCTTGACCTTTCCTTCTGCAGCTTCACTCCAGCCACTTCCCCACACCCCTCTTTAGTCCTTCTCAAGCTGTGATATTTTGCATTTAAAACAATTACATTTCCACATACTTGCAACGTGATCAATGCTAATCCGGTCAGAGACTGCTGCTTTTTATGGATCATAATTATTAAAAAAGCTTTTCAACTTTACTGAAATTTATTTATCAAAAATGAACTATTGTCTGTCCTAAAAGAAATCGGTGCTGTGGTTGCCAGGTGCAAAGGCTCATGCACGTTCCTGTCTGTAACAGGGATGTGGCACTTCCATGGTCACTTCTGAGCCACACCAAACCCATGACCATCAATGGTTCTCAAGTTCCAAGCAGGCTCAAACTTCCATGACAACCACAAGTCCAAAAAGCCCAATGGCAGAGGGGACATCAAAGCAATCCAGGGGGCTAGCTGGGGATTCCTTTCATTAAAGGAATGTAAGATCTAGATTTTTTTTTTTCTTTTGGATATTTAAGTGGAGGAAATGAAATGAGTAGGAGTATAAACACAGGAAAGCTGCATTGTCTAAATCAATATTCCTAAAAAATAATTGCAACCCTCAAAAGGGAAAAATTAATCTGAATATCTCCTTCCAGAAGACTCGCTGGCAAAGTGATTGCAATTTTCAAAGATGAGGAAGGCACAGACATCAGATCTCCCACAGCCATCACTATCCCTAACCCCTCAGGTTCAGCAACATAACTCTGAATTCTTAGTTCATTTTTGGAATCTCCAAAACTATACTTTGGCAAGCACATAATTAAAAAATAAAATCCAATCAGCTGCAGTCAAGCAAGCCATGGGAAGGCTTTAGGACGAGATTCCCCTTTCCATTCAGAGTGGCTCTGTTGTTGATGCAGGTATCAGTTCTCACAGAGATGCAGAACACTGAGTGCCACATGTGCTTTTAGGACTGCAGTTCATACCTACACCTGAGCTGCACAGGGCTCCCCAGTGCTCTGGCTCCCAGGGGAAGCTGCTCTCTGATCATTACAGAACTGCACGTGCCAGCTTTTAACTCTCAGCATTCACAATGAAATCGGTTGCAATGACACAGATTAAAATTATGATTTTTTTTTCCCCCCCAATAAACTTGACTAATGTGTTAGGCAGTTCTTTTTAATGACATCTAGAGTCAGCTTCTTGGTAAACATTATAGTTTATATCTACACATATAAAATGCATCACTAATTTTAATGCGCAGCACTTAAAATATTTTGCCTTGTGAAATTCAGACCCTTCATCTTCTAATAATGTGTGTTCTTAGTGTAACTCTGCCTGTTCATTAAAACCCATGGGTGCTACGGCTTCCTGTACTTCAAAGCTTCAGGAAACAAATTCTTCATGCAATCAAAAAAAAAAAAAAAATCTCTCTGATTTGCTGATTTTCAGGGAATGCTGAAAAAGGCCACCCCATGGCACTGGCCAGGAGAGTGAAGAAGAAGGGCTATGTAGTGTGCATCTATATTGTGCCTTGTTTTTCTGTGTTCACATCCTCCTCAAGGAGCTTTTTTACTTTCGAGGCATTTAAACTCAAGGATGGAGCAGTTTAGTTACCTACTAAGTAATGGTGTTGTACTAAGGGATGTGATTGATGCCTTAAAGAGAGGAGCAAAGCTTGTTTTCACTCAAAACAGCTCAGAAACAATCCTTCTTCCAAAACCAGCATCTTCTTGGTGTCAAGGATGAAAAGATGTGAGCTATTCTGGTTAAAACCAGTAAGACAAAGTACTTGCACTTTATTTAGGAGATAAATTTGCCAAAGTCAACCTTATGGCTCAGAAGCTAACTCACTTATCACTTCACAGTGACTTCACTCAATGAGCTTAAGTCAGCACAAACCCAACGAAGCAATGACAAATTTACATATCTCTGAGAAGAGTATTTAGAGAGTTGAGCATAACTTATTTCAGATGGAAAGATGTCAAGCCTACTGACTGCTTCAGGGCATGCAGGGAGAATGGCTTGCAGCTCCTGGAAGCTTTCTGATATTAACTACCTCGAGATTTTAATAAATTACAGCAGCTGCTGCTGGTGTGATTCATCATCCAGGGAAACTTCTCCTCACTGCAAGATTTCTGGGAAAGTAGAAATTCATTTTATTAATGTCTGGATACAGTCAAAATAAAGATGAAAATATGTTTCAGCATAAGGGTGCAGGGAAACAGGAGGTTGGACAGTCATCAGAGAGAGGCCTGAGCTGTAAAAGTCACATCTCGACACATGTTTGAGCGTTAAGCTCTCCAAAAAGATCAGCAGAGATTGGACTGAGAAATGGAATAGAAAGCTTAACTGTGAAATTTGGATCCTCACTGAGGTTTAAAAATAAGAGTGTTCCACTAGAGGCCAGGGAACTTTATCTGATCTCCCTAAGTTCAGAATGCAGGATGCAAAGGAAAAGCATCCACTACTCCAGAGTTCATTCTCCAGTGCCTCTTCTGTGCTCTCCTCTCCCACTTTGTTCCCAAATCCAGCACAAGGCTAGATCAGGACAGCCTTTCTGCACACAGGGTGTGTGTGCTGAGACACCTCTCGTGTTCCTGACAAGAAACAGGGTAAGAGAGTCTGACCTGGGCTGCTCCAGTCAGGCTGGCACAGCTTTGCTCACCACCCTCACTGCAGGATGAGCTGTATCCAACACCTCTGTGGAGGAAGTTTAGACTTGGAACTCTTTGCTAGGTGTCTGTAAAAAACTTACCTTTACAGATTTAATGGAATACATTATCACTGAAACCCAGGCTGTGCTTCCATAATGCAAAGATGACAGATTCATTCACTTTGCATTTCAGAAAAGAAGAGAGGCCCACATTTCTCTTCCACATTTCTCATTGTTGGATTTCCAGAGCACGTTACACATTCTGTGCTCTCACCTTCCTCAAAGGCTGTTGAGAGGAGCACAGCTGCTTCTGCTCATTGAAAAGTTTGAAACCATTATGTCCAAACAAAGACTTGCCCTCAAATGGGATTGTACTGACAATCTCTGTATTAAAGGTTTTGCTTAAACCATTTCACTGGTGACAATCTGATAATGACAACTCGAACAGCAGTGAAAACAAAGGCTTAGTATTAGCACCTGGCAAGAGAGAGTAAAGAAAATGACCAGCAGCTGTCCCTAACTTAGAGATTGTAGGCCCCTAAAAATAAAAATGGCCCTGATATTTTTATACACAAAATATAAAGTTCCATACACAAAACATAAATCTTAACATTTTTATACATAAGCAAATATGGATAAAAATAGAAACACAAGACAAACACGTGCACATTTCAATTGTAAATGCCTTAAATACCATTATTAAAATATGATATACCAACCATCGTTGACGCTGTGCACCCAGGAAAGCACAAGAAGATAAAAGAGACATTAGGAAAAACACGTTTCAATCTGTATTTTGCACCAACCACACAGTAAAATAAACACACATAGTCTTTGCTTTGGCTCAAGTTAGAATATGGAGGCTTTTCATGTCCTTTCAGCTGTAGACTTGTTCTCAGCTGGATCATACATGACAAGTTTTGTGCCTACATAAAGGCCCACTAATTAACTTTTAGTGAATAGCTGATATGCTAGGGGGGAGTGCCTTTCTTTGCAACAGGACACAATAACACCCTAATGCTTGGAGGTTTTGTTATTGATTGGTTGCCTCCTTTTTTAAGATCAAGAGAGTACAAACAATGATGGGAGATTTTCATTTTGTGACTTCAAACATCTTTGATGAAGACATTTACTACTCCATTCCCTGATGTTTCACGAGGTGACAGCACTCTGTAGTGTTATAGGCAAACAATTCCAAATATTGTCAAAACATTACCTGCAACAGGAACTCTTAATGTGACATTTAAATATTGACATACCATTGTTAGTGGTAACCACAGTTGCTACAATTAATTTTTCCCTAAACCAATGAAAATGTTGGCAATATATCAATGGGAGCTGCTGTAAGATTTGGGGTTTGTGTTCAAGGGCTTGGTAACAACATTATAGCACTCACAAAACACAAGCATGTTTGTTGGAATTGCAAAGATGGGTGTTTTGGCTTTTGGCTGCTCTTTGAAATTACGTGGGGGACCAAGAAGCTAAATTTCTTACTTCACTGCGAGTGGAGTTTGTTGGTGGAACCATCTTGAGCTGACATGGAAAAGAAAATGTACTCAGGAAAATGGAATGGTATTTAAATCTTCTTTAAGCCAGTTTAAAAAGCCTCTGCTTCTCCCTTAGGCAGGAGAGTGGGACAGAAGGAGCCCAAGAGCAAATGCTCTTGGACTTTGTGGGGTCCTGAGAGACAAGAGGGCTGGAAACCCTGGGAATGCTTTCTGCTGAGGAGCCAGGATCCTAGAAATTCAAGTTTCCATTATTTCCAGCCTTTTCTTTCACTGGCAGGCTGCTTAAAAAAGAATAGAGATAAGCAAGCTGGCAAGGACTTAGAAGTTTTGGAAGTCTGACTGCAGAGCATCATTTGTTCCAAAACTTGAGGACTTTCTCCTAGAATTGTTTCACAATTGGGTCAATAACTGAATGGACAATGTTGAGTGCTTCAGAATCAACAAACATTTTCTGATAAAAACACAGCAGTGCAGAATTCTTGAATCAATTCTCAAGAGTTTAATTGCCCCAGGGTGCCAGAGAGCTGTTTTTAAAGGCAGCAGAAAATTGTCATGGCCCTGGAAGCACCTAAGTCTGCTTGATGCTGTGAGAAACTAAAAGGGATGCCACTGAGAGAAAGAAGAGGGATGGTGGTGGGTACATTGGGATGGTGGAGACTGCTGCAGCTAAAGATCAAAGGATCTGGAGGGTTCTTGGCTCAGCTCTCTTTTTTAGCTTTCTCAGTCCCTTCCCAGGTAATGGTTCCCAAACCCTTTTGTTTACAGTGCTGAGAAGCCTCTCCTTAGTGTACCCGACTGTATTGGCTCCAGGAGGGGCTCCCGAGGCAAACCCGAACTGCAGCTCAAAGACCAGGAGATAAACTTACAAAAGGAATGGTCAGGAACGGGGGTTTGTCTGGGCAGTAGTGTGTGCATTGTGGAACACGTTTCCAGAACACGGTAAGCATGCATTTCAACAATAGGCACACAGCCATCAAAACCCAAGTTTGTAAGTCAGTAGTTACCTGCATCTCATCTAGTTTGGACTGAATGTCTGGAGGGAAATCTCCTGCTCCACAGCTAAAAGGGTCAAAAGGTTCTGCTCCAAAAAGGTCTCTCTCTGCAACAACAGAAAAGTGAGTCACGGGGAGAACAGGTATGGGCTACGACAACAGCTCTCTGAAAAAGCCACCTCACATCTCCTGAGCTGAGTGACAGCACCACCACGTGTGCCACTCATCAACCACAACTTTTAACATCCCAATTAGCAAGCCAGGTCTTGGGCAGTTTTCCAAACTTTAATACCCAAATATTTTTCCAAGAACACCACTGAACTTCTGTTTAAGCCTCTCTTTATCTTCCATTAATGCTTGTGCCTTCTAGAGATCCGATGAGAAGTCATTGCTATTTGAAGAGGACATCATATACTGACCTCTGCTCTGGAGTCTGTGTGTATAAGGAGTTTCAAAAATGAAGAGGAAGCAACTGGACATGAGTTTCCAAATTTCATCTCTACATTATGTCAACAACAAATTACCAACCAACTAATCTTCGTGTCCCCTGTCTGCCACTCCTCCAGTTAAGGATGTTTTTGTGAGACAAGGAAATACTCTTACTCAAAGAAGGCAAGGCCTTTGTTTGATACAGCTCCTCAATGAACAACCAGCAGTAATTAAAGCTAAAAACCGTCTGAGTTTTAAAACCTTGGATAAGATCACATCGAGAAAGAAAAAAAAAACCCAAACCCAAAAAACTCCAAAACCAAAAACTGCCAAAACCACAACATGACCATGAACTGTCACTTAAAATTCCACTAAATTTGGGTGAAAAATAGAACAATTGTAAATTTCCCTTTCTCAATATCAAAAGTTTCTCACTTTTTCTTAACTGCAGTTTTGCATTCTAGTGGCCAAAGGAAGTGGGGGGTGTTTCTTTTTTTCCTGTGGGCAAGAAGAAACACTTCCAATACAATTGGGTTCTTTTTTCATGTTAGACCAGTATAGTTCTTCATATCTGCCTGCTCAAATATTTTTTCTGGTTTTTCACGTTCTGGGTGGTTTTTTTCCGCTTAGTAAGAGATTTTTCTTTCCTACAGTTAAAGGTTCCATCTCTAGACACTTTTCCCATCTCACATTGGATTAAATTACAGCAGTTAAAAATAAATTTGCTAACCCAACTCCACTGATTGCAGAATTTACAGAACCAAGTTTCTACAGCCTTGTCACTGGTGGAGAGAAAACCAGAACCATTAGGAGATATGCTCTATCCTAACTTTCATGGCTGCCTTGCAAGAAACCTGACAAGCCTTCTACCTGCCTCAAAACAACTTTAGATTTAGAGCATGACAGTAAGGGGAGCAATAGTGACCCTGAAGTGATTGGACAGTTAAGCACAAAATTCACCCTTAACACCCGAGGTGTGGGTGACAATTAACTGCTGGACCCCACCCCCCATTCCAATGTTCCCAGTCCTGTATCAGTGGTGCAGCACTTGCCCACAGCTGCACAGATGGCTTGATTTTGGCATCCTTACAGGCAGAATTTTACACCTGTGTTTTCTAGGCTCTCCAGCAGTTATTGTACATATCAGCCTGTCAGGACTTTGCCCTTATCGATTAGATGTTACCAGGCTGCACATCAGGAATTTTAAATAACTGGCTATTACCATCTTCTGCTCCCACAGCAAAGTACAGAAATTCCCATCACAAAGTACAGAAACTTGAGCAGAACTTGATTGATTACATATTTCAAAAACTGTGGCTAAGCAGCTACAAACTGTCACATGGGACCAGGAGATGGCCCAGATAAGAGAGCTTTATTCCAAGAGTCCACACTGGAGCCAAGACGAAATCCAGTCTTTCCTGGCAAAGACAGACCACCTGCGTGCAAGAGAGACATTAACTCGGATAATCTAATGTAAAAATTAGGTTCTCCCTCATCCTTTGCCTCTTTCACAGCCAACATGGGTCAGCTCCAGCATAACCAGTGTCCTGAAATGCTCTGATGCTCCTAGCAAATAACCTTCAGATGTGCAGCAGCTTTGACTTGCAATCTAACCTCTACTGGGCAGAAAAGTGATTCTACTTTATAACCCTCGACAGCCTATGGTTCATTATGTAGGTCCATTTTCTTTCTTTTTACATTTAAAAGGAGCTGACAGCTTTCTCTGTGGTCAGACAATCGAAAGCAGACAGTTCCAACATCAAGGCTTAGCAAACATTCTGTGAGTGTATTTAGGAATAAATGGTGAAGGACAAAACTCCTGCATTTAATTTGTACTGAATTATGACTTATACTCCTATTAGACTGTAGTTATAAAATAGTCATTTTTAAAAGCAAGTATTTTGTACAATATTATGGCTATTATTGCATTCATGCCTTATTATTGGGCTTTTATTAATGAAAGCCCTTTTGAGCTCATTAGCAGGAGAACAGCAGAAGCTTTAACTCCTTTAATGTCACTCCTTCCTTTAAAGTGAAAAATTTCTGAATTTATACTGTACACAGGGCAGAATTTAAAACCAAACAGAGTGTGGCTTATTCCAAGTGACAGAGCCTAGTAAACTCTGCACAGAATCAAATTCAAAATAAAGAAGCATTACCCAGTTGGGTTTCTGTGCAAAGCTATTACTTGGGGAACTATCTCTATCATGACTTGTTATCCATTTCAGCTGAACAAGTCTACAGAACAACTGCTTTTCTGCATTTAAAGTTTGAGTGTTATAAGAGAGACTGCACTGCTAAGAGCCAGGGAGGGACAAAGTTCCATGGAATATTTTCAATAGCACAGTTGGAATTTGCCTTGGGAACAAAAGCTGAAGAACATGTGTAAAATAGAGAAATATGAAGATTTCACTCCTGCAGAGCTGCACCATTGCATGGGATATCCATAAGCTCATCCACCTGTGTTCACTCTATTCATGATGAAGGGGAGGCTACTTTTTAGCACAGATGGGATAAATTGGTAACTTTTTATTTTGGGCCAGAGTATTTGCATGAAAATTAGCTATAACAAGAATATCTTGCCTGGCATACTCCCCAGAATTACTGTAGCATAGAGAGGCATTTCTTTCTCCAATAAACAGCAACCAGGAAGCCTTTGAAAATGATCCTTTCAAACGGGACAAATAATTTCCTTTCTCTTTCTCATTCCTTTCTGGATGGAAATAAATTCACAGGCTGCAAAACTGTCCCACAAATTCAAAAGCCATGAAATGTTGATGTTTTAGATCCTCAGCTCAAACCACAGGATAACATGAACAAGTACTAAATTCTGAGACCTGACACTCAGGAGAACAAACACATAGTATTGGAGAACAGCAAGCTGCACTCTATGATAAATTCAAAATCAGCAATTACTAAGCAAAAATACAAATATTTGGCTTTCCTGCTGCACTTGACATCCCAATCTTTACCTTAGCTCTCATCCAGGCACAGAGCTATGCTGATATATGTTTTGCTCAGATGGAGCAGCTGTGATGACAAAAATGAATCACACAGAGACAAGCACCCAAAGAAATATTTGGAATAAACTGAGAAAAGGAAATCCAGAAAGCCTTTCCTTTAGCTGCAGGCTACTCTATATTTTTTTCTTTGGAAATTATTACAGCCATTATTTTGACAAAATACTCTTAAATGTCTGCAGAAAAAGAGCACCTTGGAGCAGATTTCTGCATCTGCCAGTTGTGACCTTGGATTGTTCATGATGCATTTGTGTGAAATAAATACTGAACAACTCAACAGAGAATAATCCTCTCCAGTTCTTTTCTAAGATATGAAGATAATGCCGTGTCAACAAGAAACATAAGTTAATTCCTCCTTTAATGAAATAAAATTAATTTATTAATTCTGACCACTCAGGTAACTTACAAGAACATTTACAACCCCTTACTCCATGAGGAAGAAACAGCATGCAATCTCTAGCATTGAATTTTTGGTTGCATTTCACCATGCTGCAATTACTACCTAAAGAGTCAGCGTGCATTTGTCCAATCTGCAACCTCCTGTACAAAAAAAATGCCATTTTCTCCTTTAAATAGGTAAACTACATTTATTTGCTATTGCTGACACAGCCAGTAGTGAGCAGACATTTACTGAGTTGCCCTGTTGGAACGCTGCTGAATATGAACTCAAAATCTCAAGATTTAATTAATTTTTTAAAGCTTAAATTCCTTGGAAATAGCTGTCTTTCCAAAAAAAAAGTCACTGTTGCTTTCCTCTAGTATTAAAAGGCAGGGTTTCTTTAACTACATGCTGTGAGTCCTGCAAAGTCAGAGGTACCATTTATCACCACACTTTTTTATTTTTATTTATTATTTTTTAAATTTTATTTTGAAAATTACCAAAGGAAGAGCTGTAAGCAAAATTATGACTCGGGGCATTTCTCTTTATGGGAAGCTGAACTGGTACCTGTGGAACTCAGTCTTGGAGGAATGCAAAGTGCTTGGTATTGTTGCAGGTACTCCCTGGGTGACAGGCCCCACTTAGGCAAGAGGAATAAACGAGGTGATACTAACAAATAAATGGCAAATGCTCATTTTTCTCCTTCTTTACCACTGAATGTGAGAAAGGTGAAAGTTACAAAACCTTAAAATCCAACAAAATCACTCTGTAATTTCACCAAACCAACTCAGTGACAAAGCAAGTAGAGATAGGAACAGGAAAAGATGACCTCAGAAAATGGAGACTCCAAATTCTGGCTCCTCTTGGCTGCCAGCCCTCTGATTTGTACTGGAGAAAGAAATGCCAGCCTGCTGGTACTACCAGCAGTCACACCACAAAGCAAGGCATTATTGCACACTGTCACAGTAATGGGACATTGCACAGCCTGGAGGAGCCTATGGGAGCTGAACTTTCTCATCTGGGACAGTAAAGCCCTTGTTTGATGATAAAATATTCCTCTCCTGTTTCAATGACACTGTGAAATATGCCAAAAAGCATTGAGAGCTGATGAACACAGCAATTTTCAGCATAGAAAGTACCACGACACAGACTGAAAGAGCAGGGATCAAAAGTATAAAGACCATGATGGGCCTTGTAACCTCTTCCTGAAGTGGCCTCCCTGAACTACATCATCTCAACTGAAGGCAAATAAATCACTGAAGTGCAGAAGCAGTAACTACTTTAAACAACAGATATCACTGTTAATAAGCAACTCTTTATTTTGATTTCTTTTTTAATATTACAAAACCCGTTGCCTAAACAATTACAAATCCCATATAGATGGAATTTTCAAGATGCCTCAAGTGGGTGAGTGCTGACTCCCATAAGATTTCTATGGAACTCAGCCACAATTTCAATGGAACTGAGGTAGGAAAATAGGTTAAAAAAAAATATCTTGACCTATAAATCAATTCAAGTTAAGTTGCCATTCTTGAAGCTGTATATGTATTTTTAGATCTATTTTATGGCATTGCATGCGGTTTCAGAGAAGCAATCTTTCAATTATTTATTACAAAGCCATAAAACTCTCAAAATAAAGCAGTTCTATTCTAATATTCTATTAGAATATTCTAATATTCTTTTAACTTACATGAAAATAGTTAATACTAACTATACTTGATAGATGTAAAACTCTTTTGAGAATCCCACAGAAATTCATTAGTTATTTAAAAATATTCTCTTTTAAAATAACAGGGTTCTTTATTGAATTAAGTCTCAACATTTACTTCCTCTTTAGAAAGCGACAGACATTCTGATCAATGGAACCAAACAGTGCATTAGATATGGGCTTGGGGAGGGAAGACATTCACTGACTGAAGTTATAAAATGTATTTTGGTTTTTGTGCACAGCTCCTATTCACAGCTGAATATTCTAGATCCTGGAGGCATCCCAAACCAGCACAATCTCCTCAAATGTGCTCCAGATGGTGGCAGGCAGTAACATTAATGTCTCTTATCCACCCTAAAACAGGCATCAGGAACAGAAGAAACAAACACAGACCAGTATTTCCACAACCTCTAACATCACTTGTACATGCCCCCCTCTCCTCTCCCTCAAGGGATTCCCAAAACTTTCAAAAAGGCTTTCTGGACTCCAGAAAGTTTTCTAGTGAAGTCAAGAACCTTACCCTAGAGTCTTTCACACCTTTGCAAAATAAAATTGCTGTTGTTAATAACCATTTGAAGACTTTCTAGGAGGGGCTGACAGATCTGGAGAGGTCCATCAACTATAGCTAAACAAAGCTGTGCATGATATGAAAAGTAGTATTGAAAATAGCATTCCAAGTCTCCTCGAGGGGTTTCTTGGGTTCTCCCTTGAGCATCACCATCATCATACTTACTCCACCTGCTGCTCTCCTCAGAAATGCAGGCTCTAGGTGCTAGAACCGTGGCTTGACAAGGAAAGAACTAACAGGAAGTAAAAGTATTCCTTGAAGTACAGAAAAGAGACTGGAAAAGAAAAGCCAAGTTAAAATCCCCAACCCAACTCCTTCCAAGTGTATATGTCATAGTTTCACAGTAAATTTGTTTATAATGCAACTTGGCAGCAACATCAAGGACTTTGGGAAGATGGCAGAAAAACCAAACGGCATTAGTGAATGTGATTTACCAAAACTGTATTTGGCTCTTCATGCAAAACGTACGTAAAACTTTAAAGATGCTTTATTAAAAAAAAAATAAAAATAATGTAAGCAAAAAGTAGGTCAGTTGTTACAAAACTTACTGATCTCTGTAGATCTACTGGGTACTGGAGGAGGCTGTGTACCATTGCGAGTAGGTGTTGATGACTGAGGGGATATGGGAGAAAAGGGAACCATATCAAAGATGTCAGTGGAGGGTGATTTGGGTGTCACACTGCCTGCCTACAATAAGGACAATAAATATTAGGGCAAAGTTTCACATGAAAAAGATCACAATACTGAATTCTTCAGCATGCAGATAAGAGTCACATTTTGAAAAGAAAAGTTAAAAACAACCATCAGCATGCAAACCCCAGCTCCTGACACCAAGCAAATGGCATTTGTAGTACAGACCCTGACACATGCCAACACTCCCCAGACCAAAAGCAGCATTGTAACTTTTCCATTTTCAGTTGAAAATGTATCACAGTTGCACCTGCCAAAGCTGTGACAAGCAGTTCTCTCTTGCAAACACACAAACACAGACACCTTCACAAGACCCAGTCCAGGCAATATGGCAACAACAATGTGCTCTGCTCTGGACAGCACAGAACCAAGTTAAAAGACACAATCCCAGCATTTTTGGTTTACTAATTCTTCTTCACATGAACTCTTATTTGGCAGCTCAGAGAAAATGGTATGATCAAAGCTTTAAATGTGTTTTTCCATAAGTAATAACCTTGACATACTTAATATACTGAATATTAATATCCAAAATAAACTTGTTGTCCTCGAAGGTACAACTGAAGACATTTCATTTAAAAGGCTCAGGAATTTGGAAAGGATTCAAAAAAATACTGGGCAAGCAAGAAACCCCAAACCCCCCAGTTGCTACAGTTCTACAGTCATATTTGGTTTTGAATGGTTCATTCCTCCTGCCACCAGCCCACTACTCCAGGGCACAAGCGAGCCACAGTCAAGTCAAAATACACTGAACACTAAAGACAGAGGATGAAATAGATTAAAATTGAGACTGACAAGCTGAAGGCAAAATGAATTTGCGTGTTCATGTTATTGCTGAGACAATACAGAAGTTCCCACATCCAGTGAATTAGAAAGGCCAGCCAGGCATGGCAAAAGTCTGCAGCTCTGAAACAAAATTTAGTTTGCCCAAACTATCCACACAGAAATTTTGAAGGACAAGTTAGTTACATGGATCCTTTTATTCAGAATACACAAATATGATAACCTGGCAAGCAGGTAGTCCATAGCACTAGCTAAGTCCCTAGCACCTAGCCTGTCCATGAGAGTCTCATGGACAAACCCTTATTTTGGAATGCTCCTGTCCTCAGTGCCTGTGCTGCAGACCTGCAGCTGCCCTGGGACAGCTCATGTCACAGCTTCCCAAGCCAAGTGTACAGGCAGCCCTGAACCACCCCTATTTCCCTCTGGAGGTTCTCTGCAGTGGCTGCTGAGAAGCAATATTGCTATATTGATCCACAGCCTTCCTCTGAAAGCACTGCTAAAAGAGGAAAAAAATGCAGGGCTCTCAAGTCCTACATTTCCTATTTCTTAGAGGGTCTGTGATCCTTACGAGTTTTGAATTCATATTTTAAATTTGGATTAATATTCTAAAATTGGATTAAGAGAGATCTATAACTGTTCAATATCTGAAAGAACGTGGGGTATTTCTTCCCAGATATACAGAAGCATAGCAATAAAAAAAAATAAATCTACATTTAACATGCTTTTATTTTGTTGCCTTATAAAAACCCCTCAGTCATTGCAATTCACATGCTATATAGGTGAATTATTTTCATAAAAGAACCAGTTTTCAAGATTTTAACACATCCAGAATTCTTACTCTCCTCAACTTGAGTTACTATTTGAATTCCAAAGATCATGTATTGTGAAAAGATTTCAGTGCAGACTTTAGACACCACAGGCTCCTGTTAGTGTCCATGGACCTTGCCCTGACCCTGCAGAAAACCAGGATAATCCAAGTCTGGCACATCTGGTTTGATGCCATCTGCTCCCACTCGAAGCAGGGCAATGGATGTGCTGGACCCAAAATAAACATAATAAAGAAGCACACCTCTTCCTTCATTCAAACCTCGCTCTGATTGTAGATGGGTTTTTGTTGGCATCAGGAAGGTGGGATCGGGTTTAGGGCATAAATAAATGCTTGCATCGACCTCCATTTCCATCAGCTCCCATGGGTAATCCTAGAATGTCCTGGAGATGATATGTGCTAATGGGGAATCTTATTATTTGCTAAATGTTTATGGCTATCTAGAAGACAGATAAACAGCACTTACACTTGGTTATAAATGTGCCGTTTAGGCAAAAAAAGAAAAGCCAAGCTTTAGATTCATTTCCCAGTTACCTTCCATTTTGTTGAAGTCACTTACTGGCCATTTTGATTCTACTGATATTGTTTAATTAAAACTCTAAGTGAATTAAGAAATGTGTATTTTGAATATGTATGAGCACAGGAAGCATTTTTATTTCGTGTACACATGCAGAAAGCCAGGATGGTCACCAAATAAAGCCAAATATTGCTTGCAAATAGAAGAAAAATTGAGAGTATAAGCACATGAATATGAAAAAGCAGGCAATATGCCCATTTCATATTTGAGAATAATTTTCAACCTTCATTTTGCACAGTTTTTATAAAGTATGCTAAAAGTTATTTAATGGCTCATTGTTTTTCTATTAATACATGGGGCAGAAGAAGCCCTTGAAGTTGGACCTTTAGAATTGTTTTGAACCACAACCCTTTATATTAAAAAATTTAACAAAAGATTGACAGATAACAGAGACCATGAATTAATGGACTAATTTAAACATGTGGGAAAAATAAGAATTTATGTTTTGGGGATGGAAGAGAAGCAGCTCTGTAGAAATAAGAGTAATTCTTTACAAATTCCATATTTTAAGAGTACCCCTAGAGAACCTAAGATTCATCTGCCCTATCCTTTAGCCACTGTACAAAATGCACATTTTTAATACAAGTTAATAACACAACAGAGAACAAAAGAGAACCAAAAAATTAAAAAAAAAAACCCCAAAACTGAAAAAGCTTTTGCACAGCAAGATTACACGAGGTCTTGGGCAGCTGTATTCACTGGCAGGCTTTGGAAGACCACTTTTTGAAGGTGGTGGTATTAACAATCCAGGTGGTAGTCTAGAGTCAGGAGAACTCCTAGGAGTAAGCGTAATGGAAGAGATATCTAAACAAGGAGGTGAATCCTCATTGTTACACCAGAAAAAAGTAGAGGGTCTTTGAAATATATGTTCATCATTATCACACTTTATGTGCAGCAGCTGAAAAGGAATCACAGAAAGAGAAAACATTCTGAGGAACAGAACGTGGTAACGTCAGGAAAAGAAGAAAAAAAGAAACACATTTCATATTTCAAAAAAAGCTTGTCAGCAACTTGCTGTTCAGTGCTACAGTTACAAGATACAGAAATACTTGAAAATACTTCAAAACAAAATATAAGAATATGCCACATTAAGAGGTAACCCAGTACCAACTGGAACAAAGACAATCTGATCCTTGATCATGACACCAAATAAAATGAAGTCAGAAAGCTTTCCAACAGTGCATGTGTGTGAAATGCTAAGAAATGTCTAAATCCAACAAGGCATCAGCTGTCTCTCACATCTGCACTTGTAAATTAGCAGGTAGGCACAAGTCTGGGGAGAAGAGTTACTGTGCTGGTTAGTGCACAGGTCAGACTTTTCTCTGACTAACTGAGGAAAAACCTACCATTTATATCCCACCAATGCTGACAGAACAGCTCATTATCGAACTAAAATCTTCAGAGGACACATTAATGTTTGGATCTTAACAGAAGGGATTGCACATTTGTGCAGAAAGTTCTTGGCCACAGCCAAGGGCTCCACATGGAGAAGGCAGGAATAGCACCTGGGCTGGAGGTGTCCTGCCTAAACCCCTGGGACTGGCCCAGGCTGAGGCAGTGGCAGGTGAGTGCAGCAACAATTCTGAAGCTTCCTTTTGCTCCCTTTGTAGCGTCACACCATGGGTATGTTATGATTATTTCATTAGAAGTTTGCATAACTCAGTAGAGCAGGATTCACTCAATTATTTTAAACCTTTTTTTTCAGTGCAGTGTAGAAAACAAAACATTTCATATCCTTTAAAAATGAGTCTCAGCTTCTTTCTTCACTTTCTTTACAGATTAACCTGGCTAAGGGTACAGGTGACTAAGTGTAGTAACAATGCCATACACTTGCGAATATCAAAATAACCCACAAAATTACTCAAAACTTGCAATTCAGCAGTAAAGAAAAAAAAAAGGTTTCATCCCAATTTCAAAAATTTCCACACTAGAATTGTGAAATGGAGGATTTGGAATGGTAATCAATAAAGAAGAATCAAAAAACCTACAGGAGAGAATTTTGATTATTATTTCAAGAGTGTAACCAGACTACAGGTAGAAGAGTTGCAGTGCTACTGTGCATTGCTGCCATGGAATCCTTGCTGCTATTCATAACTATGGGAAAAAAACAGCCCTCAGAATAATAAACTCCCAAAAAGACTAAATACAGCGTAATTAAGAAAGCCAAATACTCTCCTGAAATGCAAACCAGCAAAGGATAAGTAATTTTCATAAGGAGGCACGGGTGAAAAATCACACAGAAAGCAGCAAAAGGCACGTAGGACACCAAGCAGCAAAGCCATGAGGATGGTGAACATTTATCAAATCCAGGCAATGGAAAATCCAATACCAAAGCAGAATATACAGCCCTGGTGTCATCTCAGCCCTGAACTGGAGCAGTCACAGGTATCACCAGTGACACTTAGGACACCACACACCATATGGGGTGGCAAGCTTCCTACAACAGTTTTGGGAACACACCTGATCAGGAAATGAATTTTCCCTAGGAATTGTTCATTTGCAGAACAGCACAGAACCCATCAGGTGCTGGGAGTGCTGCTCTGCATCTCATCCCATGGCTCAGAAGGACCTCCTGCCCACAGCCCTCTGGGTCCAAGCAGCCCACAGACACCACAAGGACAGCAGGGACGTGTATTTGACAATGGAAAACAGGGAATATCAGCAGAGGCACAAAGTTCAGGGGACAAAGGAAGAGATGCTTACTCTAAAGAATACAACCTGAGAAGGGCGTAGCTTCTGAAAATTAATACTCTTACCTCAAATTATAAAGGCAGAAAATACAGTAAAAATAATTGAATTGTCATTTTATACAGCAATTGTGTTTTGTCTGAGATTCCCACTCAGACCTGCAGTAACAGTGGCATTGATACAACGTGTCCCAGTTTGGGCCTCATTCCATTAACATAACAAAACAACAAGAAATGATACTTCATGAAATTATCATACTAGTTCAGTGGACTTGGTCTCCTTCAAGTTTAGATGTAACTATGTGCCAGCAAAGGATTTATTTTTGACCCATTCTACTGAGAATGGTGATGAGGATGCACTCTTGTGCTCCATTGTACTAGGAAACGTACTGTGATTGAGATTTTTATTAATTGGGAAATCACTTCAAAATTGTTTATTTTTACAAGGTATCTCTAGACACTAAATGCAATCTCTGTGTCATATCCACATAGCAATCACCTAATTGTGAATTAGAATAAATTAGGAAATGGTTTTGTTTCTTAGAACATTCAAATTGGTAATATCCAGAACCACCACAGCAGGTAACTGCAGTGATGTTCCAGGGAATGGTGAGTGACCTTGAATTGAAAATTATGCATTTAGTCAAGAACTTGAGATTTGGGACTACTAAGAACACTCATTAATCCATAACTTACTAATTCATAAAATTCTCTGTAAGCATTAGCAGTTTCATTAATTAACTGCTACATCTTCAGTTCATTTGGTACTTTTTCAGTGATGTGAAATATGCCATAGGCAATTTCAAGTTCATTTTAACATGATAAGTGTAACAGAATTTTATACCCTCATGAAGGAGTGCTCAAACAACTGAACACAGAATATTATAAACCTTAAAAAGCTGAAGATAGACAAAAAAACCCAAGCAAAAAACATGTGCATTTTCCCACTTGGCAATCTTGGTGGAAACAGGAATCAAGTGATATGCATAAACACATTCCTAAATGGTTTTGGAAATCTGCACAGAGTTCCAACATCTATCTTGGGGTTTTCCCGTGAGCGTGGTAAAGCTTTCCAGTGAGGGTCACTGGGGCAGGTGGCCTGTGCTTCTAGGTCACAACAAAACCTTGGAGGAAAGGGCTAATTCAGTATCTTTAATGCTCTGCCTGAAACTGGAGGGGTTTTGCAGCACCTCCATGTAGGAATATGTATTCCACACTGCTTCTTTGGTAACACTTATCGTGCATGGAAGAACACTGATCCTTCTGGGGCTGCCCCCCACATTTCAGTGTTCCCCAGGGAACCCTGGCAGCTCTGGGCAGCACTGGCAATGGAAACAGCAGCAAGCAGGACACGATGTGAACCCAGGGCTGCACTGAGCTCTGGAGGCTGCAGTTCCACACAGCAGCAGCATCCAAAGCCTCCCTGTGGTCCAAGCTGGAGCAGTGTCCCCACAGGCAAACAACGAGATGAGAATCCAATGGTCCTCACATAATCAAGACCGAATGCACAAAAGGCCAGCCATTAAAGCATTGCCAAGGCACTGAAACAGATGAGAAGTAAACAACAGATACACAAGTCACAGAAACTTCAGCAGTGCATGCAAAACAGTGAGACAAAGGAAACGTTCCACGCCAACATTTCCCATGGCACATGGCAGTGCAGCTCGAGAGGCAAACTAAGGAAACTCTTAGTCTGGGATTGCATGTCCTCGACAGAGGCACTCGGGACACCAAAAAAAGTGATAGTTTCTGTTGCATAACACTTTTGCACTGGCAAACAAAGTTCTAGCCATCTGAGGGACTAAATGTTCAAAGTTCTAGGAGGATGGCTCAAACCCATCGACCCAAATGCAGGAAAAATGATCACTAAGCAGTTTATTATTTACTGAATGTGCTGAGGAAATGTAAATCTAATTAGCTACAATATCCTGAGAGAAAAAGCGTGAAGATTGATAATTTGATGTTCAACTTTCACAATATATTTTATGCAAAAGCATTTCATTATACAATCCAGTTTTGTCTCTTTCATTTCCAACTATGATCTCATTGCCTTAATGGCTTCTTTTATAGGTTTAGAAAGAAATTTTATTTTTCCTATAGAGTTTATGAACTGACAGAAAAAGCACCTAAATTATATTGATGTTGATTTGGCCATATGGCTAGATTTAGAGCAGCTACAGAAAAATTTTCATAGTGATACTAATAACCAAGCAAGGAGAGAATCCTGATGGCAATTGTATCCCTCAAAAGCAGAACTTGACTGCTGTCAGTGCTTTTCTCCCATTTACACACTGCAAAAATGCAAAGGGTAGGTAACTGCATTATTCTATTGTGTATTCTGCATCCATTTCACTCTGTCAGTATTACTTTAAAATATGTCCTCCAATAAGCCCTAAGTTGGCCTGCAAAAATGCTGCAATACAGGCAAGAATCATCAGAAAAGCAGTTTTAGACTGAATTTCCCCCTGTACATCCCAAACAAGCCTTCAACTTGCACTACTTAGAAACTAGAGAGAGAAAAGTCATCCCTAAATTTTTTAATAATTACTACTTTTAATTTGCATATGCAAGTTTATTTATTTAGATTTTTTTAATACAGCAACTGAGGACTCACAATAAACTCCCTAATACTCCAATTCACAATTATTACTTAAAACATAATTTAAATAAGACAATTAGCAACAGGTATTTCAGCTGGAAAAATGTCCTCTTATGAAATTATCAACTCAAAATATTTTTGATTCTGTGCTTAAAATGAAGCTTTAAGCTTACAGTCCACTGCTTGCATTTTCTTCTCTTAGTTAGACCATGCTTGGATTTTTGGATAAATCATCAATTTGTACACATTTTGATGTGAAGGATCAGCAAATTAAGGTGCTTTAGTATTTGTATTAGTATTTAATACCAATGTTTTGCAAAGAACATGTTCACTACTGCTATCCAAGAACTGAATATGCGAGCACAGGGCTAACTCCTTTTAGAGAAGTAAATCTGTCAGCAAAGCCAGACATTGCGGTCCAGCCTGGCACATCACATTTTGTCTGCAGTTTGTGAAACTACAGACAAAATCTTTTAAAAACATTTTGGAAGTAAAATAGGATCTGAATTTTAAGCCTTGATAGTATTACATTTGATCCTGAGCAAATGGTTTTATTTCATATTTAGCTGCAAACCTATTTTCAGTCACAACAGGAAGTTAGAAAAGTTTATTTCAAATGACAGCCTGGATGTATCTACTTAGAACTGAAACATTTTGAAACATTTTTTTTTTAATGTGCAGTGAACCAGAAGCTTAAACCCATACACATATTAAGTTATTCCTCCACAGTTTAAAGATGCTCTCACGTTGTATTTTCTTTTGATACTGAAGTGAAAACAGGAAATGTAATTGGGTCCTGCTTGTGGGAAAATGATCTGGGAATCAGAAGACTGAGGTATCAGAAAGAGCAGAATTGGCTTGCTTAAAAAAAAATAAACAAAACAAAAAACCCAAAAAACTCCAAACCACACAAACAGCAATGTCAAGAGTCAGTGATATAATACAAAAAAACCCTGCTGCACTTCAAATTTCCCAAAGTGTTTTCTCCCTTCTTCATCTCATTGAAAACTAACAGGAAGACTAATGCATCTAGAATGATTAAAGACACAAAAACCAATGCTCCTCAGAAGCAGGAATAAAGAAATTCGGGACTGGCACTGCATGCAAATGGCACCACGGCTTCCCAGGCACTGCCAGGTGAGAAAGGCATTCTGTCCTGGATCACTATCTGAATATAGAAGCATGACAGTGACATCCTGTGCTGTCTGTCACAGCAGGGTGTCACTCTACAGGTGAAATAAATTCTTAAAGCCCCTAAATCTCCTCTCCTGGGGATGGAAAACACTTTCCCCACACTCAGGCTGCTTAGACCCCCTGGCTGCACTGGGATGGGCCCTGAGGGAGAAGAGGACACAGCCCAGAGGGATGTCAATGCTTCTGTCGCTGTGATTGTGCCCTGCAGCACGCCCTGCTCTGGGAAGGGGCTCCTTGTTTAACCCCCTTGCTGCTGGGGCTGCTGCAGTGCTGCACCAGCTGCCAGGGGCTGCTGTGGCCCTGCACTGAGCACAGCAGCAAGGGCCCAACAACCTGCGTGACAGGGAAGCCACTCGAGCACATCTGCACACACTGAGAGAGCACAAACAGCATGCAAACAACCAAATACAAAAGGGAAAGCACGAGGTGTGAAAATCCAAGGTACTGTTTAAGCACAAACAGAAGCAACTTCTAACCATCTGTAGTTGGCTTCTGAAACTGAACATTTCTTTCCAAACTGCTGTGATGCCAGCTAAAAGCACGTTATTTTATCTTGACACATTAGGTGTCAAGGATCAAGGCCAAAACTTTGACCACTGAAGAATCCCTTCCCTCGACCTTAGAGCTGGAGTGCCAGATGAGGAGCTCCAGCCATAAAAGATTTTTTTTAAAAAAATAGGAATAAATCAGAATGTTTATTATGCCTAAGAAAAGCTTCAGAAGGCTGTTGTATGGCACTGGCATCTCTACATAGTTCAACATAGTGTGATAAAAAATGCAAGAAAATATAAAACTTATAGCTTAATAAATCTGTTCTAAATCACAAGAACATTTATCTTCTGTTTACAGCATGTAATACCAAGACTATCTGCATCCAAAAGTGCTTAGAAACGGGCTCAAACAAGGTATTATTCCTCATATTGGCTATTCAGATTCATATATGCTATTTTATTTCAGAAAATACTATCAGCAGATCTGAAAGTTTACTCTGACAAAGTAATCACAAAATAGAACTGTTATTAAATTTTGAAGACAGAGAAGCAGCAGTACAGATCTTTTTAGTTTAAATTCAGAAAAAATTCTCCAATTATTTAGTTTAAAGCTAAAGAGACCTTTTTCATTACAGAAATTATGTGGAAACACGGAGAAAGGAATTTTTGCACCTCTTCCTTTTTCTGATAGGAATTGAGACTTTGCAGAATCAAGCTTGAAATTATAGTTGATTTGAATGAAAAGTGTAAAAAATTAATTGCAAACTATAACAGACAATCAATTGTCTTACGAATGGTTTGTAATTTTGCCCCTTCATACATATTTGTTGCTCACACAGTGAAAAAGGAGATGGGTGTCACCACATTCACTGCTATTCCAGGCACATTGACTGGTAACTCTTTTAAAAGACTCAAACTCCCCTAAAAATATTTATGCTTCTTTTTTTCCTCACTGAAATCACTCGTCAACCCCAGCAGTCCATTCCTTCATTCCTTCCCAACCTTACAGTTGCACTGACAGGACCTGCCTGATAGCTGCCTCTTGGTCAGGGGCCAAAGTCCATAGTGCTTGGTGGAACTGCTGTGGGCCTGGAGATGAGAAAGAGCTTTTCCAAAATCGTGCTTGGTTTTGGTTGGTTGGTCTCGTTTTGTTTTAATTTTTGGCTGCACAACTGATGGAAGAATCCTGCAAAAGGAGAGGAGCTTAATCCAAACTCCTGCTTGAAGCAGGATCCAATTAGCTGAGGCTGTTGAGGACCATGCTCAGGGAAGATCCAGCATCTCCAGGAGTACAGAGAGCTCCAACCTCTGGGCATCCTGTTCCAGCACCCACCCATCTATAGAAATCTTTCGTGTCAGAATGGATGCAGATGTTGAACAGGCTCTGAGGTGGCTCTTACTGCAATTTTAAACATTTGCGACAGGAAATTTTGGGGCCTTTCATTTTTAAGATTAAGGAATAAATAAAGCAATAAAATAAAAGTGAAAATTAAGAGCTGACAGTGATTATTGAAATGAACTAATTAATTTCAATAATTATAAATACTCTATAGTTTTGTTGCAGTACAAGTGCTATTTAAGCAATATGCTTATTCACTGTACCAATAATAATTAACAATAAAACACCATCTAGGGGGAGAGTTTACAAGTGGCTGGCAAATTAACAAATTTAGGTCTTAACTCTTTAATATGGAATCCAACATCATTGTCTTAAAAGACACAATAAAATCACAAACTTCCAGATTTTTTTGGGCATTATTAATAATTTTCTTTAATCTTTTTTTGCTTAATGAAATGACAAAGTTCTTTAATTTAAATGAAAGAAAATAATTGATTGCAATGGATTTAAGAGGCTATTTATTTACATTCAAATACGCTTTTAGTTATTATATTCATAAATAAAAATAAACTGCCATTGACACTGAGGAAGAATAAAAGATGAAAGAATTGACTAATCTGATATTAAATCTAGCATTAAAATTGATTACCTATCACTGAATGCTTCATAAGTGAGAGGATATTCATAATTTTAAATGTTCACTGTGGTAGTTACACAGTATTTATAATTTATGGTGCTCTCTGCTCTAAGTAGATTTCAGTAAAATGAAATGGCAGTCCCTCATGGGAGCAATCATCTAATCAACATCAAGAGTGTACAGGCACTACTGAGAAACTGCCAGCACCACTGCAAATAGCTTTTACTCTGCCCACATTTTTGAACATCCATTTAAGGGGAACTGGTGACCATTCAGGGCATGACCAAGGCAGTCCAAAATGCACTGCTGAAAAGCAGTTCCTCTTGCTCTAAGATTTTGCCACACCTACATTAAGAAATTGGATTTATTCTCACAGCTGCCTAAAGCTGTGTAGATGGAGCACACTTGTAAGAAGAGGGGAGTCATTAGGACCAGTCTGCAGGGCACCCTGCATTTTTGGAGGTCCTGCCTAAGTGTCAGGAAGTGCCAGCCAGCAATTTAAACAAGCTTTTGTCCTGATCATCTACAGGAACTGTAGAGCAGTTGGAATTCCCAGCAAGGAGCTTACCTTTGCTCCTCTTTTCCCCAGCACCCAGCATTAGCACCAAGACTTAAGGACTCCTTGGCAGGCAGGGTGCCAGTCACAGTGACCGTGTGCTTGTGACAAAGGTGTGAGGAGCCCCCAAGCAGCATTTAGGAACCAGATCCTTTCAGTGCAGAACTGCTTTCCACCCTCTGCTGGCACATTCAGATCCCTCCTCCAGTGAGCATTTACAGTCCTTAGGCAGCAACAAATAGGTATATAAGGGGCACGGCTGGAGAGGCTGCAATGTGCACTTCTGCTGCCTCGTCACAATGTCACCGTTAGTCCAACACTGCCCTCCAACAGACATGTTACTTGATCATTGCACATTAATGGCAATCTCTGGGAACAGCAGGGATGCTCTTAATGATCAGAAAGTGATTATAAAACATAGAACGGCTTCGGACACAAGAGTTATGTCGTGTACTTACTGGAGACGCGTGTACTTGTGTTATTCTTAACTGGTTTTCCAAATCTTGAACTTTATTTTTCAGTTCTGCATTCTCAGTTTCTAATTCTTGGATCTACAAAGCAAGTGGTTATTCAACAGCTGTTGGGATAGTCACGGATTTCAACAATAGCATTCACTGAGCATAGATTTCATGAGAAATCTGGTGATTTAGAATCAAGGTTTAACTCGTTATCTGACTACAAAACATAATTAAATTTCATTATCCTCCATATTCCAACCTTGCTTTTTGGTGTCCTTGCAGGACAGCAAAACACAAAACATCTTTTAATACTTTTTTTTCAGTCTTTTTATTTTTTACCTTAGCAATTGGAGAATAATGCTGGAAATTATGCTTCCGTAAAAAGTAGGTAATAAGAGTAGAGCAGCATGTACTTTTTATCTCTTAAAAAGAACAACATAGTTCAGAACTTACTCTTTTCTGTAAACCTGCAATTTGTTTCCTTGTTTCAACATCTTTTCCTCCGGATTCCAGAAATTTCCTGTAAGCTAAGTCAAATGCTTGACCAATTGTTAAAGTTATCTCCTCCGCCTTAACATAAAACATAAGAGTGAAATTAGTAATTTAGGAATATCTGCTGGAGCTCCTTTCATTTCAGAAGATCACAAAATACTTCATACCATGTATAATATCCAAAGGCTTTGCCCCATCCACCATGAAGCCAACACTACAAAGGAGCATGACAAGCACCCCTCAGCAAAATACCTTGGCAAAACACTTTGAAAGAATGTAAAAATACTTTGGATAAAGAAAGGAGACTGGACAGCATAAACTGCGTCTTCAGTTTCCATAAACACAGATACCACACTGCACAATGGCTTTTCCTGATGATTTCTGAAGCAAATCAGCCTGTTCAATCATTAAATAAAGTCTTTTAAATTTAATGAATAAATGTTTTCATGCCAATGGATATTTTGACACCTATTGGTTTTAAATCTGGATTTCAGCACTTATTTTAGTGAGTACTGTAAAAGCTCACTGCAGACAAGTATTTATCTGCCCAACTATTTTCAACTACACATATCCAGAAAAAAAAATCCGCAGAAATTGCATGTGTATGTGCAAAGTATAATAATTTACTAGTTCTATGCTGATTCATATTCTATGTTATGATGTGTTTATACAGTCAATGCAGAATATCTATGTCAAAAATGATGGGGGTTAAAACAGCCTACAGGAAGCTGATGGAGAACACCAAGGTTTCAGAAACAAGTGATGCCAAAGCAGGACCCATAAAATTTGAACATATGGATACAGCCACTCACGTAGAACTTCAGCAGAGAAAGTAAATACAGTAAGGAATAACTGTTCTGTCTCAGACACCAGAGAATGCCAGTGCTTGGGGCTGTGAGTTCTCTGGGAGTGCTTTGTGGTGTTAAACTTGAGAGATGTGGCAGGGAAAGGGTTGGACAAAGAAGGGAGAGCCTTGCAGTAATAAAACTATAAAAAAACCCCAACAAACAAACAATACACAAAATCCCCAACACTAAAACCAGAGACAGACACATCAGCAGAAAAGCTTGCAAGGGTATCTCAGCCCCAGAGTTGCAGTAATCCCAGCAAACAGCTGTGCAAACATCTCCAGCCTGGTGGGATGGAGCCTGTTCTCTGAGACCATTGCAGATGCTTCCCCCAGGATGTTGAGCTGGGCAGCAAGAGAAATCACCCCACAAAATCACCTCAGATCACTGAAGAAAGACTCTTCCTTCATTTAATGCATCTAAGGTGCAAGATACCATAATGGCATGAGAAACTGTGTCCCAGTTAAAAGGCAGGCTGTCTTTTTTGAACCATTCCCACCTCATTTCAAGGCAGACCCCTCAGCAGCACAGTGACCTGGAGCCCTGCAGAGCGTCCCGAGTACTTACACACTTCTCACTGTCAAACACATAGCACAGGTGCTTATTGGATTCTGAGTCTTTGCAGATGAAAGTAAATATTCTCTTGTCAGTTTTGTCATCAGCGCAAAAGGATATCCTGTGGAGCTGACAGTTGTGCTGGACCTCCTGCAAACAAACAGAAAGGGAATTTTTAACAAATTACCGCACTCTCTTCGGATAAAGATGCACAAAGGAAAGCTGTGGATTTCCTCATGTACAGTAAGAGACATTCAATGTTTCTGAATGTCTGCTACTGTACATGAGAGCACCCAAAAATGGACTTAAAGAATAACAGAAGTTAGCAAACTCATCTCCTAAAAAACACTCCTGCTTTTACTGAATATAAATAGGAAGTTTCTATTTGGACAGTAATTTCTGTTCTAGAAAATTGATTTTAATCTTGCTTTGCATCCCTCTGCAATTTATTTAGGGCCTGATTATGTAAAGTAATCTGTTCTTTTTCCAGGTGTACGACATCTTTAAATTTCATCATCTTCCAAGGTTTGTTAAAATGGATTTACTGATTTGAGTCCTTACTTTGCTACATTAAATAGAGAAAATAGAAATAAAATTACTTTGCTAACCAAATAAAGAGAAATATATCTGACATGCAAATACTTGTGTACTTGAGGTGCCACATAAGCAGCTTTTAAGCATTATTATTTGGATATTTTTGCTACTGTATTTCATTTTCCATTAAAAAGCAAGTTCCAGCTATTTAAAAAGTTGCAATGGCAATACTCTTCAGCTGTGAGAGCTTGACAAGACTGAAATAAACTATCTCAACTATTTTTTTATTGTTTTTCTTCAACAAGTCTCCTCTTGGTATTTTATTTGGCTTATCACATGGGAAAGCAGTATTTGCTTTAAAGGAAAATATGTCCTTTAGATGTGAACTATTATCTATTAAAAAAGAAAAGTCTGTGCAGCACTTGGGTTCCCAGCTTGCTGTAAGCCCATAAACAAGGCCATGCCTCTCTTCACACAACCACACAGCAAAAAAATGCACCCTATGGGCAACCTTTTCCCCTTGCCCCAAGTGGATTCATTTTCTCAGTCTTTACAGCTGTTCTGAGTGTTCTGTTTCTCCCATGTCCCAAATCTCTGCCCTGTGGTAGCTCTTTAACACGCAGAGATAACAACGCGTGCTTACCCTGGCGCTACGAGGTTTACAGATCCACATAATTGTTTCATATCATTTAAGGACAGAGGCACTTTTCTATAATCCTTTTTTGGAGTGCTAAGTATAGAATCAGGTTCTGATATATGAGCTGGCCTCCTGTTTCTACTGCCATTAATAGTCATTATGTGACTAAAACTCAGTATTCCTCCGTAACACACTGAAGTGCTTTGTTTCAAAAACACTCCGCAAAAAAGACTAATTAGTGCTGATAACATGAAATTGAATTTCCTAAAGCATTTTATAAGCTGTGCAAGAAGAAGGAAAACTCGACTGAAATTTACATGCAGCTAGGAGACACTAAGTGGGGGAGATAAAAAGACTGCTCACAGTTGATTACTACTTGAGTTGTAACAACAACATTGCTAAGAGATTAGAATATTCCTACTCCCCCAGACATATATCCCACAGCTTTCCGTTAATCCCTGCAGGAAGGCTAAGATCTTTTGGCATTTCAAACTGTTATTTTAAAACAGTTTTTGCTAGGATGTGGCATTTAGCAATCCCGTCTGCCCCACGGCATAAGGAAGATGCGAAAACTCCAATTAAAGTTGACATGGGATATTTCTTGTCCCCTCTGCTTATGTGTGAACTGCTGAGTTCTGGTTGTGTAAAAAATCTGTAACAAAAACGGGCTGCAAGCATCTGCAGCTTTGAACTACAGCTACCATTTGAGAAAAAGAACTGCCACTCCCTGAATGCAGCAGTTACTCCACAATTAAGAAGCAGGAACAAAAGAATCTTCCAAATTCAATATGCAACATATATATGGAAAGGTTTTTACCATATGCAGTATTTATGCACTTATGTAGCTCATTGTTCTCATCTTCCTCAGACTTTAGAAGTCCTGCTGTGAAAGGATTAAAAAGATTGAATGCCACATTACCTACAGCATGTCTTCAGGACTACCTTGTGCATTCCTGGGAGGATGTCACCCAGGTGTTGTAACAAAACATGGGATTTTACAAGATTTTTTCCATCAACAGAATGGCTTTTGTTATAATACTTCAAAACCACAAAATAATGCAAACTTTAAAACCAGTGAAACAAGTATTTACTAGTTTAGCATGAAAAAAACCCACGTAACTTTCTTACCTTTGTTTTTGGATCTAGAATTTTTACACCATAGATTGAGATTTGTAACTCAACTTTGGGCGTCTTTTGGCCTTCAGATTTCTTGATATGCCTTGCAAACTGAAACACGAAAAGCACAACAGCAATCACATAATTAGTAAGTTTATTTGTTCTTATTAATTCTCATTCTCTCTCAACTCCCTCCACCTGAAGTTCTTCACTTCACTTCCTCCACTCTTCCTTCTTCAATAAGCTTCCCACAAACAACACCAACTATTCCTAGAGTGTCAGCTGGGCACAGACCAGCATTTCTAACTGGACATGACAGAATGTTCCTAAAATTCAGGAAGAGGTGTTTTAAAATAACTTAGCATGTTCCCCTGAAATTTTTTATCTGCTTTTATGCACTTCATTGAAGCTTTTGCATCAGATTTCTCTGAGAGCAGCAGAAATGTGAAGACTTTCAGTTTAGCAGATGCCTGGTTGTTGAGCAGGGAGCATCAGTGTGTGTTCCACACCCCACTATTTCTAAACTCACTTCCATACTCATGCATGGAGGGTACTTCCAGATATTCTTTTGAGATATTCCATCAGTCATTTTAAGCAGGGTCAGCTGGAAAGCACTACAGTTGTCAACACCTAAGAAGTACTTGATCTGTTTTAATCTCAGAATTTTTCTGCCTGAGGCCCCACTAGATGATGGTTAGACAGCATTTTATGTGACTGGGTTGGGTAATATGTCCTATCCAATACATTTTCCATCCTTTTCTCCACTCACCTTTCTCTCATGAACATTGCTCATAAAATCAGCACAGTGTCTCAAATTTGTTCCTGCATAACAGTTAAAAAGTGCCCTAAATTTGGGTACCTTTCTTAGCAAATATAGGTGGCCGCTCCATATTTTGCTCTGTTACCAGAGCAAAATGTTGCTCTTTTACTATCAAGTCTTTGACAGCCTAGAATAGCATTTTCAAATCCATAAATAAGGATGATGATCCACAAAAGACCAGAAGTTGGTGTCTCTGCTTCAGTGCTCTATGTTTGAACACATTATCCTCAACATTCCCATTTGAGAATAAACAGGGCACGCAATTCCCCACCAGTACAAATTCCCTGTGTCAGAAGTCAGTGTGGACAATGGCTTTTGGTGCCATCAAGAATCTAGGGTGTCACCAAGGGTGCTGTGTTGCTCTGAGCTTTCTGTCTTTTTGTCTTTCTGTTGAACTTTCTCACGCAGCTTCATGAAAACAATGTCTATTCTTAGAATGCTTACATACTTCTCCTGTGAGAGAAGAAATGATTGATGGTGATGTCCACCATCCAGGTTGAAGAGGTGGCGACCTGTGTAGCCAACCTCTTGACCTCTGTACATATGTATAAAAACTGGAGTCAGACTGAATTAAAGGAAGAGTTTTCTAAAACAACAGTGGTATAAGTTTCATTTCAGTGTTCTTGAAATTGGGACACACCCAGCTTCGGCCCGCAACATCGCTGAACTATCAGACCTGGAAGACACAAGCCTGAATTGCCTTATGATTGAGAAGTGCTTGGCTGGAGTCAAATGGATACCTCTCCCACAGATCCTTAAAAACTCTGCTTAAAATTAATTATTCGTTTAAACGATAGTTCAGGGTTTGGATTTTTGCTCTGATCCTTTTCCAGCTAGTACTTGGAAAATCACCCCATAAACACAAGTGCTTTACACAGTATGATTGTCAATCTCTTTTATTTCATTTTGCTTACGGGCAGCTTCCTTCATGGCAAGTTATTAGCTAGTTTGGAGAACCCTAAAAGCACAGAATGAACCTGTTTGTCCCTTCCTCCCAATTTTTTTTCCCTCATTTTGAAGGCATACTTATTGAACTTTTAATAGCTAAACATTAATTTATAATTAATCCCATTAACTTCGCACAGTAACAGGACTTACCCAGACACTTCATTACTGATTCTTGCACCCCAATAGCTGATAAGTATCACACACTTGGGAAAAAAAAAACAAAACCCAAAACCCTCAAACAACTATCCCCCATCTAAACCACTCTGTGCCATTCTCAAAACCAACTCTTAAACAGAAATATCTATTTTGCACTTCAACGTGTAGAGCTGGTACAGTCTCTGGCCAAATATTTTAGAAAGGTTCATACAGGAGGACTTACTAGTGAAAGCCAATTAGTTGAGAGCCAAGAAAATATAATTTCTAGTTCTGCCTCTTCAGCACCATGTATATACCTCTTGCAATGTGTTCTTTTCCCATCCACCTATTTAACTTCAAGCCCATGTCTTGCTATATACACTTCTAATACACATTAATTCTTGTATTTTTATTAAGGTGTGCCATTCCATATGCATCTTTTAATTTTTTAAAAAGACATTTTACACAAAATAAGATTTAAAAAATCATAATTTCTGGTATACAGCACTTTGGCCAACATTTGTTGACTTTAAAGGGCAATTAAAATTCCCTACAGAGAAAAAAAATGTTCTATTTGATAAAAATCACTCATTAAACCACACAAAATCTATCCTAAATTTTACACTGCAAAGTTAGCCTTTTAAGTCTGTGCTTAAAGAGGAAAAAGATAGGGCAACCATTGCTTTATTAGTACAGACCTTTTTTTTCCAAGATGAAATGTCTTTAGAAGTGTCTCATGCATCTTTAGATAATTTTCAGATCATGCATTCATTCATTAGCTGCACTCTGCCAGCTTTCCTCTCTGATTTGTAATTTCCTGATGTCCCTCCATTGGGTGGGACTTTGAGGACACTTTTCTCAGTATGCTGCACTTTGCCAGGTTAAACGGAATGACTGCAAAATCCAAAGATCACCCAGGATAGTTTGGGCATCTCAATTCCCAACACACTCAATGGTGCCCAGAAAGACACCCATGGAACAGGCAACCCTGAGGGCACAACTCAGCTTGAATCAGCCTGAAACTTGAGCAAATCCTGACCTTCTGGAAATGTCCTTTTGCAAACGAGGCATGCATGAGTCTTTCTATGCAGCAGTGAAGAGAAAGCACAAAAAATATTTGATTTTACTGCATTAAACTCATGGTATGTTTTGAGAGCAATGATGGAATGCTTGATTTTCCAACAGCAATCTTCTCAGAGTCTCGAACAACAGCTACGTGGAAACAGTTGTAGTTTTTAAAGAAAAGAAGTTTTAAAGAAAAAGGTTTTAAAGTAAGTGATGTGAACAACTTGCACAAGTTTTAGAACAGCTGGCCAAAGCGTGCTCCAAGTAGTCAACACTTACAACACTGAGGAAGTTCCAGAAGGCAGTTCTGTGCCAATTCTAAAAAAAGGGTGAACAAACTGACCCTACCACGTCTCCACGTCTCAAAAAGCAGAAATCCAGTTGAAGAACTAGAGAATTCAAGTGACATGAAATTAATGACGATCAATATTTTACAAAAAATGCAGCTTTCTCCACTCTGCACTTTGTATATGCCATTATATTTAAGAAAGTGAAGCAATAGAAAGAAAGTATGAGTTAGTTAGTTACATTAGTCTCCAGATGTAGTTATAAACAGGAAATTGTCATTGGGAAGATATGTTTCTAATGTATTCCAGCAGGGTTTATTTCTTAAGCATGACATTATTGAACAATGACCAGGAGAAAAAATAATTACTGATAAAATCTGCAGGCAGAAGAAAATAAGAGAGGGGAAAAAAGGGGAGAAAACTAATGATCTGAAATCTAAAATCCTTACAGAAGAAGCTTGCAGACCACAAAGACTGATGAAGGGGCAAATAGCAGAGAGAACCTCATCAACCAGAACACCACAGACTGGCATCCCAACAGAGCCTGTTGTTTTCCTACAAACAACTCTGCAAATCCCACATGTGGCAACAAACTTTGGTTCCTGGGAGACTACCCTGTGAGGATAGAAGAATAAAGTCTGGATAACGTGGTAGGGCTTCCCCTAACTGAGGACCTTCTCATGAAACCAAAAGTGGGAAGGTATTTCAAAGAGATCCTTAAGATGGCAACAGTGGCCACACTGCATCAGCTGCTTGTGAGAAAACACTCAAATGGTATCTGCTGAGGGTTGCAAAGGCAGAAGGACATTGACAAAACAGAGAAAAAACTCACAGGATATTTACCAAAGCTAGCAGAGGGCTGGAAAACCCACTTTAAGACACTCTCTAAAATCAAAACCAGGCCAATGGTGAAAGAAACCAATCACAAAAGAACCCCTTTCATACAGATATCCAGACAGATGAGCTTTAATCAAAGGTTTACTGGGTACAGTGAATGGCACACAAAGATTAATTCAGAAAATACGTGGCAGTTCCTTTCTCAGCATTTTTCCTGCCCACTGTCCTGTGCAGTAACAGATAACACACAGATACTGATCAGCAATTTCTTTTATATCTGATATTCTCCAGAATGCCACATCCAGCCCCCCGCTAAACTTGTGTGGGGTTTGAACAGCACATCCCATCACTGAGTCAAGTATCAGGAATTTTCTCTTTTAGTTATTTCTAGCCATTCCTTCTACCTAAGGACCCCAAGGGATCTCCGGACCTGGGAGATGTACAAATATTATATTTTCCTGTCAGCATGCATTTGAAACTGAGCAATATTTGTATCTCACACAGTAACAAGATTATTTAAGAGGGTAAAAATCTGCAGCCTCCCATTGGCATCAAAATGGAAAATGATATAAAATTATAATGAATCACAGCATGGCTTGGGAAGAGACACGATGGGCCAAATTCTTAAACTGTTAGTTTATACATATAATGTTCTCAGGCACGAACCCCAGGTTTGGTCCAGCTCACTGGGATGGGCTAGTTTGTGTAAAGCTGCTTCAGAGTTAACATTATATTTTCATGGCATTTTTAGGGAAAGGAACAGAAACATAGAAACCTATTTTCTATGGTTTAACTTAGCTTTAAAAATTAAAAAAAGAAGAAATACCCATATATTTTGTAATTTATCACAGCAGCAGAGGAAAGTGAACACTCTGAGAGTCTTATTAAAATTAAATTTGATGTGTTTATGCCTCAAGTCTTAGCAAACCACAACCAGCAAAAATGCCACGAGGAAAAAAAATAATCATGTTTTCAAGCCAGCCAGGAACTAGACCTAAAGAATTAATTGTAAGACTAATTATCACTATATATATCTATAAATCAATTTCAGCCATGCAATCAAAACTATGAGCTTCTCTTTAATATTTACACCACCCTGCACAATTCAAGATTTAATTAAAAATAGCTGAGACATCAAAAGGGAGATAGATGTTCCTGTGATTTGGCTGCTAATCTTCATCCCAGAGAAGAGAGGTTCAACTCCTCCATATAATGCAGGTGACCTGTGACAAATCAGACACATTGCACTTGACACCTTAAAAGAGGTTTAGGGCAGGGTCACTGGATAAGCTGGGAAACAGCTTTGTAACCTGTCTTGGACAAGATGCTTTTCCTCCTTTTGTTTTTTCATTACAACATCCATTATAAGGAAACATGTGGGAAAAAACCCAACAGGTCCCATTTTTTTTCAGTGCCTTCATGTCACCTAATTGGTCATGTTATGGTCCAAATGCTCATGGACATCTGATGTGGGCATAATGAAATTCTGGCTTCTGAAAAATACCTGTCAAGAGGAGGAAAAGGGTGCAAAGACACTGATATGCAAAATTCAATCTCTCAGTAATCATCTGGGCAGGGAAACAGCCATCAAGAAGTGTATATCTATAGAATAGGTTGTATTTTATTTTCCAGAGACACACTGGACTGAGAGGAAGGCTATCCATCTATTATCCACAGTGCAGAAGACTCTGCAGCCTTTTTTCCCCATCTCTCACTTCCTGACAGATTTTTTGTGTTTTATTTGGGGGTGGGCTGCTTTGTTGTTGCTGTTTTGAGATCTTTTGGTTATTGTGTCTGGTGGCATGAAGTTTTGGGGGTTTGTTGGGGCTTTTTTTTTTCTTTTTTCCTGTTTGGTTGGTTGGTTTTGGTTGATTTTTTTTTTTTTTTTGGGGGGGGGAAGGGGCAGGGTTTAATTTTTTTTTTGGTTTTTTTTGAGAGGCAGGGTAAACAGGTATTTTCTTATTGAGTTCTTCTCATCTGACTTGCTTTGGTCTTCAGGATGTCCTTGACTGGTCCTGAACCACAAATTCTGCTTTCTGCAGTACTTCAAAGAGAGCAGTCATGGCTGGAAGGCTTGGCTGCAAATCTCTTTATCCCAACATTAAAAGCTTCTCTGTACTCCACCCTCCTCTGTCCTTTCAACAACAAATGAGACTGAGCTTCAACACGGAAGGGACTCAGAACAATATCCAGGGATGGTCCTTTAAGGGCAGCAGCGGGACAGCCTCTCTGCATGTGTGGAAGTGTGTGAAGGAACACTCCTCACTCTGTGTATCCTTAGAGGTCAAGGACACGATGAAAAATATTTCAAGTGGTTCCAGAGTGATTCATTCTATTTGCATTTTGTCTGGTCAACTCCACTTTCAGAAGAAAAGTGGAAGAAAAGAAGGATGATGAGTTGAAAGCTGGGTAAGTGAATAGCCTTAAGTTTGGCCCTCACAAAAACGTCCTTTGGAAGATTCAAGAAGAAACAGCTCAAAACTCAGGTGTTTATTCTGGTTTCCCCCTGGCACTCCTCCAGGCAGCTTCCTTACCTCTGCTCTTCCATCTGTCATGCTGTTCTCTCTACCTGTTCCCCCTTCTGGCAATCCTTCTAACATTTCATAAGAAAGATCACGTTCATTCCCGTAGTCTGACTGAGGAGTTACAAACTTCATTAATCAAGGAAAGCAATCATTTCACTTCATTCACTTAATAAAATAAAATGTGATTTGACAACATGTAGACTTTGAGTACCATAGGCATGTTTGGATACAGCAACTGGGTGCCATGTGCTTTAGTTTTTGTTTCATTCTAGAAATAGGTTTGACTTGGAAGGAAAACTTGAAGGAAAACATGGGTTGGAATAAATTCTGATAATAGTTCACCTTATCTTACAAATAAACAAACACGTTGTGTAAAACATTAATGTTCAACTTTCTTCCTTCTCCTGCAGTACAGCTCCGAGCACTTGGAAAACACAAGGGGAAATCCCACCTAGATAAAACCACGGGAGAATCCTCTAGAAAAATTAAACATAGTTGCTTGAAAAAAGCTATCTTCTGATTGCAACTGTCCCAGAAAAATTGTCAAGAAAATATAGAAGTCGTATTTGGGATAAAAGTACAAGAAAACATCAAAAAAAGTTTGTCCAAGATCTTTTATGTTTCTGTAGAACATCAGCTCCATCTGCTGGGAAAAATCAGTTTGTGGAATGGCAGCTGCACTTTCTGTGCTGGGCAACCCAAATCTTTGTGCTATGGGTTTTTAATTTAGAGAAGTAAACAACTGTATATCAAATCTTGACTCTGACAGTTTGGTGACATGAGGGCTTAAGAAAAATGCTTTCTGGTGGCTGTGTTTCATGGTCTGCATATCACTGGAAGCACCTGACTTCAAAAGCTCATTACAGTGATGCATGCCACTTGTAAAAATAGCTCTAAACATTAGGAAGTGTCAGTTGTTTTTCTGCTAGCTATTAATTTTAGTTAAAAACAAATTATGATTAATCACATTGCAATTAAAGACAATTCCAGATGTTTAAAAAATATAAATTATGGCATCAGAAGCTACATGTCTTCTAAAAACTCTCCTCCCCTCAAACCACTTTATATTTCTTCAATATTTCTTTCAATATGACATTAGTTTTTCTAGCTGTTTTAATTGCTTAAAATTTTTCAATTAGCATTTTGTAAAAACAAGCTACAGATGTGTGCTTAATAAAAAATCCTGTACCTCTAGGCTTCTCTTCAAAGACTACAGATGCACAACCTAAGTCAGTCTTCAAATGAGTATTCAATTAATTGGGGATTGTTTCAAACATAAAAGCCTTTTCATAACACTATGAATTCTGTTCCAAGATTTTTTGAGTCCTTCTGAAAGCCATCTTTATTTACTTTGGAAGTTCTCTAATAAACTTCTGATTATGTAAGATCACATGCAATACTTGATATCTAAGCTCCAAAATTCCAGACTTGAAGAAAATAATGTAATTCTGGCAGCAACTATTCAGACTTCTATCGCCAAGGTGCTTTACTTAGGCAATGTGTGTAGAAAGTTAGAGCAGATATCTACATACTCCAGTGACACCATAAACATCAACACAACATTTCTGGCTTTGCCACACTTCTGAGAGCAGTTATCTCAAATCCTTTTTCATGGAATCGTAGAATTCAACCCACCCAAAGCCTCCTGTGATCAGTGAGAGCCCAGGCCAGCCTGGGGTTCCACCAGTGAGACAGAGACACTCAGCATTTGGTTTATTCAGAAGTCCAATAAAATACCATTAAACCAGAAGCAAAGCCGCTCCATAGCAAGATATCACTGTGACAGATTTCTGCACAGAACTGACTTTGCAACTGGAATTTTGGAACTTTATAAAGACAAATTACACAAGGCGCACTCAAACCCACACATTTTGTATCCACTGATAGAATGCTGCAATGCTTAAAGAAGGGTCAAACTTAACCTAAACCACTTGAAAACAAGTAGTCAATAATACTCCGACTAACTGCAGCACAATAAAGTCTTTTTTTCACAAAACACTCTAAGAATCAACTCAATGAATCTTTAAAGACAGCTGTACTATTTTGGTAGAGTGAAAACAACAGCAAAGAATGTGTTTCAGTACCTTAGTAAGATCACTGATCCATCTGGTAAAGATGGCTTTCTCAAGAGAAAACTGACCCTTAAAAGCTGAGCTACACGAGCAGTCTCATGTTTCCTTTCTGCATTTCTTTAGTATGGTAACAACACAATCAATTTTTTTGATATTGACTCCCCACGTTTCCTGCCCATCTCCAAGGAACTTGTTTAAACAAAGAATGAAAAGCCTGCAAAAAAGTTATGAAAAATGCAATAGCAGGGAGAAATATTTCAACATCTAAGCAAACTGAAGGGCCAATAGCTCTGAGCAGCTAAGCATGAAGCAGTGCAATTCCACAGGAACGGGGCAGTGGAGTGGAATGGAACAATCAGCATTCCCTGCCCCAGCTCAGTGTCTGAAAAGCTCTGAGCTCACCAGCTCCCACTCAGCAGTCAAGGCAAAGCCACATTAATTGAAAACAACCCTCAACAAGTCATTGCACTCGGATATTTTTAGTTGTCCACCCAGTCCCTTGGTGCCCAAGCACATGCAACCAAGAGGAAATTGCAAAAGTCTGATTTTCTCAGCCATAGCTGGGGATGGCAGCTAAAACAAATCCTTGCTACCTCAGCTTGTAGTAATGAAGCCCAAAACAAGCCCGAAGAAGAAGCATTACCCATTAAAGTACACTAGCTTTATAAATATTTCTGAATAATTGCATAATCTGCAAGACAACTAAATATTGTACACAGCAGAACACCTGACCATAAAGACATGATAAGGAAGAACCTACAGACTAAAGAGATTAGCAAAAACAACTACTTCTAGAGCCAGTGAATCCACCTAGAAAACCCACAAAGTGTCTTCGTTGTGAAAAGAGGTTAAGAGTACATTTCATATATGTTTTATTAAAAATTCTTACCTTTAATTTTCTAACAGCATCTCTTACAACTTCTGTGCCTTTGGGCTGCTCCACTTCTGTACTGCCTAGAAACTGAAAAGATTGTAATTTGTGAGCAGTAAGTTACGCATTTAAAGGTCTAATCAAGTTGAGTAATCTTATTTCCCAATTACTTTCAAACAGCATTTTGGAAAGGCAATTGTTTCAGTAGTTGATAAATAAAAAACCTTCACACAGCTATTTCTAATCAAGAAAATATCAATAATTTAATTCTCTACTAATATTAGCACTATCAAAATTGACTTTAAAAAACCATCCTATACAAATCTGTAAATTAGAGGTTCAAGTGCCTTTTTCCACAGGGAAACTACCACTTAGGTAATAACTCTTTTCTAGAAAATAATGAAAATATGCATACATATATAAGATACAGATGGAAGATACTTTCCATGAATCAACGTGAGCCAACCATTTGGACTATGCCACTAAAACATTCAGACAAGATGTAAGATAAATTAAAAGAACTGATTTTCCTCTCAGAGCTGCTTGGTATAGTAACTTCATAAATTTATAGGAACTAGGCAGCAGCTTATGTAAAACAAGAGTCATATTCAAGTAGTTTCTATTAGAGTTCATATTTTTACCAAGTAAGGTTTTAATAAAAACCAAACACGTGTCTTTTCATGTATAAAGCATAATATTGCAAAGAGACCTTATTTCTTTATTTGCACACTGAAATCCTTTTATTTTCTGTACAGTCACACTTGCCTTCTACTTTACTGTTACAAAAGGTATAATCCTGCGTGAAACTCATCTGTGTAATACACTAATTGATTTTCTATTGTCTAATTTTCACATTGAAGTACAGCTAAATCACACCATGTACATGTATATGCTAAAATAACGCTAGAGAAAAAAAAAAACACCTCCCTTTTTTCCCCAAGTACAATTTTCTGTGTACCATGACACACAGAGGCATGCACAATTTTTAATTCCTAACCATTTTGAAAGGAATTTAAATTTGCCAACGTACAGATAATTTAAACAGAGAAATTCTGAAGTTTTTAGTTCTATTAAACCTCCCAAACATGTTTAGTGTAGTCAGTGTGCTCAAGGTCCACCTGCAAAGAAACTGTGCAGCTCCACCAACATGTTACGAAGCCTCGTCAGGCATTTGCTACTGACTCTGAAATAGGACATTCCACCTTGAAAACAAGTGTGTAAATCAAAACGCCACACACATCTGCTGTCAATATTCTCTACTATTGCAATTCTCCAGCCAGGAGACCAAGGGTTTGGAATAACAGAGCAGAAGGCTCTGCTATTGATTTGATGTCGTTCACACAACGTCTCTGATGGCTTTAGACTGAGGGGGTGATCTTGCCTGGAAAAGTGATAGCTGCACAAAATGCATGTAGAGAAGCAAGAATCATTCTTGGACATGATGGATACTGAACGTGGCAGAGACAGAAAGGGAAAGATGGGTGAATATTTGTGAGTAAAAAACCCCCAGAGCAGTAGGTAAGATGAGAGGAGAGTCTAAGAGGAAGGTTGAAATACCAACATTACTGGACATCTGAACACAAGCACACTTATATCCATCACCCTGGCAGAACACAAGAGGCAGAAGTGTAATTGCTGTAAGTTTGTGAGCAGCTCAAGGTACACAGAGCAGGAATCCTGCAGAAACACAGGAACAAGAGCTGCAGGTATGAACAAGGCTCAATGAGCAGAACACAGGTCACTGCTGCCCCTGGAGAAACTGCCAGCTGAGCCAGATGTCTCATCCATGCTGTTTCCTAATCCTCGTGCTGTATTCAAACTGGCAGTACCAGTATCAGGGTCAGCAGCCCAGGACTTCTCAATACAGATTTAGGGCCAGGCCTTGGGGGGAACTGAGTCATGAACACACAGAGATGCCTCAGGTCATGCTGCCACACCTGCAGCTGCTTCTGCACAAGGGCACAGGGCTGCCCTACATTTTTTATTTACTTACTTCCCTCCAGATGACCAAGCCCTGATAAAGCTAAGAAAGAAACAGTCCTTTCCCCATAACTCTCCTTCCAGCTCTCTGCTCTGTCTCACAGTCCACAAAAGATGAAGGTATCTTTGCTGTACTCAGTAAATCCCAGCAGCAGACCAACCCTTCCACAAACAGTACCTTCCACAAATACAGTTTTCCCAGAGGCTTGTACCTCATGCTGATTCACATTACCGCCTCAGAAAATACAAGCATCAAATTCAGCTTCTGCCACAGCTGGGGAATCTGTTAAATGTCACTGAGTTTTAAAGCTTATAGTAATGTTCCCCAAACCAGAAATTACCATCTATGATCATGGAAGGGAGGGAGAAGTAACTTCGAAACAGAAAGATAAACTGCTGAAAGCACTTTAAAAGACTGACAAAACCTGAAGAAAAACTCTTTATGTTTGCTCAGTAAGTTACAAAAGAAATAAACAACCAAGACTCAGAGAATATAAAACACCATGAGTGTTACATCAGCATTTACAGAACATAACCCACCAGAATTCCGTAAGTCATTCACTCTCCTCCAGATGAGTGTTGGTTTTGACATTAAGCATTGCCACTGAAATTTCTATTGCTCTCAGCAGTTTTGAGCTGGATGTGGAATTCAAGCGTGTGCATAATAAACTATTAAGCATAGGAAAAGACAGTAAGGCACATTTAATCCAGATATACAAAGAAGATTTGTACTTAAGTGCTAATACCAAGAAAAATTACAAGGCAATACTACAGATTGCACTGTTTGTATCTATTTCTAACTCTTAATTACAATTGTACTTTTTTTAAATTCAGGTGTGTTCAAATTGCTTACACATTTCATACTTGACCTCCTTTCTTAACTTCTTGGTAGGAGTAATAAAAGGTAAACTAGCAATTAAGGGGAGATATTCTGAATATTTGTATGAACTGGACTGTTCTGTTTGGGGAAAAATATAGACTGAATTTCAGACCAAGACAGGCTTGTAACAGAAGAATGACTGTGCAATAAAGGCTTAACAAACAGCCAATGTTTTAATGGGAGACTTTTTATTGCTTGCTTTTTCATCTGCTCTGTACCTTGTCCATCTCATCATCTATCATCATTTTGTGTTTAATATTAGGTAGCAATTACTGTGGTATTACTCATGATAGTTAAGCTAAGCAAACAGATGTATTTGCAAAGCTGAGGCTTCAGCTGCCAAGGTCACTGCGCCGTTTGTACAGTCCCTGGCACAGCAGACAGGCTGCCACTGGGGTTTCTAGGGGAGCCACTAACAACTAACTCACCACCCTCATGGAATGGGAAGGTGGCCATTTCATCACGGTCCTTTCAGCAGATTTTTCTCACCAAATCTCGCACAAATGCGGAGGAAAAATATTTGTTATATCAGGAAATTGGTCCAGCTGTGGCACGAATAATACAATTATTCAGCACAGAAGAGTTTCTGCAACAAAAATTACAAAGCAAAAGGGGTAAATGTGAAACCTCCCTTTTCAAGCCCAGGCTCCTTTAGGGAGCAGTGCTGATCCAGAGTTTTAGATGGGAACTTGGCAAGTCAGTGCTTGTTTTCAGCATTTGAGGTTCCCTTCTGCAACTTGACTCATGCAGAACAATCAGCATATGAAACCTAAGTGGTTCCTGAGAGTCCAGCTAACACAACTCCTATCCCTCACTGTAGGAGAGGGAAACAGAAAATAACAGTTTCCCTTTAGATCATTCACTATTAATCCTAAATGCAAACTAATTAATGCATTAAATCCTTAAGTATTCTTTACATAAGTGATGTGTTCAAATAGATAATACAGCTGAAAAATGTTTACATATGACTGCTACATGTGTTTACTGTCTGCGACTAGCAAAAAGATTATTCTTGAGGTTGGTGTACTCCATGCATAATATGCCTATTCAAACAGACACGATACATAATTTAGGCATGCCACTAGACTCAAATATTTATGTGTTGTTTAGTATTAAGAATAAGCTCATCATGGTCATGCTGAATTTTCATTGGATACTTGAAAATGTTGGAAGAAGATGACATTTGGTATTTTGTACAACATAAAGCAAGCTAAAGTAATTTTCTTTAGCACACATTCTTCGCTGCAGTCTGCCATTCTTCCAAACATACTCCCTACAAAACTGATGAGCAGTTATTTTCCTAATATATTACTAATTCTCAATTCACTTGCAGCTGTCTGCAATCAGAAATAACCCTTATGAGGCCAACAGATCCTATCAGTCAGAAACATTTAAGTGTTCCTATAATGTACAGTGATGTTTGCCATGAAAAGTGAGCTGCTGGCCAGCCACGTACAAGACAAACACTTCAGATCAAACTGTTTCTAATCTAATGTTAGCAGACAACCAGATGTGTTCACTCCCCATGCAAAGATTTGCAAGATAATGCAGCTGCAAAGAATTAACAGACACAATTTCAACATATTAAATCAACAGAGGTTTTATCACTGACAGCAACTGAGAGAAAATTCAGCCCTGTGATGGCCAAGAGGGCTGTCTTATACAACAAGATATCAGACAGAGTCTTTGTGGGGAATATCTTTGTCACAATGTAGGTGACATGTCCCTAAGCATTAACAAGGACAAGAATTTTTTTGGTCCAATTCCATTGTGAAATTATTAAAATTGCTTTTAGAGTTGTACTTTGGCTGGAGAAACTATTAAAATAAAAGGTAAATAATCTTTTACTTTGCTGGCTCAATTCAAATCAATTCAAATGTAAGACAACTTCAGGCCTCCAGAATCTCTTACGTTTCTGACAAGTCTGCTGCTGTTCTCATGTGCCCAACAGGTCTTAGTAAGGCCAGGTGAACTGTCAAGGTTAGCAGGGCACCTTTTCTTCCTTGATATTAGCAGGAAAATCTCCAGGAATTCTTCCTCTGGCACCTTAGATTTTGACCCTCAACGTTTTATTGTCTTTACATGTGAATCATATCCAGCTGCTTTTTTTGAAACCTCAGGGGGGGAAAAGACCTCTATCCATGCTTAGGAAAAGTTAGCTTCACCAGACTAAAAAAAAATTAATAAACTTGACTCTTGATTAAGAAACAGTTTTAGCTGCAGTTCTGAATATTTAATGTAGACTTCCACTCTTCCAGTAGAGAGCAGTGTAGGATATTTTAATAATAAAATATCTGTTTTCCTTTGTCATCACATTTCAATCTTAAAAAAAAAAACCCAGTCTTTTACAGTGCCACATTTCTTTTTCACTCCAAAATTTCTGAACATTAAAGGTTCTCTTTTATGCAGACTTAAATGCAGTTATATGAAAACAGTACTTACCAAATTCATACAATAAAGAAAGGGAAAAAAAAGAAAAACAATTCAAAATTACTGGATACCTGCTGCCAGCTTTTGACAAATTAGCTCCTCCTACCTCCTCAGTTCTACAGAGATGCTGATTTACTGATGAAAGGAAGACAAATGTATCCCCATTGTGAGAACAACGGTGTATAAAACAAGAATGAAAGAGAAGTGGGACCAATTGTGAACAAATGTCTAAGCTGGTAACCACTCCACAAGCCCAGGCAGAGTTTTTGCTCAGCCTTGCACACGTGAGCCTTCTCCATCACTCAAACAGCAGGACAACAGGGACCATAAAACAAACTGCATTCTGAGTTCCTTCTCTTTCCCCACCCCACACTCCAGTTCCTCACTTGCAGCAGCGTCCTCGGTTTTTGCCAGAGCACATAAATGTTTGGATTTTGGCCCTTTGGTGAGCACTTTCCTAGTGCCACCCTAAAAACAACTCCCAGGCATGATGGCCACTCAAATTAGAGCAAAAATCCAACCGACCATATGGGAGTATGAGGCAGAAAAGTGACACAGACACCAGCACAATCCCTGAATATCCCTTGCTTCTCTGACATCTAATGTTCTGCAGAAATGGTGGCCCTGACAGGAAAGAAATTCTAGGTATTTTTTGAGAGAATTTTCAAGTAGTACTGGCAAAGAAGAAAGATGAATGCACAACTAAAACATTTAAAAAAAAGTTATCTAATTAAATCAAATATTACTGGGTAATTAATCCATAAATAGAAAACATTTACAGTAATTAAGATAAAAACAAAAAAGAAGAATCTATTTAATAATTATTGAAATACTTGGGGGGAATAAAGAGTGCATTACAGAAAAGATCATAAAATAATAAGGTTCAAAAAGCCCCACTGGCTTAATTTGTACTTTCTTCTATTCTCTGCAAGTGCAGTAATTAAGAGCTCTCCACCATCAAATATACAAGCAGCCATTTCAGTCTGTATCTATTAATTAGTAATAAAGAACACTATTTGATAACTAAAGCTCAACATATCTTTGAACAGCTGGCAGACAGAGACAACAGATATTTCCCTGGAGTAGTGCACCTCACCTGGATGTGGCTCCTGCCCAAATGTCTGGAAACAGGATTTCCCAGAAATATTCTGGCAAAGATACCTGAGAAACTGAGGACATGTGGCAGGCCTAATCCTGCCTTCTAACCCATGTTCAGATATGGTAAGAAGTGAAATTATTGAGCCACTGACTGGAAGAAATCTGACATGTGGGCCAAGTCAGCTGAACCCAGCTTAGTGTAACCTTGAAGGCCAAAGAATGGAGTAATTACACAAAGTCACATTCCTCCTCAAGTCCCACTGCAGCCAGAAGGCAGAGTGGCACTCAAAAAGAAAAATACAACAGGAATATATGTTTGTATTACCAAAACCAGCTTGTTTGTAAGCAGAACTTCAGAAGACTTTAGGACACACTTGGTAAATTATCAAAACTTAAATCTTCTTCAGTATGGTCACGTACTAAGAGGGCTATCGACAAGGATAAAACAAAAACTCAAATCTGATTGCAACACAGCTATCAAAGCTGTGCTCTGCATTAAACCATCTAATTCTAAAGATAAAATAATGCTAATACAGCTAGTACCAAGACACGGGAGGGAAAAGCAGGCTGGAATACACAAAGCCAGTAGGAAAGATAACACATGGATCTTGTCAAGACTGTCACTACAGAAAACACCAGTTTCACAAGAGAAAACAGCCAGCATTTCTTCAGTCCATCCATCTCCCCAGCACTTCAGAAGCACATCTCAAACAGAACCATGCCCTGAAGGGCTGTCAGACTGGACCTGAGGATTAGAGAGGCACTGGGGGTGGTGCACACTGACCTCCCACTGCACACACCACCACCCTACAGCTACCAGGACTGCAGGCACAGGCTGAGAGCAGCACAGCTGCCCCAGGCTGACCCCCACCTCGGGCACTGACCAGGAGAGAATGTTTCCCTGGCTCTGCTCCACACACTCGTTAGCTGGAGCTGACTGTTCACTCCAGCTCTGAGGGAGGAGGCAGCAGCAGGAGGGTAATAGGGATATGTCTCAGGGATAGTCCAGCTTGGAGCAAAAAAAGGCCAGCAAGCTCAACTCATTTTTAAAAAATTCTTTAAAAACTTTGATGTATGGGAAAAGGGCTTCAAAAGGGAAGACTCTGCCCATGCACAAATGGCAGTGATGCTAACACTAGCAGTATATCATGCTGAAGGCCTGTTTTCCTTTTAATCCCAGGTGCTCTTCCCATAGCAGATAAATAAAACCAAGGATAACATTTGGCATGTAATAAACAAGGGCAGGAGAAAATGGAAGCAAGAGCAAATTCATCACTGGAAAACATAATTTCTCATCATGTATTCCCTGCCCCTGACTAGGTCACACAGGTTCTTTTGACAGCATTCTTTCCTCACGAGTGTTGCAATGTTCTTTAGCCTTCACATACAAGAATCCTGTGCTCAGAGGCTCGACAAAATGAAGGAGTAAATTAAAGAATGACACATTTCCAAAATGTATCTATTGTGCTTAAATGTGGACATACTCCGTGTTTTCAGTTTTGGCTTTTAACACACATGAAAAGATTTTTTTTTTTTTTGTAGGAGAAACTGTCAGATCCTTTTACTGCAGCAGCAGATGTCTGTGAGTAACCCAAAGGCACCATCGTCAAGTTATTACAGCTCTTTTACTTCAATCCACACACTACTGAAACACCAAACAAGCATCAAATCACTGTCTTCTGCTTCTCTGCCACTACTCATCAACTCTGCAGAGCTTCCTGCAGCACAGCTGGAGTTGAAGCTGAAAGTTTAAGGATAACTACCAGGAGAAAACCCATCAAATGAGCACAGTATTGACTAATGTGATCAAGCTTGACCCTACATGTGGCCTGAATTGCTTCTGACTTGTGTAGGAAATGACTGAGCTATCCAACCACAGATGCTCAATAACATCCTTGCCAGCTCTGGCAACCCTCTGTTGCTACTCTCATATTATTTCAGATTCCATTTAGTTTGTGACCTCCAGAAAATAAGAACTGGCAGCTCTAAACTGATTGGTCAGTCTTAAAATACAGCACATCTTTAGTTCTGTAAGAATTTTCATTGCTGAAACAACATTCAGTAGAACCATTCTGTATCGAGACAGGACAAACAGACCTAATTATCAAACCTGACACTTCCTTTAGAAAGGATATGTGAAAAGCCTCACTGATACTCACTGAGGACACATCACACTGGTTGAACACCTCCATCTAGAAAATTTATATTCCTGACTAGAATGTTTCCAGTAAAAAAAAAAATAAATAAATAATTTACCTTCACTGAAGAAAGCTACCTAAAAATAATTCATAAAAATTTCAGCTTCAGAAGTAAATAATAACAGAGGGGACAGATTTTTCAGCTTTATAAGTTCATAATTCGACTTAGTTCTGCACCACAGAAACTCGATTTAACTCAAGAATCATTTCTTCATGAAGATTGTAAAGTTAAATGTACTAAAATACTGTTTTTCATTAGGTCCTAGATATTTTGAAATATATTATTGTAACAAATTTGATACTATTTGCTGCTTTTTTCTTTTTGTTTCCATGAACCAGATACAATGCAGTGATTTAATTCACCTTAAACATAAGGCCCAACAATTGCAGTGACTCCTACGTTCTTTGTACAGATGTGAAATGCAGTGTGAGAAAATTGAGAACACAGAGGCCACTTTGCTTCACTTCCCCTTAACCTCTGCAGGTGCCAGCCAGCAACCCTGGCCATGCAGTAGGAACTTCCCTGCACTGCTGTATGAGAAAACCTTTAATTGTTACTGCTTGGGTAAAGCCACTACTCTGCCTGAGCTGAGGCTAAAGATCATCTTCTTCAGCACTCCCAAATTGGAAGATTTCCACATCCGCTGGCCCCTCAAAAACACACACCTTTCCAGTAAAAGGCTGCAATTAAAGGAGCAGCATGATGAAGATCCCAAGTGCTGGTACTCTCACAGCAACTTGAACACCCAGCATAAACTATCCAAAGCTGCTGTCCCGGTTTGACAATTTGGCCTCGCTGAATTAACACCCTGGTTTTCATAACTCCACTGTTCAGTCGAATGCAGCACCTACTGGCCAGCTCTGTATTAGCATCCTGAAACTCTGTCTTTTTTTTAAAAAATACAGTAAGCTTCAACTCTGACAAGCTCCATAAAGTCCTGCAGACTTTTTTTTTCCTGTTACAAATACCAGGCCTATCTCCTCAAAAACGAGTGGAAACTGAACTGAGACAAAAAGCGCTTATGAAGGATCAAGATACGCTGTCAAGGATTTGATAACAAAAGCTATCTTAATTCAGAAAACTGACAAAACCACTCTACCAATAAGGCAAAGCTTTCTAAAACCGGGAGCATTTTGATGCACTCAGAACTTCTGGGTGCACCTCTGAGGCAGGGGAGCAAACAGGCCATGACACCACTGAGAGCAGCTGTTCCTTCCAAGAGATGTTTCCCAGATGAGTTCATTGTTAGGAGGAGCATCTGAACACAGGCTTCAGGTTCTTTCTCTCATGACAAACATGTACAAAACCAGCCAGGAGTTTCCATGTGCCAGTTCCAGGTGGGATTGTGCAATTCTGAGCATTCAGCTTTTAGCAATTGAAGCTGGGCATAAAATTCTTCCCAGCTTCCTCTGCTCAAGGTAAATAAATTCTACAAGTTCTGGAAGAAATTGTGATGAATTTATATACACGTATATATAGTGTATATATATATGTTAATAAATACAAATTAAAAAGCATTGAAGTTATGCTTTTGTACCAGGAAACACTAACAATATTATATAAAAGCAGAGATTAAATTCCACAGACATTTCCCATTTTGTGGTTAAAGTTTATTTTGATCTAATTTCTACCTCCCTTGTCCTTGACTAACATAATACTGAACTTGTACTATCACACTTTTGCCATGGCAACATGCAATGACATTACAAACACAGAAACAGGAATTCCCTGTGGGACAAAAAACAGAAGTCACAGTTAGGAACAAAATCCTCATTCCAACACAAATAGCCTCAGTAACAGGAACAAATAACTATTGTCCCTGACTCTCAGTTTATTAAAGATCTTTTCCAGTTTAATGTGAAATAAGAAATGGCTTATTTTAAGGACACGGCATTGCTTCTGAATCAGGACTTTTAATACTGTGAGGCTTTCTGCACCATAATTAGAATAAATGACTCCTGATTTAATTCCTGATTCAGAGAATCAATGTGCTGTCAAACAGAGGACAAGCAGCACACCAGAAAAGAGCTATTCTGAAGAAAGAGCCACGAAAGCGTGCAGCTAATGCTTTAGCAGCTTGGATACATAAATTTTGGTAGGCTTTTCAAGGAACCCACATTTTGAACAGACCTAATTTCCTTTTTTTTCCAACTATCATTACCAGAGAAGATCATCTTCTCTTTAAAATCTAGTATCAGAACTACTTTGTGTGTGGTAAATAATTTATACATACATTCTGTGGGCAAGATAATGGACACCACAGACCAAACAGGCGCTGAGGAGTCCTAAAGGACAGAAACATGAAGTGCATTGTTATTTTCATTGGTTAGTTGTTTCTTTTCCTAAACTTTTCCTATATTTCCTATATTGAGAAACACTTAATTTGTAAAGGAAGAATGAGCCTAATGTTTTATTAGTGATGTAACTTCAGTGGGAAAATATGTTGAGTCGGTATGCAAAGTGTAATCCACAATCACATGGATAATATACATGAATATACTAAATTAAATGCTATATTCACAGAAATTAATATCAGCATTTTGATAAAAGTGGACAAGAAAATGTCTGTGTTCAACTAAAAAGGATTTTTTTTTCTTTGCTCCTAGAAACTACTTCCCAAGCTCCATTTACTGCTTTAAACGAGTTGGTAATTTATACAAATGACACCTACAGATGTTTTCCTCAGTAGCTATATTCAAAGAACACCCTCAGAAGTTTTCAGAAAACATTTAACTGGGATAGCCAAGTCAAAATCAAATTAGTTACTTGTGGAAGGAACTACTTCTGCAGAGAGAGAAGGTCCATGCAGCAGATAAATACACAGGGGACAAAGCAGAGCAGTAGCCATGCCCTTAAAAGTGCAACAGGTTTGAAGCTCTGACAAAATATCTTTAAGTGGGTATCCTGGAATTAAAAGAAAAAGGACAGGGCAACCTGCACTGGTTCTGGGTGCTTTGATTATTTGGAGTGAAAAGGGGCAATCGCAACAAGACAGCAGAGCTGGCAGGCAAACTGAAAGAACAAATGAAGAGCAGGAGCTGGAGAGGAAATGGCTCTTCAACCACAGCAGCTCAACAGCATTTTCATCTACTACAGGTTCATGACCACAGCACAAGGCAAGCTCTTCAAGGATTTTTGGGAACTGCATTCAAGATTTTTATGGGAAAAAACACATTGGAAATCTTCCTTTCCAAGGCTGGGAATGTACCCTTAACGTACCTCTGCCTCAATGTGCTGCACAGAACACAAACCCTTCCCCAAATCCCTCCTCTTCAATTCCACCACAGATTCTGGAAGAAAATACAACTCAGGTGATGGGACTCAGTAAGAAATGCACTTCTGACATTGGTTTAGCTGTACTGGATCTTTCACTTTTCCTCCAGGGCACTGGAAATGTCTTCTCTGTGATGATTTCTGTTTTATAAGCCTGTCTGTATTCTCTCTTGTTAATCTGTTTTTTAGAAAAAACTCCCTTCTTTACACATAATCACTCATAAAAGACAGCTATAATACAGATGTGATCACCATAATTCCACACCTGGCCTTCAGGCACTTGAAGAATATCCACAACAGATCTGGCTAGGATGAGAGTAATTTATTTTAAAACGTTATTTGGAACAGAAATAATTGTCACTTTATGTTACTATTTAGCATATGTACAAAGCACTACTGAAACACAGGAAATATTCTTCTCGTTGAACACTACAAATTAGAAAACTGAACTTTTTTCTATTAGACTATTGTAGCAAAATGCAAAAATATTTCAACCTGACAAACTCAGATATGAAATGAAACCACCATTATCATGACCTTAGATCTACCAGCAGATGAGATGAACATCTTGGATGAACTGTTTGAGAGAACATAACTGAGATGGAAAGTAATCTGTAAATTATTTTACAATGGCAATTAATCCAACAATAATATTGGCTTTCACTTCTTACTTCATAAAAAATGTTATGCTTTCCAATAAAAGACCTCCATCTGGTGCTGAAGTGGTAAAATTAATCTAGTCCAGATCATTATCATGATACTCATATCATTAGGTGAACACAGAACCAGAAAATTCTGATTCTGCATTTAAAAATCTTTCACATAAGGATTTGGAGTCTTCCCTAAATAGCAACCTAATCCTTTTCACTAAGACAGCAGGTATTGAGAAGACATTTAATCTTGAGCTCAAGGCATGAAAGCAGAGTTCAAAATTTGGGGTCTAATTTGGGAACAGAGATTTGGGGCAGATATGTGGAAAACCTTCAGTATTACCTCAGTTTCTTATCTTTAAGCTGTGGATAATAAGTCACCCATTTCTTATCTGCATTATCATTTAATTATCCCAACTGAGAAGAAAGCTCATGAGAGAAGGCCAAGGTCTTCTGTTGCCTACTTATTCTGAGCTTTGATCTATGACTATTTGAATCAGGGTAGAACCTACAGTGTCTCTCTCATTATTCTAGAGGCTGTACAAACATCAAAAAGATAGCCCTTAGCTTCAAAGAATTTATGATCTAATGAACTGTGATAAATTGCAGTAACCCCTTGGAAATGAACAGCACAGTTTCAGTCAGTACCTCTGAGTGTTACTGATTAAAATCAATATAAAACATCGACCCTATTCTTCCTTGTACACATCAAACTGCAAACACTAACACAAATAAAAAGCTATAACCACTACAAATTTAACAGTGCTCTGCTATATGCAGCAGATTTCAAAGATAAAGAAAAAAAAACATGTGAAGAGGTCCAACCTTCCCACCTGCCTCTCTTCAAACCCCCAAATTTATCCCCCAAACCCATATTTGGTTTTAAAGATTTCAGATTAATTTGAACATTAAGAATGAACATGCACTTTTGGGGAATGCTTTTTCACTTTGAGAATGCGTTTGCCTTCAAGAGTTTCATGTCCTCAATGCCTCATAAAATGCAAGCTGGGATATGGCCTCTAAATTCTGACTTAAGAAGACCCACACATTCCTGATTTGACTGGATTTTTCCACAATAAACCTGTATTCATGAGTAAACAAGATTTCCCTCCCACCTAATCTTTTAGCTCTAATTAACATGATTTGCTGAGTTACTCATCTGTCCTCCTAGTTTCTCTCTACTCAGAAGCATTAGGGGCTACAGCAATAGGACAAGACAGGGTTTAAGGACCTTTCTAGCTCATGCTTCAAGGTATCTTCTCCTTCAAATGCAACCCTTGGTTCCACACATTTCAAAGATGTAATGGACACCCTTGTTTCTACATTTTCCTTGTTTTCAGTAATACTACAGCAACACATTGAAAAACAACTTGTAAAACAATAGGACCTGCCCTGTTCTGATTTTCCTTAAAGATTCATAATGAAGAGAATATTAGTTCTGAAAATACAGCAGAAAAAAATGAAAGTTTAGAGCAATGTAACCCATCATTCCCTTTTAGTAGCACATGCCTAGTGAAAATGCAAAACATTTCAACAAAGCTTTAAAAATTACTGAATGCAAATAATTCCCCTCTGCTATGTTCCAAACCAAAAATTATTAATTTCTCTATTAAGCTATACCTACCATTCTCATGTTCAAAATTCAAAATGCTTTTTAAAATAGGCCAAGATTGGTTTTACCCTTTCTGAGCCAGAGTAATCTGAAGGAGGCATTTCTGAGAGAAATATTCATTGCAGTCCAGGATCCACAGCTGACTCGTGTACATTACTATTTTATTAAAGTTAATAAAGTCAGAGACTGCAGCTGGTGGTTTGTCTGATGGTTTATTGAGGATGAATCCTCATGGAGATGAGCATATGTGAAACTTTTTCTGAACAGCCTGGCTGCTGGACAGACTCCTGCAGTCTTGGTTTTAATTTTAAAAATTTTATCTCCTTGTAAAATTTTCTGTTAAAAACCTTGTGCCATTCTCTTATTTTCTATAAACTAGCCCTGTTTCTAGTTTATAGAAAGGCTGAGATTAAATATGGGGGATGAGAAGGAGTAATTCATCTGCAAGCCTGATTTAATTTAAAGCAAACCGATCTATAAGCAGCTGTGGGCCACCTAGCCCACAAGGACAATAATCCAGATGTGTTTGAACCCTACAGCCTATTAATCCCAGTGTCAGACATGCAATTCACTTGACACTTGACAGTGCAGAGGCTGAAAGGCCTTCTCACAGAAACCTCACGTTCCCACAGCTGACAGCTCTCCTGAAAATAGAGCTGCAGGGGGAATCCCCAAGGACATGCTAATGAGGCTAATTGGCAGTTTCAAGCAGACTTAGGGAGAGGCAAGGGAATAAATATGAGCGAGAGAGAAGGAACAGAGAGGGATGTGGAGGGTTGAGTACATCTTTGTTGACCCAAAGGTCTTTGCACACTCTTTCTTGCTTTGTTAATAGTGACCGGACAGACCTCGGAGCTTTATTCATTTGTCTTGAACAGGCAGATCACTCCCTGCTCCTTCAGGGAGTGCCTGCTCTTATCCAGGGCTGAGGAACTCATGACTCTGAGTATCACAGACAGGAGAAGATTAATACTCAAATCCTAACTTAGTCTTTCTTTGAAGAATAGGAAAATGACACTGTAAAAGCTGCTATGAAACTTGTGATGATTTTGTGACTTTTGTCTCAGCAATCTCATTGCTCACCTTTTTGGAGACAATACTAGGGAAGGCCAGTGTGCAACTGTTGAAAGCATACTTTAAACTTATAGTTTACATGGTATCTTTAGAAGTACACTTTAGGTGCTGCATTCAATACTAAACCATGGAACAATTTAGGTTGTAAAGGGCCTCTAGTATCCTTGTGTGCAACTGCTGACCCAGCACTACCACGTTAGCTGCTAAACCATGTCCTAATGGACACAACCACGTGTTTTTTTGAACACTTTCAGGGCTGGTGATTCCACCACTTCCCTGGACAGTCTGTTCCAATGCCTGACCACCCTTTCAGTGAAGAAAGTTTCCCTAATATCTAACCTAAACCTCTGCTGGCACACCTTGAGGCCAATTACCCATGTCCTGTCCCTTGTTACCTTAGAGAAGACACCAACTCCCACCTGTCTACAACCTCTTTTCAGGTGTGTGTAGAGCGCAATAAGGCCTTCCCCCAACCTCATTTTGTCCAGGCTAAAAGCTAGGGAGCTTCTGGGGCTCCCTCAGCAGCTCCTCATAGGACTTGTGCTGTAAATGCAATATTATGAAAAATTGCTTTTGAGAGTTGATATTACTACTACAGAAAAACCTCTACTTGCCTGTTCTGTAAAAAGAAATATATTATTCTACTTTCAGCACTTTTTGGATTAAGACTTGAACACATGGCTGTTCTTCATTACAACAGACAGCTCTTCTACACCAAGAATCACAATTTAGAACAATAATCTAATAACCGTAACCTACATAAAGGATAATAATTTGTACAACAAAAATAATCTAAAGAATGTACCTAGCACGGGTTGGGTCTCAGGTGCTGTGTTGTTCACCAATGTGCTCTGTTAATCTCACCATCCACGTAAGTCTTCCATGCCAGAGAAATCAACACCACTGCTGGGGATTTTCAAACTCAACCGAAACAATACACGTACTTAGGAATCCAAATCTTGTAGTAAAAGGTTGCAAAAAGCTTTGAGCCAGAAAGAGGTTTACCATACATGTATAAACTATGTGTCCCATAATGCAGAAGTCATATAAATTCCAGGGGTTTCACGTTCCAGCCCTTCTGCAACTGATTCTTAGACAAAATAGAACAACAATAACCCATTCTTGAAGAAAAATAAAACACAAAGCTTAAAATTACCTAGGCCCAATTCTTTGCCATATCTAAGCAAAGTGAGAAACCTGGCAATACTCATGCTCCAGAAACTTTGGAATCCTAGTTCCTAATGCTGAGCACAGCCCTCAGGCACCAAGAGACCAGCTCTGCATGAGCAGCAGCATTCAAAATTCCCTGTACAGACACCCCAACAGGGGAACTCTTCAGGCCCTGCAGGGTAAATAAAGCCTTGGAGTTTTCATTGTTCCTCTCAAGCTGCATTCACACTTGGAAGCTTAAACTAAGCCTGAACTCCATGTGAAAGGTTGCTAGACCAGCTGTTACGGTAGTTGAAGCCTCTTAGTAAGACACCAGCATCACCTTTCCTCCTGAAGCCACGGGCCAGGCAGCAATCAGTTTGACTGTAAAATTCCCAAAAGCATTCCTGCATCCCTGAACAGCTGACTGAGCATCCAGCTGCAGCTGGTAGAGATACAGAGGGAAGGGCGTGGAAGGGGGACACGGGACAGGCCACATAGGAGGAATACAGATGTATTTTCCAGGCATGCAAGGATGAATTTAGAAAAGCCAAACCTCAGCTCGGGTTGAAAGTGGTGAGGAATGTGATAGAGAAGGTGATGGTCAGGAAAAATGAAGCTGCACTTGTTCAGCCTGAAGGTGATGAGTCTGATGTACATACATGGATGTGTATACATGGCTGAGTCACAAAAATTACAGCTAGAAATAAGGAAAAAGAAATCAGAATGGTAGGGAATATGTCCTGGAACTGGCTGCTGAGGGGCTCTGATCTCTGCCCTTAATAGCATTTAAAGCTCACTTGCATAAGGCTCTGTTTTGTACCACCTGACTTTTAAATAATTTCTTAGATGGGAATCAATTGGATCATCTCCTGAGGTCTGTTCCAACCTATATTACACTGGATACTTCCATTTCAATTCCCAAAGCAAATCCTAATCCAAATGCAGGACAGCCAAGGGGCAACTCCAACATTCAAGGATACATAGGACATTCCCTCTTCCTAAAATTGAGGCTATTCAAAGTCCAACAATGAGCTAAATCTTTTGCAGGTTTGTATTTTCAATCCAGATTATAGTTAGAAATTATATTAATGTGTGAAATAACTGATTTTAGAACTTTCTGGCAAAAAATTCTCTAAAGCTCTTCGACTGTTTAAAAATATTTTTTCTCTGATGAGAGAAGTGAAAATTACACTGCTCAAAGTCAGAGAGGATGAAAAAGACTGTAATTAAGCAGCCAGGGTGCTGAAAAAATGGATGTGATGGCAATTTATGTGAGAGAAACAAACTGCTCAGATGCAAAGGAAAGCTAAGACTTACTCAGGATAGGAAATACTTTAGGGCTGTGGTAGATTACACATCAGCGTCAATGAAGACAAGGGGTTCTGTCTCCATCCTGTTTTATGACATTTTTAACATCTTACTGCATTACTGAGAGAGGGACTCCAATTGCCTCTCAGATCCTATACTGAGTGCCATTAATTGGTATGAACTATTTGTGATTGCTGCCAAGAAACTCTAGCTCCCATAACTTCCTTGCGTTGCAGATGTTTCATACTTCATAACTGAAGTTATGCCACACAGGACTGAGAAATTTCAAGGAAAATGGAGCTTATGAAAAGCCCAAAAGATGACAAGCAGAGCCTTAAAGATGACAGCCCTGGAGAACAGATCAAGAGTTGCTGGTTTGTCCTTCAGCTGGTGTTGATAAAGTATTGACAAACACGACCACTGTTTTTTATCTCACTTTCACAATTAAATTAACTCTTGTAATTTTTTTTTTTTCTTTTTAACTGGAACCTACCACAAATATTTCACTGAAACACACAGGCCCTATTGGTTCCTTTTCCTGAAAAAGGAAAGAAATGAAACACTATCCATTATACTAAACTGCCTTGCATTACTATACACAAATGGACTTTAAGGAGGAAACACTGGAATTGCTCATAAATTTGATTCATTTCTTGAAGGAGATCCTCTTCCGGAGAGTAAGAGCAATCAAACCAAGTCTGTTGAGAGTACCTGTTGCAAACTGTAAATATCTTATATTTAATTTATATGTTTTTTCATCTTTGGTATAATGAGCACCAAATTTAATGACTGCAATGTATCAGAAATAACTAAGGAGTTCAAATTTGCATTCCCGTGTAAAAGTATATTTTTCTGCTTTCCTATCTTGTGTGGGTATCTTCACAATACTAATTTTTCCTGTGCTTAAACACTAAATTATGATCACATGCAAGAAATTTCAGTACTCTAATGGAAGTTAATTTGCATTAAGTTATTAATTCTAATTATAATAAATTTAAAGTAGGAAAATTCATTATTTCTCATGATTTCTCTTCTACTGCAGTAGTTTCTAACTTTCAACACTTTTTGTGCTCTGTTTGAAATATCTTCCTATATCTAACTTCCCCACATACCTTAAATATACTTTTTAGTAGTGTGCCTTGTAACTCTGCTGACTTGGGAAAGCGACATACAGCTTACCATCTGACATTTTTAATTGCTTTTAATGACACAGTCATGATCATTCTGCTGAAATGCTGACTGGATAGAAAAAGGGAATTTCTATAGCAATAGAGAAAAAAAAAGTAGTTTATGCCACAAAAGAAGTGTGGTTTATGCCACAAAAATGTGGCTTTGATTATACTGTACACTAATGATAGCAAAATGCAGGTATTTCAAGGACAGAACTGCACCTAGAGCCCAGCTACAGTAGTGACATTAATTGATGTCTGTTGACTCCTGTCCAAAATGCCTGCTGCACAAGAGTGTTATTTCCCATTCCTCCATGACAAAAATGCATGGCATCAGAAATGGCATATAGTTGAGCATCTAAATAAACTTTACCCTCCTCCAGTGAAGACTAATAGTTTTAGGTACTGCCAAGGGAGGTCTTTTGTTACAGACTCACAGAATCCTTTGGGTTGGAAAAGACTTTTCAGATCACAAAGCGTGACCATTACTGAATTCCTTTTTTGCACTGTTCATTTAACTCCAAGCTTTCAAACTGAACCTACTACATCAAGAATCAAATCTGCAGCTGACAGTATCAAAACTTGGAAAGTGAGTTTTACGCAAGCATTAGGCTAGTGGCTGTGTGAGCACCAGGGAGCAGTGACAGCTCTTGGTGACACATCCTCCCAAAGGTTTAACATGCCAGCACTTGCCATGGAAAACTTGCCATGGATAAGAGCAGCCTTTTTATCTCGTGCAAGGTCCAGGCCACTGCCCCCCCGCCTTGCCAGCAGCCAACATCAACACCAGGCTGGTGAAGCACATCATCTCATCTGCAAAATAGGAAGCTGTGCATGTGCAAGTTTGATATAAGCCAAAAAATAAGCAAGTGACTCCAGAGGGGACTACAGACACAATTACTACAGAGAGGCAAAGTAAACATCAGTGGTTGGAGCAGCTTTTGACTGGCAGAAAGGCACCACTCAGGTGATGATAACCACCTGCCCTTTTTCAAAAGGCTGCAGTCTTACCAGTCTTATTCCACTATAAGGAGCAGTCACACTTTGATCACTTTTGTTTTGCAGAAAGGAAGCTGGCCTCAAATCAAGAGAATTACCTTAAGGGCAAAAGAGAGATTTTTCTTTACAGTACAGAAAATAACACAAACATCTCTTCTTAATTAAGGACCATATCAGAAAAAGCTAACACAGAGGAGAAGTTTGGGGTTGCCTTAGAATTTTCTATCTGGGTGATATTAAAACTGTCATGTCACCACATCGAAATGAGTCTGCATCTAATAATGTATTAAAAAAATTCTAAATTATCTGTCTGGGGGTAGAAAAAATTGTGTGACCAGTATGGTTTCATTTGTAGTGACGCAGTTAAAAAAAATACAGGACCACAAACTGATGTCAAAGTTCTGGCTTCACTAAACCAAGGTTGCATATACAGAGTGTGCTGAAGTGTGAGGAATCTTATTGTCAGCNTTTTCCATCCACAGTAATCTGCATCCAAAAAACTGTGGAGTGGAATACAGCTCATTTGCTCATGGACAAATAACATCTCTGGTATTACTTGCCATCAAACTGATTTGATTTTCTGAACATGTCATTCTTCACTCACATGATTATTTTTGAAAGAAATCAAGTGTTGTTTTTTCTTCCCAACAAACATGGAAGCTACACAAACTGAATGTTAGAGAATTAGAAGTGCAACAATTTGGGCAAAAATCAATGAGTCTTGTTCAATACTTGTGTTATGAAGGTTTTCTGAAGCTTTTAAGCATTATTTCACAATATAGTTACAAGTTATGAAATCAATGAGACATTTCACTTAAAAACCAAAATGCTGCAAACCCCAAATAAGGTACTGACAGATACATACTTTCCTCTTTAAGGGAAAAATACTGCAAAACTTAATAGGAATGATACTTAAAAACTAAGGTGGAGATATCATCTAGATTTATTAATGTTACACCTGCATATGCCAGCTAACTTCATAAAAGCTTTGTGAATTTATTCCAGGTGTCAATAAATAAACAGGGTAGGGAATCCCATACCCTTCACACTCCAGTTACAGAGCAGAGCAATTTTTTGCTTGCTTTGAATCAAATAACTGATAGTTTTAAATAAAAATTTTCTACTGAGATCCAAATGAAAAAAATGGGTTAACTTAAAAAATATAAAATAAAACAAAACCAAAACCCAACATATGTGGTATTAAAATTTCCGTTTCCTGCGAGTGTTCTGAGACTTTAGAGGCACAAAGGTAGAGGAGGCCCTGGAATAAACAGCAAACAGGAGCAGAACTGGAGAGAACACTCAGGCACATATCAGCCTAAATAAGTGCAAAGACAATTTGAACCATGGGTCTTCCTAACCAGGCTGAGATCAGACTTCCTTTAGATTGGAATTCTCCATTCTTTCCCTAAGCTCCAGAAGTTGCTGATGCTGTAGTTTCTGCAGTTACCACCACCTTAGCACCATCTTCTTTATTCTAATTCTTTTTCTGCACAGCTGCACTGACACCTACTCACCAGATCTGCTCTTAAGCAAGACAATGAAACGTGAAAGATGAAGGAGGTTTCTTTTTTTCTCTCAAAGACCAGAAATGAACAGACTTTGAAAAGACTCAGGGCTTCAGCTTGCTCTCAAAACAGATAGCACAGTCACCACAGCAAGTAATCCCCCTTCTCAAGAAGTGTAATATAAAGCCAAGGTGTCTGACAAGGCTATTCAGTTAAATGGTAATACATCCTTTGGACAAGAATTCAGTTGGAGAAAAAAAACACATTCAACACCTGGCAACTGTGAGTATGAGACTCCACTTTCCACTACGAACAATTGCTCACTGTGTGGCAATGCTAAGCAAAAGGAAATTGCAAATACAAAAGCAGGGAATGCTCATGGAGAAACCTAGAGCCCTGGCCTGTGAAACAAATTTTATATATATATATTAAAAACATATATAAGACATGTACATTAAGAAATATAAATTTTTGATATTAAGAATTTTCACTATGATTTTTTATTAAGACTATTTTAAGAAAGGTTTTTATATTATGAAATACCAATCATGACAGTGTCATCCAGAACAGCCCACAACAGAATCTTATTGAATTATATTCTTGGTTTGAGCAAGCAATTGCAGATTACTCAGTTAACTTTGAGTTATGCTGATAGCTTCATATTCTCTCCTCCTTCTAGCAAACTATCTTCTAAGCTGGCATTTAGGTAAGTATTTAGGAATCTTTAGGTTCTAAGGTATTTAGGTAAGACGCAGCTCCTGTCAAGGGATGTCATTAGACAAATCGAAGCATTACTCTTATAAACTTATTTCACTGCAATTGGGATAAGAAAATAAAGTAAGGCTTCTGGCTTTGCTGTGCAAAAATGCCATTATGGTTCTGCCACATTTCCTGAATATTTGACATTTCAATATATCCAGCAGAAAGGGTTGTTACTCATTGCCTTTGACATCGTTCAAAAGAAGTTTGTGCCATTAATTGTTTTAATATTATAAGCATGCAGCCTGATGTTAAATTCTTTTGCATTCAAAATTTCCATCCATTTAAAAAGAACATCATCAAGCAGAGAAGGAACACTGGCTTGCTTTCTAGTAAACCATAATTCAGAACAAAAATCAACTGGCCATTAAAACCAGAACGTTTTTACTTGCAAAACAGACATTTACTAAGTTTGTCTTCATTATTTCATCTGGCAAATCTATGTCCCTGCAGTTTTCAAGTTAAAAACAAGATAGAATGTGCTGCATTCTAAAGGTATGAGGAGAAAATAACTTCATATTTTCTTACCTTTGCATTATAGGGAATATAATGCTTTGATAAGGCTTCAGGAGTGTGCATCCATGTTTTGTCTACAGAAAAGCAAAATAAAAGAAGCACTGAATATGTTATTCAATTGTTAACTTAAGTATAATAGTATCTCTGTGGAAAAGTTCAACAATCGTCCTCTTACTCAAAAGCTAGCTGACTGAAGTAGTTAGAGGGGCTGGAGGGAAATCTCTCACACCTTCCCAAACACTTGGAAGAAAGAACTTGCTTCTTTCTGTTGGGCACACTTCTTATTTTAACCAACTTGGTTTTCCATAAGAACTACAACTCCTCCTCCCAAATGTATTAATTGGCCTGAGGTTGTTTGCTGCTTCTGCCTTAGATCAATATTTTCTGCATCCTGCTGTTCAAAGCACTGACTGCATCTTGTGCATCTAACAATGTCTTTTTTAACGAATTATGTGCTTTTTTAATGGATTAGCAAGACATTAAAGGGAGAAACAAAAAATTATCCAAGCTGTAACTGACAGAAGAAAGCCCTGATCTTTATAAAAGAAAAAGGACGCGTATCAGATCCATAAGTTTTAGCTGATTTATAAGTTCAGATCACTTGTAATTTTTCCATGCATAGGCTAAACAAATTTGCACGTTCACCTCTATGTTTCCCATTACAAGACTCTGTTATTCTCTTACTTTTCCTGCTGCATGAACATAATTCTGTAATTATTTGTCAAATACATCTCCCCCTCCTATTTTAACGGCCTTTTTGCATGTTCTACACAATTTAAGATGGAATTCCAAATGTTAAGAAAAAAGCTTTTTTTATTACAATCTTGGAAACAAATTTTCAAGGTTTTCTTATTTGAGAGCATTTAAGAAAACAAAAATGTTCAAAAATACTAATTTGCATTGCCACACATTTGGGAGAATTTCTAACTGTAATTAATATTTTATAGACTTATATTGAACATTCAGTAACATTTTCTAACTTGGGACTATCCTGGTTTAAATGAGAATAAATTAAAGTCAGAAATCTTGAACTTTATTGAGTTAAGTAACAGAATAACAGCTTAAAGCAAAATTCTACCCTTGGATATTCACAGTTCCATTTGCCTTTATGGGGAGTTGCAGTTATAGTAATTACTAACTCTTTTGTTAGTTACACTTAAGAACAATAAAATTCTGTTCACTTCAAGCTGTTGAAGAGCAAAAAGCTGTGGCATTGATTGACACTAAAGCAACAATTAAATATTTTAGATTATGCAGAAGCAAGAAAACCATCAAACAAGATATTCGCCAGTCACCACAGTAACAGGACCAGAACTACAAAGCTGGGAGAATTCCTTTTTCCCCAAGCAAATTTCATTCTAGATGGCAGTAACGCTCAGCTCCATTACTAAAGAGCGATATTATCACTTCTTAATTAAGGAAGAATGATTTGTCCATTCACCAGCACTCAGGAGGATGATTAAAGTGGCTCTTCCTTTTGACTGTGGCTTGAGATGGACTGCCGGAACCAAGAAATCATTTCCCAGAATATTTTAACACCTGAAACCTGATCTCTACTTCAACATATATCAAAGGTTGATGTTATCTGAAGGGGCAAAATAACCATCCCAGCGGAATTGTGAGTTAGGCCTGGTAGAACAAAGCCTGTCAGCCCAGGAGATAACCCACAGTCCAGCCAAGCAGCTGGACATGGTCAGGCTGGCCAGGCCAGGCTTGGGGGAGCCAGCACTCAGGACAGGACTGCTCCCCGCCCCAGCCTGCTCCATCAACACCTGCACAAGGCCAATTTCAGCTCCTCCAGGTGCAGTCACATTGCTAATAGCAAGGGTTAATTTATCCATTTTCTTCACATCACCCTTTACTAGCTTCAGTAGGGATACGGTCATATTTATACATTTATAAAGGAAAATCTAGTAAAAATAGAGCACTGAACCTTTTAAGGAAATTGCAATAGCTCTCCACTCATTTTATGCCTAGTACCATCACAAACAAGTGACAGAGCTGTAGCTTCCAAAGCAATTTTACAAGCGGACAAGTGGCTAGACAGGTGCCAGCAAAACTAACTATTCCTTGCAAATGTTTTTTCCTCTCTTAAGCCCCTCAGGGCAAATTCAAATCTGAAAAAATTTATTGTTAAAAAAGTTATTTAGTTTTGGGAGTCAAGTGTGAAATACTGGTCATAATTCAGCATCAGGTAATCTTTTATTATCATGTACAAAGTTTTACTTTAAAATGCTGCTGTGAAATCGTCAAGTTGCCTACCAGCCTCCAACAGTAATGTTACAGATTCCAGCAGGGAATAACACTGCTATTCAACTGCTGCTACAGCTGTTGGGACCCCTAATTGAGAGGAAGATCAGGAAATACAGGCAGGTGCTCTCAGCACGAAATAAAATCAGTAACTTAGCTGGGTACCAAAGGACACCTGGTTCCAGGGGCCTTGTGCAATTGGTTAAAATAGTCCAACTTTCAGGATGTAGATCCACAGACACTGTGACACAGCTACTGAAGACTTCCACTGACAATGGAAGTCCATTTCTCAGAGGCAAGTAGTAATTGCAGTGTGCTGGTACTTTGGAAAGAACTCCTAATGCTAAACTAAATCAATACAAGGCAAAAGTCAGGCTGATAGCAAAGACGTTGCAATAAGTCATGCAAGCTATTATGGGGTCGTTTTGTTACCAGAATCTCCTTCTGAATTGTAAGGTCTGATTTTGGACTTACAACACCCTCAGCAGCTGGTTGAAATACTGCTTAGAGTTAGTTTGATTTCACAGCAGTTGAGAAAGACCGAATTTCAGACATTTTGCATGCAATAAACCAGAAAAACTTGAAAAAAGAAAACCTATAAAAGAAGCATTGGTCAAATATCTGATGTAGATATTGTGGTTTGCATGATCTCTCAATTTAATTTTTAAAGTGTTTTCACAGCTTAAAACTTAATTATTCATTCTGAAGCAACAAGCAAAATATGAAACCCTACAATGAAAACCACAGTTCATATTTTTTTTATTAGTTACACAGAAAAGAGTTCCAGACACTTCCCGGCTAAATAAAACAGTAGGTCCTAAAAAAAAGGGCTGAAAGCCCAGATAAAACCAAACCTGACAGCCTGCATCTAATGTTAACAGTAACAGAAAGAGAAAGCACTCGTGCTGTTACACTGGGTGAAAACCACACTTATTTTAGATCTTGTTTGAAGTTCTTAATCCAGGTTGCCTTAGAGTTCACACTGAAGTTTTAAAAAGTGCTCAGTTGTTTTTTGAGAATGATGAGGTTTTGAGCATTATGATTTTGAGCCATTCAAAGTCCAATAAAACCTACGCTTAACTGAGGTACTTTGAGAAATTCAAGGAAGTCTGAGTTATGTGGTGGTTTTCCCACACTCACTGGGATTGCCTGGAACAAGAGGTGTGAAAAAGGGTCACCACTGATTTCAAGGGCACGGGGTAAATCACAGCCCTGATTAAACAGGATTGGCAATCCTGTGTGGAACCTCTCCACACCACCTCAGCATGTGGCACAGACAGCACAGCAGCCTAGCCAGTTTTTAAGGGAATTTGACTTTGGTGAGAGCTTCTCAGGTTTTGTTCCCTGCCAGCAAATACCAGTCTGCTAAGGGAAAACTGCAAGTTAACACTGGGAGACCCAAGGGTCTGACAGCCTGAATTGCAAGGGTGGATGTGGGAGCTGGGCATTTCCATGGGCAGAGGATTAATGCTGCTCAGAATGGAGCTGTATCTCCTTTCTAACCTGCCTGAACCATGCCAGCCCCTTACCATTAAAAAGGGGAAGTTGCTTTCCAACCTGCATTTCACACCCCCTGCTCAGTCCCATGTGTGAGCCACGGCAGAGCCCTCAGCAGAGACAGGATAGAGGAACAAACCCGTGCTGACAAATCACACACCGATGGCAATCGATTCAGGGACTTCATCAAGGACCCTGAACAACTGTGCTGCACCCAGGGGAGGATGACACGAGGTTAGATAACAGCACAGCTGACCATTTATCTAAAAGTGCCAAGAAATTGTTCTCCCTTTGAGATTAATTTCCCTGCATTTTACTGCCCAAAGAGACTGTAGAACAGCATACTCACAGTGCAGCTTTAGTTAACTGCCTCCCTATGCCCCACTGTCATTATTAATTCATTAAGTAACATCAATTAATTAACATTTCCAAAGTGTTTATCAAAGCATATTAGACCTAGTGGCCATTCATTTAATATGATGAACAGAGAAAGACTCTGATTTTAACTTTTTCTATTCTAGTGCCACAGTGCAAAATATAGTAATTTCTAACAGGTAGAAACTAAAAGCCTTTATTCTTTACTGGATCAATATGTTTTTGCATCGACGGATTATTTTATTGCTAACAGAAGAAATCTTGGAACTGTCTTCCTGTTTTACAAAATTTGGTATGAAAAATTATTTTTTTGTGACAAGCAGCGTCACAAAAAAGCAGCGTCCTAGGATATCTCCTGAAGAAGATATCCTAGGAGATCCATAATACATCTAGGTATTACTGCCTCAGGAACAAACAGCTTACTTGCTTCGGTGTATGTACAGAAGTACTCTCTCTTTCATTATTCCTAGATTATCTATTTTTCTGTAAAGAAAGAAAACCGTCACAACAGGACACAAAAGAACTGCCACACTGTTAAATAACTTCCTTTATTCTGACTGCAGTAGAAACAGGGAGGTGCTCACAAAGCCTCCCTTAGGCTGGTCTAGAATCTGTCTTTGGTCTTCACTGCAGGTAACACATGAACAGATAGGCAGAGGCCTGAGACTTAATGCTTGGCACCAGGGTTTTCATCAGAATGTAATACCAAAATATTACTAACAAACAAATCTACCCATATTATTGCCTTGTTCAGCTGCAGCGTTTGTTCCAGCTCACCTTCTAGAACAATCACCGAGTAAAGTCTGGGTGTCTGATAGCAGTCATTTATTAAAGTTATTAACACGTTACTATGACTAAGCAAATGGAATTATGAGCCAGAGCCTTCCCTAGAAACATAGAGACAAAAATACCCATCAATACACGTAGCTCAAAAATAGTTACATTTGTTAATTTTTTTCTTCTTTTTTCCCCCAAACATAAGATTTGCTTTGGATGCACATTAGTTCTTTGCCAAGAAAAGAGCCGTATCTCCTAGAACACAGTGAGCTTGGCAGAATGCTTTGCCTGTGTCCTTCTCCCCTAATATTTAGGACCTTGTAAATGGTTTTAAACAGCTGATTGCTATAATTGCAAAATGGTGTCACAGAATGCTGGGTTGGCATAGTTACAGAATGAAAATAAGCCTAGTATTTGCATTTCCTTCAACAGTAACATTCACTGCATAGCCTACACATTTTATACTATGTTTTTGAGATATGGATGCTAACATGTCAGTTTTAACAATAAAAGAAAATAAGATGAAAGTGTTAGTGCAACTGACGAGTGATAAGCAGATCTCAGCTTTTGCACTTTTGATTTGTTGACGTTAAGAACTTTTAACAAGTTCGCATTCCTAAACCAAAGGGGGAAAAAAAGCAAGAAAAATAAATCTGAACTATTTAGCCCGTACCATGTCTTCTAGTTACAAGAGCTCCACTGTCTTTGATAAAGACTTCTATTTGAAGTCAAGGAAGAGATTACAGTCGTAACATAATTTAAGTGATCACATTTTTGCAAGTTTTCACTAAGATATATGTAGAGATCAAACCTCCAACTCCATATTTCACTTTTGTAGTCTTGTAGAAAAAGAGTTCAGTGAACTATTCCAGTATTACTAAAAATAAATGTGGAGGAGTATCACTTAAACTTGTAAAAAATGTTTAGAAAGCAAGCTTCAGAAGAATTTCTTGCTGTTAAAGAATGTTATGTAAATAGGTCAAAACAAAGGAAAAGGAGCATAAATTACAAACTCAATATACAATTAAAAAAGATTTTTAATTTACTGATTCCAGAACACTGAAATAATGTATATAAAAGTTTAAGTGGAGCTTTCTTTAAAATTCAGACTGAAAGGAGAAGGAAGGAGTTTGAGCAACCAATGAGAGCAACTAAAATATGCACATCTATAGCTTCATCTTGCTTACGTACCTAAGGTATATCCTTTTATGTGCCAGAAGGATTTGATTTCACGAAACAGTGTTTTCCTGAGTGATCTGTTTTGGATATTCTTTACAATTTTCCAATAGCGTTATAACACATTCTTATGAAATCAAGTAGCCATTGTGATTCCTATCAAGGTCTGGTTGTTACACCCCTAATTTATTTCACACAGGATTAAAGTTTGCCTTTAACTACATACTCATCCAGTTATTTCACAGTGTACCTGTGTAACTCAAATATTTAGGTTGTGGATGTGTAAATTTTAATAGGGTAGAGGCCAAAAAGCTTCAGACTCCTTCCATGCTGTTCCCATTGCAAAACCAGTATTTGTGCCTATGGCTCAGCAGCACGCATCTTCTGGAAAGGAGATCCTGAGGTTTTGGAGAAGTAACAAATAGTTATTGTTGTAAATATCACTGTTAACCTGCCTAGAATATTCCTGACAGCAGGCAAGAGATAAAATCAGTTCTGCAATACTTTTTCGAAGATAACGCAGATAAAATAAGCAACAGGAAATTATCCTCCTAGTCTTATGGGACCAGAGAGAAAAGAAAAATCAGGCTCAGCTGCACAGAGCCAAGAATCCTTCAGAGCAGGTTTCCAAAGCACACTCCTCATCTGTATGCCTCCTCTGACGACATACCGTAACCTTTCTTTCCCCTGAACAATTGGAGCTGCCCCTTCTGCTTTTAGAATGTGAATGTACTACCATAAATGTGTCCAGTTGCATACAAATGTTTACAAACACATACAAAGTGTCAGCCTGAGCACATTCCCCTTCCCACCAAGAGATGACTGCTGGGTCTTTGCCAAATGAAGGTGGAAACCCTGCAGGTCTCCTTGAATGGGCACTGCCACAGCCTAAGGAGAACAATAGTACAAAAAAAGAAGTTCTAAAACCAGAGTCAGAAATCAATACAAAAAAAGGGACTTGGCCACTGAATATTGATTATCCACGTGACCCCACATGTAGAAAAATAAGAAATAGTAATGGCAATACGTATGACTTCTTTGTAGAGGTGTTATAAAACTATTAAATGATTTTTTTGTCGAGACCAGTTGAATACAGAAATATTTGTTATACCAAACAAGTATCCCCCCTCTTCTTCTCCCACTCTTCACTTCTGAAAAAAGTTTTGTTCAGGAAAATCCTACAAACATCAAGCAGCAGCTTTTTTTGCAGTAGGGGTAGATGTGGAAATTTAGACCTGGGTTTGATTTGTTGGGTTGTTGGTTTTGAGGTTTTTTTCTCTCTCCTCTGTAAGGTGAATGCTTTTATGAAAGAACAAAGTGCAATCACAAGAATATCTAAAGACCACAGTGGGGAAGCCTGTGGCTGCTTACATTCCTTGAAAACTCTGTGAGTATATCCTCTTTGTATTTTTTATCATTGCTCTTAATGTGGAAGTCTAGCACACAATAGGCCATTTGTTTAAACCACTGATGTGAAATAGACTCCACAGAAGGTATGTACTTTAGGACTACACTTATCCCCATTACTCTTTTGGGCCTTCACCTATTGTCTTCTCATTACGAGAAGATATAAATCAAAATATCTTTCATCTCTGGAATGCAGCGTATGTTTATAATAAAAATAAAGATCATATTATAGCCAGTCCATTCACGTAAAAGAGCATCCTATAACCTTTGATTGCAGTTTTTTATATGTTAGCCCCTGCCCATTAAATGCATCTGTCTACACCTTCATAAATAAGACTCATAAAAATCCATTGCACAGAAATGCGATTTCTGAAATTTATGATTTAAAACAGGTCATTACTTTGATATATTCTATTTAGCAGTGTAAAGACCATCTACATCTCAGGAGCTGGTAATTGGCAGCAATTATCCATCTAATTAACAGCTATCATACGGGGAAAAAAAACCCCAAAAATTTAGATTCCTGCACACATTGAACTTCATGTCATAAGAAAACTAAGGCTGACATTCTTTATGGGATGAAGGAGGACCATTGGGGCACAATAAAGAGAAAACTAAATTCAACTGCTAATCCTGTAAACACATCACCCATTTCAGCCACTGTAGTTCAGTAGACAGATACATCTACATTTTTAGCACTGTTTTGTTGTCACTCAAACAAGAACCCTTCAATCTTTTGCTCGCAGAGGGTTTGGATTACAGTCATTCCTTATCCAGGAAGTATTTCTATGTCTGGAAGGAACAGTAGTTTTCTCTCACATTTCTGATGAGGCAAAAGCCAGGAAATACTGGTTATTTTTGCCTATTTATATGCACCAGTTACACTAGCATCTTTTAATAGAAGGATGCAGGATCAGTAAAACGTGCCAAATTCATTTATGCGAGGCAACTCCATTCACTAAAAAATAAGCAAAACAAAACCCCCATAGTTAATGTTTTCTGTTTTGTTTATGCAAATAAATCACATCACAAAATCCAGTCTAAATTAAGAACAAGTAAGTAATTCAGTTTAGATACAAATATACTAAGAATGAGAAAAATTTACATAACAATATAGCATTTAGAAAGATCTCTCACAGGAGAATTATATTAATATCCCTAAGCTACTTAAAAGAGTGATTGAATTTATCAAGATGCAAACACATTTCAAATTGAACAGGCTTCCATCTGCACTACAGACTTTTTGTACCACAACATTTCAAAGTGAGCATGCTACCAACATGTGACTTTAAAAGGAAAATTTAAAATGAAAAGTCAAAAGGACACTTCAAAGCCCCGTTCCCCCAAACTGGATCACATACAAAAGCAAGCTTCCAATAGGGCGATAGATACACAAATGTCTTCACAAGTTTTGTCAGAACAAAACAACAATAACATACACATTGTTCATCAACTTCTTTTGGTGGGAGAAGGAAAGAGATCCTTAAGGAAAATATAATTATCTTTTCACTCCAGTTTACTGCATTGATCAATGAATTGATCAATTAACAGAAAACAGAATGCTTGCTTTTGTACAGCTTGTAGAGTCATACGGTATTTCTGCAACTGAGAATTTTCTCCATGACACGCCTATTTGTTAGTCCAACCAAACTCTACTGAAGTTGAGAGAGGCCAAGTTGCTTTTAAAGTTTTTTTTTTCCTTATTTAAACATGCAACTTAAAAGAGAAAATGCTGAGATCAGCTTTAAACCCAAAATGAACTTTTTTTGCCAATTCTAGTGCCTACAGTTTGTTTCCCTGTTATACAAGCTCATGGGTAACCAAAGAGATCAGATATCACAACCTGGACTGCTGAAAGATTTCACTTATTTATCTTTACCTGTGTAAGTACTTTCTGAAACAAGCTGAATTTGTTTAAACTTCACATTTTCTTATAATTTTCATTGTCACTATTAGGATGAAGCATCAACAGCTTGATTTTTTTTTTCAATTTGAGATTTAAGCACATCAATTAAGGCTTCAACCAAAATGACTATCAGACAAGTAAAAATAATTCCGGCTGAAATGCAAGCAAACTCACCAGTTCTGGTTTGTTACTAAATCTTGGGCAGTCAGACAGGCAATGGCTGTACCAGTTTTTTAAGGCCAGAGCACTCAGCACACCTTGTCAGCTGAAGTGGCTATTTCATGTCCAAACCATTGCCCTTAAAAATAAACTTGCACTGAGTACTGGCTACAGATATGATGATACCTGGAGTAAGCATTGTGCCTTAAAATGAAGAACTGGTAATACTGAAAGTGGAAATGTGTGCTCTCAAGGGCACTGCTCTGATTTATGACAAAGTTGTTCCCATAACAGATTCTCTCCATAAACACTCATGGCACACATCTTATCTATAGAAAAATTTTGCCTGTAAAGGATCAGGATTAATTTTAAAAAGAGCTCACTTTCTGTCTTAGCAACTCACATTTCATGGCAGTTCTTTTGTGAAAGCACAGGTTGCTATCCAGCCTCCAACAGAAGAAAAAAAGAGGGGAAAAACTAAAGAAAGCTTGCTTTTAGTGCTTCTTTTCTTTCTTCCTCTACAAAGAAAGATGTCTGTAAATCAAATTTAGAAGAAAAATTTTGTTGCTTGAATCAGGTGCTGGCATGAGGACAGAGCTCATCAGGAGGAACAGCACAGTCCCAGCCATTTAGTGCCCAGCTTAGAAAGATGAGAGCTATGGCACGAGCACAGCTACCCTCCTCTCTGTGCATCCTGTTGAAGGACTCATCATCACAGTGAACATGAAGGACGTTTATTCTGTAAATCTACCCAATTCAGATTGAATCTCTGCCTATTTTCAAAGTATCACCTACATCTAGTCGAATTCCTCTCATAATCCTATGGATTTAAGGGTTTTTTAATGTTTTTTTTAATTACTGTTTGTTTTTTCATTGTTATAGCTTCAAGGTAACAGAGTGGTACAAACTTGTGATGCACACAAATCCTACCAAGCACAGCCAGCTGGAAACTGGTTTGGGTTTAGCAAGAGCTGCTTGGGAAGACACAGCAGTCACACAGTTAATTAAACTATCCACACTCTTGTGGACAGAGGAAACACCCAAATAATCCATCACGAAATGGAAATAATTGTATCTGTGAGATCTGGGGGGGGAAACTCAAGTACTATTAAAGGAAGTTCAGCTACTGAAACTGGTTTTAAATGCAGTTATTATGCATGAACACTGATAGAGCCAAATTCTTCTGAACTGCAATTTGCATTAAAAATATGTAATTTTCACTTATTCTTGACAATTGCTTAAATGAAACTTGTTTTTTTTTTTCCTAGGGTATGAGAAAGGAAATGTCACGAGTGTTGCTATGAGTAAAATAAATGGATGACAGCATTGAATTCCTCTGTCTTCTCAGCTTCTGAATCATTATTAGGAATCCACACTAACTGCATAACATTGTGCCTGACAGCTTTTATATGATACATTTTTCCTGTTGGGATAAAAAAAACTGCAACAAAATTAACTGAAAAACAAAGCAAATGTCTTTGAATATAATGAAATTCCAAAAATTTAGGCAAGGACTTAGTAAGAAATTAGTAAGAATTTTCTTATGTAGAAATGAAAACAGAAAGAAGTTAATTGGGATCCCTCAAATGATCCCAGGAAACTGAGGATACAACTTCACAACTGGATAATAAAGGCGAGATGCAGAAACTGCCAAGGGCAGTATGAAATAGTGACAGAGCATTTCAGCATTTTGGGTCCAAGTCAAAACTCTGAGAAAATGTCCAGTAAAACACAACTGGTCTGTTTCTGAAACATAGCAGGCTAAGTTTCAAACATTATCAGAAGTCATTAGGGAAAAAAAAGGAAAATAATTACATGGTCTCCTAGAGAAAACAATCTACAATCTCCAAGTTTCTCTCTCAGTTGTGATAAATCAATCCACAATTAAAAAATAATTAAATGGTTTCTCAAATGATCTGGAAGAAGCCTGGGAACACTTTCAAGCACCTGGAAGGTACAGATCTGCTGATAGTGATGTTACAACTACCTACAAAAGGAAATACATTAGTGCTTAAGCAAAGCACACCCTATGTCTTTAAGCTTATTTCCTCCTGCTGTCAGGGTATTAAGAGATCTTTCATCCTATTTTGCAGCCTTTGGAAGTGTGTCTTCCTTTAGTGATCACGTCCTGATATTCTGGGCTGCTTCTCTTACCTTAATTCATCTGGCTTTAACAAATACACTGGACACACAAGGATGCAGTGATGCTGCCATTTCATGTTGGCCTAAGTACCCAGATTCCCCTTGTTTCCAGCTTTGATATTGATACTAAAGCAGAAATTTTTGTTATATAAACAAAATATTTAAACTCAGTCCAACTGAGGTTACATCTACTTATGCATGCAAGGGCTTCACCTCAGTGTGTGCCACACTTAAAGAGCCTTTAGAAGAAAGCATGGAAAATAAAGAAATGAGACCTACTGAGTATTTCCTACCTTACAAACAAACAGGGGCAATAGCAACAAAGCTGTCACTAAAAAAAGCTGCATCCCTAATGCTCTTTCTAAAGACTTATGTTTAATCATAAACAGTCCATGAAAAGAGACTAAGCAAGCCAGAGACGCAACATATATAACTCTGACTATTTACTGCTTTGATATCCTTTTGGAAAGCATGCCATTTCAGACTGCTACAAATCCAGAATAGCTTCTTACTGCTAAAAATATCCTGCTGCATGAGATATTTCAAGTATATTAAACACAGTTTGAAAACATAGCTTCTCCAAGAATAAGAATCCAATGAATATATATAAAGAGAAGTCATGACTCTTAGAAGTTCTAAACCCCTCCAGCACCTCCTTTGGTGTGTGCAGGCAAAAATAGAAAACAGAATGTGTATTTTATGTATTTATATGCATGTGCACACATCCTGCAATAAAAAAAAATATGAATTTCAACTTCAGCCTTAGAAAGCAGAAAGAGCTGTACCTACCAATCAAGAAGGTTTTGCTCTGTACATCTTCTAGAAGGCTGCTTACTTCTATCTAGATAATTCAGTGCAATGATTAAGTTTTTCCTTATATAATTCTTAATATTCTGAAGAATTTTTACAGGACATTTATGTCTCCATGAAATATAAACTAAATTACTTACCTTTTTTCCTGCTAAAAGCACGATTCATGTTGAAAAATCTGCCCAGACAGTGATGCTTCTGCGCTTGGTTTTTTCCTACCCGCTTTAACCTGCAGAACAACACAGATAAGAAAACAGAAAAATTCCATTATTATAGTTAAAGTTCTATTTATCTCCATATTAAAAACACTACAAGATCTCAAGAATTCTGAAATAAATTCTGAGAAAGCGGGGGTGTGCTTTGCTGAGATTGAGAAGATCTATGTTCAAAACACCCAGTGATGGATGCTCCACACAGAAAGACATTTTAAGGTTCCTTTAAGCTGCTCTCCTGAAGCTTTCAGAGGCACAGAGCAGGTGGCATTTATACCTCTACATGAAGACAAATACCACACACAAATAGGTTGGAAAGAAAGCTTTAAAATGAATGCTGACTACAAGACTCCATAAAAACACTCAGTTCACATTTGCACTGCCTGGTTTTGTGTCATTTAGGCTGTCAGATTATTTCCAGCTAGGCTTTCGTCTTCACATAGGCTTGACACTGGGGGGGGGAAAAAAAATCACAATATATAGACTCTTCTTCACTCAGGGACTTAATACTGATAAAATTGCCTTCCATCAGTGCTACTACATCCTTGCTCCGTTTTCCTCAGATTGTACAGTAATTCCTGTATTTTCTTCCCTTCAAAGCGTGGATCTACTCTTAAATTCTTATTTAATTTTTGATTCACAATACTATTTTTAATGTTATTACTTACCAACATAAAAAAAAATAACATCCACTACATCCAAAGCTATTCAACACCACCCCATTCTGCACTTTTACTTGTAAAAGAAAAATGATCTTTTACTTTTACAAACACGCATAATTCCCATTACTACCTTTCAGTCTGTTCTTCCAAGCAAAAGTTCCACCAGTGCCCTTTCTGTCTCTGCTCTCCAAGCAGTCCAGTTAAAGGAAAAAAAAAAAGGGAAAAGGGATGGTAAAAAAAAAAAAATCAAAACACTTTCCAATCAGATGATTTTTAAAATCAACTAGAACAGTACTTTTACTATGCATAAAAACAAAACTTAGGCTGGTATTTCAAATGTCTACATTAAGATGACAAATTCATTTAAGATACTTTATGCAGCTCACAAATGCTTCTTGTGGTGCTTACTCCTTTTTCAAGTAAGTTCAAGACCAATTAAAGCAATTATATCCAAATTTCCATGTAAATGTTTGATATTTTTCAGGTTGGAACACATAGGCTATTACAGCTGGGGAAAAAAACCCAAAAAACCTCATCAAAACAACAAACCCTCAGCTTTATTTTCCACTAATCACTGATGCAGCAGGATCACTTATCCACACAGACCTGTGAGAAAAAAGGAGCAATCTCTGTCTACTTAAACTCATGTAGCACCCTGGATATAAACCTGACCATTTGTTCCTTAAAGCACATGTAGCAGATCACTGTTTCACAGATTTTACTGAGCATTTGAGAAGGGAGGGCACAACACAATAAGCCCAGACAGGAGTTATCCATGCAGTTTCCATGGCACGATTTCAATGCCAAGCCCAGGCACTTGGTGCCTCTCCCAGCCCCACAGCCATTCCCTGCCCTCACTATCATCAGCACCACACAGAAAGCTGTGCATACACAGGAGGCAGTGAAACCAAAAAACACCTGTGGGGAGCTTTCAAGTCCTAGGAATGGCTTTAGCAGCATCCCTGCAAAGGACAATGGCTTTACTGAGGGAATTCCAACAAGCATCAGTGTCCCCAAAAGCTGAGAATGCACGAGGAGCTCTCCTGGCAGGGCAGGCACAGTGTGGGCCTTTCACCAGTGTGAGGACAATCAACTCAGCTGAAATAAAGTAATAAGGAAGAACATTAGAATTTCAGCTTTCTAAGCAACTGCAAGTGTGTTTAGCCTACAGGTTTAACACAGGGGCCCTATTAGATGTGCTTAGATTATATTAGTAGCAGCACAACTCTGTTCAGGATGTTCACCCTCATGGATAATCACAGTCAGTTTTGAGGTAAAAACTTCCTTTCCCCTCTAAAATACCTCTGGCAGTTGTCTTGCTCAGCACTAGAGCAAACACTTTAGTTCTCCTCCATGTTGGGATCATAACATGTCCTTTTTTGGAATGCCTTTTTTTGCATGTCCCTGTCCTCATCCAAGAGACTGTTAAGGAACATATTTGAGATGGTTACTGCATAGAGCATCTTCTAAATAGAAACTCTGCAGGCACATCACAGGGCAGCTGGCTGGCCACACTTCTGGAGATCACCATTCAAGTATTTTGTTTAAAACACAATGTAACTAAGTGTATATCTCTTCCTCATGATCAAGGATATATTACTATTGAACTAACCTATACTAATAAAAGCCAAATTTTATTGACTACTTAGCTAAAAACGGGCAGTATTGCCAAAACTACATTCATAATTTCAATTCCAAAAAAACATCAGTAGAACAAAACACAGATGTGGTTCAGGCAACCAACAATATCAAAACACTTAATCACTGTACTTCCACTTCACACAGAAAATGTTATTAAAAAGGGAAACAGAAGTAGCTACATGTAGCCATGTTTACAATTCCCTCAAACTCTGACATCAACAACATCATCAACCTCTCAAATGCTGAAAAAGCAGATGATTAAACGCTCCATAAAGTTTTGCTATTTACAAAAGACCAAGCCAAACACCACAAGGTTCATTTCAATCTCCTCAGGTGGGCTTGGGGCACAAGGGTTGTGATCAGACTGTCATACACAGCACAGGTAAGTTTTCAACCAGAAAAGCAAAGTTATGTTTAGACATATCCTGCAATATCTTTGTTCACAATATTCTAATGACAAGGAATACAACTCTTAGGAGCAAGCAAGCTGTTCTCTGGCAATGGAAGGTAGATGGGGTTTTTTGGCAGAAAACAATTGAGTTTCTGAAAAATCTCAGCACACCAAACCACTGGAACAGATTAGTCTTTTAAAAACTTGTAAAGAGCCAGAAGGAAGGCAAGTCAAAGAACTCCATTGTGGTGCAAGGAACCTTGTGCACAAGGGGAGTCCCCCCTACAAACCACTTGACTTTCAAGGGTAAAGCAGTTGTAACAATCAGAGGCATTAGGGAATAGGAATGTGGACCAAGCCATTCCATTACTCATCACTCAGGAAGACACGCCTAGTTAAAAAAATGTTTCTCCACCTTACTCCAAAGAGTTTTCTTCAGCTTTGTCCAGAAAACAAACCCTACTGGGAAATAAAAAACCTGCACAGGATTTCACAAAACAGACAGCTGAAAAAAAGTGAAGAGTTCTGAAAGGTACAAGCTAGGGAAAATCTGGATAATATCAGGTTATTTCCTTTAGGACAGAGGCAAAAGAAATAAAAAGAAAGGCTTAGAAAATAATTTTATTACACTAAAATACTTCAATGACAGACAAACACTCTGAGCAGCAGACATGACACCCACAGTCTGAACACTGACACAGACGTATGTCCTGGGGGCAGGTGAGTATTTAAACTGTCACATCAAACTTTAGGCAGTCACAGAGAAAAGCAAGCACGGTCTTCTCTTTTCTTCACCGTCATTAACCCCTTGGTTTGCATGGTGGGCTCTTGTCACAGCAAGGAGGGAACTGCAGAATGGCAAGGTGTGCAATGAAAGGCCTTGGTGCCTGTGGTGTCAGCCAGTATTGGGTCTGGGGAGTGCAAGGGTGGCAAGATTTGAAGCTGAGATTACTGAGTAATTAGTTTTTAACACTGCCAGTCATGCTGGTGGCTGTCTCCTCGGCCTGATGCAGCAAAGGCAGTGAAGAGTGGAGTGGCAGACTTCCAGCTGCCAGCACAGGCGGCCCCAGCCCTCCCTGCCCGCTGAAACAACACTGCACTTCCACACAGGTGCCTCCACACGCCCGCGGGCTCCTTCAGAATGCCGGGTTTGATGTGTTTGCTAAATTTAGAGCTGTCTGAGACGAGCCAAGAGAACACACTTAGGAAGAGAAAGAAACAAGCCGTGAATGTAACTCATCTCCTTTGTCTCTTATTTCCTCTTAGAAATATTCCTGAGGACTTATTTGGGGTTCCCACCCCCCCACCCCCCTTTAAATCACATGGGCTATTAACAATAACAATTACCTGGTCTGAATCTTTGATTTTTTTACCTCTTTTTCATTCCACAAATAATTATGACAAAACCTCCCTAAAAAGTCCAACTTGCACCCACATCCACTCCCTGTAATAAAAAATACAAGTCCAATCCGTCCCTTCCCTTACACGTACGGTTTCTCTACAAAGACAAATTTAGCTTCAGAAGACAGGAAGATTCAGACTCTTGCCTCTCTCAGCCTTTAAAGCCTACTGGGTAACATTCCTTAAAGAATGAAGCACAAAATGTCTTAAAGCCTGTTTCAAAAGGGCCACAGCACACAGGAATGTGTGATTCACTGTCTTGAAATGAAACTTAAGCTTGTAAAGTTATTTCTGAAGGAAAGATGAGAAACTGGAATATAATAACAGCTTTGGAAGTATTTTTATGATTTAGACCAAAACTCCATAAAAATATTGCCCTAATATGACATGAGGCATAACAAAGAAAAAAAAATATGATAATACAAGAGTGCATTAAGTGATACACAAACCCAAGTAAACATCTTAGTATCAGAAAGCATTTTCCCTTCCTTTTGTATGAAGGTAACTAAAACACTAACTTGCCACAACCCTTTTTTCTCTGAAACAGTAAAATCATTAAAAAATGACACATCAATGAACATATTTTGGTGCAGACCCAAACTTGCACTGTCATGCTAGGAAAGCAGCAAGCACTTCCAATCCTGGCTATGAAAACACATAAGCCCTTTATGTTTATAAACAATAATAGAACACAGTCTGTGGGGCTGTAAACCACAAGAGCATTTAAATAGAATTTAACACTATAAAAACTTGCAGGAAAAATAACTCAAAACATGAGCTTCACCAAAATTGAAAATCTTTCTGTCAACCAAAGTTCTTACCCTACACTTTTGCTTCACAATTTACAAAAGCACAAATGCAATATGAAGCAAAACATCCAGTCACTGGAAAACATTACTTTTAAGGTTTTATTCTTCATCACCACATTTTCAAAAACACTCATTAGCCAGAGCCAAGTGGCACCCATACTTTCCTCCTCAAGGTGAATCTGCAGAAATAGAAAATTACTTGCACTTTTTCAACTTTGCAGAGGATAGGTGAGGGCAAACTGGTAAAGAGCTGGTCCTCTATCTGAAATGCCCATCTTCTCACCACCAAAGCAAGCACTGCTGTTGAGATGACAGTATTCCCAATGGGCCAGAGCCCAAACAGCTCTGCTGGCCCTCAAGCCTGCAGCCAGGCCACCGTGAGAGCGAAGTGTCCAGAGGTGCCACTGGGGCTCACCTGGTGTGAGTGAAGAGAAGACAGAAATGATCTGGGCAAACACCAAAATAGCTGGAAGCCACAGCCCTAAAAAGGAGCTCACCTTCCAACATACTGATTGTCCTTCTGTGAAAGGAATGGGCAGGAACACCCCGATGTGAAGGCTAAAGACCTTCCCGTGGTCTGACTGAGATCACCCTGCTCGCCCCAAGCTCCTGAAACCACCAGCAAAGTACAAGAGTCACACATGCCCTATATTTTTCTTCCCCTCTACAAGTCTAGTACTGTTGTGACAAGTGCTTTCCAGCCCACGGCAAGCAGTCTTTCAGACTATAGGTAAAGCATTTCTCATACAGTAGAGCTGCCAAAAAAGTATTTGCAGAAACCAAGGACAAGCAGACAGTAGTGTTTTGCTACAAATATCAATATCAAAGAGAGGCCAGGAAGAAGAAAATCTATAAGAAACTCATGCATTTCATAGCAGCTTTCATAAAACTTTTCTAGGTGATTTTTTTACTCTTCCATTTCCTAAGATAATCTGTTCTTTCAATGGGAAAAGAATGAAAATAGAGATGAGTAAACAGGTGACAAAGGGATATCACTCAGACAGCTGACAGTGAAAACAATTCCTTAGGCAAGGTTATCGCTAACTTTTGTTTTACAGTAAGAAGAAATAGCAACATCAATAAGTATAACAAGAATACATTTCAGTATTGAAATAGAACTGTGAAGGAAATGTGTTTTAAAATTGTTGCAAGCATAGCATCAATAAATCCTCAGACAAGCTGATAATGGAACAACCTTTAAAAACCACAAATAGAAAATGTACTTGTTCCACAAAAATAGTTCTCTAGATGTCTTTTAAAGCATCAAGAAAAATGAATTTTTTTAAAATACTGCACTTCTCAGCATATTTACTTGTAAACAATTATTTTATATTATGCTTAATTATGCTGATACATATTAGCAGATTACATGACTCATTGAGCAAACTGAAGTTTATACTGCCCAAACAAAAGGAGTAATTTCAAACACAAGAGCATTCTCTTCTGCAGAAACCTGTTCTATTATTTAGTTCATTATGACAAAATAATCGTAACAAAACATAAGAGGAGCTTCCTTTTTCCTCCAGTCACAAACACCAGTGAGTCAAACACAAAGGATTTCAGTCTTGTCAGCCTAATTCTTACTCCACTGTACAAGAATTTACAAATGGCAGATGCTCAGAGCCAGCAGAAAGGTTTTATGTGTGTTCTCTCCCAAGGAACTAAGACACATTCATCTGCTTCCAAAGGACAGACAGATGGCAAACACCTCGCAGACAAGAGTATTCTGTATTTCACATCCCATTAGCCATTTGATCAACTAGATGGAATCAGAACAAGATTTCTGCCTGTCCCACTGCTTTCAAATGGATGATGGAGCACCTGGGGAGCTGTGTGAGTGTTCTGTTTTTAGCAGCAACAGAGTTCATCCCTGGGGTCTACCGCAGACAGGTAAACACAGAACAGCTCTTAAAAATAAACCAGTTTTGGTGGAAGGGATAACTGGGCACCTGAGCTTTTGACTCACAGGAGGAGTAGTTTTTCAGAATTTCGCACAGTCCTTGCTTGAATGGATAGATACAGTCAAAAGAAAGGTATTCCCTGACATGGAGTATGGTTACTTCTATGCTGGCATCACTGTTTCTCCTCTGGAAGAGCTGGTTGCTCTACAGCAATCTGGAGAACCTATTTATTTAATTATTGGCAGATGATTTTCAAACCCTCCCTTGTATTTTCTTTAAGGGGGAGGAAATGTATTTGAAACTTTTGAGTCTCAAAACAGTAGCAAAACTTTGTTAACCTTCTGAACTTTTTCCAGTTACGTTTACTGCATTATTGCATTTTCGTAATCACATTGTAAAAAGTGCTGCTGACAGAAAAGGCAGAGACCAAGAGACTCATTAGGTATTCTGAAGGTAAATCTCCAAACAAAGCACACCAATTTTAGAAATAGGTTTAAGTCCACTTAGAGTAAAAACTCATCATATTTAGCAGATCTGTTACAGAGGCACAAGAGTTTAACAAAAGCCATCATTTTTCTCCTCTACCAAAGTGTACTTGGCCAATCCTGAAAAGTGCATCAGACATACCATTGTGCACATATGCTCAACAGGTCCCAGAGGGCCACTTCATGTACTTCCCTCAGTGTGCATTAACCTTAATTGAAGCTCAAAAGCTGATTACTGATGTCCCAAAGATGATTAAGATGAAGTGAAAAACCCCAGATGTCACTAAGACAAAAGCAACCAAGAAAACTCTGGGTAGGCACCAGGCAACAACCTGCAAGAGGAAAATATGCCTTCATCTCCCCACACATGCTCCTGTATTTCCATTACTCCTGTATACCACACAGGAGATATTTTCATTGCTAGGGTTCCTCTCAACAGGCTCATTCCAATTTATTATAAATGCAAAATGAAAAATGTAATCATCTTTTCCTCAAGGGAAAGGGATCTGAACTATGGCATTCCAAATGGTTTCCTAATGGTTTCCTCTGAAATCAGTTTGGGTTTTTTCTTCTAATTGTAAAGCTTTTGGGCTTTTTATTGGGGTATGTTTTTTAAAGTAAAAGATCGATACAAAATTAGCAGAGATCATCCTCTTTTGGAAATGAGGCGTACAATGCATCATTATTTAAATCTAATTTATCTGCAGGATTTGAAGTCCATACTTTTATGCTTTAATTTGGGGTCCCTTGTCTCACAACTGTCCCTCAAAGGAGAGCCAGAAGCCTGTATAAGCTCTAAGCATACAGACTGCTATGCAGGCTATATATGCTGGCTTTCTTGTCTTGTACAGTCCAATTCCTACCAGCATTTAGCTCCAATGCTAGAGGTTACATGATGAATAAAATCACTACCATAAAATTTTCTAACAATTTAATTTCTCATAATCAATTTATTAACATATTAAATACTTCTGAAACAATGACACACAAAAGTGTCATTTATTTAACAAGGGTTTAAAAAGTGTCATTCACTTCACAAAGACTTAAAATCCCTGATACTGAGCACAATCCTTTGCTATTGAAATCAATAGATTTCTCATTAATATTAATGCATTCAGATTCCTTGCTTTAATTAGTTAGCCTCAAGGACAGTATTAAGTTTTATTTATACAGATCAGATGGGCTTTATTAAGTGATTTCAACAGTTTTCAAAATTAAGAAAAATTGGCAATATCCACTTTCTCACTAGTACTAAATGAATCTCAGAGGGAGTATCTTGAAAACAAGATTATATTTGTTTTTGGGCTTTATCACATTACATTCCCTTAGCTTATCTGAATACAGTCTGAAGAGTCCAACCATTTTGGTAAGGTTCTGGTCTGAAGTGAAAAGTACAGATATGAAAGTGACAAATTAATCACCTCATTTCTGTCTTCCAGATCCAGTGTATATTCAAATGGTTCATTATAGTGTCTATTCAGGAGAAACATTTGGGTTTTGCACACCATTACAGTCATTACTAATCTTATTTCAAGATTTTGGCAAATGATCCATCCTACAGTAATTTAGTGGAAAATACTGAAATACAGACTAATACATAGGAGAGTTTCTAAGCTAGCAAGTGCTAACTGTATCATCTATTACAGTTGGGACCAAGGAAAACATGTAAGTTTTTAAAAACATGAGAGATCATCAGGTTTAGACTGAAAGGCTGATAACATCACACACAGAATGGCCACTGGCTGCAGTGGACTGGGACAATTCCAGTCTCTGCTCCAATTAACACCCATGTAGCTGAAACACGCTGCAGGTCATGTTCACATTTTCAGCTTCACAGTTTAAAACCCTCAGTAAGACAACTTCTATTTGGTAATGAAAGACTGCCTTGTCCCACTCTCCACAATCACCCGTCATATTAAACCACTACTCACAGCAACTCCATCCCCAGGCAGGCACCAGTCTGGGCTGAACCTTCAGAAACAGAGAGAAACAAACAGAGAAGCATCCTCCAAAGTATTAAGCAGGTAATTTAGGCAACTACTGACATCACATTCTGTGGCTGATTCCATCACTTAATAACTGGATGTAAAAGAAGAGGGACGTGAAAAGTAGGGACTAAGAAAGAATTACAAAGAAAGAATTTTTTAAGCTACCCTCTTGAAACCTGGGGGGAGTTGGAGCACAGAAGGAAAAGGGGAAAAAACCCCAAAACAAAATCACAAAACACCAAACCTCAAAGTTTGGAAGTATAATGGTTAAAAAGATGGAAATGGACCCTTGCTAGAGTTTCATACTTAACAGCTTAAATGCCTGTGCCAGTCATTTCTTTTCCCTTTTTTATTTTGCCTACAGATCTGAGCTATTTAGTCTGGTCTATGGCTCTGGGTACAGTGACTAGATTTGCAAATGCTGAAGCAAAACTATGATAGTTTGACAGCACCTCAGTCCTCTGAAAAACTTCAGCTTCACTACCAAGATTTCAAGAACTCAGTGCATGAATTTACAGTGTATCAAATGTGACCCCTTTTCAGTGAGATTTTTCAAGTCTGTTTGTGCAGGTGAAGACTGCAGGCGAACTGAACTTACACTGTCTTTTGGAGAGATCATAAAGGTTCATAAACCTTTAACATCTGTTCATACTAGTTGGCACAAGGCACCTGAGCACCCAGAGGTGTCCGAGTTCCTTGGAAAGCACAGCTCTTGGGGCTCCCAGCTGTCCTCCCACATTGACAGCACAGCTCCTCCAGCCCTCACTGACTCCTTCATGATACCCCAGCAACACACAGCCAGACACAATCTCCTCCTACACAGTTTTTAACATACTCAGGACAAACCACAGATGACAAAATGCACCCATGCACTTGAGAAAATGGTTTTTTCAAAAGCCAAACCTAGGAATCAGCTGATGGAACGAAAGCAGGACATCAACGTGCAACTGCAGCCTGTATCCCACAATTACACCAAACCATGTGCTCATCTCCCCTGCTCCTTCCCCCAACAACATACATTGGCATTACTGGTTTTATGAATCACAACTGTTCAGATTCCTTAAGTTACTTCTAGGACAGTCACATGCAAATACTACTGGTAGTCGCCAAAGAAAATTGAATTACTTGATGATTTAGATTCATAAACAAACACAACTTCACGAATATAGTGTCTTTTCCAAAAGCCTCTAATGTTGCTATACAATTCAAGACAGCAAGCTGTGCATTTCTACTGGTGTTTATGCATTTCACAGTTAATTTCAAAAGAAATGGCTAGGAGTACTGAGAAAAAACTAAGCTTATGTGAAATTACCATCCTAAACAGCTTGTTACTACTGCAGTTACAATTTTTTGTTTGCAAAAAATGAACATAAAGCTAATAAGTTGAGAAATGCAGAAACATATGAGGACTTCTTTAACAGGAATAGTCATTACAAGACAGTGTTATAAATATCCTGCTCAAACACATCCCATCTTTAGGTACAGTTTTCCACACTTGTCTAAAACCCATTCTGTTTTAATAGAAAATGTGTGCAAGAAAACTCAAGCAAAGCTCACTCTTCTTTGGAAATTGCTTTACTACATAGGCATATGATGTGTTTACACATAGATGTGCACTCTCCAGTGTCTCCTGCAGGTGGACTGCTACTGAGTTCTTGTATCTTGGGCTCCTCTTTTAAAACCAAAAAGGAGGCAGCCAAAGAACAGCAGCATCAAGATCACCTGAGAAAAATCTCCTTTCTTGAAGGAGGAAACCTCGAGGTCAATACCAATGTAAACTGCAACACAAATTTATATATATAAAGAAAAAACATGAAGAAGAAATATGGGGAGTAGAGGGAAGAGATGAAAATAAAAGTGACTAATTAGCAGTTTCCTCACATATTGAAAGCATAAAGCATCATTTAAGCTAGGAGAGAACATGACATGTGAAAATACATGCCTTGAGAAACTGAAAAGAAACTGAAGAGGGAGAAATGCTGGAAGCAGGGAGGACTGGAGCCATGAGGTACTACAGTGTATTTGTGGACAGAACTTCCCCATCTCTCTGCCAAACATCTGCTCCTTTTTCTTCACTTTGTTTATGACTGTGACATCCTATGCCTTCCTTGACAAAAGTAGGTATTCTATCTTTCAAATGGTCCTAGCTGGCCATCCAAGCTGAAATTAATCTGTTTACTGTTGAGGGCAACTCATATGCCTTGCTGTTGCTCTGTGAACAGGGGAGAGTTCACTCCTGCAAGGTCCTGGATAAATGATACTCTCAGTTTTCATCTAAGAAATCTGAAACCAAGAGGTTCTCCTCCAAATGCCCGGAATAAAAGGAGGAGCAATTCATTACCATCCCTTTAAATCTGCTCAACTATCTGCTTTAAGAAGCGAGCATTTACTATTCCACTTTCTTCACCTATTTGTGACTATCCTGAAACTTTGGATGAATTGTGGTTTTATTGCTATTTTATGATATTAAGTATCACATAATATCTTGCCTGCCACAGAATTATTTAAAATATTAGCAAGATAAAGGATCTTGCAGACTGGTCTGAATACCTGATACAAGTACAGGCTTGCCCTGTTACAAAGCTTGCTGGCAAAAGGATGGCAGCTTTCAAAGTTTTTTTTCCACATTTTTGGCTAAGGCAAAAGGGAGCAAATACATGGAAAAACCCAGTAAAAGTTCGCTGGGTATCCTCTCTTAGCTTACTCCTCATGAGATACACAGCTCTGCCCTGAATTCTTATCCACATATCACCTTCAACTCTATCTCACAACTCACATTAAATGGTGGGGTTGGGGGTCTCTCTTGTACACAGCTGTATTCCAGCACTGTGTCCCAGGTTTCCAGCACTGAATATTCATTCACATGAAAGCAAACTTTCGCTTTGCTCAGAGTCATGAACAACCCCACTTGTGACATTTACATCTATTGATCTGCGTGTTTCATGAATACTCCCTCACAATATGTTGATCAAAATCATATATTGATATTTCATTGCATTAGAAGATCTGCACTTTTCATCTCCAAGTCAAAATGTGGGGGTTTTTACTCATACAAAAATCACCCTTTGCTACTTTGTTTTTTATTTCTCTGTATTGTGATAGTTTCAAATTGGTACATTTTCAAGGCTCAAAAAGTCAGTAAGCAAATCCTATAGAATTTCCTTGGTGATAAATCAAAAGTTGCTGGCAGACACTGCTACTTCCCCTTGTCGAAAAAGTTGATTTTGAGAACTATCTTTATTCAACAGACTGCTAGGCAGAGATCTGTACATCTTCATCAGCAAGAGTTAATAAGCTACATTTCTGCTGTTGAAAAGACACCTACCCAGCAGCATCCAAATCTGAGCACAAAGGATGACCGTGAGTGCAGTCCAAGGTGTATAACAAAACAGTCCGGTGATATTGGCACATATAAAGTCAGTCTTATCATGCTATCAATCAGGGATATTTTTACAAGCAATGAGATCCCCTCTCCAAAGCAAAGAAATAAAAAATTATAGACTTGCCTTTAAATTTGTAACAAATTACTACTTTGACTCAAGGTTAAAAATCCATGTTTTATCTTGCGCTTGTCAGTAAGCCATTATCTGAGCAATTAAGATGGCTTATCTGATTAACAGAAATACTCTAAACTGCAGTAAATCATTTCTCCAAGGTGAATAGCAATTGACTTACTAGAAAATCACCTGGCTTAGCTATCGGTTCTTAAATACCCATAGAGCTGCCATTATCACAGTATTTGACATCTTCTATAATCACGTAATAAAGACTTGCCACCTTCATTTCATTTTATAGATAGGAGGGCAGAGATACAGAGCCTGATGTTCAGGAGAAGACATTTCTGCCACCATTTAGCATTCCAGGATAAAACCATGGAGGGACCATATTTACCAGCAGGTATAAAATGCAGAATCAGGTGCTGGGAAGCCAACACCTGGAAACACGCTCGGTGTTTTGAGTGAACACCGGCAAAGCAAAACAATCAAGAGGTGCAGAAGAATATTCAGAGGCAAGCTTTAAATTTTAACTCCTCAGCAGAGGGGAGGAATAAATGGAGTTTTAAGAGAGGCAGTTTTAGACTAACACTTGTTCAAGGATCTGTTGGAACGTTGTGTGAATGACAATTCAAACACTCAGTGCCCTAGTGAGGGAAAATCGCAAAAGCACTGAGCCATGCCATTTATTTAAAGGTGGCAGAGAGCTCTCCATAGATCTCTGGAACAGAACTGTCACCCTTTGGGCTGTCACTTCACCCCAGCTGCTGACACTGCTGCCAGAGCCACAGGAGCACTCTGGCACAAATGCTTTTTTAAAAGAGTCTTGCATATTAATGTCCAGTCTGGCAGAGCAAACACATGATAATAGACATGCTAGAGAGTTACTGGCAGAGCAGTAAACCTGCAAAAAGCATTAAATTCACCCAGGAAAATAAAGACTTCCCAAAGAGCAAAGGATGCAGGCAGATTGAGGAGGAGGCCTTGTGACAGAATCCCTACTGGCCACCACAGAGCCATGAACCTTACAGCAGAAGCTAAAAATTTAATTTTAAATACCGTTAGTCTTCATGTTCCTGATTTTTTAATCTTTTTTTTTTCCAAATGCTTTTATTATAGGTGTGACAAACTCCAGAGAAATACTTCAATATTTTTTTTCAAAAAATGTCCTAGTGTCACTGTTAACACAGTAAGCCTTTATTTTCTGCATCATTGAAACACAACCTATTTGGGTATTCAGGTCTGATGTCTTTAATTTAGGGTTTTTTTGTACAGACCAAAACTTTAATGCTGCTGTTAAAGTAGATTTTGGGTTAAATTCAGAAATATTAAAAATACATTTATTTAGAATTCTCCTTTGGTAGGGTTTTTCATCTTCATCTCAAACCCCATAGTGACTTAAAAATGCAAAATATAGATGTTTTGAAGAGTATATACGTTTTGAGAAGCAATTAAGTAAATTTTTATTCATCGCTAAATCATTTATCAAGTTTTTGAGTTGTCAAAATAGAAACTCACTCTCCAAATGCCCACACATTAGCTCACACTGTTTTTCAAACATTTGTAAGGCTAGCTGGCCTTTATATTTCCACTCCAGGAGCAGGTGAAGGTGTCCCAAATACCAAAAAGGTGAATAAAAATCCGAAATTGAGGTTCTAGAACTGTGGAAACATCAGTTCTAATAAATCTGGGCCCTTGAACATGCCTTGAGGAGCTCCAGCCCTCCCGCTCCTACAGTACAACACTGTTACAGCTGAGCATGAAACAGCAACTTCCTGCAAAAAGGAAGTAACCCAAAGGAGGGCAAGGGCACTTTGCTGCTTCAATACTTAACAGTAACCCTTTTTCAAATCTAGTTAGGATACTCCTGTCTGTGAAGGAATAAAACAGCCTCAAAACCTGGACTGACATAATAAACAAAGGTGTAAATTTTCCAGTTCTGGGAGTAAATGATATGCAGTGATCTATAAATATAAAACCAAACACAAACAATGGGAGAATAAATAAAATACAAATTACAGGACAATACCTTAAGTCTTAACAAGAATATTGTGTTTTCATACCAAATAGAGAAATGTAATTATTTCCCTCTCTCAAGAGGAGCAAATAAAAGACTGCAGTTCATCTTTTTCAACAGGAGGACAGGAAAAAATACAACCCCTTCCATACTTGTTATGAATGTTAACTGTGGAGAGAGAGGTATTAAAAAGAAAGAAATTTATAAATGAAAATAACAAGCAGCAACAGATTGCATTTAGAAGTTGAGAATGAATTTCTCAATTTCACATATAATTTAACCAGTGTCAGACAAAAAAAAAAAAGAACAACAAAAAAACCTGATAAATAATATCTGCAGTGCAAAGCCACTGCGCTCCTGACCACAGGTGGATTGGTTTGGACATGACTCAGAAATAGCAAAGAGACATGCAGTTAAAAAACAGATTGAGGGTTAGCTAGAGGGCAGCTGTGTAACTCCTCTGTCTACACCTCTACTACAAAGAGTAACAAACAATACAGAGCTGTTTCACAACCCCACTGGAGGTGGCCTTTGATTCATGTTAAGTTTATTTCTAGAGAAAAGCACATCTCAATAAATGCAGGAAGTGCAAGCCACCATGTATTTCTAATAAGCAAAGACTAAAACAAGTAGTTTTGAGGAGCAGTACCAACAGCAGAATGGAATTAACCCAAGCAAGCACTGAAAGAGATAACAGGCACATGATGGGATTTCTTCCAAACACCCTTCCAACAGTATTTGTAGTTTGGGGAGGGCAACTGGGAAGAAAGATAAATACAGAGACAAAATCCATCAGATTTTTGTTTGTTTGCTTTTTAAATCACTGATAACCTGTCTTCAGGCTATTGACAACCTTTTTTGGCAACCTCTTCAGACACACTCATCTCCACCTGGAAATGGTCATGGCTGGGACATCATTTTACGCCTTGTGTCCTGCATAACATCAACTGGGCTGTTCTGCTTGATTACAGCAAATTGTAAAGATGCAGCAGGGTATCCAAAAGCTTTATCAACTGCAGCACAGGGATTCCCTGGCTGCTGACACTTCTGTATGACAGAGGACATCTAGATATTGATGAAGCCTGTTCTTCCATAGGAAAGGCCTCTGTTCTTATGGTTATTTAAGTTCAAAGCAGCTAGAATTACATCTCAAACGTACCTTAAACTAAAGGGATGTTATACTTCGACCTTGCGTATTATGCCAAAAGGCACTGCAATGCACACATTTATTTTAATAATACACCAAAAAAGTTGGAGATAAAGAAAAATGCTTTAAAATTATATAACAGCTTGACTTTAAGAGATGCTAAAGCCTAATGCTGAACTAAAAATAACAATAATGCAACCTAGATGCAGGTTAAAAAAAATTATAATTGCCCATAAAGAAGAAATTAATTAGAGATGTGGCAGAATCTTCACCCCACGCAAACTTTTAAAAGTTTAATGGTGCTGTGAAAAGGAGTGAGTCTCCCAAATGGCAGAATGCCTGTAGGAAAGGTGACTGCAAGAAGCTCAAGGTAAAGCACTGAAGCAGACCTGGAAGATATTTTACATTCTGAATCATTTGGCTGCAGCCTTGCCTGGCTCCTTGCCCACACCACAAGCAATAAAGGAACCAAGACAAAGCAGTGCTAAAACCAGTCTGGCGGTTGGGGAGGCAGAGATCCAGCAGCAGACAGGCAGCAGGGATGAGGGCAGCTCAGCACACACAGCAAAGCAGAGAAACAGAGCTTTACACAAGCAGGTCATGGTTAACAGTACGGAGCGCACAAATTTTTATGGATGCACTGAAATTCCTGACAGAATAAACAGAATCCACTTTTGAATCAAAAAATATCAAACACACACAACAAAAAACAGAAAACTAAAATGGAGACATGCAAACACCTTGCAGTCAAGACTAGATTAAGACTGTGGTTTTTGTAGGCTTAATAATTTATAGGAAAGATTTTCCAAATCCAGACTATGTAAATAACAACTCTGCCCACCTACTTGAACACCATCTTCACGTATGTTGCTCAAACTCAGAACACCATTCACAATCCCTGCACAAATGTTTTTAAGTGCTTTAAGGGAAAAGTATCTTTTGAATGTACATACTTACTAGTTATACATGCTTATTATTACTTATTAAAACATACTACTTCATGTTTTTCCACAGCTGGAAGAGACACACAAGGATTATTTAGTCCAGCTTCTGGCTCTGCATGGAACAGCCCCAAGAATTTCACTATGTGTCTGAGATAATTGTCTAAAAACGCTTCTTGAACTCAGGGTTGGTGCTGTGACCACTTCTGTGGTAAGCCTGTTCCAGTGCCCAACAACCCTCTGGGGGAAAGCCATATCCAACCATGACCCATCATTTTAGTTATCACCCTAGGAGGGAAAAGTATTTGTACAGTTTTGACTCTGTCACGGTAAAGTACAGCTACTTAAAAAGCCTCCACAATCTAGATGGTACTTTCTTTTTCTTTAAAAACTTAGCTAATGCACTTGAATTACTCACCACCTCACGGGCTGAAAACCCGCTATTCAAACACTGCAGATCCGATGTTACTCTATCATTAGTTGTGTAATACTTTCATATTTGATTTAATACACTCTTGGAGCAGTCGTGTTCCTTGCTGCCTTCTGTCCAAACATTTACTCCTGCTCCTATTGCCCTTCTACACTGGCACAAACAGTTCCTGTAAGGAAACTATGTAGGGGAAAAAAAAAAAAGGCAAAAAGCCCTGCAAAAAACGGTGTTAAAGTTTTCTCCAATCACATGCTACAAAAAGTAAGGTCTGCCAATAATCATTGAAAAGCAGAAGAGCAGCAGGACTGTCTCTGTCACCTTCCACCCTGCCGTGTGCTGGGGTACTGAACTGGAAATCCCAGCCTCTGTGTACATCAGAAATCTTTCAGTAAATAACCACCTCTTAGGTGTGGTGACAGTCACACTTCAGTCCACAGGCAGGTTGTGCCAAAATAGTCAGAAAATACACAAATTCAATTCATTCATGCTCAATTTGCTGCCTCTAGAGGCATTGTGAGACATCAGCTCTGCTTGACAAAGCCATTTAGATGCTACAGCAGAGACAAATTCCCTGTATCTTAAAAATTGTTTACAGAAACTGAAGGCAACTCTGCAGTGAACTTATACAAAATGTAGAACACCAGCATGTGCAAAAGTCAGAGTTCATTAGCTTGGTCTAACCACACAAAGACGTTTTTATTATGCCCATTATTATTGGAATAGGCCATTAAAACAAATCCAAATACAGAGTCTGGGCAAACAAATATTATGGCAACTCTGATGAAACAAAGCTTCCCCAGTGAAACATTAAATGGCACTTTTGCTCTACGTGGAACTGCTTTCTTAATCTTCCTTGAGATTTTAACTTCACTTGCCTGTTGAAAAAGGAACACAAGGGGTATTACATGTCCCACTGGCCTCTCCTGCAGGTCTCTAAAGAGTGCTTAACACAAACAGTAATTTATGGTATTACACTCTTGGACTACAAGTACCTCAAATTCCACTTCAGGGTATTAGGCCAACTGCTGTTTAAATTATGTGTAAACTAGCTGAATCATGACCCTCCACTGGCAAAGTCTGCCTTTATAGATCATGTCCTTAGGGAGTTGAATGCTGTAATGACAACTTACCACTGAGCTAATCAAGGATCAGAAAACAAAGTTACAATTAACTAAAGCAGAGGCACTAAAAAAGACAAATCAATAGTGGTACCCAGCTGAACCAGGTCATGCATGCCAGAACCTCCTACTATTTACTGCTGCAGTACATGACTCCTACAGTAAAAATAAACTAACCCTCTGCAAAACCACATTGAAATTGCACTGAAAGATGTCTTTTTATTCCACTACAGTGAAGTCAGAATGTGCTGGCTATTTTGGAGATTTTAGATCCCCTCACTGGTCAACACCTGATTTTGAAAACGTCAGAGATTAACGCTGGCCCTAAAGGTTTGTGTAGTGTTGGTCTGTGCATTTTTATGTTATTTCTGCTCTAACTTTACAATGATACATGCTTCATTCACTCAATAAATATGGACACCAGAAGTACATACACTGTCAAAAGCCCAAGCACTCAATTTTTTAAAAATAAAGCCTTTATTCATAACACCAGATTTGTCTTTAAAATCCAGAATCCCACACACTACATAAGACTGCTGCAAATCAGCAAAAGAATTTTTATCTAAGAATCTTATACAAATCTGTTTCAAATGAGTCTAATATTTACAAAATGATTCTGTGCTTTGGCCTGGTAACGAGTCTTATCAACAAAGGTTTCTGCAAATGGGTCTGGCTTTGCCCCTCACTTCCATCAGGAAGTCCTGAGTGCAGAGCTAGAAGGCAAATCCAGAACATCCATGGAAGAGATTTTGAGTTGCTGTTGTCAGAAAGAATGAACAACCAAGTCATAAAGATACACACTGACTCCCTGAAAATCAGCAGCAACTAAAGTCATCCTGCAAGATAATGCCATAGCAATAATCCAAAAATCCAAGGAACTTTCACTTGAAATGTGATATTTGCACACCCCCTAGAGCATGGTGCACCAAGGAGGTCAAGAAGGAACTGCACCTGAGTGATGTTTTTGGAGGAGCATGGAAGGTTCAGTGGATTTGGGGGGATTTATAATCAAATTAATCACTTGCTCTAGAGCACATTGCAGCAACCGAAATGAGCCAGCCAAGAGAAAGTTTTTGTTAACCACTAGATTGCTTAAACAAATGCTTTTGCTTATCCCTGCTGAAGATCAATAAAAGTTTGACACATTGTTTTAGCTCACCTTCCTTTCAGAAAGCTAAACAAACATTCAGTTTTCCAGAGGCTCCTAGTTCCCTACCCAGACTTAGATATAATTTAAAGCATTTAGTGTTTTTCACAAGTACATTACAACCACTTTTATAAATAAACTCTCTTACACCATAGCACTGTAGAACCCCAAATTTTGCCAGTTTTTTTTTCCCCAGTAAATCAATGGAAACTCACAGCTGCTGCCTTTCCTTTATCTAGGCAAGCCTTTCTCTCTTTAGACTACAGAGAAGTGAAGCAAGGAGACTGCAGCTCCAGTGAGCTGTAGCAGCATCTGCAGCCTAAGCCCTGAGTTATCAGCTGTGGACAAGGGAGGGATGTAAAAAAAGGGTGAAAAAAAAGCAAAAGCCAGTTTGTAAGTGTCATGTCTGCAAGCATTATTCTCTCATTCAGCAGCAGGCTTACTGAAACACAGATGCTTAGACTGGGAGAGCTTTGGGTCAACAACTCAGTTCTGTACACTCAGTGGGCCTTGTGTCAGGGGTGCTGTTTAGTAGGGAACCAAACATGAGCATCTCTCTAACCCCCAAAATATATAAACCTTTTGTTTTCTTACAGGAACTTTATATGGAAAAGAAAACCAAAGTTCCAACTTGAGTCATTCACTCCAGTCTTAAAAAGCCTTCCTCTACTCAACCACAAAAATATTTGCTTAATCCTTTTCTGCAAAACAATGCACAGCAACAATCTCACCAGCTTACCTTCTGCATTCCAATTTCTTGCCAAGGTACAGAGCAGACACTAATTCTCATGCGGAATAAGATCACTCATTTGCCAACATTTCTGAACCTTTGTTACTGCTGCTTTATAGTTTCTGATGTAGCAGAATAAAAAGCAGCAATGACAGATAAAAGCTCTGAACTAGAGTATTATCAAAGCACAGTAATTGTTCTCTCATTTTAAGAAATGTAATGCCAACAGCTCAGTGAAAATATATTTCATGTAATCTAATACATTCTGCTAGAAAGGTGTAAATCAAACTAGAATGCTGTGAGCAATAGATCTGTATTTTCAAATAGGAATTCTGATACATGTATTTCACCATAATTTCCTCATCCACATCTGCCCTACACCAACAAAATAACCACTTAACACATGGAGCAATAGCTTGACCACTTTTCAAATTAATTCCACGAACTATGAAGTGCACAAGACATGCAGAATTAGACAAGAACTCCTGGCCCTTTAAAGAAAAACTGATTGGCAGTCTCATAATTATTAAAAGGGAAAAACAAAAAAGAGAATACTGCACTCCCACAGCTTATACGAAATGTGTCTGTAGAAATGGTACCACATTTTGTTTCAGCATAAGGAAGTTCAATCCCCTCTAGTGCAGAACTGAGGACTTGAAAATATGCTCTTTACTGAATGTTTCAATAAGCCATCCCAGTTTGAATCTTGATATTTTTGTTGATTCACTCTGAGCTATTTAGTTATACTATTTCCTTCAATCCTCTTGGATCTCTTAACTTTTAAGTGTTGAGATATCAAGACCTAGAATTTTACCTAATAAGTAAGGGAATATCGTTTCCCTGATCCATGAAATAAATAAATTACTACATCCTCCATATACTTCTTTCTTTCATTTCTCTCTTGCTGCCTTGATGTAAAAACTATCTTTGTGAGGAATATGAATTCATCCTATTTAGTTTCCTTCATTTCTTGTTTCTCTACCTCATTCCTCTTCCCGACGTGGCTGCTTTTTTTCCCCTTTCACTTTAAGGAAAACAGCAGAAACTGATACTATGCAACCCTTCCTCACCTTGTACCATTTTCTCTTTTAATTGCCACAGGGTTGGTTTTTTTATTAGTTCTCAACTGAGTTTTACCAAAATCAATCCAATTAATTATGTTTTCCCTTCTTCCTATATCATTAGTCAAGCTGACAAGCAAAGCCAGGTGACACCAATGCCTCTAGCACATTACTTAATAATTTCCTTCAATATGATATACCTTTTTTCTTTTTTTTTTTTTGCAGTCAGCTGTTACCAAGAAGACAAAGTTCTTGTATTCAAGGATTTCAAAATCCCTTTTTAACCACAAATTGGAGAAGCACAAATATGCAAGATTTTTCAGCTACAGCACAGAGCCCACCAAAAATAATTACCTGATGCCTACTCCAGTACAATAACTGAATAGGTGATAAAATCTGCAAGTACCCAATTCCTTATCAAACATGTAATTCTTACCATTAGATCAGCTTTTCATCTTCATAGAAAAACAAGAAGAAACAGTAACAAAAAAAATACTAACTTGATATTACATCAGAGTCTGAACTATCATTTTATTTTATTTTTGTCATCTTCAAGACTACCATCACACGTGTACTTGATATCTATGAAAGACAAATTCTGGTTTTCATTGTGGTCTCAATTCAGTAAGAAAGTAAAAATCATGGTAAACTTTAACCTCTGAAGCCCCATGATCAAGTATTACTCAAATCTAGACCTACATTCTTACCTAAAGTTTATCTCCGGCAAAGGCACTTTTTGTTGATTCCAGAAGCAGAAGAGCATTGGAGGCAAAAAAGCTTCAGGACATTGCACCAGGTGCTTCATTATTCTGTTTATGCTACCAGGGACAAAAAGTCAGAGCTACCGAACACAATTTACCATCTTTGAATCCTAATATCCCAAATAATTTCACCTAGCAAGTCGCTGATAGTCTCAGTTATCTAGGTACTTGCCTCACCAACCCAGTGGTCAAGACCTCAAAACAATAACTAATGATATAGTTTACTATTAGAACAGAAACCGAGTGCTGAAGCATCAGAAAGCTTCCCTAACAGGCTGGACACTGCCCCACAATGTTGTAATTTCGCTGCTTTGTTATTCAGCCAAACAAAACATGTGCCAGTTTCAGTAATTATCCAATGCATCACCCTCACCTATTTCACTTGCTTCTATCACGCCTTCATTGGGATACCAAGATAATAAATGCTGAAGGTCATTTGTCTAAGAGAATGTGTTCTGCAGCTACAAGATACTTTTTCCCTTGATCTGATGTGAAATATATCCTGTACCATTTCATCATGATGACAGTATTGGATTCAGCACACAAATGCTGCACTCTCGCTCTGATACTCTATCACTCAAATTTTTCTACCAAAATAAGTGTAAAAGGCAGAGGAGTGGCAATTTCAGCTTTTTCACGAATGTATTTTTGTTTCTAAGCTATATCTGTGCTTTTTAATAGTTTTACATTCCAGGCAGATGATAAAACCATATAACTATTTCACCCATAATGACTTTGTAACTCTACTTGAGATTGTACAGCTCAGCACCTCCTGCTCCCCTGAAGACAGCAGCAGCTCTAAATTCTCAGCCTCCCCCTCTGCAAATTTGGGGTTTAAAGACAGCATCCACTCCAACATTTTCTTGTCAACTGCACAGGATCTGACCCAGAAGACAAGTCTGAAACACATATTTAAGTGTCATTCACACCTCACTCATGAAATTCAAACGTTGTTTAATTTAAAAAAAAAAAAAGTGTAAACACTTTTACTCGGCTCTCCCAGGTTTTTTTTGGGTCCTTTTTTTTTTTGGTGGGTTTGTTTTTTTGTTTTGGTTTTTTTTGTAACTATATGGTAACAGCATTCCAACTATGCTTTTAACATTAAAGCAGAACAAGAGAAAAGGTCATAGGACACTCTGGAAGGCAACACTTATTAATGCAGCGTTCAAGGTTAGATCAAAAGGAGCAGTGGAACTGAGATTACACTGACTCAAATGGCTCTATTCCTTTTTGCTTATTTGCTGTTCACCCCACAGTGCCTGAAGCTGTTGACACAGCTGCCTGCCAGCAAAATTTATTTAGAAACTCTTTCATATTGTACTGTTCACAGTCACTATAACCAATATTTCAGGAATTATATTTATAGAGCAGGTGTCAGCAAAAGGACTTGGATGTGCAGCAGAAAGTTACAGCAATTGACTGTTTGTATTCAAGGCACAGACATTGCAGAAACCACATACAGAGAGATTGTTCAACTGAATTATCAGAGAAAGACATGGAAGTACCTTGGCTGTGTTTGCTCTCAGACAGTTGCCAAAAATCTGTCTTTAGCAAAACCAGAATTTTTTTTCACTTGTACATATCCAAAGCAACCCTGCACAGGTTCAGTAATATCCACATCATAAAATGACACTTAAGAAACTCAGCTTTCAGAATACATTCCAAACTGTACAAGTCCCAGGATGTACTATAACTTCTTCCTGAATACTCCACTTTTCCTTTTCCTTAAAGAGACGGAGGATGCTTCTTTACAGCTTTGTAGAAGCTATACCAGTTTTAAAAGACAACAAGCAGCATTTACTGAAGGCTATAAAATCTGTGAGATACAGTATGCGTAACATCATCTCAGAGCAAAATATTCCAAACCATTTCAATTTATCTTTTTGAAAACTCTGGATAAATAATCACACCTGTCCTAGTTGACTTCTACAGCACATCTGGGGCAAATACACTTACCTTGATTATGCCATTTAAAAAAAATAATTTCAAACCCTAAATCCACAGGAAAGTTTCCACAGCACAGTTTGCCACAGCTAAGCAAGCAATCTTTCCTAAACTCCCCTTTCCAAATTTGTTTACCCCATCCCTGTCTATCTTCTTCAGTTCATAGATGAACTCCCTATTGAAATCTTACAGAATTTTAATGTGATTAATAATTTCCTCTTTGTTCTGCAAAGTATTTAACTTTCCTCTTTTCCAAGGTCATAAAAAAAATTGTTATAAATACTTTGGTTCAACAGATCTAAGAGACTCTGCTTTTCTACAGAGAGAATAAAAGTCTTGTACATCTTAGGAACATGGTATCTATGTATTTCACATTACAACTGGATTTACTTACATACCCACAGAGTAATGCTGAAAACACACACAAAAAAAATTGGATCTGTAGTATAATGTGAAATAATCCTGAAAAATTAATAAAGCTAATATATAAAGGCCTAAAGTAAATTCTACAGTGAGTGACAGAAGAGAGAAAACAAAGTTGTACTCAGAGGAATTACACCACCCTGTAGTATAAATGTTAGAGCAGCTCCATAAAACAATGAGCTATAGCAGACTATGGAAGGAAGCAGCCAGAACATGAGTTAGATATCAGAAACTGTATCCCAGTCAAAAAGAAATCTCATGGCAAGTCTGAGGGTTGTCTAAACAACGTGTTGCCCACACAGGCTTTAAATACTGGATGCAACATGGTGGTAAGAGCTTTCAATGAAATAAAAGGGAGTAGACCAACTAATTAAAAAAAAAAATCCACTAAGCCAAACCATTTTCTTAAGGTTAATTCAGGGAGCAAGAAGTTAGAGTGCTTCTCAAGAGAAACCAGCTATGACTTTTTACACTTCAAAGCCACACTGTCCTCTATAGAAAGAAAAGACTAAGGGGAAAAGAAAATAAAGTCCCCAAATTAGACATAGTAATTTCTCACACTTTAGGTAATAAAGTATTTGCAGACTAAAGACTCGGTCACTCTTATATAGAGAAGAAACACCCAAGTAGAATATTGCTTAATTCCTCTGCATGAGAGGCATTTCTGCCAGGGATATTCTGAAGGTCTCCAGGACCAGAGAAGCAAGCAATACACACAGACCTATCCCCAGGATGCTCCCACTCCATTTCACTCCTAGTTACACACATTTTGGTCTGTCTCTCCAGGTATTCAGACAGTGCATCAGCACTGCCAGGTCAGCAGCTGCAGGACTCCAGAGATAACTCCTTTGTACTCCCCAGCTGACACTGGGAAGGAGCACAGGGCACTTTAGTCAGCTTGCAAAAGTCACTGGCTGATGTGAATGACTCTGCTCAGCACAGACACGCCAGCTCTGTGTGAGTCACTGAGGAGCCTCCACTGCTGTGACCAGGGTTGAATTAACTGCCACAATGAACAAAAGGTTCAGTGAACCCATCCTATTTTCAGACAATACATTTCATATTTTGTTTTTCTTGGTAACATTATTACATTTTTTTCTGCTTTTTCTATTCTTATTCTCATTCAAAACCAACAATGTAGACAAATTATGTGCTGTAAGAGTGCTGGACAACAGAATTTTTCATAAAAACGTGAAAGAACAATGAAGCATAAAATGCGGATTTGAGAGTTAAGAAAGTGGTACACTTTTTATTTGACCATTACATGTCATCTGTGCCTGAGGCACAAAGAATGGAGAGGGTATGAGCCTATCAAGCTTAATAAGCAAAACACTCCTGGAAATGTTGGAAAGAGACTCAAAAAAGTTTTCAGCTATTGGTAGTTGGTATTTAATTTAGACAGCAAATTAAATAGGAAAACTGACAGAAACTGGATTATGTTCAGCTGCATGACATGTAAGTACTATGTACAAATACAAATCTTTCATTACTATACCTCATTTATTAACCTCCTCAAAAATGTTTACAAGGAATTGAATCAAACCAGTTATCAAACAAGAACCCCATAGAGTTCTGCCAGGACAACCAACACACAGCTCCTGGCCTTACAATGCACAACAAGCCTAGAGCTCATTAGCTAAGAAATGATCCCACAAGTTCTCCCTCCACAGCCAGTCTTTGCACACATACAGAGCCCTTATTCTCATGGAAAACAATCTGCAGATGTATATTTATTTGAGATAGTTGTTTACAAACAAAGGCAAAAGCTTGTCTCAGTGCATTTTAATGGGTATTACAAAAGATGCCACAAAACCAAGAAAAATTCCCTGACCAGCTAGTATTTATATTCCACTAGAAAACAGCAGGATGAGAAATCTTAACATGTCTATGGTATCTGTAAAAAAGCCACAAACAAAACAAAATCTTGGACTGTTGGAACAATAACCCATGAAGAGGTATTAATAAAGCTTTTTTGATCTATGCCCACCCACATGCCAGCTCCAAAACATCTATGAGATAAAATAATTTCTAGCAGATCATGACAGCCTTATGAGATTGAAAGAACAGTGATAAATCTGCACGCTATGTCACTCCAAAAAATTCATAAGGCAATGAATTACTTTCCCTTATGTATTTAGGAATGGAGTATGTGCACATGCAAACACACATTTCTGTGTGTACACATGCAGAGTGCACCAATAGCACAGTTTCTCTGTGTTGTGTACTTCAGTGTGGATCTTGGCAGTACTGTCTCCAGGAGGGCCACAAAAGCAGGCAAGCAATCTTTCCCTTAGGTGATATCTTCCCTGACACCAAGTTGGAGAAGAAGCAAGACAAGGGAAACAATGCAAGGCTCAGAAGCAGTTGTCACACAGTCAAGAAACACAAACTTCTTGATTTAGAAGTTGGGATTCAGAATTCCTTCCTCTGTACAATTTATAATATAATTATAGTATTGCTTGCAGCTCCAAATGACTCATGCAGGATCCTTTTGGAAAAATACCTCTGTCTCCCAGAGCAGCTTTTCCCTGTAAAAACGTTGTGCAGTGTGCTGAATTTATTTCCACAAGGCACCTCCTCGTTGTAAAAAAAGGTTTATGTTGTGACCCTGGGCACTGCAGGATTTACCATTTGGCAAGGATGGTTTCCTCATACAGCTGCTGTAGCCTGGCAAGCTCCTAGCACTGCTTGCATTCCCCTGAACTACTCCTCATGCACGTGGGCTGCAGAATTCCTGCAGGCAGCTGGATGTGCCACACTCGCCATGCAAACAGCAGTCCCTGCAGCAGGAAATGCCAGTGGTGCCATGAGGACACTGCAAATTCATCCCTCTGACCAGGAAATTTGGTGCAGTGGTAGCAGTGTCACAGAAGTGTAAAACCAAGGATGAAACCTTTAAGAAGAGTTGTTACATATTTAATGGGAAGTTTCATGAAACACCACTAGCACGTTTCATTTGGACATGAAAATCACAAAAAAGCCCCAAACAACCCTCTAGTTGTACTAAGGAGATTTCAGTGTGTACTTCAGACATAATTTGTTATGCCAGTAAGTAAAGAAGACAGTGATATAAACATTGTCTGAAGACACATGAAGAGCTGGAAATGGAGCTAGTGGAGACAGGGAAGGTGAAGAGGAGACACAAACAATGCAGGAAGCGTGTGGGGAGGCAATCTCAAGTACATGACTTTACTAAATTGATTCCCTCCTACCCACAAAGCATTGGGAAATATTCTTTTAGATTTCAAAAAGGACAATTTTGTGCTTAGTATCTGAAGTAAACAAAGCTGAGAGTTAAGTGAGGAATGTTCTGAAAATTACCAGGTTACTAAACTGACATGCAAATAGAAATACCATGCTGTAGTTAGACTCAACTACTCAATTCTCACACTAATTATTCACTGTTCCATGGTTTACAGGCTATACTGAAGCCCAAGTCACTGTACATAAACTAAGACTGTTTTGAGATAGCAAACACAAGCCTCATCATGTATCCTAACTTCTTTTTCATTGGACTTCAACACATCTGCACATTGGAGGCAATCCTATACCCAACCTCACAGCCCTCCTCAGGCCTAAAAACATATTTCAAGGCACGACGCAGACTAAGCCTGAACATTTCAGGAAGCAAAAACTTTGTTCTATGACTTACAACAGTTTCATTATTCAAAAACCTTTGAAAAGCTAGGGAAGTGATTGACCCCTGCTCCTCACCCCCAGAGGAACAGCTACATGACCATATTTAAGCAACAGGACACACTAATTTTTCAGTGCAGGTTCTCTAAATGTGGTAGTTCCATGAAACCAAAACTGGAATTCAAGCCTCTCTGTAAGCCTGCCACCTGCTTGCCTTGAGTTGATTTAAGGAAGCACAGCCTTTTTTTCCTCCTGTTTAGATGACAACTTTGATTTAAATGTTCTGACAGGTTACTCATTCAGAGCCAGTTTTAAAGAAAAGAATTGTTTTTATCTGGTGATAAAAGTTTGATTATGTTTGTGATTTATAAGAAATGATTTTAAAAAGGCCAGGTTGCAGATGACAGTCTGCCTACATCCTACAGCCCACAGCTGCATAAAACAGAGTAACTTCAGCATCACAGGCTTAGAAAAATGATTAATGATGATTTCATCTTTCCACAAATGGGTATGGAAAAAACCCAGAACCATTATGCCTGGAAAATAAATTAGTCAACAAAAATATTGTAGCCTAAGTAATTTTCTAAATAGACATGTTACTTCCCTGCAATAAAATACACTTGCTCTATACCCAGACAGAAAGTAGTAAGCAAATACATTTAACATCAAAATATAATTTTGTTTAACTCTTCAGTCCTGGGTTAACTTAGCAAAAGAAGTCAAACAATTTGAAGTTTTCCAATCAGTAAATAAAAGATTAAGATCTCTAAATACATAACTCAACGCCAGCAAACTGATATCGCTTATCACAGTATTGACACACAGTTGCATTTGGAGCAGCTGATAGTGCCATCACTTCATATGAGAAAATGCACTCAGTACAGAAATCATTCCAAGGGTAAAATTTATCTTTTATGATGCATTAGATGCCACTACTTTAATTAGTGCTGCTATCAAAATTCATGAATAAAAGTGATGTCAACACCCAGTCATGATTATTGACCAAAAATGCCTTATTAAAACTAGAGAATTTTGCACGTTGACACTCAACCAACTGCAAAGGATTGGCAGGGTTCAGAGATGAGCCCCTGCCATCTGCACATGAATATGTATCAAGGGCTCATTTGATTAGCAACAAACAACTTACAGTCATTACAACAACCATAAAGAGCACCATGTGAAGAAGGACTAAGGCAGCTATTTCAGCATACAGGATTCCTGTGTGAGGTACACTGACACCTTCAGAATATCCACAGACACTCCAGCAGCACATCACTTCTAATCAAGCCTTCAGACAAATAAAAAACAAATCAGGATGGACAGGCTGAAACAAGCAGTTGACAACATGAAAGACTAACAATAGTGCATCTGTCTGAAGGTAAAAAATTCATCCAAAGTTGTAATTTGATCTACAATCTTTTCCTGAAATCTGAATTTACATGATTCAAACTGGAGAATGATTCTCTCTCTAATTTGAGATGATGTAGTGAACGCTGCTGCCACGTACTCCTCATGGAAAGCCTTCACCTGAGCTTTCAGACTGTCTCACATTACGTTCTTCCCACAGCCAAAAGTCTCTACTGGGCTATAATACTGCATCTCTTTAGATTTTCTGAAACACTAGGTGTATAGCTATTTCACTATACTTGAAAACACTGTTGGTTATATTATTTTTGCCATCCTGTTAGGGTCTAAAGCACACCTTTGCACAGCTCTTCAGTCAGAGCCTAAATTTCCCTAATACTTTGGAGTACCTCAGTTGAGATTGGAATCACATGGGACCCCTCTTCCACAATTCTGAACTGCACAGGGAACAGCATCTAATTTCTCAACCTCTTTTATATTACTCCATGTTATGGCCATGTAATAACACAAAATTGATAGGTAAAGGAAAGATAGAGACAGGAATAGAGATAGAAAACAATATTCTAAAAGTAACTATGTGGAATCACAAAGAAAACAAAACTCAAGCAAACAGGGACAAAAAGCACCATGTATCTAGTAAACAATAAATTACTCTGGAAAAACAATGGTATTTTTCTCTACAATGATCATGGCTTTCAAAGACTCTCAGTTGCTCCTCTCTTGGCTCCACTTCACGTGTAGGACACAATATTATTTACCCTTGGCTCTATCTTCACTGCCCTTAGCTGGGCTCTCCGTGCCTGTAATTAAGAGCAGGACATGAAGCACAGTTGCCCTTGCAGATGGAAGCAATGCAAGGAATGAGGGTCATGGGCTTCACTTAAAATCTCAGGGTTTTGCCAATATCACAAAAGCATCACATGGAAAACTTCATCTCCATCTCAAGGAAGATTGCCTTGGTCCAGACATGACTGAGTAAGACTTCAGAACCACCACCCAGCTTCATCCTGGGTAATCCATCCTGGTTTTCAGGGATAATCCAGGAAAGAAAAGAACAAAAGTGCAAAACTACAAGTTTCACAGCACAATGCATGGAACAGTGGACAGCTGCAACATTTCTGGCATCAATGGCAACTTCTCAAATCGCCTTGTCCATAGAGACTTTCTCTTTTAAGAAAAACCCTAATTGCCACTAGACGCAGGTGGTGAATAAGTTACCTGACAAACAAGGCAAACACCTACTCTTTCAACTAAAAAACATTTCAGCATTCACTTGTATGAGGTAGTATGGTAGAGAAGATTATATATAGAACTTGAAATTTCTATCTTGAGATATGTTTTTAATGTCAATAAGTATTGAGGAAGAGGTAAGGAAGGCAATACAAAAAACAAGACTGCCAAACTACAAACCTACAATTAACGATCAATCATTAAAATACACTATATGGAAATAATGTGTGCTGCACTGTATATTTTAAACTAAAATTGAAGTATTTCATAGATACTAACAGAATGCCCCCCCAAAAAAAACCAAACATAAACAATTATCTTTTTAGAAGTATTTTGGATGGGTTTCTCAACCATATCATCAGACAGAGATTTTTAACAAGCATAATATATTTAAGGTGGGTAAGTTCAATTTTCATCTGAATTTTTAAAACCGCTCAGATTTTTATTTGCCAAATACGTTCCACCACAAGAGCTGTATTCGGTGACTTAAAAGCCAGATATTCTCCAACTTTGTTTTGCAAATCACATTACATAAAGCAAAGATAAGCCTAAGTCATAGTGAAAAAACATATGAGATGGATAAAACACTTTTAGATAAGAGGCTCAAAAATTATCCCTGAACCAATGCTATTAATAGGATTAAGTTTAAACATCTCCCATAAACAAAAGTTTCAAGCAAAGTCAAGTCTAGATGGTACACACAGGATGCTCTGTATAACATTCTTTGTGAATGAAGAGGCATCCTGTAGTATTTATGGGAGGCTGTTTTCAGATTCCACATAGATTACATAAAAATTCTTCTCTCCTTCTCCTTAACTGCACAGTTCTCCTGCTGCCACAGCTGCATTTTGCACGGACATTCTCTAGTTTTGAGTAAACCCACTTGCACCAAAGTGAGCCATCCCCAGTCAGACACAGGCAGTACATTTTGTCTTACTCTAGTTCCAAATGAATACCTAATGTATCCCACTGAAACACAGTATTTGGCTTTGCCACAATTTAGATGCAGTGACCCCTGCAGTGGCTGAGCAGGCCAAGGTCATTCATCATTGCAAATGCATTCAGTCTCACCTATCCTAGAACTAGGAAGATGCACACTAAGTTAATTAGGAGAGAAAATAAAATACACATTAAGCATCTTTCTTCCACACTAAAGCTTGTTTTGATCTTTTAAAATGGAGGAAAATTATCTTCACAGAAATTAAGAGTTCTTACTGTTTATATTCTTCAGTAAATTTGCCTTCCTGAAATATCATCCTGATTCTAGAGCTCCTTTTGCAGCCAGTAACTGATCTCCTACTCAAAACCATTTAAATCACCTTTAACTTTTCCCTCCTTTGTTTTCTTGGTTAAAACCTCTGTCTGTTGAGATAGCAGCAATCAACTTGTACTGACTGATGATAGGAGATCAATACACACAACAATCCACAATTTCTGGAGGGGACCTTGCATTACGTGCTCTGCACCTGGACTGCCAACGCCAGCTCCAGGGGATAACAAGGAAACCGACTCCAGACCCAACACAAGCTCCCTTCCAATATGCCTGCAAAAATTCCACCTGATCTCAGCTCTATCTGCTTTGGCTGTAGGCAGTTATGCAGGAAATAACCACGTTAAAACAAAAAAAACAACAAAAAAAAAACCCCCAAAACCACCAAAAAAACCACCAGATGTCTGCATTTCCCCATTTCAGATTAGAAGCAACCTAAACCTGCAGTGCAAACCTTTACATGGTCAAAACATCCAGGAATAAAACCAAAATTCACTTTTGGCATAGACAGAAAAAACATGGATAGCATTTTTAAAGATGTTGTGAGGTATTCACATAGTCCGACAGTAAACAGATGTTTCTCCACAGAAGCCTGGACTACAAGTGTATGAAAAACCAAAAATGCTGAAAGAATGCAGCTGACCTTCTCTTAGGGCACAGTAATGACCATACAGTCACAGCCAAGAGAAATGGAGCCCAACTGCAAAAACATTAAGATATGTACACTTGGGAGAAAATCAGGATACGAGATACTTAGTAAAGGCTAGGAAAATACGGAATCAGCATTTTATAACAGTGAAGTCTTTGAAACAGAAAACTTCAGCATCCCATAGTGTATTTTTCACTTGTTTTACTTACTTTACTGGCTCTTAAGTCACACTTCCCACAGTAGGGAAGAGGGTAGGCCAGCAGAGACAGAACTGCAAAAACTACAAAAGCGATACCTCAACATTCATGAGATCAATATGGGACCCTAAATAAAGCTCCCCGGCCTTCATTTCACCAGGCTACTTTCTATAGTAAAACACTAATATAGCTTTTAAATTTTAAAATTTAAAAGCACAACCACCCACACCCAAGCCTGTTACAGCAAAGATAACTTCCTACAGAGCTCCTGACAGAGGACCAGCCCTAAGCAAGGCTGTTGGGTCAACAAAGGAAAGGCTGATGTACCACGGCAATGTGGAACGGGACACGAAAGCCTCTCAGCAGCTCATCAAAGCCTCTGCAGGTTATCAGCTTCCCTAAGTGAGAAATGCCCTGGATGTCATCTAAAATCATTAAAAAACATGGGTTTAAGCTCCCCTGACAGGTAACTGGGGTGTGGGAGGAAAATGACAGAAGCCTTTCCCTCTAGTCAAGTATAATCTGAATCCCATTTCTAATGCATTGCAGCCCAAGAGATATGTTTTTTTTCCATATTAACAAATCTCAAAGTGATTGACAAATACATGTCAATAATAATCAAAAAATATACCATATAAAAAGTGTTTTTCAAATTATGGTAATCTACAGGATGAAATGATCACAGTGTTATCATGTGGACACATCAAAATGGGTTTTCTATAACCAGACTTGTAAACGGAACAGAATCCCAAGGACACCCTTGTGTAGCAAATCTATACCACTACCACAAATAATCACAACAAAACAGGCTATTTGTTGTGCATGAAAACATAAACAGAACTAAATAGATTTATGGCAAGAAACATTGACTTTGCAATCCAATGAAAATTCAAAGGGATGTGAGAACTGTCGCTGTGAACATTCAATTTCCATAAGTGATACCAGTTAGATCAAGCACTGACTTGTATTGCGCTGGAAAAGCTGGAATTACAGCATAAAGCTGTTCTGCATGGAAAGCTTCTGAAGGCAACCTTCCTGTATTATACATGAAGTTCTCTTTCAGCAGGGTTTTGAAGACCTAGGAGTTTTCAGTTAGCTCCTTTCTCCTACTGCTGATGTGATCCAACTGCCTTTCCCTCCCCATGGCTGCTACAGAAACTGAAAAAAAGATGTGGCAATAACACAAACTCCTGAAATATTTTTTGCCTTCTTTCTCAACACCTGCCAGGAGTGCAACATCTAATCTTGCCATTTACAATAAATTCTTTTCCAAGCTTCCCTTTTTGGTAAGGTATTTGCTATCTAAGGCTTCTGGATATCCTTGCTCACATATCAAAAAACTTCTAAAACTGCTGCAAGTCTATTTCTCTCCTCTCTTATTTTTGCAAAAATCTCCCTGTACCAACCAGAAAAAACCCAAGTTTTGGAGTTTTTCCTGGAGCAGACATACTTCATCTTCTTAGAGTGATAGAATTTTTGGAGCCTCGTTTGAAGGATAATTAAATTGACCAAAAACAACAAGCCAAGTAGTAAATAAATAAAATAAATTCCAATATTCCAAAAGCTAAATCAGGTATGACCCTCTCAATTTTGTATCAGCAAATCCTCTGAATTCAGACAGGTCCAGTTCAAACTTACACTTACATAAAATATGGGACACTGATGGGTATAAATATTATTTCTAGCAACCATTTGTTTCAAAAATCTCACAATGTTGCTAAGTCAATTCTAAGATGTTCATGCTTCCCCCTCCATTCTCCTACAAGGACATGGTACGTATATTATAAATCAAGTACAAACTGTTCATTTTTCACAGTGCATAGAACTGGAAAAAATATATGACTGCTTTGATTTTTAATTAAAATCTGAACTGCCACTACAGTACCTCTGTTCTCTCACAATTCAGCTATTCACTAGATTTCCTACCCAATGGAATTACATTCGATTTTGCATTATTGTGCTCAATTTCCTTTAGAAAAGTTCCTTCCTACATCAGCCTCTCATTTCTCTGGAAGCAACACACAATTTAACTATGTGTGTAACTAGCAAAGCTTCAGAGCCACTGCCCCTGTTCTACACCAATGATTTAACAGGAACAACAAAAAAAGTCATATTATGCCTTGAAAGAAAAAGGCTGTTTTTTCCCCAAAGTTAGCACTATGCAACATACAGCTAAGATCATCTATTAACAAATTATTTCAACTGCTGTGCTAGAATGTTGAACAGATGTCCACTAACCCCTTAAGCAGTCAATTTAAATCCACATGCCAAATCAAACAGTACTGATGTTTGGCAACTGTATCAATACCATTAGAATAACAATTCTCCTTAAGTATTCAATACAGATGCACACAGACTTTCTAACTTGGACACTGATAAAAGCTCATTGGTTTTGCATGTTCCAGATTTTCAAGCATTCAAGAAGTGTCTGAACAAACCTATAGGGGTAAAATGTCCACCCAGTTCCCTTAAGCACAAAATTAATCTTTTTTGATCCAAGCTGTCCTTGACTTACACGTAACCAAGAAAGTAACTGTGTACTATTTCATAAAATAAAGAATAAAGGAAAAAAAAATTAGTCCACACACAGGACAGCACAAAGATTATTGATCTGATCCCACAAAACTATTCTTAAAATTTCTAACTGTTGACATGGGGATATTTCACAGAAACTACAGCCTTTGTTGTCCAAGTTCTCCAACACTTGAGTCCACTGCTCCTACTTAACTGCTGTGTGATGCTCTCCTAGAACTCCAAGCTGGCCTGGGCTAGAACTGAATTTTTCCTACAAGTCACCAAAAACAATCCAGGGGTTGCTAAACCCAAAAAATCGAAGTTTCATCAAAGCATGTGTTACAACAAGTCAGCTGAGAAAAGAGAATCCACTGTGAGTGATCCAAAAAGAGACAGCCTTTTTCCTGCCCACTGGTTCCCTGCCAGTGAATCCTTTTTGGGCTCAGCAGGTTTGTCAGTCTGTAGATTAATTTAGCTGCTTCTCTTCCTTATGGAGCGTGGAGTCTCTGGGGCTTTTCTCTTCACTGCTCCTTCTGTCACTTCATGGGAGCTGTGCCTTTCTGCAGCACTTGCCAGGTGTCCTCTTGTGTCTGGGAACTCCTCTCCAAAAGCAAACTCCTGAGCCCAAAGGAAAGGAGCTGCCTCCCATCTCCCTCGTGGTACCTGTGATCCACACTCTCTCGACAAGGATTGCAGGCATACAACAAAATGAAATGGAAAGAAAGCAGTCTGTAAAGTCCACAGCCACCATGCCAGCCTTCTCAGTGCTGCTGTTCAATTTCAACTACAGGAATTTAACCACTACCTTTGATACTACATCAAAATCCACACAGTGGGGAATGAAATGGACCAGGACACAAAAAACTGGTAAGATGTTCTATTGCCTCAATCTTCTAGGTCCTTTTTAAACATCACAGCTGAGTTTTCAACTTTACAATAATGAGAAGAGCCCACAACATGAAGAATTCAATGCTACAGAGTGTTGTGGTAGGAGTCCAACTCAATGCATTGGTGAAGGCACCAAAATAGTCAGTATTTCAGAACAGTCTGAAACCATAAATAATAAACAGTTAAACTATCAGTAAGTTAAAGGCCAAATCTTGTCTCTAATATGGTTTATTACCACAAGAAAAAGGACAAACAATCTACACCTGTCACAAGCCTAAGAAATGGCTCTTTTCTAAAAACTACCACAGGAAGTTACTGAGTCTGGAACATGAAAAAATCAAGAAGCACAAATCAAAGAGAAGCTGCCAATTAAAGACATCTCCTAAGGAGAAAGAATCTTCTTCAATGCCAATAAGTGACCACTTAAAAAGTGTTCTTGGAGCGTATCTCTGGACCCTTAGACCAACATCACACTTCAAGAAAAAAAAAACCAGGAAGCAAAGGCAACTGTTCCAGATGAAACAGCCAACAACGCATCAGAATGCCAAGCTAGGAAGCAAGTGCACTTCTAAATTTCATGACAAAAATTACCTGCTGCACCTGTCACAGGCCATTACATTTCATCTAGGAAGGATTTCTACCTTTGAAAAGCTATAGCAAAAAATTTACATTTTCAATTTCAACGTCTCAATGGATGGCGACAATGTTTTCCCAAATGGTAGCTTGTCCAAAAGATGAATCATTTTCATTGTCAAAAACATATGCCTCACCTCCAAAGTCAGTTATTCAGCATCTGTTTTAGTGATTGATACTTGTTATGTCTCTCCCTTCACACAAAAACAAGCATTACTACCTGCTGGTTTCCTATATAGTAAAGGCATTTGTAATTGCTCTTTCTGAAAGACATTAAGTCTCTAATTGCCAATCTTCTACATGTTTTTATGGCTCTTTTCTACACTCATACAACTGCATGTTCTCAAGAACTTTGTAAGCAGGCATCATGGGCATGGGTGTATTTTAAAATCAAACTTGGTTAAGATGGAGACAAAGCAAAAATCACCTACTCCATTTCACCTCATTTTCTCTCCCATCCCTCACTAACACAGAACAAGGAGACTCTCAGGTCTCACAGAGAGCAGTCTCCTTACAGATCCATTATTTCACACATCAGTGACTGACAACCTCAAAACTGTAATCCAGAGAGACACCCCAACACACCCAGACACATCACAGTATTTCACATTCATTCATACGGGCCTGAAAAAGCCCCAAATCTTCTGGAGGACAGTAAACAACACAACTGCTCACGAACACAGGTTAAGAAATAACTGGCCTGAGACTTCTGGAACAGGAACAGGTATCCTCTGCATGTCATCACAGCCAGGGGTACCATCTGCTGTAACCAACCTGTTTCATTTAACACCTCTTACATAAAGTTGGCAGAAACAGAAACTGTATTTTGAGGGAAACAAGGTGTGCATTAAATATAAGTCAAAGTCCTTGGCTTCCAACATTGTCAAATATGCCATAATATACTGTCAGACACACAAAATGGCTGCAGTACCTGCTTAGCAGAAAATCTTCATTCCTTTATATCAGAAAACCACTTCCGCTTCTCTGGTTAAAAAACAAGAGGAACATTTTGGAATACATACTTCCTTTCTGATATATATATATATAATTTTTTTTTTGGCAGAACACAAAGATTTTCCATCTAAACAGCATGAAACATGCCACCTAGGAGGCTACAAATAAAAATTTCCTTAATGGAAGCAGCTGCCAGGATTCGCCTGGACGATGCTGGACCCTATTAAACTCCATTCAAGTGAATCACAGAAGATCATGTATCTTTTATCAAAACAAAACCACAAATACTGTGACTGCAACCTTCAGGGTTCGACAGCAGGGATAGTGAGCCATGGAAGTGCATTAAGCCTGTAGCAGCACTCCTTTCCTTCTCTTCTCTTTCTGCTATTCCCAGTTCTTTCCCAGAACATCTTGAAAGAGATAAAAGCTCCTAGGTTTGGAAGCACAAAGTTTCTCAGACTGTAAAAGTCTCAGAAGAGTATTTCCATGGCTGTTACTGAAGTCTTAGTTACATCAAGGGGAAGAATAACCAATGAGCCTGAAGAACTGTGATATAGGGCTCTTAAAATAAACTTTGTGTCACATGGAGCTGTTCCACTTTGTTTGACACCCTGTAGACTTCCAGCTCCAGCCTGGCCCTCTAGCAGCTCTACCCACACAAGACAGCCCTTTTGACTAAACCTTTAACCTGTAAAGAAATTCAACAAGAGACAAACTGGATTAGCAGCCTATTTTTTTATTTTTTGTCTATTACCACCTCTGGAATTTCATAATGCATGGAGTTTTTATGATGCTGAGTACACAGCCTTGAGAAAGAAAGGAACTGCTTTAGATGTGTCCTCTTAATTGCCTCTAATTGGGGTATTTCCCATTACAGCAGCACGGGGTTTCTAAGTACATGTTGGGCAAGCCCTTTTTGTACACTTAACTTCCTGACAAACCATGTCTACCAAATTTGTATAATAAGGCACTTTTGAAATTTTAATTCTGCCTTCTCTTTACTACAACAAAAAGGAAAAGCTCATCCTTTATTTCCATAACTTGATTATCTCCAGCATCTGTGAAAGGGAGGACAAGAAGTTTGGGAGACAGATGTCAAATTTAAGTGACCTTAACTACCGCAGTTACAGTAACACTTATTTAGCAATTACTCTAATAAGAGAAGATCAGTAAAATAAACAGATTTGTTCATGCTCCTGCTATCATGTCTACTACTACATGAGGAGAGATCTGTGCTAAGGAGCAGAAATAAAGGTCTGAGTGGGGTCTCCTCCAGATGTGGCCAAACCCCAGAAAATACATCAGCAACATAGATACCAAGTTAGCATGGCTATTTAGAAGATAGTTATTTTTCAGCTTCTCCTGAGTCTTCTTTATACACTTGGAAGGAAAACAACATGAGCTACCTTTTTCAATGCCATCCTTACAAAATTGTTGCAGGCACCACTGTGGATGGGTGATTAGGGTCCATGTTGTGCAGCAGCAGTCTCCTGTTACCTTGTCTCGCCCAAGTCTTCTACACCTTGGCTACACAGGGTACATTTGAACCCTGTCAGAGATCAAATTTTTTCCATTCTAGTAGAAAGAAAGGGGCATTCCTGTTAAGAAAAGGTCTGGATAAAGCACTGTTGCCCTTTTCTGTTACGTGTCAGTATGTTTTTGTCACACTGCACAGCAAGACAAGTGTCCCTCTTCCACAAGAGGCAAAGGGTGACCTATCACCCACTCTTTGTAAGCAAGGCAACTTCTCAAAGTCTCAGAAAAGAAATTTGTTAAAAGCCATCCTATAACTGTCCAGGAAGATTCACAATAAAGACTGGTTAAAAAAACTGGAACTTTACCATGAAAGAAAACCCCACAGAACTTGCAGGAAAAGCAGCTTGGGGCTGTCACATTCCAAATGCAGACACACAGTCACATCCAGAAAAAATGCCAGCCATACCCAGACACCACAGAAGACAACCAAGGAGTATTTCCAAACAATATTCATGCTTCTTACTTGAGTCACATCTAATATCTGAAACAACAGAAACATCTGCAGAAAGCATCAGGAACAAACAAAGGCAAAATGAAACAGTTATTCTCATAATCCTTAGCTAATTTTTGGCTAAGTCACCACTTGGCAGATCTTAGCAGCCAGCATTCCCTGAATTTATAAAAACGAGGATGTATTGGTAAACCAAAGCATTCTGAACAATGCCATGTGCACTAGCAAACTGTATGCCCTATGCCACCCCATTGCTTAATTGAGTAATATAATGCTAACTGCTTGATTAAAAAAATGTATCACAATATTAGCCCAAAATCAGTCAAAGTGTGGAGCAACAATCAGCCAAAAGGTATAGTTATGAAAATGCAGTAGGAGCATTCCATATTCGTCCCTCCATGCATTGGGTTTGTTACCTCTTCAAAAATCAGTAAGGAATTCTAAAGAGTCTTGTAAACTCAAATTAAGCAGAAATTACATATTCCATCATCCATCTGTTGCTCTAACTCATTTTTAAAATTAATATGACTATGTCTTTCTTTCACACAGAGCAAGAAAGAAGAAAGACTTTGCCAAAGGTCACCCTAAACTGGATGGAAAAATTTTAGCTAAAGCATCACCCTGAACATTTTAGATTTCTACTTTTTAAATTTTAAGGGAGAACACAATGTTTTGCATAAAAAACAAAAATACATTCATTATTTCTACAGTCTGGGGGATTTGACATCCATGTTGCAAGCAATCTACTGTTTGTTCCACTATTTATTTCCCATAAATCAAAAGTTTAAAGTTGATAACCTCTCATCACAGGCACACCATATCTATCACAAAATACATTTCCATAGCCACATTTTATTCCTGATCTCCCCAAAAAGACTGTTTATTTAGTTAATTTAAAATTTCTAATGTCTCCTTCTGCTCAACATATTCCTAATGTTAACAACAAGCAAGGCCCCAGTAAATAAGGTTGCCAGTTTCTGATTAGGAGTCTCTGGGTTTAGCATTATTTCAATGAAATCACACCAGCAGATTCCATCACTAACTGGATGTTCTGACAAGCTGTACAGGCAACACCTTACACTGTACCTGGCCCTATGGTAAACTGGCCCTTTGAGGCCAAGTGATGGAAGCCACGGCTCTCCAAAGTCTGCTGATCACAACAGTTTGGGAAGGGAAAAATCCCTTCTGGATGCCAACAGCCTAGTCTTACACAGGGTTTTATCAGACCACAATTACAACAGGATACAAATAACCTTGCAACAGGGTTTTAGCTGCTCTCATAGCATCAAGATATAGAGCAAGAAAAGATACAGGAATGCATTTGCAAATTCAGAATAAGACCTAAAAAAAAAACAACCCTTCTTCCTAGGACCATAGAAGTACTTAACTCCTAAATTCTATACTTAACTTTATAAAGTAGAACAAGGAACTTGAAGCAGATTCAGAGCCTGTACTGAACAAATGTATAAGTTAAGAACCACATTCAACTTAATTGAATTCAAACTGTAAGGGAAGTTCATTCTACAAGAATCCAATTCACCTTCCTGGAAGTCTAAATGATGTTCCCACTTCACCTGAATACTCTGTTAAGCCACTGCTGAGCTGAAACAGTCTTAGGAAAACTGCATAGAGTGCACATGTGGATCAAGATAGGAATATGTCAGTTGTGAAAAATAATTTTTCAAATACTGGATAATAAAACTTTTATTACAATAAAGATGACAACTTTGCATTTATAATTACTGTGTCTATACATTCCTGTAAAATAGAACTCCAGCTTTGTGATTAACAAATCAATTCAAGCATTACAGATGACAATTGGTAAACATAAGGAGTTTCAGACATACCAGAAGTACTTATTGTCAAGATGCTGCTGCTTAGTGAATACAATCTCACAAAATCTATTTGTGAAGTCTATGTTTTGAATAATGCACTGTCTAGTTGTGGAGAGAATAGTTCTCAAAACCTAATCCTTTAAACAGAAGTAGAGCACTTAACAAGCAGTTCAAAGATTAGAACTGCCTGTATTTCACAGAGCAACACACAAGGAGTGGTAGTGACCAGGCCTCTCTCCTAGGAGAAAAATGCACATTTTACAATGGTTTAGGACTTTATTGCACATGTAGATACTGCATCATTGTTGGACTTTCCATATAAAAATTCTGTAATTTGTCTTCTCAAACTCCAGCATCAGACAGAAGCAGCTGTTCAAAGTTCAGATCTCATCAAGAGACAGCTCTGAAACTTGCAGGGGTAAACTCAGTATTTGGATATTTCCCAGGAAGCTTTTCTTCTAGCAGTACTCCAGACAGCATTCTTCTTTTACCAAACCAGCAGTAAACATGACAACACAAGCTCTCCAAGAGCTATGAACGTTGCACGTCAAATTAGACAAGTGTCTTTTCCAACTGCTATCCTATATGAATCTACTTTGACTCCACTATGGATTTTCCTTTCAAATCTCACCTCCACAGCTCCCTGACCATTTATTTGGGAGCAAGACACGATTTTTTGTCTCATGTAGCTGTCAATTTGCTACACAGAAAAGTGAGGGGCCAATAGTTTAATGACTACTCAGCTTAAATGTATTTTTTTATCCTATGTTCTTAACCACAGGAGCAGCAGTTAAATAGAAATAGTGTTTTAGATATTCCAGAAGTATGCTATATTTGAGTATGAAAATATATTCCCTTATTAACTGTTTTCTTTAATATATTTCTGAACTTAGAAACAGATAATCATGTAATAGCAGAAAAATATTAGAATTACTAAATGTTACAATCCACAAAAAAAAAATCCCACTAAACCCCACACAGTAAAGAACTGAAAGCAAATCACTTGCTGCTTGTCAGGCATAACCTGCCAAGCTATTAGCTCTCATTTTGAAGGCTTGCATTTGCTCAGTGGCTGACCTGCACATTGCAGAGCCTTAGCATGAGAAATGGCTTTTAGGCTCAGCTGCTTTCTAAGTGCCATCCATCATCAGGAAAAAGAGATTATTCCCTTTACAGTTGGCTACTTTGCCAAATTCTTCTGGCTCTGTTCCATCAGTCACACCCACGGCACCCTGGGGAAAAGCAAACCCCAGCTCTGTATGGCTCTGCTCTTGCTGAAGTGCGGCATGAAAAGCAATTAGCGTTTGGTGCCATTTCTGAGGAAACTGAGGCGGAAAGACAGCTCTATCGGTTACCAGCCCCCCTCCCTGCAGCAGCCAGCAGCTCACAGGGGCACATAGAGACAGGCTGGGAATCAGACTGGAGGAGGGCAGAGCTGGGAATATCCCGTGGTTTGCATAACAGAGCCGTAAACAAACCCACATGCAGCAGGAGGCCCTTTGGAAGCCCTTCTTAAAACACATGCACACATTGTCACTGATGCAAAACACCGTAAGGGTTATTACGTGCTGAACCAGAAGATGGTCCAGGAAGGCTCTTTTGCTTCTCAGTAAGGTTTCCTCCCCACAGTTTGTTTACACTCAAAAATAATAAACAAGATTCCCTTTCAAATCAAAACATCTTGCTTTTTCATTCACAGCACAACGAATACATTGCAGAGATTTATCTGCAAGGTAAAACGAACCCCAAATGCCTCCAAAGGTGGCCTTTCCCTGCCCAGTTTGCCCTAAAGACTCTGCAAAAGGGTGTGCCAGGTTAAGCCTTCACCCAGTGTCCTGTGAGCACACACAGCAGGTTTTTGCACCCCAGTCAAGAGGCATTAAAACACAGCTGAATCCCAAGGCTTCTAGCTCCTCCCCCTCCAAGAAAAAGGGAGAACAAGAAAGAAGTCAGAACTATCAGCCCGTTGTTCAAATCCGGACCAGAAAATTGGACCTTTGGAATAGCCTTTGCCTTTCCTAACTGGACATGTAAGAGGCTAAGGAGGAAGATTACAGTCACCACAGAAGAGTGCAGTCACCTTCTGAGGAAGGGCACAGGCAGCTGGGCTCAGTTCTTCTCTCCTTCCCTTTACATTCCAACTTCATTCTTGTAGCCACCAGCATGCAAACAGTTTCACAGTAAGTTAAGGATGATGAGATCTCTATGGGCCTCTTTTAGTTTCACTGCAATCTGTCTGAGTAACACACACCATTAACCTGCTTAGTGAAAACTCAGCAGGAGAAACTTGAAAATATTACCCATAAATTGAACAACCTTTCAAAATGGTCTGTCACTGGAAACACAAATCTGAACTTGTGTTCCTCCTTTGAAAAATATATACCCAAACCACATTCCAAAGACATCTCCAACTTAAAATGTTACTACTCTTTACTGCCACATTTAAACCTACTGTGCCAGCAAAAAACAGAGATGTCACAAGTGCAAAGGATTCTTGAGACCTTGACACAACAGGCTTTGAAACCTAAAGCTGCCACTAAAAATACCAGGTCCTCTACTTCACAAACAGTAAAAAGCAACTAAAGCAGCACTGTGGGTTTGGATTTCTTGAGGGAGGAAGAGATGGCACTTAATCCCTGCTAATACCCAAAGCAAGGGTGTTTTCAGCACCAAATTTCTTATCTGGAAGTCAGACAGTGGACAAGAAATCAGCTGGAATACATCCTAGCATGGCCCACCAGCCTTCCCTGCTCACTGATACAAGAGAGGGAACACCCCACACTCCTCCAGCCCTACACCAGCTGCAGCAGCAGCCACTGCCAAGGCTGGGCTTGCACTGGCAGAGAGAGCTCAAGGCACTGAACTCCTGTGCAGCTGCTCTGAGAGAATCTTTCTCCAAGCAGCAGGTGCAATCAGCACCAAAAAGCTGCAGCCAGGGCAAACAGGCAGCATCGGACTGGCCCTCTCTCACAAGAGCTCACAGATGTGACCCCCAAACCTTCACTTTGTCCATAACTAGAGCCACTTTGTGAACCAGTAATGCCCTCTTTTCCACAGCACAAAGGATGGTACCACCAGACCACTACATCCTGGATTCCTTCATTCCTGTCCTTTCTTAAAATGAAAAGTTCAGCAGCTGCCACACCAAGTGGACTTTCCCTTGTCCAGTGCCTTCCTGACACCTGTGTGGCTCCACCAGCAGTGGCCTTGTGCCTTTCCTCCTTTAACCATGGTGAAAGATTGATCAGAACACCACAAAGCTCCCCCCTCCTCACAACAGGTGGATGTCCTGTGCATCTTGGGAATCTTGACTCAAATCACAGTGAGGAAAATGACTCAATCTCTTCCTTAATCCCAGACAAACTGCTTCCCTGGTAGCTGTGCTGCAGTTATTGGCAATTCCTAGGTGATAAAGAGGAAGCAAACAAGCTGAGGGGAAGCAAAGGGCTGGAAATCTCAAATGTAATAAAGTGATATAAAATGTAATAAATGTAATGTATCTGCCTGGTTGTTGTTAACTAGGAACCAAAGTTCAATCCAGCCAGTTTTGACATTTTTTTCCTACCAAGAGGAGCTATTTCATTTAGAAAAAACTAGTTGTCTTTGACTTGATGACACTGCAAGAAGAAAGTTATGTTAAATTAACAAGTTATAGCACAGAGACTGCATTAACATTTTTGACAAAAATGCCTATACTCAAACACTTCCCCAAGCTGAGCAGACTATGTGAATTTAATTGCTTTCAAATAATCAAATTCCACATTAAGTGGGGCTAATCTATGCTGCTTCAGCCTAATTAACTATCTCAGTCCCTAAAGTTGGTGCCTTTTTTTTTCCCAAAATAGATTAAAATGCAATTTATTCTTTAACATTTTGAGTCTCCAGTTGTCTGTCAGGTCTACTGGATGAAGCCTTGTAGCACAGTAATAAGGCACAGCAGAAAATTCAAGGCTAAGTCAGTCTTGCTCTTCCTGAGTTTATTCTGCATTTTGTTTGTTATGCTAATTGAGGCTGTTAGCTAATGACTTCAGTACACTGTTAGTAATTTGTTGTTTTCCTTTGTGAAAACGAAACTAAATTGCCTCTAAATCTAAGGGAAGGACGTCCATATGTTGACGTTGAAAGGAACACTTAGGTTCTAAACACAGGCTTAACAACACTCATCCTCCCCGTGCCAAGGAATACTGCCTGCTCCAAACTTTAGTACAATTCAGAAATCAGGCACTGGCATTCTTTAAGCTAGTCAGGGGTTTACCACCTTGTCCTTAAAGATGTTTTAGCACACCTACACATCCCAAAGGATCAACATAACTGATGCAAAACTACATCTGTTACAGTGAAGGCTTCTCTTATGGCGAGAACATCTGGACCTGTGGAAGGGACTGGAAAATTCCTTTTTCATTCCATATAGGCTCCACTCTTTCTTCTCTCACCTTAGATAAATGCAAGCACCCCTTTGTAAAAGGAAACAAGAAAAATCACAGAGCTTGTCTTTTTATAAACTTAAGCAACAGATTTTTTTCCTTTCCAATGTCAACCTAATAAGCACCCAGTATTACTGAGTAAATTAATAGTAAAGACAGATAGGAAGTGGGGAAGACAACAAAGTCTTGCATTAATCCCACAGATGGGGTTAAAGATGCCAAGACAGAGCTCCAGATTAATGCCACTACAGTACATTAGCCTACCCTATGGAACCATAAGATCACATCAGCATACCAGGCTTTGTTCAAGAAATAAATAAATAACCCAACCATTCACAAGGCAGTTTTTCATTAGATATTTCGCATGCCAGTAAGAATAATCAGGGAATATAGATGTAAACAACAGCTTTCTATTCATTCTGTCCCAATAAATAAGACCCTGGAAGAGTGCTTGCTGTGACTAGATGTATCTAACAATTTTCACAGGGCAAGTACTAAAATTTGAGGCTTTATTCTTAGGCAGAAAGGCAAAAGCCAGAAAAAAAGCAAGTAAGTGAAGCTCTCACAGACTCTTACACAAAGAGTGACTGTCCCATGTGACAAGCACCAGCAGAAAGAGCCCATTTATATTTCTCTGTCTGCAACAATCACAGCTGAAATCTATCTTTAGGAGCCTTATCTGAAGTTTAGAAGACTTCCAGTACACTGCTGATCTTGCAGAACTCATATTTCTGGGTTCTTTCTCATGTCTCCCAATTTATGCCATAGGCAAACATGATCTGATGGCTGGGAACACCAAGGTGAGGGCTGCAGACACACCTAATTCTGCCTTGAATCACCACCTCTTTATAGACAAGATGTATCTATGTTAAAAATGAGCCCCAAAACAGGAAAAAAAACAAACCCCACTAAAACCCCAAATTAATCCAAAACAACTTGCAAAACCCCAGCAGCCTGTTTCCATAAGACTTTAATTAAGCTAAGAGGCCAAAGCTCACAGTTTGTGGCAGAATGTCAGACCATCTAGCTATTTCTGATGTATTTCTCAGAAATATTTTAATCAAGAAAGTTTGGCATCAGCTATGATGCTTTACAAGTGCCAGAACACCATCGCTTGTTACACAGTGTAACTCCCCACTCTGAGAGCACAGCCCATGCTGTTTAATACTGCTCATGACAGAGTGTGTGAGTACATCATACACTCACCCCACACTCCTTTATTTAATCACAGGCCTTGGATCAAAAATGCAATTATCTTCTTCTCAGCTAAACCATGCAGATTAAACTTATGCTTCCTTTTGTGAGAAAATAATTTAAAAGGTATGTAAGGAAGTAGGGTAATAAAAATATCACAGTTTTATGGTAAATCTTGCTATGACTTCACCAGGAATAAATCTCTACCTAGTTACTTGTGTATCTTCAGCACATAAACGTGTTTGTCAAATTCTAGAAGAACTCAACTCCCCAGAACACAGCCTGCAATTTTCACCAGTAACCCAAATCCCACAGCAAATCTTAACCACAGAGTCCTACTAATTCCAAAACCCACCTGACCTGGCCGGTGGTACAAGCTCCTCATACCAGAATGCAACAACTTGAATGGAAATTAAACCAATGGAACAAATTCAACAGAAGGTCACAAATGTAAGTTTTAAATTACTGCACTTCCCCAAGAAACTGACCCAGTAAAAAAAAGCAGATCTGTGTCCTCTGGAAGCAGTGATGACAACCTCACACTGAAGACACATCACCTAAAGCACTGACAACTACATCCACATGCTCTGTGATCTAACCCAGTCTAGCTCTGAAATAAAAGTGAAGGAACAGATAAAACAATTGGCCTGTGAAAGTGAGATAAATAATGGTCAAGAAAAGGCACATCAAGGAACCATAAATTAGTGATAAAAGATGACATAGGTCTGAAGATAGATGCTGGATAGAAAGATTTTAATTACACATCTAGGATAAGGATTAGCTTTCACTATTCCACAATTATTATAGTTTCTTTTGTGTGCCCTGCAGTGACAACAGAGGCATTCAGATGGCAAAAGGACCTTAGGTGTTTACAGATTTTCCCTTGTGTAAATAGCACACTAAAACCTCCTGCAATATTTCTGTTCCAACAACAAATAGAAATTAACTCTGTTTACATCAGATCACCAATGTAAGGGATTAGCTGTTCGTGTTGGTAAGAACATTTACGTGATCAAATGTAGATACACAGTAAACCAAAAAAGGTCATTACTGAACCTGATCTAGTGGTTGTCTCCTCTCCACGTGTCTTGCATCTCACCTCAAAGGTATCTGTCAGAAAGTTCAGAAATCACAATCATTAGATCAAACACTTAGTAACTCATAAAGTGATTTTTAAATCTTCAATCCATACTTGCATATATTGCTAATACTTTGGGCAGCAAGTTTATCTGGCCTAATAATTCATCAGCCATGAACCAAGAGATGACTTGAGGAACAGTTGAACCTTTTTATATACACAGGAAAAGTTTGCCAGTGCCAAGGACTAAATAACTCCCAAGGGCTGAACACATGTAAGAATTCTGGGAACACGTGTTCTCTGGGACACATATCCACTACAACTGTCCCAAGAATTTCCAAGGCTCCTATGACATCTTAAGACAAATCACTTATGTGCCTTCTTTGGGCAATTTTACTATGTCTAGTACAGAGGCTTTGCATATAAAAAAGGCACAAAGTGTTGAATAATCTCATCAAATGCACTTTTTTCCAAGTATTACAGATTAAAATATAAGTTTTCATAAGCAGATCCGTTTCCTCTGAAGTCATCAAATATGGAAAAAAAAACCAGAAAAGACAATTTTCAGTGGCTTGAAGAGGTCCATGTTAAAAAAAAAAAATGTATCAACACCCCCAGAGAAACTAAAAGCTTTCCAGTGCAAAAAGCAACGTGTTCACTGCAGCACTGTGGGCGCAGAAAAGCTCAGCAGTCCTTGCCCTACAGGCTTATGCACCTGGGATAAGGTCCACAGGTCATTTTTCACACTTGTCACAGCAATTTGTACCCTGCCACCTGAACTCAACATCCAAGAGAAGCCCTTGATGTTTTTCCCCACTAGGAAAAATCAGTATTTCTGGGATCCAGCCAGTGAAGTCATGCAAAGGCATAGCAGCGACAGTTAATTACTTGCTAATCATGCTTTGGTTTCAGAAATACTTCATTTATTCTTTTCATTGATATTAGACATTCATTGTTACGATTACAAAAAATTTAATGCAAACAATTCAGAAGACTGTCTCTAACTGACAAATATTTGAAAATAAGCTCATTTTTGTGTCTGCAGCTTGAAGAGATCATTCCACAAACCCCATGCTGTTCAGAGCTGATGTGCAACTGAGAAAGAAGTATGGAATTTGAGAGAAGCCATATGGCAAAAGTTAAATATTTTGGTGTCAAAATACCCATCATAGCTTAATTCAAACTTATCATGTTCTTCACACTTTTGAGACATGAGATCCAGAGACTGGTCAGAACTGTACAATTTTTCCACCAATTTTTATGGACAAGGGTCAATGAATTATTTCTCCTAGACAAGAGTGTGACATTTCAAAGTTGCCTTTAACCACAGAGCTCTCTGTAGTTTCAAAACAAAGAGACTGCATGTTTCCTTTATACACATAGTTATATATATATATAGGCAATCAGAAAACATTCCAAATTATTTCAGAATTAATAAGACAAGCTTTATGTAATTATCAGCATAATTTTATTTCCAGGCTCACTTATGCTTAACGAGTTCTAAAACTTGAATATGCTCCATATAAAATGTTAAACATTTACATCCCAGTCGACAATGACCTTGTGTTAAATTATTAAGGAGCAACAGAATGGCCGATGTTTCCACAAGCACGGGTTAGAACTGGATATGCAACCAAACACATGGAGATGGATCATTACTGGGCCATAATTAATGATCACTGCCATTCACTGGGCCTCCACAACACTGCCTGTCATCAATATCTGTTAGCAGAAGGCTGCAATATAAACATTTATAAAGCAGACACAATGCACCAGCTAAACCACTAATGCATGTAATTGCTAACGCAGAGCCATATGCTGAAAATTCATCTCTCTTTACATTTAACTTTTACAACCTAGGCAAATCAGACAACTATCTAGCCCACAGTCTTCCAAAATTGCTTACTGAATAGAAAACTGTAATCAGCTGCCAGTTCAATTGTTTTTACAACATTCTACATAAAACAAATGAGGTCTGTTGCCCTGACTTGTGAAAGAGCTCCAATAAATGCCAATTATAAGAGCAATTAGGGGATCAACTCTGACATCACAAGTTTCTCTATAAGATATTAGCTCAATGACTTTTTTTATAAGCTAATTAGTCATGGACTCTGAACAAGAAACAGATAATCCAAAAACAATGATTCTGCAAAAGTGTGTGTTGTCAAATCCCATAAGAGCAATAACCCCAGCCTTCCAGTAGGAATCATATCTGTGACTGTCAACTCCTTCAACTACATTAACAATAACAATCTTAATTATGAATGAGAACGCATAAAGTATGCCAAGCATGATCAGCCTCTGTAAAATTCTTAAAAATCCTGGATTTACCAATATTTCCTTTGGCAGAAGCCATGCTGTTAATCAAATATGAGATAAAAAGGAATTCCCCCAAAATATAGTGAATTTGCCCCTTCCTAAAGGAACAGAGGACATAGCAGGAAGTGGGTGCTTCGGCTGAAAATTTCTGTCACAAAAAGGCAAGCCCAGCCACCAGCAGAGTCCAAGAGAAAAGTGGTTTAATTCTCTGGAAACTGAAATCCTCACTTGTAAAATAACAAAATGTTGCCTATATGACCATCACTGGGATTCCTTTACACGTAGCCATAATCACAGTATGTGATTGTGCAATGACACTTTTCTGAAGGCTATTGCCCTATTCACCGAAACAGATGCAGTTCACCAAATGAACACCTTGTCTGATGGTCCTTTGCAAAGCCTGGTGCATTATTTGCCCCAAACTCAAAGTGCAGCCTGGAGCCAGAGCATACTCACAAGAGACAGCCCTCTGGCAGCTCTCACCAGAGCACTTCATAGCCCACAAGTAAGTGTATTTCAAAAATAGTGTTGTTCTTTTTTTACATTTAGTCAGTGTGACTACTCAACTCAACAGAACTGGGGCTCCCAACCTGAAATGATCATCAAGAATTTTGCTGTCTCTCTAGTGAGAAGCTTAAACTCAGCTACACTCAAACTGATTTGCTGCAGAGGCAGTAAAACCTGGCAGAAACTACAGAAACAACCTGCCAAGGAAACATGTGCAAGCCCTCAGGTGTTATTTCCTAAAGAGCTATAAAAATGTGGAGTATTTTATTATCAAAGCAGGCTGCCCTTGATTTCAGGTATGAGAGTCAGCACTTGCTCAAATCACAGCCAAGAGCTAGAGACAGGTATTCCTAACATCAGCAAAAAGCTTCCTACAGCACCTTGACCACTATCAATTAGGAAAACCAGGGTGGGGTTGGGAATCACATTCCCCAGAATGCTATTTGACTGATTGAGTTCCATGTCAGGGTCTGGAGAGGGCAATAAGTTTTCAAGGAAGAAATTTTGTCTCTATCATATGCAAAATAAACACTTTTTGTGTTTATCTCTGGGAGTACACTGACTTACACATATACACAGACCTTGGGAAAAAATGCCACCCCACAGAGAAGCCACACCAAATCTTTAGGCTGCTCCTCACACCGAGGCAGCCCAGAGCAAACCAGGCAACGCAGACAGAAGTTTTATATCAAGCCACAGCTTTCCTCAGCCTAACACACAGGCATAACCCTTTTTCCTTATTAAAATTACAACCTAGCTGATATGAAAATTAACCTAAAGGCCTCTCTCAACATGCTTCTCCAAATAACTTATGACTAACTTACTCCAGATATCTTACAGCACTTCAAATATGCGAGTGCCGGAAAATCTAATAAAACTCTAACAATAATAACTGTCAAGAAGCTACAAAAAGATTCTCATATGCTAACAACAGATGTAGAGACAGCCAGCCATTGCACCAAGAAATACAGAAATATCTGTGGAATAAGAGAGGCAGCAATGTATAGGCACAGCACGGAAACTGGATATTTCCATGGGTTGCCTTTCAACACCCCATTCAGGGCTGATGCTATGAAATCCACACAACCTCTGAAACCTCACAGTGTTTATGGCGATGTCCCAAACACCCTCACACTCCTGAATTGCCCTAAGAGTGGAGCATGCTGACATGACTCTGGAGGTAAACACACAGCATTTCTGGGATGGAGCTGTTCCTGGTTTGCCTAAACCAGAAGCTGATGTGCTCAGTTCTGTCTGCACTCTGGTGTACAAGTTCAGAACCTCAAATATAGGACTGGATATTTTCTCTTCATTTAGAAGGCTCTTCATAAATTCACAAAAGTCGTCACAATATGCATTTTTATTTTCCCCCCACTTTTTTACTCCTGTTAAGGAGTAACCATATGATACTGCTGCATTGAGCGTCAGAGTTCAACAAACAGAACTAAACATAAGCACATAAAAAGAAGCACCACATGCACTATTGAAAAACCTTGCAGTGACTTACAGATACTAATTTCAGCAGAAGACTTTTGTACAGTGTAACTATATATTCTCCAACAACCAATTCAAAAAACAACGAAACAATGGAAGTTACATTGGCTTTGCTACTTCACAAATCAAAATCTTCATTAGACACACCCCATGCACAGCCATCCACATTTACAAAACTCCCAACTACTCAGATTTATCTTAATGAAAGCAGGCCCTTAAATGAAATGAATCACAACCACGTCAAGGACTGATAGTCTGTGTTTGTGACTGGACATACTTGCTAGGCAGAATGGAGTGATATTTCTGTTACACCTGGATTATAAAGAATAGGACTGCAAATTCTGGATTTATAAAAACCAAGGCTTCTTTTTGAAGACTGAAAGTTTTTTTTACTGAAGCTTATAAATACGACAAGTAAAACAGACTACTTATTAAAACTAACAAATAATTTTTAAAGGAACCAGGATCTAGGTGATCAAGTATTCAGACAATATCAAGTAGAAATATTGAAATGTAAGTAAAAATGGACATTTTACGTAATTTTTTCACTGCAATACACAATTCAACTAGGCACACTGATAAAAGTTATCTAGAGCCCAAACACTAAATTGTGTGCTCATGTAGGATATAATATGCAAGAAGACTTTAGAATATTTTCTGTTTTCAAGCAATAAACATAAATTCAAGCTCTGTCACCAACATAACCAATAGACTAAACAGATGTAGATGCATAAAGCTTAAAGGACAAACCTTTAATTCTCTGCCACAAATGTTCCAGTTTGCATCACAAAAACATCTAATTTGTTCACTTGTGCAGTTTGAGCCAGGAGCTCTTTAAATCCTTGTTTCACCACAAGGAAACCTTCTATCATATTCTTTGCATTTTCAATCCAAAGCTCTGTACAATCCAATACATTCTCCTTTCACAGATATCACCACATTCAATGTGCGTTTTAGGATTGGAAAATAAGCAGGACACTGATAACACTATTATTTCAAAGTCCAGGACATCAGGATTAGTGTATTCCATTCACTCACACCGCATTTAAAACAAACAGACCAACCAACTAAAAACCTTTCCCACAACTATGATTGTTTCTGTGACAGAAATAACAGATTTTTCTTCTTTTTAGCTGGATGGTTGTTTCCTCCTTCTACTTCAAAAAATTGAGAAAAACATATTTTAAGCATATTGGCCCTAACAGTTCCCATAAATCTCCAGATAGTCTTGCTGAAACTTGAGACAGCATCACTTCACATCTTGGAGTCCTACTTGGTTTTTAAATCAGCAGTGTATTTCAGCTAAAATTATACACAGTGTTTTCTTCAGGACATTTGTATTTCTCATCACAGAAAAGAACAATAATAGGAAAAGCCTCCTTTGTAAAACATATTAAGTATCAAAAAAAAAAGAAAAAGTCATAAGAGGCTAAAAATGTCCCATCCATTACATCAGCGCAATGCAGCAGATGAAAGGAAAACCATTTTGAACAGGACTCATCTTCCCATCCGGAGGAGAACACCAGATGATATTTAAACCCAGGGGGTCTTGATACGTCTTTATCACCTATCCTCCACATCATAAATGGCAATCTGAGTATGTGGAGAATCACAGAGTGGTCAGAGGAAAACAGTATTTGTGAAACACCATAGAGATGGAAATCGTATCCTCAGTGTTTGAGTCAGAACTATTCCTTGTTTTCTCCTGAGCAATTCCAGATGGGGATCAGGCACAAAGAACAAATGCAGAGATATTTTTTCAGACTTCCAACTCTTGCTTTCATCAATTAAGTTAGTGATAACTTCTGCGAATGAACTGGGAGATGCAGATGGACACACACATTCAGTTTCAAAAATGTGGTGAAGAAATAGAGATATAAAAGGAATAATGGAGACTATAAAGTGAAAAATAAAGCAGCTGAAACAGGTAACTGAAAAACACATGAAAGCAAAATTTAATGTTTTAAAATTTTATCCAATTAAAATGAATTGCAAAAAGAAAAGAAAATCCCTGCAAGCATTTACAAAATTAACAAACATGAAACAAAAAAAGCAGAATTACTGTATAGAGAAGGTACCAATCAAACAAGCACAGATGATGAAGCAACCCAGTGAATGACAAGATGCTAAAATTCTTTCATGTAATAAGAGTAACCTTCAGAGCCTCTGGACGGACATGACTACATTGCTGCATGCAAGGGGAGAACAGACAGAGGCAACACACAAGATTTTCTCCTTTAGTTTTTGGTTCCATTCGAGAGCACCAAAGCATGCCAAGCCATAACAACCCCCAAAAACAAATACAAAAAAACCCTGGAAAGTCTGAATCTTGTGCAGATAGAGGAAGAGGTCATTTAGAACATTACTGAACCAAGAATATTGAAATGACATCTGAACAAAACCAAACTATGCAGTTTTAAAGCTGTCCAGGCTTCTGAAGAAATATTTGTAAGAAAAATTGGCTGCAGATGCTGGCAGCATATGGAATGCATAGAGGCCACCTACAGCAAACTGAGAATTCCACAGAAAAACAGGTAAGCTATTTGATTGATAGCCCACTCTCAAAAAAATCTGGAACAGTGAAGAGACACAGGCAACACAAGGAAATTTATGTACATTGTTCATATATTGGAGGTGATGTGCCAGTTCTACTGAAGCACAGCTGAGTAAAAGACTATCTACTGAAAAAGCAGACTGAAGAGGGCTAAGACAAGAGTTTCAAGAAAACAGAATGTGATAAAATGTGATAAAAACAGAAGATAAATAAAAGAGATGACTGAACTGCATGAGCATGATAAAGAATTCACAATAAAATTCACAATGCTGTGCACCTATAAGGCCACTCCAAAACAAAGTGCTGGAAAGGTTGCATCCATTATGGCAGGGCTTAATGAATTCATTTGCCTGACCAAGAAAAAAAAGACTTTTTATCAGAGGTTTTATTACAGGTAACTGTCAGCAAAACTCAGCAGATTTAGGTGATGAGCAAGAACTCACTGTTCTAACCACATCATCCTCCCGTCAGCTGCATGTCTCCTACAGGGACACTGACATCAATCTCTACTTTCTAACAATTCATCAGATTTTGTGAAATGCGTGAAAATTTTATTGGAGGACTCCAACCAGTTCCAAAGTCATTGCCAGGGGGAGACACAAAAGGAAAAATGGAACTGCTCTGCTGCAGCCCAATTCCACTAGAGACTAGCTCAAAAAAACCCCGTTTAAATGGTCTGCCTTCTTTTAAAAGGTCAGTCCCCTGGACACCTGAAATCCCCGCTCCTCCAGCGCCACCAACACCATTAACTGTAAAACGATCTGCCAAAAGGCAATTAAGTTCTGGCATGTTGTTCCACCCTATGATAAACCTGACAAAAGTGGAGATTCAAAGGCCAAATTCTACCTTTGGCATATTTTAAATGGGGGTGAGCAGGGGAAAACAGCCACTGGATATGACAGAGCCACCACACCGTTTGCTGCAACTTCTGTTTCTGTTATTAATTAATAGATAAGTTGAGGTAATAGATAAGGTGCATTCAAAGTCAATAGATTCCTCATTTTTAAACAGAGGTGAGAACCAAGAAAAAAACTTCTGGTTGTTTTTTGGTTTGGTGGGGTTTTTTTTGGNTTTTTTTTTTTTTTGGTTTGGTTTTTTTCCCCATTGAGCTCAGCAGGAAAACAAAGCAAAACTTCCTAATACACAAACATAGGAACCTGAATTCATGATAAAGCTAAATAAACTGGATATAGTAACAAGCAGCTTTCTGCTTTTCTGCGCTACAGCACCATTCATCCTCACTTGTTAAAGTGGGGTGTCTTGAGAAGCATAAAAGTACCTGAGTGAAGGCCAGACAGAGACTATGTCCATGTGGATAAATCTGTTCTGGTTGGGTCAGCCATGAATCACACTGCGAGCACTGAGGAAACCAGTATATGATGAACCAAAGCCTGGGTTTTGTATCTACTCAGAAAAGCAACCGTATTGCATCTTGCTCTGTTGCTCCACAGTCAGACTGAACATGTCTAAATTAAGTTATTCCTCCAACTTCCCAGTTCTTGGTCATACTCGATCCCAATGCCCTACCAAGAGTACCTGAGCCACTACCCAAGGAAAGGCGGGCCAAACAGGTAAAGGGTGGCAACATGTGGAGAAATGCTTCAACCACCATCTCAGGAGCATCATTGCACTCTAAATGACTTCCAGGACTACAGGGTGAACATCTTGACACCCTGAGAAGTCAAACAGACACGAGCAGGATTCCTACATCCATGCAAAACAGAACTAATAACCATATAATAGCTGTCATTCACAATGCAATTTTCCACATTTCAGCTCTTGCACTAGTCAGTACTTTGCCACGCATACCAGTTTTCCTAATATCCACATGCCAAGGCAGACTCAAATAATTGACACATTTCCAGATAAGTGACAAGATAGGAGTGAGCAAAAAACACTCTCCCCTCCCTTCCACAGTGTCAGAGGCTCAGAGTAGAGTTAATAAGTTGCTTACTCCAGACATGCTACAAATGTATTTGAGCTGCAGCATCTCTTTGAAGATCTTGCCTCGTAAAATGTTCCCAGGCATATTGTGAAACATAAATTTCAGAAATCTGTCAAGATACGTCAAGATTCCACCAAGTTTGTCAGCTAAGAAGAAATACACTTGATTCTACCCTAGATGAAACACAATTCTACCTTAGACAAACATTGCCTGGGACTTATATTTGTGTCACATTTTCCAAAAAGCAGCTGAAATAATACACAATTGAATACTGCTGTCTGGGGAGAAAAATATTTAGACCATAAACAAACAGGATCAATTACCCAGAAGTACACATGCCTTGCAGCAAGCACAAGAAACACCACAGCAAAAAACATACATAAATATTCTTCAAAAGCATCTGGCAAAATTCACCATAATGAATTCAAAATATTCAAGCAATTATTTCCAGCCAATCATTTATTTCTTTCAGAACTGAAATCCTTAGCATTTTATTATGTTCTTTACTGTCAAGGCATATTTCTTCAGCAGTTTGACTTTTTTTTCCCCCCTGCCATTTGGCTAAGCAACTAAGTAACTTATTCAGTAACTTCCAGACGACCTAGCAAATGGAATTGATTTGGATCAAATAGCAACAGATTATTTCAGTAGTTAAGTAGTCACCGGTATGCCGGCAACATAACACATCTCAAATATATTCCACTAATCCTATCAAGTATGCTTTTACTTATCTTTCACTAAACATCTATTTTATGGTCCATTTCTTCATACCTTCTAATCACGGCTCAGTTACAATGTCAAAAAACCTGAAATCCCAAACTAAAAGCACACAGAGTCACAACAAAGATAATTTTCTGATTAAGAGGTACATAAGGGGACTGCTGTGGAATCATTAGTGTTTACAACTATAAGCATATTTACTGCTTTCCATCCTTTACAGGACAGATTTGTTACAGTTGAAAGCTTTCCCTTCAGGGCCTTTTAGAGAAGCACATATATCCCACAGATATGCCACAACCCATAAAGTCATCTCAGTAAGGCACAACGCAACAGTTCTCCTGGGGTGGGTTTTTTTTCTTTGAGAGTACAAGGGCAAGAGGAGGAAAGGGACAAGGAAAAAGGAAGGAAAAGGTGTGCACGCAGGAGAGGGAAACCATACCCCTACTTTAGAGCTGAAAGGACTTAAACTCATCTAAACCAGAAGTCTTTTCCATTCCCCACCTTTTGCTTGCTCAGATTTTGTTTATTTTTCTGACTCATTAGTCAAAAATTTCCTAGATCCTAATCAAGTCTAACAATGCTTCAGAGGAAACACAACTCCAAAATGGGAAGGGGGAGAAAGTCTTATTTAGGAATTCTTCATGAGCCATTAAATTATAAAAACTCAGGATATCCTCCAGGAATGGTAAGAAAAATGCTATATAATACAGTACAATATCCTTAACTCATCATAACATGACTTGGCTCTGAACTCTGGATGTCAAGAGCTTAGATGATGACTGTTCATTCTTACATTGCACTTCTGTTTGAAGTACCCCCCCCCCAGATTCTTCCAGGCCTAAATGAATTTAAGAGTCAAGCCAAAAGTATCACAGATGAAATCCTGAAATGGATCAGTGGATAGCAAAGATATCTGAACACAAAGTATACAAATCACACAGAGCCTCCCCAAAAAGCCTCTGTTGTCAGAGAGCCTCCACAAGAAGCAACTTTCTACTCCATTTTAAATGATCATCTTGGCCAACACCAGGCTACACATGATGCACTTCATCAAAAGCCTCATCTTTGAGCACTTGAAAATTACTCACTTTAGCCACACAAGACCACCTCATTTGTATTAGCTCTACATTTTCTTATCTGGCTTCAAATAAAATATGCAAGTAAACAATGTTGCATCTATTTTTCTAGTGACTACATCTTTTTCTGTCTTGGGAGATTTAAAAATAAAGACTGTGTCATTGGTTTATCTATAGAATCTGAGAGTTTAAAAGACAAAACAGACTAATATGAGAATAAAATTCAAATAAAGAAAGATATTTTGAAAATGCATTCTAGCTCAACAAAATAACATTTGCTCTTAAGATATCCTTTATCCAATTAGATTCAACCTTGGGAAAAACAAGGCTAAGTAAGACTGCAAACTGCTCACTAAAGCACATCAGTCTTTTCTGAGTCTGGGTTAAAATTCATGGTGCAAATTGTACATTTTGGAAACAGAGAAGACTGCAAGCCATCAGTTTTAGAGGAAACAAATTAAGCACGTGTATTATTAGCATGTACATGCTAGGCTTGCCATCTAATACTAAATGCCCATGTAGAATAATCTTATTTCTTAATTATCTATTTTAATTAGCTAGCGACATAAAGCAGGGTGCCATGGCATCATATTATTGCTATTATATATTAAGAATTACATAAATATATAATAGTTAATATATATATTGCTTATTATATTATAAGTAGTCACACCCTCTTCTCAGAAAACCCAACAAGAGAAGCGAAAACCTAAGCAGAGCAACAATTTTATATGTACAGCTGGGGATAATGACCAGCATTTCCACTTCTGTGCAAGACTGGAAAGAAACACCACACAGAACCCTGGGCATTAAAGCAGTTCCTCCAAAGTACGGCACACTATCCTTGCCTACCGTGACACAAATCCTCCTTCCCTGCAGCAGCACTGTCACTCGTGCAGTTAAATCATTTTTTGGTTGCCAATCAGTACCAAAGCCAAGCAAACACCTGCTTGTTTCTAAGAGAACTAATCAACAGTGCTGTCAACTGCACTTCAGTTTCCTGACAGATCACTGCAACACCCATGTAGGCTCTGCTTGCCCTGAGCTTCCCACACTGGCAGATTTGCAGTGGCTGTAGCCACCAGCTGTCTCGTGCCATCCCAGTCAAAACCAGTAAAAAAAGAGCCACATAGCTGTACTGGCAGCTGGGGTATTACCCATGCAAGCACATCATTCAGTGTGGCATGGCTGAAAGGCCAGCTAATGGTTTGGATTCAGGAATTACTCTTCATAGCAGAGAAAATTACTCATACAAAACCAGTCTAACAGCTTAATAGCTACATTCAATATCCTCAGCCGTAAAACACAGAGATTGGAACCAAGACCTCTGGGAGATGTACCTAATTTTGAAAGAGAAAATAATAAATAGCTGATATGCTCTTCTAGATGGATCACATTTGCTGTCAATGACAGAGTGCTTGTGACAAACACATGGGATTGCCAGTCAGCATGGCCACGTTAAAGCACAGCCTGCAGATTCTGTTGTATTTCCCTGCAGAAGCAATAGCCCCTGAGAGAACTTAGGCTGGGAACTGAAGTTCCCAAGTGCCCTCTCCAAGACTGGATGGTTTCTTAGGTACAATTTCAAACCCACGGGGACTAAACCAGAAACAGAGCTCCCCTCACAGAATGGGATGGGAGGTAAAACAGACTCATTTTTACAAGCTGGAACGCTTCTAGGTGAGTTCTTTGGGTCTCCAAAGAAATCTAATATGCTTTTTAAAGAATAAAAAGTAGAATTAGCAGTGGAGAGCCCCACTAAAGTAGAAGGGGATTTAACAATTTAACAAGAATTTTAACCACCAGCATAATAACAGTGCTTGTCTAAGAAAAGGTTATTTACCTTTCCCAGCCACGGGCATTGGCCCAGCCCCTCCCTTATTTTGCCACCCTGCACAAAAACACGTGCAAAGACAAAACCAATGCATCACCAAGAAAAACCAACTACAAACTGACTACAAGAAAATGTAATAGCTGCACATGAGACGTTTCATCCAGTCAGGTGAAAACCAGAAATCCTCTCTTTCAAGAATATTAGCATTACACACACTGAGGTACCTCTACATGAGTGCTGCCATACTGCATTTCACACCATAAAACATAGCAAAAGCAAACAATTAAATGCAATTACTATATGGCACAGAAAGATTAGGGAATTAGTAACAGCTCCAGCTGCACAACTTGTTGGAAAAGTATTTCTTCCATCCTAAGCCTATTTGCAGAACATGATAAATTGAGTATTAATGAACATGCAACTTACAAAATTAATAATGCAATTTTTAGGCTGCTTGAATCAAGACAGTCCTTATCTCAGACATTAAAGACCTTTGTGTTTACAAATCCACAGTAGGCTGTGCTTTAGAGCTTACACATGTGAAACAGATTAAGGGGCACCATGGCAGGGGTTAATGTCTCAAACTTTCTGCTGGCTACATTGTCAGTCCCCTGCTGCTATTTTCTATCCTGAGTAAAGATTCAGCATCATTTACCATACACACTTCACCTCTCACTTTCTGCTTTGTTTTAACAAGTCTTCACATGTTAATCTTAACTACAGTTACTCTAAAACAGGTGTGACTTGGGCATATGATACCCTGCAAAACAAAATCACTGTTTAGCTTTAATCCCAAGTGTCCACTGCTTTGGAAATGATGGTTCTGCCACCTTATCAATCAAGAAGCAGACAAAAGAGAAAAGCTATCAGCTACAGTTTTCAGCTGTGGGGAAAGCCTCACAAGAGACTTTTTCTTAAAGACCCAAGTCCTAAAATTTGCAGTTTGTGCAAAAAAAAATAAAAATTGTTTTCGATACAAAATAAAGTTCAGATCTACATACCTGTGTAAAGAAAAAGCTTTAAAGAAGGAAAACAATATTAAATGTTTTCAAGGAGCCCATAGTATTTTAAATCTCATTATTTTTATGATTTGCTTTTTTTTTAGGGAACCTGACTCATGATCTTTGAATGCACTCAGCTGCTAACACAGCGTGTAGGAAGAAAGCATTAGAGACTGCACGTATCTGCACAGCAAGGCATTTGGAAAGATGGCCTGGACAAACGTTAAAAAAATGTTTGAGGACTCAAAACTTTCTTAAACAACTCCTAATGTAACTGGCATGCAAAGATGATTGCTCTTCCAAACAACATTTTGAGATGCAACTGCAGGAAAAATAATCTATTTTGCTGGGAACACAGTCCTTTATCTAGGCTCATTACCTCACTTCAGTGATATGTTCCAGAAGATTTCACAACAGATTAAGAAAAAAATGTGGTTGTTTCAAGAGATACGCTCTTTAAAAGATGCACCAACACAGACACACACCCTAAAATAAAAGTTCTCAATCTGACAGAATAGAAAATATATTCGTTAATATCAGGAATGCCTTTGTGCACAGGAAAACCAGTAATTATTCTGGGCAGCAGATATAAATTGCCAGCACTAGCACAGAAGAGACTTACCAAAGCTGAGCCAGCCCAGTCTGCAGCTGGGAAGAAACCAGCTCTCCCCAGGCTCCCCTGCCACAAGGAGAGTGGCAAGACCGAGGGGAGAATGGGCAACCACTTCCCTTCCACACATCCTTCCCCACAGCAGGAGAAACCTCACCCCAGCCTTTTGTCTAATGGAAAATAATTTTGATTTTGCCTAGACTGCTGAGATCTCTGAAAAAGCCTTTAAGGGCCACAGGGATTTAGAGAAGATCACTTGGAAAGTTTAAGCACAGTGTTTAAGTGTCTAATGTCCCATTCTGCCTAGAAGGAACTGATGATCTGACATCTGCATGTAGAAGAACAAAAATGGCAACAGAATAGAATATTAAATGTCACAACAGGTACTAGTCAGAATTCTGCTTTGCACACTGTGGTACTGCTACATTTTGCCTTTGGTCAGAATTTTTCCCATTACAACTAAGGGGATGGAGAGAGCAGAGGAAGAATTGAAAAAAAAAAAGTCACATTAGAGATCTTGAAATGTTCCAGAGAACCCAACAGCCCTCAAAACACTATTCCATTCTATCTGAAAAGAATGAGGAGGAATTTGCATGCAGTTTTACACCTTCCATGCTATTTTGGGAATTATGAGAAAACTGAAGAGATTAGGCTTCTGTATCCATATCTATTCCCAAGTACTCGAGTATCCACATACCCCCTCCACAAAGCAATAAAGTAAGCTAGAAACAGCCATCACATACTTTTGAATGCCAAAAGATTTGCTGTAGAAGTCCCATATTTTTCAACATAAAAAAGTTATTTACTTGTGTTGCTCAGGATACCTCTACCGCACACAAATAACCAGAATACCTAAACAATTTCCACAGATTATAGTTCTAATTTCTGGTGACCAAAAAAACAACCCCTACCCCCCAATTCTATCAACAGCTGCAGTCTCCAACCAGCGCATTAAGAGAATTGTTTACCAAGTTACACTGGTGCACACCATTGCAAGGCAAGGGTGTTGATCAGGTATTGCTGACAGAACACACAGAAAAACATTTGGCTGCACAGATGTTGCTGAATCTTTATAACTCCAAGTGATACAGCAAATGGAGAAAACACAGCTCAGTTCTCAAAATAAAACCAGAATATGCAAGTTTAGGGTGCAACATAAAATAGATGCAGCAGTAACCAAGTGATTACCTACTAATAAGATGAATATGTCAGACTCTGGAATTAAAATGACAGAATTTCTTAATGGCTGCCCTTCAAAACAGAAAATAATATTGCAGAAGTTCAAGAAATCCAGTGCCTTAATCTAAAAGGCTTTCCAGGACTTTTTGCCAAATTACCAAGCAGCCTGTAGGTGTTACAGCCTGAGTTCTGCTTTTTGCTTCAGCGAAAACTACTCCGATGGCTGTCAGAAACCCAGGTGCTGTCTGTTCTACAAATACATTTGTTTCCTTCAGCTACAAAATTCTACATTCTCTCTGTCTTTGCCTGATGTGTAATTACACATCAGGAACGTAAGTCACTCCAGCCTGACGAAACAATCATATCTCAATTTGGAGTGCCCTCTTAGCATGGTGATAAGAACATCTGCTTAAACTGGCAAGGGGGAGCGAGGAATGAAAGTGGAAATTCTTTCCTGGGAATTCATGATGTGTTTTCAGCTGGATAAATTCTCTATTGGAATCCTGGATAAAATCCGTGGTAGCATCACTTCAGACTCCTGATGTTCAGTTTAGTGTAACAAACGTTCTTTGAAACCACACAGCAAGAGGGGGCCTGAAGGGAGGACTATCTGCTTATTACACACAGTGGAGCTGCAGCCTAGGTTGAAAAATGCATTTTAAGTGCATTAAAATGCTTAAGGAAAAGCATTTTTAAAGACTTAAGAGCTACTACCAACCATTCCCAGAGTCTTTCTAGTGCCCCTGGGCAAACAGAGTGGCACAGACAAGGTTCAGGGCTCCATACCTGAGACTGAAAGAGTGGGCAGCGATGCCAGTACTGCATTCAGGTCTGTGCTCTGAGGACAGACCACAAAGTGAAGATAATTGAGTAAACCTACCTCCTTCCCTCCTCCCAGCCCTAACCAGCACAGGCCACAGAACAAGGCTACACATTCAATGGCAGTGGTTGGCCATCCCACAACAGCAAATCCACTCAACAGCTTGATTAAGCATTTAAGTCACAGGGAATGTTCAGGGGAGCGCTGGCAGTGAGGTAGCAAAGCTATCTGCATGAACAAAGCCAACATTCTGATCCCAGGGATTCAGGAGATACTCGGAAGGAAATTACTTCCAAAGATATTGACAGATGTATCTGCATGCATAGTTACATTCTGAAGGTAAGAGAACCAAAGAGAACATTGTTAGGCAGCTATGCAGAGGCACTCTGTGTTCTCACAGGGGCAGTATTGTTTGCTCTTTTCTGGATTACAACCTGAGTCTCTGAAGGAGCTTATGCCTTCAAAAATCAGATTACAGTAAGGCAAAAAAGGCGATGGGGAAAATGTTTATTTGTGCCCAATTAGCATATTCTTATGCAACAACTCTATTAAGTCATGAACTAATGATTTTTTGCCTTGTCTCAAGAGCTGACATACTTGGAACACAGACTCATCTTTTGCCACACATTCCACCACTGATAATAACTGAAAATTCTAAGGGACATTCTGTTTTGAACAGAACCTGGTGGACTTCAGCTCTCTGTCTTAGACTTACTCTCTTGAAAAAAAGACAGAATTAGAATCCTGACAAATGCCATACTAGGTATGACCAAAGTTTAGTGATAAGGTAGTTTCCCTCCGTTCTCTTTCAAGCTATGTCAGTTCCCCAGTTCAAACTGAAGCTGTCCTTTAATTAATTCAGCTGGTAATTCTAATTATGTTCTTATGACATGCTCAAGCAATACACTCTTGAGGGATTATCTCAAGAGAAAAACTAATTCTATAATTGTAATACAAATTCCAGTTTATTGTATTTGACCTCTCAAGTGCTTCATGTAAGTCTCCTGATTAGGAGTTTTAGAGCATCCAGCAATGTTTACAAACATTGTACATTACAAGCAATGTTTACAAACTGTTACTGAACCACATAACCTTGTCTACAGGCAATAGACTAGCAAATTATAATGAGCTTGTAAAGGAGAATCTGAAATGGCACATCAGGTAAGTGTTTTGCAGAACAGCAGATCCACAATCTTTGATCTCCAGAAAAACCCTCAAAAAGGTTACAAAGTTACCTCCAAAGACTAAGGAGGCAGTACAATTCAGTAGTTTGCATAACATCCCCTCATGTTTCCCACTCCTGTTAACCACATCTTCCTCCAGTAGCAGGAGAATTCCTATGAGATTTAAAATGCTTTACACAGAACACTGTATCACAGTTTACTGTTGCAATAATTTTAATTTCTGTACTCATCACTCCCAAGACACACCCAATCACGTCATCCTAACTTCTCAGGCAACCAGAATTGCACTTGTTTCTGGTTATTTCCAGTCCCCTTTCGTTAATATTCCTGCCACTGTAGCTTTGCTGAGAATACAAACCAAAGTCCTCCCTTGCATCCTTCAACACCGTGCCATAACACCAGGCTTTTAATCCCTAAACCACTCTCTTTATTCAAGCCATTCATGTAAACATAAGCCTTTAATGAGATCTATAATCACTAACGCGTTCATACACTTAAAATGCTTCCCAGAAAAGCGTATGGCTCATAATCACAAAATTATTTCCCCCGTTTTGTTGTTTCTTTCTCTAAGTTCATGTGGATAATCTCCAAATATTTGAAGTTGTACCTGACATACTACTGCATTCCAAATCTGTCAAGTAAATCTACAACTATGAGACAAAACTTACTGTTCATTCTGAAATAAACACAAAAATACAAGTTCGACCTTCAAAAAGATATTCTTTTCCTTTCTGGTGAATTGTTTTGCCTTATTTTGATTGACACCCTAAGTGGCTCTGAAGTACTGCTCATCCCTACAACAACTGAAAGGTACCACTCAGGTTACATGTCCATCTAACATACAGGGGAAGAAAATCACAGTAAATAACTTCAAAAAGGAGAAGTAGTCACCATATACACAAATATAGACATTTATTTATATTTATACTAAATAAACCAAATCTCTACACATTCAAAGCACCTTCATTTATGCCTTGCTTTCCAGTTTATTGGGGAGGGGGTTAACATCTTTTTAGTTATGATAAAAAGTCATCTTTATGAAAAGAAAAAGTTAAGAACTTGAAACTGCAATGGAACAGTAGGAACTGAAAAGTTTAAAAGTTGCACACTATTTAAATTAGAAATCTAGTAAGTATCTTAAGTTCAAAAAAAGACCCCAGAAATCTATTTCTTCGGAAGGGAGCCAATTCCTTTGTATGAAGAATACAATTAACCTTTACGGGCCTTAGACTGACTCTAGGTGCCCCCTAATAAATGAGAAGGACAGTGAAGTTAAATGAGCAACATACTTTTACACGTTCCTCTAATTGTCACACAACTTTAGACCCTCTCAAACTGACAATGTCTCCCTGAATCTCCCTCCCCGAATCCGGGGCAGAGCTGCAGTCCTTGCTCAGATTTCTCTCTATTCGCACGGTGATCCAGCAAACTCCTCCGGCACTCCACCCTCCCGACACACGCGGAGTTAAAATTAACTTGGTGGTTTTGGGTTTGGTTACGAGCCGAAGATCCTCCCTTGTACAACAACTGAGCGCTCAGCAGCCCCGGCGGCGAGCTCGGCAGCCGCCCAGCACCGCCGGGCTGCCACGGCGGAGCCTCACGAGGAAAACAAAACCTCGTCTCGGATAAAGCCTTTACTGTACTTACAACGGGCAAAAAAACCTCAACCCCGAATGAAAGGCATCTCATTATTCGCAGCTACTTGAAATTCAAAAAGCCCTGCCCGGGTGTCCGAGACCCCCGGCTCCGTGCGGGTGCCGGGCTGGGGAGCAGCCGCTGCCGGCGGCCCCCGGGGCGGGGAGCGCGGACCCCGCCGGAGCGGCACGGCCAAGCAGGTGAGGCGGGACCGCGGGAGCTGCCCCGGCTCCGGCCCCGCGGACCAACCGCGGTACCCGCCCCGCCAAGTTCCCCGCCGACGGCACAGCCCGGGGCAGCGCTGCCGCCGCGGCGATCAACAGGCGCTCAGACCCCCCGTCCCTCCCTCCGCGCCTCGGTGGCTGCCCCGGCGCGGGGCCCCGCGGTGCCGCCGCGTACCTGCCGGGGATGGAGCAGCCCGTCCCGCCGCCTCTCCGCGCCGCTCGCTCCGGCCACGGCCGCCCCGAAAGTTTCCTGACGTCAGCGCGGGCGGGCGGGAGCGGACCCCGCCTGCTGCCGGGCTCGCCGCCGCCGGGCCGGGCCGCCGCCGCTGCTCCCGGGCTCCCCCTGCCTCCCGCCGGCACTGACGGGCCGGGCAACGCCACAGCCAGCGCCGGGGAGGAGGCGTGTGGAGTGGGCAGCAGTTGAGAAAGTGAGGAGCGCGAGTTAGTAACTCTGTGTTCCTGAAGGAAGCGTCTCCCAAAGGAAAGATGGTAGACGCACTCGCACTGGTCTTGGTTAAAGCTGCAGTGAATTTGGTGAAATTTTACGCATTTTACAGACGCACCACGTCATACTGACTTTGGAGAACGTCTGTGGCATGCACTCCCCATTAAAATGTCCTTTAGAAACACCAGAACGGTGCAATCCAACGTATTTTTCTGGCAGTCATGGTACGTGCAAGTTAGGGACAAACTATTTTCTGTTGAAAGACAAGGAATTCATGTCTGCCATATTTCTTTTATTCCTGATGGGCTTCTGCCGCGATGCTGCCAATAATAGGACAGGTACTGTCTGTGGAAAGGCAGGAAACTCATCTATTATTCCTTCCTGATTGTTTTTTCCTAACAGCACGTGAAAGGTGCCTTTCATTTTACATTAATCAGTAGACAAACCTCGAGAATGGCCATTTAGAGAGCAGAATAAAACATGTCACTGAAATCAAAGCAAAGGCATTTTGTCTGCAGCAGGTGTATTCTTGTTTTAAAGACAAGATGGAAAACAGTTCAGGGTGGCAATTTATGGCCCAGAGTGGAAAAATCATGACAGAAAAAAAAAATATGGAGTGTAGAAGTCTGGAGGAGGCAGCTTTTTAAATCAGTAAGCTCTGGATAATTACATGCATAAGTATGAAATATGCAAAAATTTAATTAGTATGGCTGCATTTTCCATTCATGACTAAAATAAAAAACCAAAACCAATCAAACTGCAAAACAGGTACACAAAACCCAAGCAAATTAGTAGTTTGTCTGCTCTAGGCATCACAAAACTACTGAAATCCTCCTCCATCAGTTTAGTCTCTCAAGTAAAGGAAGCAAATGCTAACTTTTCATATTGTTTTATATAGAGTTATTTGTAAACTTTACTAGGAAACTAACAAGCTAAACTCCAAAATATAAATAGAAAATTAATTCTGAGCAAGAAGGAAAATGGAAAACATTTGGGGAAATTGTATGAACTTTATGTTCTATATAACATCAAATTCAGGATTTGTTTTCACCTACTGTTTTCATGCACTAAATCGTCAATACTTTAGGTGGGGAAAAAAACCCTCACACAAGAAAAAAATACCCCTACTACCTGTGTGTCGCAAGAGGACGTGAAAAGAAGGACACTCACCTGTCAAGTTGAAAGCGAGAAAAAGAAAAAAGTTACTTTAGATTCAGGGTTTAAAGAGAGTTTGGACTTTGACCAGCGACTGGGGGGATGAGGTTGACACCCCGCAGACCCCACTGGTCAAACCAGCAGTCCATCAATTTGTCTTTCCCCCTGGAAGGAATGTATTTACAAAATATCAGTCTTCGTTTTTGTTACAATGCATAAGAACTCTCCAGTCCAAGAATGAAAACATCAGAAAGCTGAAAAATCAGGGCAACACCTGTTTACTGCAGCATAAAGGCAGTTGAAGGAAAATCTAATGAATCTGAGCAAAATACATTTCATTCACAGATGTTGCATGAGTGGCCAACAGAAAGAAACTCTTCTTTTGAATGTTGCTGCTACTGACAGCTATTCCCATACACCTTTCTGCAGCATCTTGTTGGAGCTGACAACTGCAATCCATGCATCTCCTCAGCTATTTGTCCCTGTCAAAAGCAGTGACAGGGAGGATGGGAAGAGAGATAATCTAAGAATTGTAGGAAATCATTGAAGTAAAAGCAAACTGCTATCCAGAACCCTATTTTTTAGAGTTCCTCAAAGATACAGACATTCATCTAGCACAAGTTCCAACTTTAAAACTGTGATAAAACTTTTAGGCTTCGATAGCTTGATTTTCATGTTTGTGTGGCTGGTTTTTAAAGCAACAAGGCAGATCATGTAGTGCTTCCTCAGGCAAAACTGCAGCTCATTTCAGTGTCAGGAAGCATCTTTATTTGGTATTCCACAACATACATCCAAAGTTGGTCTTTGGTTCAGATCATAAACAAGTGCTCATCCTTGTTCAGTAGGTGTACCAATTTTAGTTTGATTAGACAAGCTCAGCTGTCATCTGCAAAGCAGAGCACACTCTAGACAAAGAGAAAACATTTTGGGTATTGAAATGCATGCTATGAGTTTTTCAAAGGTGACGCAGAAAGCAAGTAAAATTAAGGGTACTTTAATTTTTTTTTTTGAGATACCATAGCAGATTCTATACCAGAGAAAGCTAAACATAAATTATTATGCAGGAATGGGTTTTTTTACTTACTGGGTATTCTGGAGTAAAGTATGTTGATCAAGTCAGGGTAGATTTCTTTCTAAAATCAAGTTATACCATTTTAAACGCAATAAAATTACATGTATATAATGTATTAGTCAGGAAAGGACATTTTTCAAAATCCCTTCTGCATGCAACATTTTTTTCTTAAAGAAAGTGAAGCATTTTATAACACAAGACGAAAATACTCGGTAGGAAGCTTTCTAGTTCTGTGATATATTTTCGACATAATCTGTACTGAAATGCTTAAATAAAAGGAATGTAAAGCAAACCTATTTTCAACTTAAATTTGCTGCATAGTACTTGAAGGGAAGAAAAGAAAATATGACATCTTTCTTCTGTGGACAATTTTTTTTTTCCATCAGCGGTGGTAACCTCAGGGTGCAATAAGGACATTATTTGAGAGGAAAAGTAAAGCAAAAAAATATTTGAATTCTCTCATTAATATCTATTCCTCTTAGTTTTTAATTAGTGTGGTCCTTAAAGGAAAAGACTGAGAGTAGAAAGAACCAGATCCTGCCTTGCTCAGTAGTCTAGCTTCCCCACAATCCAAGTGCACAAATCCAGGTCATTACCAAGACTATCGTACTTGAGTGTTGCAGAGAAGTTGAGCAAAGAACTGGGCACATGAGAAATGAAAAAGGAACACTCAGAGAAAAAAACCTTGCAGAAACAAACGTATAGAATAGTTTGGGTTGGAAAGGATCCTAAAGATCATCCAGTTCCAATCCCCTGCCATGAGCAGGGGAAAGCTTTCACTAGGCCAGGGTGCTCAAAGCCCCATCCAGACTGGCCTTGAACACTCCCAGGGCTGCAGCATTCACAGTTTCTCGGGGAAATCTGTTCCAGTGTCTCACAAGCCTCAGAATTTCCTCCTAGTATCTAATCAACACCTACCTCTTTCAGCTGGGAGCAATACTCCTTTGTCTTGTCACTACATTTTCTTATGAAATGCCCCTCTCCACTTTCAGGCTTGCATCCTAGATCCTATGTGAATGGTCTGGTTTTGTTCTCCTGAGACTGTAAATGTCAGTCTTGTAAACAGATGATGGTGATGACTGGATGAAGATCATAGCGGACAAGCAAAAGCAATAGAATCAGAGGTCTTTTAGACCTGAAGCCATGACAACATCAAAGAATAGATACCAATCACCTGGACTGATTTGCCAGAAAATAGTTACTAGAGGAAGCAGAGATTAAAGAATTACAATTACCAATTACAAAACCTGAGGAGTTTCCCCACCATTCTGAGCCCTGTCTCACTACAGACCAAAAGCTACATCATGTTACTCTGCAAGACCATGAAACAAGAAAACAAAACAACCCCTGTTCCATCCTTCCTATGGAGGAACAATGCCAGAGAAGTTATGCCCAATTTTCTATTTAACTCATAGCCCCTTTAATGTTGTTGTGGTAGTAAAGCATTACATGTACTTCCCCATTTAAAATTTTCCTCACCTTGCCAAAAGAACTGTAAATTGCCACATTGTAAACAGGTATCACAACCCAAAAATGCTCCTAATGATCTTGGACTATAACAACAACATGAACCCTCTAGTTCAGCAAAGGGAAGGACATCATTAGCACTGTGATCATTTTAGGCATCACAGATGGCAAAGGCCAGAAGGACCTGAGTAGCCTGCCAATTACTTACCTATAGTCTTCACCAAGCACATAAAAGGCTACTGTTGGTCAGATCATCAAAGCAGATGCTGGTCTCTTTAAGGCAGCTGTATAGAATCATATTACCTGAATTTTCGCTTTGATTTGACAAAATAAAAACCTCTTTTGCAAGAGGTTTCATGACAGAGGCTCGTATACATTAGAAGATATGTTATGGAGACAGGAAAGAGGAAAACGTGAGTAGATATCTGTTCTAGCTTTATTAACTGGGAATGTAATAATGTTTTAAAGATGTGAAGAGTTATTCACTCAGAAACACAATATTTCTCATGTTTCTCTTATGTTCCCATTTATTAAAATATTCTTGCCAGATATTTGAGAGTTTTTTTCTGCTTGTTATGCTGTTACTCTTTCTTCCCATTTTTGTAAAACTTTAGGACCAGAAAGAACTATTACATTACTTTGATTTGCTGGGTGCCATAGGCTACACAATTTTAACCAGATGTCTTAACTATTGAGTTATTAGAGCACACTCAGAGCCTGAAGAAACTAGTACTAAATGGATGAGAAAAACAAGCTGCTGACAATGCTCGAGTGTAGGTGGTGGTGACTGATTTACTGTTGCTCATTACAAACCTGAGCTGGTTATCACTGTGTTAATAACAAGACATATAAAGAAGGGCCTTTATGTCATAGCTACTAGAGTTTTCATCACAAAGGCTATCAGACTTTGTAGCCCTGAAGCTTTCTCTTGGAGTATGTGACATTAAAATTATTGTAGTCACCCCTACAAAATAGAAAAGCAATATTCTATGTGGAACTTCTCACAGACTCATGCTGGTTATAAACATCCCATCAAAAAGCCAAGAGAAACAAAGTGACATTGGGTACTTCATTCTAAAGTTTTGAGAAAAGGAAGAAGCCGTAGAGAATTTTCATTAAAAAGTAAAGGCTAACATATAGTATTCCTTGCTATAGAACAAGAGTAGGAAATGCTTATTTTGTTTAGGCTTTTTTCTGAGCCAGTTGTCCTTTGAAGTGTGGTAGGACATCTGCTTATGGATCTGAATGGTCTAAGTTGTTTAGTCTAGGACAAAAACCTAGATCACTAAGAAGGACTAAAAAACTAACCATGGCACTAGCTTATAACAGAAACAATCAAAGAAACCATTATTTTTCTCTACACTGCACATGGACCTAAGTTTTTAAAAATACTCATAATATATAAAAAAAAGTTACTCAGTGGTGCATAAATCAAAGAAAAATTTCAAGTTCACTCTCACAGAACTCACCAGGATTTTTCCTGGGGACTTCAAAGAATGCAATATATTAATAAAATGTTTGAACAAGAGTAAAACCACAAAATAGAAAGCTGTTGCAGCAGCCCTCTTGTTAGAGGGTAAAAATAAGCTGAGACACAAACTTCTTGCTTATCACAGGATGAAAAGGGTCCTGGCTTATTCCTTTTTACATCCTGACTCCAACCATTCACTGACTCTGGCTACACCAAGCTCCTGCTGGAAGTTTCCCTTGCAGCCTCTGCCTGCTGCTGATTTCCTGCTGAACTCTGACTGCAGGGATCAGTTTGCAGCCTCTGACTGCAGCTTTTACCCAGCTAGACTGTGACTGCAGGTTCCAACAACAGGCCCTGACTGCACACCCACACTGACCTCACTGCAGGGATTCTCTCTCCTCAGGATCCTTTGTCTTCATGATCCTCTCATTCCCGGTTCCTCCTCCAAGATGCTCCCCACATTAGCTAACCCACTCCCTTTAATCACACTTACCTTTATTGGCTACAGCTGTGACTCATCAAGGTCGAGGCTGTATTGGTAATTAACACAACTGTTACTGATCAGGGGCCAGGTCACCTGTACTCCCTTCTCCTACAGAAAGCCGTTGCTTTCAGGTCTTCTAATTGGCAGAATGCTGGAGGAGATCTGGAAGAATCTCTAAGTCCCTGACGCAAACACTACAGCATCTATCAACATGTAAATTGGGGAGTAAAATCTTCAAAGTTTACTAAAATACCTTAGACAAGACCTCAAAAACATAAGCATTATTTGAGGGTTTTTGAATCAAGGCAAAATCAATATTTTATATACATGCAAACTTCTCATTCTTTTCTTTATGTAATACTTCATTCTTCTTTTCTGAAGACTGGATGTAGACGCATATGGAGTTAAGGCTGAGTTTACTTATTCACGTTAGATACAAATCACAGCCTTGGTGATGGACAATAGAAGTGCTGCATACATTTAATATGCACGTTAAAAACTCTTGGATTACTCTTCATGTGTAACTGAAAAGTTAGGAGAAAGGAAATTTGGTAATGCTTTTAAAAGGCTAGGCAAAGTACATGAAATCTGAAGGCAGCAGGGATTCAATACTGCAACAAAGAGCCTAACACTGCAAAAAGAAATAAAGCCCTGATATACACCACGCTTTTGTGATCTGTAGGAGAAAGAATAAACATCCAATTAGAACTACCTTGTAGCTGACAGTTTGGAGTGTAATGAATTATCAGCATTATTTGTGTGCTGCAGAAATGAACTCGCTTCCTGTGCAGTCAGCTGTACCATCATTTTTAAACCCACTGCTCTCATCATTGGTCACAAATACTAGCTATAATCATGAAGTTCCTTGTTTACTTATTTTTCCCAGAAAACACGTTATTCACAGAAGTTTAGCACTGTAAATATTTTTATGTATGCTCTCTGTTCTGGAATATATCTGTCTAGAAAGAGAAAGTGCCATTAATCTCTTCCAGTAGCAGTGCCATCTAAGAATCCTCAGTAAATTTCAGACAATGAATTTGTCTTTTTAGGTAAAACAACATGAGGAAGCATCACTTTGGAGTTTGGGATTGCTAACTGCCAGATTCTGGTATAGACTTCCCAGCATAAACAGGTGCTTTCAAGCAAGGAGAACAGATCATCAAACCTTTTAGTGGAAAGCAACCCCCTGAGCTACCATCTGCAAATAGAGACTTGGAACTGGCTTGTTGAGATATTTGAATCAACTTCCATATTTTCCTCTAGGCTTCTTAGGTACTCTTCTTAAATTACAGGAGTGAGAAGTGAACAGAATTTTTCCTTAGTTTGTAACTGATATGTGTGTTTTATGGACACATTCATAAGTCTTCATTGCTCTCACCAGGCACAAATTCACACATTTCCATAGCTATCAGACCATGAAACTTGGTGTTATTCTCTGCTAAACATTTCAAACCCCTACTTTCTCTCCATTTTCTTGGTAGATATTCACATAATTTTTCCTGGGTTTGTCCTTTAATAGTAATCCTTCTTTTTTATGCTTTAAATGAAAAGCAGCTGAGCCTGTAGACAGCTTGTAAATGGACTTTAATGTTGCAGGACAAATTCAGCTCTTGTCTAAAATGTAATCATGCATTCTATAAAACAGAGTAACAGGTGTGAAGAACTTATGCCATCCAGAGAACACAAAAACAGACCTGCAAATCCATCTCTGACTGGTACTGAGCTGAACTCTCTCTGTATTGTCTGTCTTGGAGTTGTTATTCTTGCAGACCTATACTGTGGTCTCTCTTGCCCCTGCCTTCAGTTATGGACAAGGCAATCCCTCGGTCAGTACCATCCACGTGCCACAAGTGGAGGTTAAAAACTCATTTCCCTTTATCAGATGCAGTTAGCATTTTAGTTCAAGGTCTGCTGATGGCAATGATCTTCAGATGCTTTTCATTAAAGCAAAGAATGATCTGTTAAAGGAGTAAACATTTCCCAGAATTTGGGCCATATGTGAGACTATATCTGAAAGATCTATTGCTTAAAACTGATCTGAAACTGCTCAGGCAAAAAGCCCAGCTGAGCTTTCAAAAGAAGTGCCAAGGAGAGTGTATTTAAGTTTATATTACACTGAGTGCAATATTTTCAGATCAAGTTCAAAAATTGCCATTGATGAAGCAGCACTTTAATGCTGTGATAAAAAGTCATTCAAGATGAACCCAAACTCCATCCAGAACTCCTACATCCCCCTAGTGACTATTTAACATTCAGCACACCTCAGAGTGGAGTCTAAGCATCCCTGTGAAAGCAATAACTGTTCTAATTTGTAAAGGTTGATGTTATTATTGCATTACTTTCAAAAAAGTCATGGCTGCTTATCTGTTGAATGAAGAGCAAACAGTTCACAGAACTATGGCAGTGCAACATGTGGCTGGGCAAAACAGAGCTGTCTATTATAACCATCCAAAAGGCAACAGGGTTGTGCTGTACTTTGTAGCCTCCCTTCACCTTAGGAAAGGAAAAAAATCTGTCTGTAACTTTGATTTTATAACGACATCAGTAATCAGTCATTAGCCTTCTGCAATGATAAGGTATTTTTCCAACCACCCACTTCTTGCTAGGTAAAGCAAGAGAATAAATTAAATAATAAAGCAGGGAATAAATTAATTTTTGCACGCTAATGGTTCCCTCTATCAGCTCAGCAATTGATCCTTAGAGCTGAGTAACAAACGTGCTTTCCCACTCCCACACAGGTGGGTGGAGTGGCTCTTTGCTTTTCCCTGCTCATTTCAATACCTGCCTCTGAGGAGCCAATCCCACCCATCTCAAGAAGCAAGTAAACAACATATTTGTTCCACCAAGCAAGAGATAGATAGCCTCAGTGACAAAACCAGGAATAAAGTTCCTGAAGAAAACATCAAAACAGTAAAATGTCCATCAATCTCCTTTCCTCTTTCGCTCAACTTTTCTAAAGAATGTCTGTGCTGTAGAAACAAAGCAGACAGACAATTCAGCATGATAATTTATCTTCCTTTGATTTCTTTTCAGTTGTTCAGCTTCTGATAGTCAAGAAAAATTAATGTACCCATATGGCAAGTAATTTTAGATTAGTATATGGCCAATATTAGCAACACAAAGCAGCAATGCCCCTGAAAAACCTCCTCCTCCCACTACAATCTCCTCTCTACCTTAACAAAGCTAAAGGATGCCTGCTAGGACAATACAATCCTGTTCACCAATGTCATCAGACAAAATAAGCTTCCCTGAAAGTGCATTTTCTCCTAGCTTCCTCTAATCATTTATCTCTCTGCTTCTGCCTCTAACTTAAAATAATTCCAAATAATTTTGTTTTTTGTTTTTTTTTTCCTTTTCATGTCCTAGTTTTGCTTATTGTTTTGCTGAAACCTCTCCTGGTTATTTCTGCTTCAGTTTGTTTCCGGTCACAAGTGGTTTTTTCCTACTTCTTATTTTCCTTTTATTCTTCTATCAGAAATCATTAATTATTGACCTTTAGTTAGTGCTTTCTGATATCTCATTTGCTTAGGGATCTCCTCCATCTTGTGTTCACACAGCACAACCCAAACCAACTTTTCAGCATCCAACGCAGACTAGACCTGAGCTCTGAGAGGAGACCACAGCTCCAGAGCATCTTGTGCACGGTCAGATGACAATAAGTAATCAGACCAATTGCTGGCTGTTCCCCAGGACCTCCTTATTCCAATTCCACATGCACTTGCTTCTCTGTTTGCTGAAGCAGCCTAACACATGCTCAACATCATTAAAGTGTCAAGAAGAAGAGCTCAACTGGTTCTGACTCACTCCTGCTATTTTACAAGCAACCAGGTTTATCCAGAATCAAATTCCTGCTGAGTTTCAGCCTCAAGCAGCTTCTGGCTATCAGACCTCCTTGTGGTCTTTGTTAAATGCATGAAACAATGATCAGTTTTGCTTTTCTATGTGTCTGAAGGCACAAGATTTCAGGGGAGTTTTAGATTGAATATTAGAAAAAAGCCCTTCCTCCAGAGGGTGGTTGGGCCCTGGACAGGTTTCCCAGGGAGGTGGTCACAGCACCATGCCTGACAGAGTTCCAGAAACTTCTGGGCAATTCTCTCAGGTAAATGGTGGGATTCTTGGGGTGTCCTGTGCAGGGACAGATACTGGACTTTGGTGATTCTTGTGGGTCTGTTCCAGCCCAAGATATTCTATGATTCTGCAATTCCAAGATGGAGGCTTTTTAAAATTTAAACTACAACAGAAGAGAACCACAACCACTTGGCAACCAACATACCAAGAAGTAAACATACAGCACAGATTAAATGTTGCTATGAGATGAATGCCAAATTTATGGTTTCAGCAAACATCTGCCTTTAATCTATATTGCTCATTAGCTGGAAGTATTGCATGCTTGGGATTAATTATTGCAAATAATGCTGAAACACATTCAACATGGATACATTTCCCCTGTATTAATGTGAGAACTGAAAGGAAGAAAAACCAGAAAAAATCTCCCATTAAAAGCTGCTTGGCTGAAATTTAAGATATGCACAAAGGATTAAAGAAACTATGCAATTCCTAGGACAATTCCTGATTGCAAAAAACATTTTATAGAATGTCTGTTATTAAACCCTGAAAAACTTGCTTTCTCACCTTTTCTTCTGCTGAGCTGTTTGGGTAGCCTCTTTACAATTTTAAATACACATTTGGTACGTTAAAAGGAGCACCTTAGAAGTACAAGGGTTCATTTTTCCTTTTTCAGCTTGCCTGTTTGAGAGCAGGGTCTTAAAAATGACTGATTAGGACAACTAGAGAGAGCAAACTGCAACTGGGAGAGACAAGAAGCAGATTAAGATTTCAGGAGCTGTTTAAATCAGCTGTAGGTTGACAGAAGTCATATGTTGCAATCACACTGTACAGTGGGATATTTATTTACCTCTTCCATGTAAAGCAAATTACTCCAGTTTTAGTTCTGCCCTTGATCTGATATCGCCCTTTGTTTAAACAGATGCCTAAGGAATGCAGGGTTGGCTTCTCTACGTGAAATGCAAAGGAACAAATTTCTTAGTATTAGCTGCAAAGTCAGTGGTAGAAGTTATCTATTCAAATGAGGGCAATAAGGTTTTTATAAGTTATTATTTTTAGGTTTAAAACCATAAATTCAGTTATGAACAGCTCACTTTCCACCACTTTTTGCCTTTGTTCTTTTCAAACAAAAATCTTTTCTAACCATTGATGTGACTTTTTGGAGGATTTAATTAGTTCTTTTCTCCTTAGAAATACTGTTTCTCAATGTACACCCACAGTCATTCATACTTATTTTAGAGAACTCATAGCATATAAATTATATTTTTAAAGCAAGTTTTAACATTCTTTATTATCTTCTTTGAAATCTAGGAAGCATGCTCTTACTTCAAAAGAATGATTCAGCATCTCCAAAGAGATGAAGTTCCAAAGAAAATTTTGGGACTTTATTAATAAATCTCTTACTCATATTAAATGCAAATTAACATAAGAATTATAGCCAATTTTGTATATAACTTCACAGTTCTGTAGAAGTACAGCAAGAGTAAACCAGCCAGATTAATCCAAGTGTTAACTCATGTAGGTATTTGGGATTTTTAAACTGCAAAAATACATCCAGAACTGGGGAAGCAATAAGCAAAAAAGCAACAAAAAATCAAAATCCTTGCTCTTGCTGAAATTGGAGCAGAAATATCCTTTTCTTTGAGCCACTTGTTGCCATGTCTGGTTGCTCTCTTGCAGTCTGAAATCTGGTTATGCCATATGCCAGCAAATGGGGTAAAGGAATCCTCTCGCACAGCTGACAGCAAAAGACTAAAATAACACTGCCAGCAGTAAATGGAGTCTAGCAAACACACATATCCACACGCTTAGGGTGGAAAGAAAGGAATTTTATGAAAGTGTGTTTATGAAAATAGAGAGTAGAGGGGACTGAAAACAGAAAGAGTTAGGAAGAGGAAAGTGTGGCAATGGAAGTAGCAGATGATCCAAAGAGAAGAGACAATAAACCAGACTTGATCTACGAGGACACACCTTTATGCACTGACTGTTTGCTATCAGAGGTCACTAGAGGAAATATCTCAACTTCAGCAGCAAAATAAGGTGATGCTCCCCCCCGACAATTGTTAATCCATCTCATTAAAAAGAGCAGAGTATTTGAGATGAGGGTATCAGCCTACCTTCATGTCTTTCCTTGTACTAATCTTACCTTTTATGCCATGCCCAACTCTGTCCAAGTTTGGAATTGGGTAGTGAAGAGCACTTAACATCTTCCCTGTCATTTCATTTTTTCCCACTCTTGTTTCTCGTACATTATGTAGTACAAGTCTTTGAAATCACAGCCTTAAAATATAATAAAGGAGAGCAAAGAAGAAACACTGTAGGTTAGTGTGATTTTCGTAACAAAAAATGATAACAGCGTTTGTGAACCTGAATCTAGGAACTAACATCACATATCACTGCATCTGTCTCTTCATCATGGATCTTGCTATACTACACAATGCCAAAGAAGATGCAATTGTTCAGAGATTATGCATTTTAAAAATGCACATTCATAAAGGCACAGCTATTTTTGCCATCTTATTGCAGTTTTATTGTTTTGGGGACATCTTCAGTGTCAATACAACTGGGAGGGTTCTTGTGCCATTTTATTAAAGAGGATGGTTGATGAGTGTCTCCTTTTTGAAATCAGCACCAGCTGGATTTCACGTCCTACTTGCAATGCATGAAGATTGTATGTGTTCAGCATTTGAGTGGAAGAACACAGAGGTTCTGTTTTCTATTTATTTTTCTTATGTGGCAAAGAGAAAAAAAGCATTATAAAAACAATAATAGGCGAAAAAGGGAACATGAGAAACAGAGTGGCTTGAAAGTTTCAAGTTTGAATAAAGTAACACCAATAGCAGTCAAAAATACTGCTTAAATCTGTGTATTCATTTCCAAAAAAAACTTTTCATATTTAACTGAAATATAGCAGAGCCTACACAAACTGTCCAGAATCACAAGTTTAAACAGCTGTTTTCAGAAAAAGGAGATTTACTTGGCTACAAAAATGTTTTTGTTGTAAAAAAAGGAAAAAATCTAGAATAAAAAAGATCACAGATGCAAGTCAGCAGTTTAAGTTACAATTACTTTGATGTCCGTGGTTAGGAAACATTAATAAAAATATCTAGAAGGAAATAAGTAGCTTGTATTGATAGCCATGGGTGGATAAGACCTTTCCAAACTACCTTGGTTTTGTAAAAGCCAATCTTTCAGCCAGCTCTATTGAAGGAATGTAATAGGAACAAAAGCAGGAACATTCTTCTGAAAAAAGCCCCAAAAGTCTCAGGTTTGTATTAGAAACAGGAGCCTGAAAAACTATCTATTCCATCCCCGAATTGTAAGGTATACATTTGGAACAGAAAATAAGATAGATATCTCTAAATTATTTTATGAAGATGGATTAACATTATTTTATTTTTCCCTTTATATCTTGGCTTGCATTAAACCAACAGACTTAGTAATGTGTTATCTTCTATGCAAGGATACTCCTGATCAGGAAAAACTTCCAGTGGCAAGGAGGCATTATTTTCTTCTTTTTTAATTCATAATATACACACAAAATCACAGGAAAGGGAGGGAGACACTTGGTAGAAGAAAAACAAAACAACCTAGCTTTCATATAATTAAAATTATTTGAAGTATTTGGAAGTTGATAGGCTCAGTTGCATTGGGTTTTTAATTAAACTTGCTGTGTAACACTAATTACTTCCAAGAGCTGGGAGAGTTCAGTGCTCTAGAAAGCTGACCTTTCAGACCAAATCTGGTTTAAGAGTACAGGCTGCAGTAAATTGTCTCATATTTTTCTATCACATTATGTTGGGAATTTGTTATTAGCTAGGACAAAGTATACTCCTGGATGTATTTATTTTCACCACAACTCTGAGTTTGATTTTGTTTTCTGTAACAAATTTTAGATAATGAGACACTGTCATCCAGAGCAATATCCAGTTGTGGGGAAACAGAACAAGCAGGAGAAAAATCCTTAAGAAAATAAAATGTGAGCACACTGAGGAGTAAAGTTCTTTGGATCTTCAGTTGTATGTATTGAAAGCAGTACAGATTAGATAATGGCAAGGTTAAAATATCTGGCAATTCTCTCTAAATGTGTGTCATTGTCTAAGGGAAAATTGCTCTGTAACTTTTTCTCATTTCATTTAAGATTACAGCTAAAGAGTCTAGTGACATGTCAAATAAGGCAAAAAACCACTAGGTGCGTCTGTGGAATAAAATTAGGAATTTCACCTTTTAATAAAATCTGGCGATCAATATATGCTAAAGGAAAAGGGGGTTTTGGCATTTAAAAATTCCATAAAAATGCATTCAAAAAATTGCATAAATTATTCCCGGTTCAAATACTGCAAGATTAGGTTAATGCATAAGAACTTTGGCCCTTAATTTTGTTGGCAGCAGCACTGAATACTAAAATTAATATTTTAAAGAATGAGAACTTCATTCGTCATTCTAGATGCGTCTGTAGACTGAAAACAAAACATCTCTGCTCTTCCCAGTCCTATAAAAGGTAAAGAATATAAACAGCACTATTTAAAAAAACATTAAGGACTAAAAATAAACTCAAGTAAACGCTGTTGACTGTTTACAGGGAGATTCAACTATTTCCTAGTAAAGCAAATTTTTGTGAAAATAAAAAATCTCCTAATGAAGAAATATTAATGCAGTATTTGCACAACACAACTGATCATTTTGTGATGTTTTATTACTAAAGGTTTCTTAAACTGCACTTTTCTCTTTACATGATAATATTTGAGTGGCTTGACTATCAAAGCAGATAAATTACGTTACAAAATGGAAATCAGGCAAAAACATGCTCTAGGGCTGGTCCTGGGCAATACTTGTCCTCAGAAAAAGGTCTCTCCCTCTTGGGAACAGGAGAAAGTCAGTGCCTTTACTCATACTAAAATCTAATATATCACCTCAGAGTGCAAAATGCCTTAAAATACATCAAAAGCCCAAAGCACAGATGAGGTCGTGGCCCTTTTCATTACATGATTGCAGAACAGACTGGATATTCCTTGCAAGCCAATTGCACCATGTATAAACTCTAATTTGAATTACACTTGCACCACTGTGAAACTGATTAAAGTCAGTTAAAAACATTTAACTTGAACAGAGCTGTGTGCTGTGATTTTACACACAAACTGCATTCACTAGTAGGAATTTCTTAGATGTCCTCCTATGTTCCCCAAATTCCATGCAAATAAAAGTCTATGCATTAATTTTAGATCATTGTTGCACTGGCTGCAAAATTTGTCTTAATATTTTATCATTTGAATTATTTACTTCCGAGTGTCCTAGTCTTAAAATAGATTACTTCTTCCCTACAGCTTGAATTACATTTACCAGGCACAGTGTTTCCACAGCTTCCAAACATCAAGAAATAGAGAATGAGAGGGAAAGTTTGTTCATTCCAATATTCAGCAAATCTTTCAGAAATGCAGAATTACACACTACTTTTACCATGGAAAAATATGTCCCACATTAATCTTAGTGTGATGATGCCCAACGAGTCTGATAATTTTTCTTTAGATCAACATCTGTCCGCAAATGAACCCCAAAAAGTCAAAGTCCTACTGCAAGTCACTTCCTAAATGTACACAAAAGACGTTACCAGGAGTTAAAATACTGAGTCCTCTTGTATCTGAACCCTTTCCAAGCCCATGTAGCATATTCTGAAGCCAGGGGCAGTTGTTACGGCACTTCCACTACAGGATATCCTCAGACAAAATCAAGTACAGTGAGGTAACAGGGAAACTCCAGCAGCAGTTCAGCAGGATGATGGGGTGGTACAAAACCAGCAGAAAATAAGCGAATTGTACTATGTGCTCAGTGAACCTGCCTGTAGATACACTTTACAGCCTTCCCTGAGCTGTTTAATGAGCCTTCAGCAGGCAAAGTTCACATTCTCTCTCCCTCAAGCCTGCAGGATGGTAGTTGCTCCAGATAACCACTTGCTTAAACGAAACACATTCACAAGTTTGTTAGAGGAGGTACCATCTCCCAACTGCTAATCAATTAAAAGTTGCTTACCTGTCTCTGGGAGTTGGCACAATACTTCCATTACAAATTCACAGCAGAGAAGTAACAGGGGTTTTTGAAGTAATTGCTAAGTTACCGTTGTACCTTGCTGTGCATTAACCTCATTATCCTCTTAGAGGTAGTTTCAGGCACATGACACCACAACAAGAGAGTTCTGCTGCCTCTTTATCTCCCCTCATCTCTAATCTGATGGTAGTAAAGTAACCCCCATCAATCAGGCATGATACAGCAATAAGTAATGGGTGTCTGGCTAATGTGATTTTTCTACATCACTAAGTCCTAAATGGGGAGGAAAACCTTCTGCCAGCCCACAAGTGGAGAAAACAGAATATGGTTGTTCAACACGTGGTCTGATTCTACACATTTCTAAACATTTTATTATCAAGTGATGTATCTTGTGCTGTCATGCAGTATCTTGTGCTGTCATGCAGTAATCTAAATTATGTTTGTTATTCATGGTTGGAACTGTCATTTATAATACTGCATGTTGTTGTTACAAACAAGATTTGGAGCCAGTAAAATTATTTTTCCCCTCAAATATTGTGGGCTTGTCCCTTTTGAACCAAGTACTAGACTTATTCAAATCTCTGTATCCCAGTAAAAGGAGAAAGCCAATGTCCAACAGCAAAGGAAAAGAAAGCAAACAAGAAATGTCTCCTTTAAAGAAGATTGCTGGAAAAAGCAGCACAATTTATTGATTTTTGTTAATAAGTTCCAAGAAAATATTCATGCCCTATAGCATTCCCTGATATATCAAATTGTGGTTTGATTTCCTCCCCCCACTTAGTTTGGCATATTTTACATATTGGACTCTAAAAAGTAGAGGTTACTAGAGAGCAGAGATGGAATAGCTCTGCTTCAGTTCAAAACCAAACTAAATACAGACAATTCTTTCTGGGTATGGGCAAGAGCCCCACTCAGACTTCTGAAATTGGTTCTTTATAACTTGAAAAAAAAAAGAGATGTGATTAATTATTTTTATGTTTTTAAATTATTTATGTGAGGTATCTAGGAAGATGCCAAGATTTTTTATTATTTTCTGAACTTTAAACTTGCAACAAACCAACCCCAAACTCTTCTCTGTTCTCCAGGTTATTTTCTTGACAGTTTGTCCTGGGTTATAGTCTATTCAATTTCATCTGCTGAAAAACAGTTGGGGGTGGGTGCCTTTTGATAATGGGCCAACGGTCAGTATCAGGTAGAGCATTGTTCTTATCTTTCTCTATAATGGGCCATTAACAGTCTTCCCAAGCCCCTAGCGTACCTATTGTGTGATGCTCCACCCCGTGGGAGGAGCCAGCCATTCTCACCTGGATAAAGCTGGGACTTTAAACCAGCACAGGGTCTTGCTTCATCCGATTACGGGAGGAAGGCTGGACCCTTCTCACCACCTCAGGACCCCTTTCTTTTCTGCTACTGGATCATTTTCTGCCTCAGCGGAGCTGTACCTGCCATTCCAGGAGGACTCACTTTTGGACTGCTTTCCACACCCTGACTAACAAGGTTGTAGCTTTGACCCTGTCAGGACTTTTCAAAATTGTTGTTTGTTGGTTTGCTGGTTTGGTGGGGTGGTTTTGTTTTGTTTTGTTTTTTTTTCCTTTTTCTTTTCTACCACATTTGTATTCTTATATTCTTAGTAAAAAGCTGTTATTCCTACTCCCAAATCGTTGCCTGAGAGCCATTAATTGCAAAATTAGAACTTGGCGGGGGGTGAGGGGTTTACATCCTCTATTCTAAGGGGAACCCCAGTTTCCCTGGCAGATACCTGTCTTTCTAAACCAAGACACAGTTATAATCCAAATCAAGAGAATCAAGAGACTAAGGGAAAGTACTAAGAGAATTGGAAAAGATTGGCCAAACTGCCCTTGTGTTGTGCTTCTAACAGAATCCTTTGACTTTTCAGAGTATCAGATTGCATCAAAATATCACTTGAACAACATGCAGATCATGAGAACCTGATGGACTGGGGGAAGGAAAGAAAGTACAGCAAATGACAGAGAGAAATAAGTATCTTCCCTAAGGCAGATGTCTCTTACAGAAATGATCACTTTTCCTTTTGTTTCTTGAAAAAATTCATACATATGATATGAATAAAGGACACCTGTCTTTGATAATTCTCTGGTGGAAGGAAATGACAGAATTTCAATAAGAGGAAAGATCTGCTACCAGCATCATAGTGGATTCAGAAAATTCTAAATTCACTTGAGCCCAAATTTTTCAGGCCATGAAATACGTTATTCCAGTCAAAATAGACGGTTTAGTTGCAAGGTTGCATAGTTTTCCTAGGACACTTTATTAAATGGATTTCTTTTTAAGGACAAGAGAGAAGTATGGGAGATTTTGGCAATTGGTGTTGTCCTTCTTGAAGCAGAATGTCTCCTCAAAGAGTAATCCTTCTCCTCTGGAATCCAGATGGTAAACATCCCTCATGTTTGCTCTTCTGGACTATTCCCTATCATCCACTCCTTGTTATCACTGGCAAAGGTCTCAAACACTTCTTTAAAAAAAGGTTTCTATTTAGTCTGGGCATGCAAAAAAAGCATCTTTAAAGCAGCATTTCTAGAAACATGCGTAATGTAGCCCCATAGAAATTATTTCTAGTGCAGTAATTTAATCATGTACAGCATAAAGCATTGGTATTTTACTTTAATAAGAATCCATTCAAGCTGTAGGGTAAAGCCTTGAAACGATTGATCAAACTGCCATGTAAAAACTGTAACATTGTGCCATTATGTGGGACTGACATTTTTATTTACACAGGGAGAAAAGTCACATCCGTTCCTCCTTGCCAAATAAATACTTTGCAAATATTTCATATTGATTTCAGTATATTAGCCCCAGAATGAATGTTATAAACCAAAATTTTTAGCTTATTTTGTCAGGCTGCACTTGCAATTTGTATGTGCCATGGGCCAGTGGTTTTATTGTTTTAGAAAATTACTATGTTGAATTCTGTTGCATATATCCTGTACTAGGGAAAAAAGGACAACCTTTGAAGTAAGGAAAAAAAAATCCATTAAATCATTGAAGGGACTGGTTTTTTTATGCTAGTCTTACCCTGAAAAAGAAAACATTACAGGATTTTTATTTGTAGAATATAATACCTTTACTAAATGTCTCAGATGAGAAGAAAATGCTGGAGAAACATAAAAGACAAATCAATAAATACCTGCTCTCCTGGTTAGCGTGGATGGCAATCCTTTGTCATGGATTTTTCAGCTACAGATTCCATCTGAAAAAGTGAAGCATCTTTTTCTTTCACAACACACCCTTATTATAATAGGCAATAGGTGTTAGAGGACATCTCCATTAAACTTGTTTCTTACCAGTTCCAAATGCATTAGAAGAATTATTCATTATTAACAATCAGAAGGAGGCAAATTTTACAAAATTGAGAAAGTTGAAACAAAAAACTTCAGTCCTAAAGGTCAATAGACTTTGCAGTCAGTCAGCAGGCAGGTTTATGACAAATAGGTACAAACATTTATGGATTAGAACAATTTGCAAGCTATTTGCACTTTTTCATCTTTCTTTATAGAAATGTTTTTCTTTAGACCTATAGCAAAATCTGCAAAAAAAGGGTTTTTTTATCTGAAGTTCAATTAATGATCGTAGTAGCTGGAATAGCAATTGGCAGTGTTGAGGGTAAGACAAAGCATGAGAAATATAGAGCAGTGTTTTTCCACAAAGTAATAAGAAAAGTTTTTCACAACCTCAAGTCCATCCAATTCTTGAACATCTAACTACAATGTCCTCTATTCCATTATTTTTCACCTGTATATGCAGCTCTTACATGGAAGTAAGAGTACAAAGCTCGTTTGTTTTGTTCCTACAAAAGTGAAAATCCCTTTTCCTTCTTAAAATGTTACCATATTGTGTTTCAGGGTAAAAGGATAAATTTTCATCTTTCTTGTTAAAAGACCATAGAATTCACCCCAAACTGGAAAAAAACCTAAACAAACAAACAAACACACAAAAAAAATCCCACCACAAAACAAAAACAAAAAACCAAACCCCTCAGAACATTCTTTAATACTTCCATAAAATACATAGATCTACACAATTTTAAATACAAAATATTAACTGCATGACGACTTCTCTAGATATCAGTTCTCAATTAGTTTTTTATTAGCTTAGTGCAAGGTTGCACTACAAGCCCCTTACAAAAGTAAAATCCTTTTCCACTTCAATCTGCTTTGTTGACTGCTACAGATCATTGCAAAGAAGCCAAGGAATGCAAAGCAATTAAGTTGCTTAATTTTTCTATTTAAATTAGCTTAAGAAATCAGCTTTGGATATAATTACCTTACTATTTTACCTTCAGTTTCTAAGGCATAAACCCCAAGCCTTTGAAAGAAGAAACTAATTTGCTTAAATAGCATGCTGAATGCCATATAACAAAGTCAAGGAAATTCAAATTAAAAGTTTTGAGTTTTTAAATCATGAACACTCAATCTGAACACCTCAGTAGACTTTATAGAAGGCAACGACCATCTCCAAAAATCCCCAAACTCCAGGGTAGCAGTGCTAAATGCAAAATATTTCACTCCACAGAGATATCTAGTAAGACACGTCTGTCCTGAGTGAGCCCTTGCTCTTGTGAGTTCAGTATAACATTCCTGACATTGAGTATAACATTCCTGGCATTTTGTCTCACTTCTTTTGTTCATGTCAGATGAAATAGCCATCAGAACAAGAGATATTCATAACATGAAACTGCCATAGACTGAGGTAACATTGCTTACACACCACAGCCTCAGACACTGTGAGGGCCAGGCTGCTTCTCTCTGAATATCTGAAAGGCTGGACTGTAGTTCTGTCTACTCAAGAACAATTAACTTGCTAAGCAGAAAAACGTTTCACAATCTATGGAAGATAGCTAGAAATAAGTAGTGAGAACCCTTTTTCAGCCATTGTCTTTCCAGTGTAGCTCCTTTCTGCCAGTTTTTGTTTCAATCAAGTGGCTGAGCTGCAGCAAACACCAGCTAAGTGCCCTTAGGTTCATCCTGTTTTTTAGAGTCGTGCCCAGCAGTTGATCCTCTGCCTGAGCTGCAGCTCACCAGTCAAACCCTGCTTTCAGCCTTTCTGCCCCAACACTGCCTCAGGACCTCTCCCCTAACACACTTCACACCTCTTCTGCCCCAGGGGTTCACCTGGTACCTATCTGAGAGCACACACAGCTATTTTCATCTATCACAAGAGTGTAAAAACAGCTAGAGATGTTCTTGGGGGGTTATGGGTGCTACAGGAAGACTATTGTTGCTACTATCAGCACTACAAAAGTTATCAAGCACTGTAACATCTTGTTGATGCAAGCTTTGGAAAGTAAATATGTGAGGTGTCATTTGGCAAAGAAATAGCATTGAAATCTTAATCTGCATTCATATTGTGATACCTGACCAACCTGAAAGTGGGGTAGAAGAATCCAGGTAGGGCTTGCCTGATAGGGACTATGCAATTCCTGAAGTCCCTGCTGCAGTAATCTGGAATTGGAGAGGTACTGCAGGTTTAAGGTAGAAAAACACAGCACTTTCAGAGTGAGTCACCCACAAAAAGGTCACATCATCAAAGCAGATTTTATCATTAAATACTGTATCAAAATGCTTCATTTGTCACACTTCCTTTACTGTCTTTAACCAGGCCTTACAACAACCCTTTAATTTTTGCATCGCTGAAAAGAGAAGGGCCTATTAAGGCCTTAAAGTTAAATTAAAAAGGTAAGGCCAAATTTCCTAGCTCAAAACCAAACTAAAAACAAAACAAAAAAGACCCTGTACAAAAACCATAGAGGCTGTTTTCTTTTAACAAACTCTTTGAAAAAAACTGATTTCCTGTAGCCTGCTAATTTTCATATGAAATCAATATTTGAAGCCAGAGCTGTGACCAAAAATGCATCAGCTATTATCTATTTGTCACTATTTGACAAAAATTATCCATTTTGCATATTTCTAGTCTAAAAGGCTTCCTTCGTGTACTGTCAAAAGCATTTTTAACATGAAGCTTAGATTCCAGTCAATAATGAACAGCTTGTTGTGGTTTCCCTGCTCCACCTGTGAGATTAGATTGGCATGACACACTTGAAGCTTTAACAAACAGAAGTATCAAAGAAGTAGTCTGATTTCTAATATCAGATGCACACATGAGTATCTCAGAATGCAAAGTTCTCGCCAAAATAACCCACAGCCCCCCTCATGCTACTATTTAGTATTCAGAAGCATACTTGAAGTTTCTGCAGTAGTGAACTTTTTGCAGAGGAATTGGCTTGATCAAGTAGCTATGGAAAATAAGACCATACTCATGTATTTGAAATCCTAGCTGAGGTAATGAAGTAAGTTGTCAGTTTTTCCTTCGTTTCCCTGGAAGGCAACTAGACAAGAACTGCATGTATCAAAGTTCTTTATTGTAACCTACCCTTCCATGAATATAAGCCTTAGTATATATCAGACAAGACTATTTTAGTTTCAATGCTTTACACAGCATAAGAATACCTTTCAATATCTTGTAAAGGAAATATAAGCAGCACTGGGTCCCTGTGTCCCTCACCAGCCTAGAAGAGTGTTTTGTTTAGTCCTTAGAAGTGTTTTGCTTAGTGCTTAAAAACTGCTTGTCCAGTCTTCTCATGGGCACACTCCTTGTGCCTAATAAGCCACAACAAAATACTATAAAACTTATCTGCTACAAATTTCATTTAACTTTATAGCAACTATTAATGTCTTTTCTGACCCATACTAAATTATTTGTCCACCCCCTCCAGGAGATATCTAAAGCCTCACCTTTTGCAGACTAGATTTCCCAATGGAAAACTGTCATAACCTCTGTTGTTAACTGTGGACTTGATGTGGGGAAAATAACCCGCTCGTGTTAGGCAGTAATTGCTTTTTCCACATGGCTTGTGGAACTCTTAGATACGTGTATTTAGTTAGAAATATCAAGCTAAAATGCTGTTTATACATAAATGAGTAGTAAGAGCGGGACTGTTCCCTCAGGAAGAGCAAGGTGACCTCTGAGGGAAACTAAACATGGGTGTCCACCTCACCCACCACAGCCATTCCCCACAGTGGACAGGGGAGAAAAGCAGACCTCACCAGCCTTTGGGGGACCCCCAAGGCCACAATGCAGCACTGAGGCCACCACCCAGCCAAAAACAGCACAAGGACATAACCCTATGGGTGTAACCCTATAGATATAACCTTCAGAAGCAGAAGAGGCCCTGTCGCCAGCCTGGGTTTAAATGAGGCCTGAGTGCGGAAGGCCACCGATGAGGCCGCTCAAAGCCCTCAAGACACTTAGGAATTCCTCCCCAAACCCCCTTCCCCCCCACAAGTGCTGTGAGTTTGTTTTATTGCATTGTGCCTGTGGGTACTTTGCTATAAATGCTGCAGGTGCTGCTGTACCCCTTCAGTGTGGAGGCAGCCCTGGCTTGGTAGAGATGGGTGGCTTTAGAACAGGATGATTTTGTTCTGTAAGCTGCTTTGGGATCTACTCTCTCTTTAAATATATGTATTTTGTCATTGTGAGTATCACTGTGTTTTCAGTATATCGGTCCATAATTCTGTGGGTATGTGAAAAGTACGTGTAATAGTATAATTTTGAATTTGTTTTTGCAGTGCCTTAAGTACCGGTGATTGCTTCTACATGAGCTGCCAGCTTAGCACTCACAACAAAGGTAAATTTCCTAGTATTAAATGTGTTTTTTGGTAACTGCAGTATACTAGCTTTGTGGGTTTTTCTGCATTTTGAAGACCTTAAGGTTGACTTTTGCTATTTGAGCTTATTTTTCAGTTAAATTTAAGTATTTTTTTTTAATTGAAGGAAGTTTTTGTTTTGTTTTATCTTTATGTTTTTTTTCCTTTGGGGCCTTTTTTTTTGGTGGTGTTGGTTTGTTTGTGGGTTGGTTTACTTGTGACTTTTTTGTTGTTTCTTTTAATTCTTCCTTACCATTTAATTTCTCTGTTTGAGAGAGGAATTTGATCACTGGAATATATTGTTTTATTTCTGATGAGACTACTATCATTAGGAAGTTGATAGTAGATTATAATAAAAACAAACAGCAGAAACCTTTTTCTAGTTCATAAAATAATCACAAAAAATCACCAGCAGATTACATATAATACTGTATATATGGTCTTTGAAATAAGATGCCTATGTTACTTTTGTAGCTAGCAAATCTCATTGAAGCATATGTCTATTATTTAATAAATATATTCACCTGCTCTATTAGACAAATAGTATGTTCTTTCTTTTCAATGGCTTTGGCAGACGAATTATCAAAAATGTTGAAGAGGCAATGACAAAGACTGATCCTTTTGTGCCTGTAGGAATCAAGTCACATGGAGACCTCAGGCTTAATTCCTGATTAAGGTTCAGAAACAGATTGGAGATGTGCTAAAAAGCTGTGAACAGGACTCGGAGATGAGCACATGCAGAGCTTTTTAGACTACATCCAAGTAAGAACGTAACAATATAGTTTAGCTGTGGCATTTCTGTGCTTCCATAACCACATCTACATCCACAGCTGTGGCCACAGGGTTTGAGGTGGATTAGCAGCTGAAGTACATAGCAGGTGATTCACTGGATCTGCTGCAGAGCTGACCTACAGCTGATGCTTGATTCATTCAGCAATGTCTAGGGGTTTGGTGCTATTTGAATATTAGTGCAAATGTGCTCACATGTGCTGTAGTTACACTTCATTTGGCTGTGCAGGCACACCTCTTTGGAGGGGTATGCTCCTCTCAGAGCAGGAGGGAAAGGCAGATGTTCTCCTTGTGATGATCAGAGATGGAGCCTTGTTATAAACCTGCCTGACAGGGCTTCCTGTTTTGATTTTGTCAAATCGGCCTTGAATCAAAGGCCTCACCAACAGAGTCCCATTGGGAAAGAATGGGGCATGTGTAAGCACAGGCCAAAGTTCCCTGTCAGAAGTCCTGCAGCCTTGTACTTCAGGTGATTTACACAGACCTAAACCTAATCTTCTTCTGAACAGACACAGAGACAGCTTGGTTCCTCAAACTCTCAGCTTAAGCTACATAGTGTTTGCTTTGAGCAGTTCTCTGATTTCTCTGACTAAACCTGGATTTATCAAATCCAGTGGGAAATATCAGTGCAGAAGGCATAAAATATGTCACCTGCCCTGACAAATCACTCCCAATTTATCCACTGAGGAGTTCATCAAAATCCCTTGGAGAAAGCCTTTCAAAATGTTATATTCTTGCTAGCTAGAGGAAATGTGGTGATAGCTGTGATAGCTACAGTAAAAGTAATTAGTGCCTTCAGGTAAGACATTATCTAGCTGTGCCAAAATGTGCAGGTTAGCTAATTATGCTCAGCTGCAAGGAATCACATCAACCTCAACTGAGAGGGCTGGAGTGTGGGTGGTGGTTGGAGGTCTTGGATATAGCAGTAACAACATGATAGAATAACTCACTAATGGCTGAGGTGATGCTGTTAAAACCATGGGAAATACTGGTGAAAAAGAGGTAGAATTTGCACTTTATAAAAATGGTGAATAGCTTCTTCTGCCTGTTGCGTTATAGTGGGAAAGCTGAATGCCTTTATCATACTGCTATCATTTCTTCTGCCTTTGATGAGGAAGAAAATGAAATATTTCTTATAATTATAAGTTTTAGTACAGGAGAAAACACGTTCCTCGCTGTTGTATGACCTAAGCAAATACCTGAGAATGAAGTTGTAATTGTGAACAGCTCCTTTCTAAAGAGGCAAAGGGTGCAGGAAGATATGTGACTTCCATAGTATTTATTTCATTACTAAATTTATGACAAACTTTTAGACCTCTCAAGCCTCATTGTGCTACCTAAATAATTGCTCTCACTATCTAAATATCATAAAGGTATATGGTGCAGGAAGGGTTCTACCTGGGATAGTGATTCTACAACTTAATTAGCCTTACCCAAACATGACTAGAATATTCATTAGTCTTTCCATGTCTTTCTGTATAAACTGCATGGTCTCTTCCCCAAAATTCCCCTGGATTTCTCCCCACATAAAGTATTATTATTTTTTCAAAGGGTAAACTACAGCTACGGAGTGTACACTATAATTCTTATTGATTATTGCAGTAGAATTAAAGCTTTGGTCAGGAACACAATCTCTCACGTGAACAAAAAAGTCTGCCTGCTGTTAAATGTTTAAAATATGAGAAACTATATGTATAAACTGGTGGAATTGCTTGGTCTTTTAAGATCTGTGCAGATAAGAACCCAGCAAGCAGAACTCATACATTGATTTGGTTCGTTAAGGAGTTTTAAAGCTAATTGAGGATTCTTTAGCTTTACCATGTAAAAGCTTGCTGGTATATCTTGGTTATTCATCTCTAAACTAAGATTACTTAAACTTTGCTGTGCTTCGATTATAAATGAGAATACTTGAAATCCCAGAAGCTCATGAGAGTTGCTTTAAATAATTTCATTTGACTTCTTTTTAGGTTAAACTGCTAGCCTTGTAGCTAAAGTCAAAAAATTAGAAAGAAAATAAAGAACAATGATATTTGTTTTCCATACTGACAGTTCAAATTCCCACTGGGGATTCACATTTCCTTGCTGTTACACTTTTCAAAGGACCCAGACTAGAATAGTGCCCTTTGCCAATCTTTCTTAGTCTGCTCTTTCTTTGTGCAAGGTCTCGCCTCATGAATTTGTGATTGGAAAATTGGTCTCTTTCCATTATTACTGTTCTCTGGGTTGCTGCTAATGCTGCTGACCAAACACATTTTTTGAACCTCTACATTATAGATAATAATCCTTCCTTTTACAACTCATGAGCAATACATTTTGGTTTTAGCTGTCAGTTTTCTCTTTTTGTAACCTTAAATTTCCTCATCCCAAGAAATTCTGCTTATTCATTATTTATTTGTACATATAACTTTCATAAAGTAGCTGTGGATTGCTGAAGTATCAGCCTTGATGGGGACAGGGCTGGTGCTCTGAGGATGCCTGCAGGGAAGAGGAGGGTTTGAGTGATTAGCTGTCCTCTTTGGCTTCCTATGAAGCAGCTGTGCCTTTTCAAATTTCTCTGAACCATACTGTGGTCACTGCTGATTTGTGCATTAAGGACAAACATTTAAGGTAGGGAAAGAAAGGATGGTCTTAGATTGTAGTGGATTTTTGTGATTTTGAAACTTCCTTTCTTTTTAACTTCTCTACTTTCAGACTTAGTGTTGAGTCCTACCTCTATCCACTGTATTTTAAAGTACTGCATAAACAAAAAATTTTGGGAGAATTGAGTATTGTTAGAACTATACTTCTAGATTTTGTTTATAAGTATCCTGGAGCAAACTGTTGCAAAGAAATAAATTGTACAAGAAGAAAATCTGATCAATCCTGAACCATTTGGGTGATGTGTGGTGTTTCCTTTTGTTTCCTTTTACTATGGAATCATTAGTGAAGGCTGACCTGGCTCGAGAAAGGCTGTCAAAAAAGGGCATGAAGGCTAAGACAACTGCACTACAGCACTTTTTTCATGCAAACACAAGCAATGCACAGTAATACAAAGAGTAAAGCTTGCATTGGTCTTGTTCTTGTGGAATTGTTTTGTGTTATTTTTTCATACTGCTTTCAGAGGTAACTGTTTCTAGTTTATGTACATCTGAATTGTACTTGAGAGGCAAAGGCTTGTAACCTAAGCACGTATATAGGTATTTTTAGGATCTAGGCTTGGCTCTTGGCAGGAAGGTAGCATTCAAATTAATAAAAGAAGGAAGCCCAGCTGAGAAATGTGAAAAAATGAAGGCCTACAGATTTTTTTTAAGTCATAAAAATACATAAATGAAAAATGTCTATGATGAGGAGTCTTGAATCTCAAATGACACATTCATGCCCATCTTAATAAATTATGTAAATAAGAAGATGATTCAGCAATGTATCTCAGCTGGTAAAACTGAACAAAATCAGAGCTCCTGCACTTACCCAGGGTTTGGTAGTTAAGAGTCAGTATAAAAGAGAATAGTCACAACTCTCAAACACAGGGGGCTGATGGAAGACCAGATGTAATTGTATGATATTGTATAAAACTCTCAACCATAGCTAAGAGTTTTATACAATATCATACAAAAGACTCATCTATGGGGTTAATCAGTACTGCACGGGGTACAAGGAATAAAGTATTAATGAGAACATCAAAGACAAATGATACTTATGTGATGTGGAAACAGTTTGTGAGGGATATTAAAGTTCTAATAATTCTAATCATTGCTATTGCAGATGAAAACATCTATAACAATGTCTTAATGCACTGATTGCTTAGGGGTTTGTCATTGGAATTGTGCTATCAAAAATACTTATCTGTGGAGTAATTATTTCTTTAAATTAATAGTCTTGCACATGAATATATGTTTGATAAGGGGGAAGGGATTGTTATTCTTGTTTAATTTTGGTACAGGACAGAAGAGTACAGAGAGTACAGCTGTACCCTTTTGCTGTTCATGGTGAACATGTTTTTTACTGCTGTAGAAGAAATCTTTAAATAATTATGTAGGAAAATACCTTGTAATTTGGGTAAAATTTTTTTAAACTTTTTTGGTATTATTTCAATGTAAGAATCTAGAATTTTTTTTTTCAACATATGAATTCCTTCAGTGAAGGTTAAACTGGGGATAAAGATGGTCAGAAATACAACTGACTGGAGTGTCAAAAATAGTCAGTATTGCTTATTGATGGTGCTAAAATTATGTGAAGAGTAATCAGTTGAGCCACAGGAAATATCTGCTTTCAGATATTCATGGTTGTGTGCTTTCTTACAGTATTTTCTAGCTCAGACCAATAAGGAGAGTGAGGTATTTTCAGTTAGAAATTCGCCCCTCTCAGGCTCTATTTGGGTTTTGTTGTGTGCTGCATGTTTTGCAGGGAAATGCAACATAAAACACGAGTTAGAAACGTGTCCATTTTGGTGAACAGTCCATGTGTGCTGCTAGTCCACAGGCAGCATCACCAACATGTAAGGGTTTGGAGATTGTTTAATGCTTTATTTTTCCAAGTGGAAAAATGAATTATGATGACCCTCTGGTCTAATGTCCACATTTCACAGGTCAGGTGCATGCAGATGTTTTCCTCTGAAGGAACACAATGAAAATTATGGCTGAGCACTTGGTAAATTTTGAAAGATTCAAAGCTGTGTGTCTGGCTTTAAAAATAGGAAAAATAAAAGGCCTTAGCAATGGAGAGACTATAATTGTGGGAGGGGTAGATGCTGCAGCTGTGTTATGAAGCATTTAATAATGTCTGGAAGCAAAGAAGAACTAAATTTTGTTCAAATTAAATTTACGTGTGCATAAGGTTTGTCTTAGCCGAAGTCTGCTTTGTTTTGGATAGGAACAAACCTGCTAAGGCTCTTTCTAGAGTGGTATGGATAGCAAGTAGGAATACACCAAAGGATTAGCTCTGTGTCTTGCTGAATAATCTGAGTTGGTTCAAAATAATGTGTGATCAGCAGCAAAGACAGAATTTCTGACACATTTGTGGAGGACAGGTAAAGGAATGGTGGTGGTTAGGTGACAAAATTAGAGCCATGGACTATTATGTGAATGGCTTATATGAAGAAAATAGTTCATCAATAACCCTGTTAGACGGCAACCCCAACATTCCTTTCTTTGCTTCTTGTGGTTTTTCTTGGTTCCTGGAAAGTGTTTTGCTAGAAGCTGCTCTAATTAAAGCAGGTACAGTTGCTTTTGTACTAAATACTGAATGATTACTGAAGGATGAAGGTTTGGGGGCATGAATGGGTGTGTATATGGCTGCTAATAATCAACCTTGCTATATTCTAATTCGGGGAAGGGGCATGGGTGGGGAATTAGGTGCAAGCAGAAGAGTTTGGTCCTTGCTTCAATAGAATTACTAAGTTAATGAAACTGTTAATATCGTGGAAGACTAGGTACTGTCTTGCTAGTAATTTGCCCAGAAGGGAAACAGAATTTACAGCTAGAGCTTTGTTAAATGGCCTCAGAGTCCGTGCTTGTTGACACTTATTTCTGCGTGGCTGAAGCAAGATGTACCTTTTTATTTGTGCTCACTGGAGATGGCCGAGTTCATTGTCATGAAAAGGCTGAGTGACACATGAGCACTGCAGGGACAACTAGTCAGCCTTTCTTACCTGCCATGTACCGCAGGGTCTGTAATGGCAAGAGTGAAGCCTCTAAAGCTCAGCAGCTGAGCACACTGAAAGTGAATCCAGTTGGTACAATAGAGCCTCAGGACAGACAGGTGGGGACCAGGGGCTTGTCCTCTCTTGCAGAGCAAGAGGGAACTGCTGATAATGGAAGGTAAAATAATACAAAGATAAAGGCTGTTGGGTAAAAACTTGCAATCTGAACAGTCTTGAACAGAAGATTCTTGTTTTGTGGACATGAGGCCAAAAAATCAAGCCATGAGAACATTTCAGCTTGGAAGCTGGTGACAGAACGGTCCTTGCACATTGAGCTACAGAAATAGCACGGAAGGGCTTACAAGCTGTTAGAGTAGCTCTGTGCTGGTGTTGTGCTGAGCTCTAAAAACAAATCTGCTTAATGCTTGTTTTGCTTCAACTGAAATTGGAGGAAAGACCTATGGATCAGGGTCTGTGTGACTCACAGAGCTTTCAGCTGGAAATTTAGTCACAATAAATTAATTACGCAATTAAGTGTGATGTTAACTACTGTAACTCGTGCTAGCTGGCAACGAAGGTTCAGTGCTTTCAAGAAAGCCAAGGATTATTATGCACGGTGAAAACTCTGAGTCTGGAAGACAGCTACTAGTAAGGTCTGTCTGAAAGCTTAATCACTGGATTTAATATATAGCCCCATGCTTCAAAATTATTTCAGTGAACTGCCTGGTCAGTTTTGAAGAAATATCTTCTTGTAGAACTGCAAATTAAGGGATGTCTTAATCTTTTAGTCAAATTATGAGTAGAGCAGATGAGGAAAAGTGTTCTTTTGAACTTTGGAATTAATTATTATGCTGAATGATAACTAAGATATTCACTAGAGGATGTAGACTCCTGCCAGTTCCAGGTTTGTGTAAATGGGAAGTTAATGACAGAGAATTGGGTTTTAAGTAATATGCATTAAGGCCATTAACTTCTCTGGGCACACACAAAAATATAATCAGATATATCTTTGCCTCCAAATTCAAGACTGCAAGCCTGGGAACTATTTATCCCTCTATTATGCCCCAAATACAGCAACAAGTTTAAAGTTTGTGGGCTGTTAAAGCAGAAATGAGGTGAAATGGAGCTGTTTGTCCAGTTGGATGATACATTTTTAAGACTCATAGGAGCAGTGAAATGCTGAATATGTGGGACTGTGGTATACAAACGTTTAGACCCAGATTTCTGTGGGCTTGGTTAACTGCACAAAGGATCTGAGTGAAATGTGATCTTGAGATGACTCCAAGTGCTTCATAAATTCCATAATTCTACTCAAAAGGGTTCAGATAACAATTACTTGTCATCTGGCTTTTAAAAGTAAGTTTATACCTACTGGACTTTGCAGACAGAGGCATAGAACACAGAAACAAGAATAGGGAAAAAATGAAATGTGGTGCTGGGAACTGTTAAACGAGCTCCAAAGTGAAGTCTGCTAACGGGTTCTGTTATTTTGAGAGACTAACCAAGTTATGTAGAGACTAACATCAGACATTATTCTATTGTGAGTGTATCTGTTAAGCTTCATGAATCCTCAGAAAACAGTTTAGTCTGAAACTGATTCCACCTCTTCCAAAGTAATTCTGTCCGATTTCCATGGGATTTTTTTCCAACAGAAGAGTGGAATAGAAAGTAGATTTGTGGTTTTGTTATTTCAATAGACTTGGAGGGTTTTTTCCTTCTTGTACCCACTGCTTTGTCCTTGGAATTGGATCTTCATAGCAGAGTAAAATAAAATCTAAAAATAGTATCTAATTTGATAAGGACTGCCACAGTGTTTAGAGGTTCAGATATGTCTGCAAGATTCCAGCGAGCTCTAAGTTTATCTGCTTGATTGTCCTAAGGTCAGTATTGGGTTAAACTCCTTTTCCAAGGCTTTGTTTCTTTGTTTTTAGCATGAAACCCTTTTTTTTCATATTACGCTTGGACTGGGAATCAGAATAATGTGGTTTTGGCTGTTCCTTGCCTCAGGGCTTGGTGGATAGAATGGTCCAGACCGGGGTGAATTGCACCCTGGAGTTTGTCCATCAAGAGTTAAGAGCTCTCTGGAAACTTCAGGATTGGAGTAGGCAGAAACAATCTGCCTGTCTCTTTCTGCCCTCCAAGGAAGGGAGAGAGAAACTTTCTGGCATCCAAGTTTTTTCTCTGCAGCAGACTTGGCACATCATTTATTTGCCCTCTGTTGATGTTTGAAAGGTTTCCTTTGCAGACTGGGTCTGGAAGCTTTTCTTCCCTTCACAGCTTAGACTTTGTAAATGTTAATGATTCTTATGTGAGAGAAGGGGTTGCTATGTCCTGCTCCTTCTCCTTCCCAATGTGCCAGTGAGAAAGTAAACCACTTAGTGTTCTTTCAGTTTGCTTCCTGAAGATTTGCTTGATACGGGTTTTCCAATCTTAACTCATTTGACTCGCTGCAATAATTCAGCTCCTCATTCTTTTCCTTTCCTGGAGCAGTCACAAAGGAATACAAGCTGTGTGTTTGTGGGAAAAGTACACTTTAGCTTTGTTGTGTAGGGCTTTTATTAGAGAAATCTTGTAATGTGATTAGAGAAACTCATTCTTAGCTCATTTATTGCACCGAATGACAGGAATGGTTCACAAAAGATTTCTGCATGGCCAAGAAGAATATTATGAATTTAGTGCTCGAAAACGTGCAGAATAACCAAAGGTCTGCAGAGATCCTAAAAATTCAGGAAAAAATAGTTTTTGGAATTAAATGCATCTGAATAATATTCTATTGGAATGAGACTTTTGGGAGGATATATTATATAGCTGTAGTTGATAGCTCACATTTTTAGAGTTCAGACCTGTACTTTAGCTAAATGAAAAATTTCATTTTATTATCTTTATTTTGTGTCCAATTTACAAAGTTAGAGGCTTTCAAGCAATTGCATAGGATATGATAAAATAGATCCAAAAGCCTTACTTTCTCAAAAAAACCCCACAGGCTGAAACTAGAAATTATTATTATTTTATCAGCTTTGAAGCTGATGCTCAGAGCTTTTTCTTAATGACGTAAGAAACAATACCATGTAAGACATGGATGAATATGAAAAGCAAGGGGTGAAAAGTAATGAAAAATGTACAAGTGATGAACTTGGTATGTTTGTAAGTGGCCTTTGATCAGTCCCACATGGCCTAGGTGCCAGGTGACCATCTGACATGGTGAGATCCTTGAAGCATTTCCAAAGAAAAACTCTGCCTGTGGGATGGGTTCTGCTGGGGAGTTTGGAGAGAGGGATTTGAAACCTTCTGAGTGTATTTAATCTTGTACTTTTTAACATAAGCAGAATTGATGGTGAAGAGAAGCATGTAGGTCAGCATTTATTTCAGGTCAGCCTTCTGGAACTGGTGTTATGGTTGTTCGGGTTAAGAAGTGTGCAATGGGTGCCCACTTTTAACATCTTGGAAAGTGAGACAACTCTTTAAGACATGGCTTTTTCCCCCTTTTAAAAGGGGTTGAGAGAATAAAACAAGGTTTCCTGGTAGAGAAATTCTCTCTGTTTCCTATAGAGATAAAGTATCTATAGTAAATGCAGAAGTAGAGATTTAGTAAAAAACTTAATGGGATCTGAACTTGGCTCAGTTTGATTTCATGTTTCCCCAAATTGATGTATGAGCTAATGGCATGGGGTGTATTAGGACTTTGTTTTACTGAATTGGTGTCATTGCACAGTTGGTAAAATGCAGAGTGGTCATACAGAGACCTCTAGTTTCAATTCCATACTTAGAGCCAACACTCAAAATGTAGTAAATTTTCACTGTAAAATGAGAGGGTGTTTTTATGATCCAGTGTAAATATCTAGTATAATTTAATTATAATCTAGTACAAATTTAATTTTAAAAATAATAATAATTTCAATTTTGCCTTCATGTTCATTGGCTTCTTTAAAGAAAGCTCTGACTGATGTTTTGGACAACTAGTCCTGCCAGAAGAATTTTTTGCTGACATTTTAAAGAAAATTATGTCAAGAGCTGTGAGAAATTCATGCCACCCTTACACAAGATGTTAGCATAAGTGATGTAGAATTTGCTAGTAATAAGTAGCTTGAATAAACCCAGTTATTTACAGTATGTTTGTAAACTTGTTTCACACTATTTACTCTTCTGAGAAGTGGAATATTAAGACAATTAAGCCTTACCAGAAGTAAATGATGTAACTTCAAAACAAAACAGACCAAGCATCAAATATTTGGTGATGGTTATTGTTATATATATTCAAAATAAACTTTCTGTAACAATGCAGTAAATCAGTGAGCACTTGCCAGTTCCCTCCTGCCTGGAAATTGCAAAGCAGAAACCCCACCCAATAGGGAACAAATTTTTTTTATTATTATTTTTTAATACTGAAATGTTACAGAATCTCTGGAGCTAAGTTTTGTAAAAGTAGAAGCAGCTATGTGTGAGCACTCAAAGCAAGTATAAATGTTAGACCTGGAATGAGTCCTGAGGGGTTTGTTCCATTCTTAATTCTTTAGCTACATGCATATCTAAAGAATTGGTATACATTAGAAAATCCTATTTGTGTAAGGGGGAGTGGACTGGGATGTTTTTGTTGTGTTTTATTTTCTTTTAATTCTGTGATGGTAAACGGAAGAACAGGGATGTGCATTTTTCTGCCNAAAATAATCTGTCTAAACACTTGATGTCATTTGCTCAATCTGGTACTTTCATGTCACGCCATCTTTCCAGATTATGATACTCCTAAAAGCAGGAAAATCATATTTAATCTGTGGAACAGAGAACAGAACCTGATGAGCAAAAATAGTCTAATTATTGACTGAGATAATCTTTTGATTGCTTAATGTGTGATTTGTTTCTTTATTTTGTAATTCAGAAGGTGATGGAACATTCTTGTGATATCAGTGAAAATGAGTTGTTCTGTACTGTAATATTTGTGTTATCTTGAACATCTCAAAGGTATTTGTTTTAGAAGATTTTAAATTAATTTTCTTCTCCCAAAATCAAGAGTAAACATAAGACTTGAACCCTTTCAGCAGTAGCATTTTCATCTTTACTTGCCACCAATGTTCATAATCAGGTCTGACAATTGGGTAGTTTCTGGAGTGAATGAATTTGGGTTGGGTTTATATTTATTAAGCCATTTAGCTTCTACAGAAAGACCCATTACAGTCTGAACTGAGGTGTGGATTGCCTTGTTATTTCCAGGTGTGAATTAGGAATCACTTAGGATTGCTTTAAAAGGAATTCCAGTCTTATGGCAGAGACTGCTTTTGAGAAAGGCTTGGCTCTTGTATCAATTCCAGTAGGTAGCTAAGCTTCTCTGGTCCTGTTTCCTGCCTGCACAGAGATGATAATTCTGCCTTACCTCCCTGTCTACAGTCAGCCCTTTGAAGAAAAGAACAGGAGAGCATTATGTGAAGGGAATAGTGTGGAAGATAAGAGTGTTTGTAATACAGATGCTACACAAATTTACCTTGTGGTGCACTTGTACATAATAATAAGTTGTAATCACTTAATGTGCAAAAGAGGAAGCCTTGAAACTTGAAAGAAATGCAATATTATGCATTCTCTTAGTCCCAAATTCACTTTGTGGCTGTGTCCTGGGGGCTTACCTAATAAATATCACGTTTTTTAACAGGTTAATACTATGGAGAAAGTGATTATTTAAGACTTCAGACTCTACAATAAAGTATTTTAGGTTGCTTAAAAATCGGTCAAATCTTCAATAGTGATTTATAGCTTCTTAAATAACTTGTTCAAATCTCATTAAGATGAACAAGAAGTATAAAAAAGCACTCTTGGTGGAAAAAATAGACATGATTTCAAGGGAATATATTGAGTGAAAACTACCTTCTAGCTTTAAACCTAGAGGCTAGAGAGTCTGAAATTGCTTTTCAGTGTAAATAACTCTTGTAAATGAAACTAAAATTTTAATTAGGATGGATGTGATGGTCATCCTGCTGAAAACAGGATTACCCAGACAGATAAGTAAGAAGAAAACTTTACAGTGTGTATGGGGAAAAATGTTTTAATATTGAAGAGCTGTCTTTGAGCATCAGATGCTGGCCCACGTTTATGGCAGGTAACATTTACTGTAGTCATGGTCTGCTGGGTGTTGAGGATGGAGGGGTGGCTTGAACCAGGCACAAAGCACAGGTGAGGTTAAAAAAGTGACCAGTTTTCAAAAGAGAAGCAGAAAAGTTACCCTTTTTTCCATCTTTCCTCTCCTCCCTTGCATTGTTCGTCAGATGAAATAACTGCCTCAACTCAAACAGAACAGAAAAATACCCAAAGCCTGAAATAAACCCCTTGTCATCAGTGATGATTAATTGCTTCTGTCTTTAAATATACCCTGTAAAACACATTGCTTGATTTCTTAAAAGCTGTAGTGTCTTAACGATAGCTACATGTGCAGTATCTTTATTTCTTTAGCAATAAGAGACATCGTGAAAATAAACCTGAGCCTGCTTGCTTGTTCCTTGGATTATCCCAGTTCTAGAGAGACTTGGACACTGCTGGTTGGTTTTGTTTTAGCCTCTGATTTAATGGCTTGATCCATAAAAGAGCTTTTAGATGCTTCATGATTCAGTATGTCACATTACCTATTCAGTCTTCAGCTTCTGTGGTTGTATCAATATTTTAGATCGCTATTTCTTTATTTGTTTTGTGGCTTTTTGTTAGACAGGAACACCTAGTAACTCAGAATCTGGTGTTTTATGTAAGAAATGCACTGTTCTTACAAATTCCATATCTCTCTTTCGAAAATTAAGCTATAAATAAGCCTTTGTTTTTTCTAGATTGGTTCTGATTGGAAGTTGTCAAACACTGCTCATTTTGAGCTTGTTGCATCCTAAGTTATGACAATAAGTGACTTTGCATGCATCATGATGTTTATAAAGAATTCTCTGCGAAGTAATTTCTGTTTAATTGTAGAATCTTTTCAATCAGGATTGGTTTAGATTTCCTTACTGGAATGAGGAGGACAATGTATTTGACCCCCAGTTTCCTGCTCCATTGGCATCATGCTGTTCAAAGAGAAAATACTTATCACTTAATCAGAGCGGTTTTTTTCAACTTAGCAGTTCAGTGATATTGCAAAAATTGTCTGAAATGGTGTTGTAAGTTCCCCTTCAGACACGTTCTTTTCAGATTCGATAATTAAAATGTAAATGATGTGCTTTCATTGAACAGAAACCTGCTATCCTCTCTAATGACAATTTTTGTGCGTTATGGAATCACACCATTACCAAAAGACCATCTCAGTCTGACTGGAGAACAGAATTAACCCTGTAATCAAGAATTCTCAGAAGATGCAATTCAGTCATTAAATTTGTGCTCTATGGCAGGTCAGAGTAGGTATCCTCTAGCTTAATGAAATATTAAATCAGTAGCTGAAATGTTGATCCATCTCTGCAATTAAGTATACTAAAAACATTTTACAAAAAACTTCTGGTGTAGACATGATGCTTTTCTTTCTACAGCAGACACATGGGGGTTTGTTTTCATTTTGGGGGGTGTTTTTATTTGGTTTTTTTGGGGGGTTTTTTTGGGTTTTTTGTGGGGTTTGTTTGTTTGTTTATTTAGTGGAGTGCATGTCAGTTCAAATTTTATTTCTTCAGAAACATAATTTGTGATAAAGGCCAGACCCTCTGAGTGATAGGGCAGCCAGCACTCTAAAAACCTCTTTTCTTAATGTTTTAGATGAAAAATTGCAAAATGCTCTCTGTCCTGACCAGCAGCCTATTTCTAGGTCCCTCCTGATTGGCAGGTCCAAACTAACCGAGAGAGAGAGGAAATTTCTGATCTCTAAGTTTAGATGCATGTTTCTGAAAATCTTATGGATCCCTCCCAGTTCAGAATATCAAAAAAACCCCAAACCACCTCCCCAGTTTAGGATTATAATTGTATCACTTTTGCAGAATAATAAGATTTGAAGTTATGATGTGCACATGGGTAGTACAGGCTCAAAATGCTATTACAGCAGTCCTTCAGTGGTTTTCTTTTTTTGTGTGTTTAGGCACTTCAAAATTGGTTTCAAGAGAGCTCTTTGGAAATGAAATTACTTCCTTGCATCATACTCTGTATCCTGCTGTGGTGCTGATAGTTGCAGTCAAGCACCATGATTTTAAATATCATGGATCATTGAAACATAACTTTTTCTCATTTAAATTATATATAATAAGCATATTATATTGATGGTAGCCCACTTCTCAGGTTGGTTATGATGTTTATTCATGAGACAGGAGCAGTAAAGGCTGCCTTGTTTGTCACAAGTAAGGCATTGTTCATCATGCAACAGCTCTGCTTTTAACAACTGAACACCCATCTTCCTAGAGGACTTGCTAGAGTAATTAAAAATTGGGGGAGATAAGTGTCAAAACTAATTTTTGACTGTTGGCTTTGTTTATTTCATGTTAATGTGATATTGCTGCATTTCAGTTGATCTTGCTGCATGTACATCTCGGATACTAGAGGCCACCTTAGGAAAAGCACTCTCATTAAACCTCTTTTGATGCACAACTTTCAATGTTTATCAGGAAGAATAGGAAATCTAAGCATTCAGAGTTTGTTTTCAGTTGAGACATGCTTAAAGGATACCCGTTTGTATTCACAAAGGAAATTTTTTATTGTGTGCATTGCAGAGCAAGTTTATTTTAGTCTGCCCTTGACAAATTAATGTTTGTTTTAAAGGAAAGATTCTTGCAGGAAGTTGTGGCTCTACAAATAATGAGTCTGGAAACAAATGAAACTTCTCTAGACTTGAGGTCTTATTGGATTTTTACTGACTCAAAGAGGGGGAAAAATGTCTAGGAAGCATAACCTTTTCTTGGCTTTGAAAGAGATTAAATCATCTTTCAGCTTTATGTGTAACTCAAAAGCTGTTCAGTAGTTTCATATTACATTTAAAGCATAGCCTCATGTTAGGAATTTCAAAAACTAGATTAATTGTTATAGCCTATATTTTTTTCCAAAAAAATTAAGCTCTGAATTTTAGTTCATTACTTAATAATATAAACTTATGGATTTAATAAAACTTCTAAATTGGTAATCTAGTGATCAGAACAGGATCTTTGGTTATGCTTAATTTAGGACTTCCGTTAATGTATGCAGAGCTTAAAATTAAAAAATCCAAGAAAACTGTTCCTTTCAAGTAAAATAACAGTATCTTTGGAGGGTTTAAGAGACTTATTCTGCCTCCTACTACTGCTTTGATACATATATATATATATATCATGCATATGATGTCACATCTTGTGTATGTTATCTATACTTAGTTTACTTTAAGATATATACAAGTAATGCCATGGACATAAAAGCTGTGTGCCTAGTTTCCAGTACTTTAAGCTGAATTAGAATTTCTTCATGACTTTCCAAGATTTAGTTACTGACTGTCTTGTTTTCGTATTTAGTGATTGTAAAACATGATCATTTACAGGTTTTTATCCCGATGTGGGCAGCATATATATTAAATCAGCAGATGTTTGGCAAAAACATTTTTGAAATGAACAAAGGAAATATTATGGATCTGTTTTAACTGGAAATATGATTTATGGATCTGATGAGGTTTTGGTGGGTTTGGGGTTCTTTTGTGTTTGTTTTCTATGGCCATTTTCTTTAAAAATATCCCATTTGATCAAGAGTGAGTTTTTCAAGTTATGTCTTCAACTTCTTGTATGCAAGTCTGTGCCTTTGGGGTAATGAGCAAGGCATGACTAATTTCTAGCAATTTGGTCTCTGGACCATGTCCTGGAGGGCCACAATAGTCAGATGAAAATGTTGATTTTAATTAGCCTCTCCATTGCCTGATGTTTCAGTTACAGCAAGTCTTAGCCTAGCACTCTGACTCCTGTCAGACTTCATCTGTATTATTTTTGTAATCTTGCCAACAATTTCCAATTCTGCTCACTTAAAAACTTCAACTCACAAATGCACGGCCCCAAACACAAACCTATGCAAGCCTTGCTGCAAAGCCAGTGAAGAACTGATTACAGCTGACTCTGTTCATTGCTGTTCAGTGTGATTGGGCATTAGAAGTAGCCTCTGTGGGCATCACTGAAGCCTGAACATGTGAGCATGCTGAAACTGGGTGACTTCTGTCACTCTGCATGTATCATATAATGTACTACTGCCTTGAATCTAATTCGGTGTCTGTGGAGCAGAAGTGGAAAACTAGCTTAATTTGTGTTCTTTTTTAAAAAAAATTAATATCTATTTAAGCTATGTTACACTGAATTTTAAAATACATTACCTATAGAAAACTAGAAACTCTTTCATGGACAGTTTCCTGGAGTTTGCTGGATTGAAAGCTCTTGTGTGTTGTCAGACATTGCCTGACATTGCGTCTTGTCAAGGGGAAGGATTACATTGGTTCTAACTGTGAAGTGATTTCCAGATGATTTAGTCAGAAGCTTTGGGCTCTTCAGCTCCATGCAGGAGGTCTGCGTGCAAAGGAGGAAGAAAAATTGACATTTTTGATCAGCTTTGACAAAGCTGTTCTGAAACATCAGTTCAGAGCTTGATGCCATATACATCCATATCTATCCCTAAATGTGTCCTCTGAAATAGTACCATGATGGGTGGGGCTGTCCAACACGCAGTTTGAAAGAAACCACTTTTCAAAGTGCTGGGTTAACACTGATATATGAAAGCTGTAAAAGGTGTGTGAGAAACCAAGGTGAAATGGCATCATAGAAATCCCAATGGTGCAGCAAACAGATCATGCCCCTTGGCTGAGTGGCCTCAGATATTGTTCATTACTTACAGATAACTCCAGCTGCTATTTTGTCTGAAGAAACATTTTGGTAAGTGCATCTCTTAGGTGTGGGAATTGTGGCAGAATTTCTAGAAGAGAGATAAAATCTCTTAAGTAATTGAGTTACTCTGACTTTTTCCTATCTGTTATGTGAAACTAAGCTACAGCTCATTGCTTGGCCTTTTTTTTTTTGTTCCATCTTAAAGTATTCTAGCTCATTGGACATTGTTAGTTTTCCTCTTAAATAATTTCTTGTATTTCTATACATCTAGATGAACACAGATAATAATTTGTATTCTGGTTTTTTTTACCTTGGTCTCTTGTCTGCATATTAACAAGGTAATTTTCAGTTGTCCTTACTTTAATTTAGTCTGACTTGTTTGGCTCTGTTCCTTCAGAAATGCATTGCCTGATATTACATTCAAATGTGAGGTTGATGAATGGTTTTGATGCCAGGTCAGCAATCTCTTGGTTAGTATACCCTGTTCTGGGTAGTCAGGATACAGGGTGACAATAACCAAGTAAAATGGCCAGGATGAGATGACAGTAGAGTGATAATAGAAGATCCCCATGTTTCTATATCCTTTGGCACTGATAGCTGGATGAAAATATTGTAGCTGTTTGTCACTTCTGTAGACTGTCCTGTGGTTACTGCTTTAATTCATAACTTTATCAGAGTTCTCCTGTCCTTAAGTATCTGTTTAAAGTAATTTTCCAGCTCCAGCTTGTACTTATGTGATCTGGATTTCAGATTTAGAGGTTTTGAGCGTCTGCAGTGATTTGATTTCTAATGTCAGGCCTGTGAGGTGTCCATGATTATTTATGTTTTTATAATTATTCTATGACTCCCGAGCATATATTTAGACTGTATTTTAGAGTACACTGACATTTTTATATCTCTGCATTTAATCTAAACAGATGTTTTCCATGTTAGTACTTGAGGCTGTAAAGAAAAAAATAAGTTGACAAATGAGAGTAGAACTTATTCTTGTGTCCTCTCAGTGTCTCATGCAGACCTAGGGATGGTACATAGACCAGAACACAGGGACTTATTGAGGGGCTTCTGGGATTCCTCCCTGGTTATGCATGACTGAAAGGCTCCTACCCACCAGTTCATGATGTTGGATATCTCCAGATGAATCCTTCACTATTTGTGTGATGGAGGGAGAAGTCTTACAGAGGGAAATACAAAAACCAAAGGTTTGGGGGCATGTGGGGTACCTACCTCTCCAACTTTTTTAAAGTTTTTTTTTGCTGTCCCTTTGGCTTTTGCCATTTTTCTCGCACTTTCTCCCAATGTTTTTAACCTCCTATCTGAAAACAGGAATTAAAGCTTTATCATTCTCAGAGGAGAAAGTGAACTAATGAGTCAAAAGAAAAATGTGCTTTTTGCCAGATTTCAGGTGCTGTTGTCTCCTACAGATGGCTCTCAAAGTAAATTGTCCTTAATGCTGGCAGACAGACGGGTTTCTGAATCATCCAAAAGAAATCTTATATTTGGAATTATTTTTTTCTTCTTCCTAGGTCTTTAGTCTCTCATCTCCTGCCAATGAAAACATTTGGAATAATGATTATTGTGATAATGTCATACAGACCTGAGTAGGCCTATGCTCTCATTTTGTCTTTCAGGATGGAGAAAGAAATGTCAAAGAAATGAGCTTTCCCCTCGATGAGTTTCCTTTTGTGTTACTGCTTTGTATATCAGCTATACTTGATACCTCATTGTAGCATCAAATTGGGTCTCGTGTCAATCTGGTGTTGTACAGTCTGCCAGTTCAGATAATTGATCCAGGTCTGTCGAGGAGTATTCTCTTCAAATACGTTGTTTAGATGTTACACTGACAGAATAAACTTCTCTTGGCTTTGGAAAATGTACTGAGCAGTCTTCAAGTTGGAAGTCATCATGTGGATTAGTATTTTTAGGGAGCACAGTATTTAGAAAATGAGTTTTCTAAGATATACCATATTGGTATTCTTCTGTCTGAATTTATTTCTGCTACTGGAAGTATTTTCTGTTTCAGATTTTTTTGTTCCCCTCAAAAAACTTAAGAAATATTGCATAAAGCGGTTTTGAAGACATTCACCCCTTGAATAAAGCTTGGCTTGGTCAAAGTTTCACTAGAAGTTGAAACCTTGCAAAAGATTTGTGAGGGGAGAAGGTGGTGTGAATACCAAGTGTTCTTGTAAAAGAGCTGTTCAGGGTGGTGGGAGGTTGCTATACAGCTATTTAATGAGTTCTGTTTTGGTGTCCTCATTGCTTTGGTAGAACAACTAACACTTCACTCCAACATTTTTGTAATTTCACATAGAATCAGTGGATGCATGCTGAAGTTTTTTATTATGAATCAAATTTAGTATTGCAAAAATCAAAAGGGATGTGATGGAGTGTGATAAAATGTGGGCCAAGTTTTTAGCATGACAATTAAACCTGTTACACCTAAATTTAGGAAAAAAACACACAAAACACTGTGGCTTAGCCTTTTTGTCTCTCTACTTGCCACCTGCAACAGATTGTTTCCAGTCTTGCCTGAAGCCCTTTAAGATTGCTTTATTTGTTAAAAACTGGCAATGTGCTAAAGCAGTCCTTTCTGTTAAGTGTGCCATTAATTACTACCTTACATTAATTAAAGTAAATGCAATCATGAGGGCAAGCTGGCAGTGGTAAAGTTAATGACCCAAGACATTATTACTTAGCACAACTTCGAAGTTCATTCAAGTGATTTCAAACTGTAGGAATTAGATTGAGCTATGTGGTCATAAAATTCAGGAAGCCATGATTTTAGCCTTTGTGTGCGACTCCTGATGGATTTCATGTCAACTTGAATAAAATAAGGGTAGACTTAATTCCCCAACACTGGTGTTTTTGCAGAAACTTGCATTTGAAAGAAGGTACATGCTCAGACTTCATGTAAACATGGGAAGTTTGTGTGTAGATAAAGACAAAACCCAAAATGCACTCAAGTACCCATTGTGTTAAGTGCTGCATCACCTTTAGGAAGCCACTGTCCTCACCTGAGACATCAGCAGCAAATTTAATATAAGACCAAGGATGTGAGCTAACACCAAAAAGAGGGAAGAGAAGTAATAAAATTGTAGTTGTAGATCATGTAGGCCTGAATTAAAGCTTATTTGAAATGTGTTCTAAACCTCCATTTACTTTGGAACTCCACACAGTTTTACCAGTCTGAGTTCCACTTTGACACCTGAATTCACATTTTCTAGGCTGTTTGACAATTTCTTCTGAAGTCATAAAGATGACTTTAGATTATTTAGATTTTTAGAGCACAGTTCTTTGAAACAGGCTTATGCTGACAGAGGTGTGTAAGGATTAACTTTCATTGCTCTAATGTTTTACAAATTCTTTTTTATTAGAGAGAAACTATCTGTGAGCATTTATTTATGAAGGGCGGAATGGGGAATTGAACTAATAGATTGTGAGAATTTCTGTGCTTATGCTAACATGCAAATTATAGTACTTTCTGTAGTCTAAACGTTGACTCAAAACTCATAATCTGAATCTGATTTCCTTCATCCTTAATAAATCATTAAGGATTAAAAGGAGAACCAACAACATGACTGTCCTATGGAAAGGAAGTGAGCAGAACGTTATATCTGAAGTTTTTATGACATGCCATTTCTGTGCCAACCTTAGAAAAGGTTAGACACTGTACCCCTTCCTGTAAGAGCAGCACACTTAAACCCATAATGTCCTGTGTTGTAGGAACATGACAGCCCCTGTGGTGAGAATTCTGAAGAATTATAATGAAATCTTCTGTGGTACTTGGTACAGGAAAGCAATTTTGGAGGGGGGAAAATGCCATTTTCTACAAAATTACTGCTAGATATCTCCTTCGTGACTATTTTGGGTATGTTTACAGTGTTGCCACAAGATTTGCCTGGGATTTTAATGTATCTTCTTTAAGCTGTAATTCTTTTCCAAGGCTGCTCTCCTCCAAGGATCTATTACTTTCAAGCTGTCTATCTTGGCTTAAAAAAAATTTTAAGGTTCAAATATCTATCAGAGAGCAGAATAACTCAATGTGACACATTTGCCCAAAGCACTCAGCAAGAAATCCTGTGAATGATTATACATGTCTTGCAACTTCTTCAGGAAGCAATGAGGGAAATAAGTGAATCCTTGCTGAGGACACATTGCTCAGATTTCCTGCCAGCAAATGAAAAATCTGACGTGTGCAGCACGTAAAGCAATACTGAAATGACAGTGATCTGATGAGCTGCAGTGTGGTAAAGAGCGACCCCATTAGACATGCTGGAAGGAGAAGGTGACAAAAATGCCAAACTATATGTATTTACAGTGAGACTGGGCAGTGGAGGGAGAGAAGTGGTGCAAGAAATGAGGCCATGTTGTCAGAGCATGAACGAGACAAAACTTTGGTGCTCCTTGGCCTGTATTTCCCTGCAACTGCAACTCTGCAGTGAAACACTTGTGCACTTCAGGGGTCTAAATATAGCCGTGTTCCTGGTGAGATTGATTTCACAGGACACTGCAGATGTCTAAACAAAGCATCTGGGAGACTGAAGCCATTCTAAAGGATTTTGTTCTTTCTGCTGGTAAATGCACAAAGCAAGGAATGTGAAGAACCAGAACTTTGTTCTGATAAATGTGCCAATAAAGAAAGGATTTTCATTGCTGCTCTGTGGATCAAAAGACATTTCCTTAAAGTTCAGAAATTTCTGTCATGCTTTGGGAAGGGATGAATGCCAGGGACTGTTCTTACATTTCTGTGTTCCCTGTTATTTTTCCCAGAAAACAGAATAATGTGACCATTACAGTCTTGCAATCTGAATTTAAAAACAACCCACCAAAAACAGAAACAAAAACCCAAACCCACAAAATATTAAGAAATAGCTCGAATGTAATGATGTATTAGTGTAATAGTCCTATTTGGTTTTGATACTTGGTAGTCTTACAGATACAAGTTGAAGTTTTTCCAGCATATATTATAGTAATGGGCCTCTGATTTTTGGGTGGACTTAAGTGTCTCCTCAGAAGCAATACTGATGATCTAGTACAATGAGTATTGTCATGTGCAGTCCTGTGCTGAAGCCTCACTGGTCTATACTAAACAGCGTCTCAGAAAGGAAATAGAATTTTGGAAATACCACCTCTGTTTACTGTGGCTGTGTGCTTATTTGAGTGCAGTGGTGACAGTGGTGCAGCTGTGTTTGGAGCACAAACTGCTTCAGTGGGAAAGAGAAATCTGCTATGTCTACTCCTGCTCCATGTGTTCCAGCCATAGCTACACAGCTGCTCACTCTGCATGGTTGAAGGACTTGCTGTGAAACTCAAAATAAAGCCTGCAAGAATTAGGGTGTTGTAGGTTTGGGGGGTTTTTTGGTTTTTTTCTTCATCTTGTCATTTGTTTCTTTTACTCTGTACTGTATGTGTGTCTGTAATACAGAAATAGATGACTATTATGCAAAAAGGAAAGTATCAAACAACTGGCTTTGTATTTAAGTTTGAGGCATGTTTCCTTTTATTTCTGTTTATGCCTTTCCAGTCAGAGATTCCAGATTAGTAGGTTTTATGAAAGCTGTGTGCAGTTTGTTTCCAGCAATATGATTAATTGAAATGTCTGGGGACATCAAATCGTTATGTTGAAGAACTGGTATAAGTTCTTAGTAGTGTGTGTAAGTAAAGAAGTTTAGTTCTACTTTTTTAATAACTTTTTAATTTCCTTCTTTCTACCTTGAGGACCCTGTCTGTCTCTCTCTCATTCTGCATTTGAATTCTCAGTGTTCAACGCAAGTTTGTCAAATTCACTCTGGAGAGGAATGTTGATATACCGGTGTAAAAAACTCGAGAAATCCAAGCAATAAAACACTCACAACCTACCCATGTCAAGAAGTAGAGTAGACAGTAATATTATGATCATGCTTTAAGGAGAAGAAAAAACAAAAAGAAACAAAACTGCACCAAACTAAAAGGAAAACAAAAACCAAAATCCACCAAGACCCAACAAAAGATGTTGGAATGCTTAATTTCTATGTTATCCAATACATTATAATTTTACAGTGTTTAATGAATTTAAACCTGGATGACATTGTCATATTTACAAACTTTTCAACTACGAATTCTGAACCTTTTTTTTCATTGTTTGAGCGATTCACTGAGGGATTAGTGAATTGCTAGCTTTGAAAAATAACCTTCCTGGCCTCTGGAATTTAAACAGGTATTTTAGAGATACTGTCACTGTTCAGAATGTAATGGGAACCTGTTTTTGAGATTTAAAAGTCAGTGATGCTGGTTGAAGATATGCAGCTAATTTGCAATGACATTCAGCACCCTCTTGTTGGCCCAAATCTGCATCTGTTCAGATGAATCCTCTACAAACGAAAATACTAGGGTAGCATGGCAAGAAACTACTTTGAGCATAAATATTTTATCTTTAACATTTTAACCACTTTGTTCTTATGACCACATTACTCGTGACTTTTACACTAACAGAACCACAGGAAGACTTGTGCTGCAAGTTAAGACTGTGTATATAATGTGGAATTTATTGTGTTGTGTGTATTTGCTAAGAAAGAAAATGTGCTGCACTTCTCTTGCTTCTCTCTATGTAGTAATATGTATTTAAATATAGGATTATGCTGGGGTCCTCTATGTGTGAAGAGAGCACCATAATCCCCATGCAGAACAGCATTTTAATGTGTACTTCACGTTCTAATAGGAATGCCAGAGCTCTAAAGATAATTAACCAAGTCTTTGGGAGTTAAAGACCTCTTAGGTTTTAATAAAGAAAGGTATATAATTCAAATCATTCACTATTCAATTATTAAAGGAGGCAAACACTACTGACTAGAGTTTGGAATGATGTCTCTTCTAAATTGCTGAGGCATTCCTTAGCCAAGTAAAAGAATAATTTAAATTAATTTTTCATCTGCTGGTTTGTTTAATTGAAACATAGGGAAATTAATTTTTGTTCTAATAAACGTTGGCTTTCTTTAACATAACTAAGATAACATCACATAGCAGACCTAGATCTAGTTGATAATAACAATGTTAATTTAACCCTTGGTCTAACTTTTCAGTTTCTTGCTGAAGTTCTGGTCGCTCGCTACATTTCCTGATCCTTTTTGAGTAGGGAAGTTTTCAAAGCAACTGAGGAAGTTTCTGCTCTGTCAGAAAGATTCTGACAGTAAATTAGGAGACAGCCCTTGTTATTGGGACATGTATTCAAATAGTGCCTGAGTTAGTTTTGTTAATAATGAAGCTCTACCTGAAGATCTCCAAATTTCAGGTATTATTTTTGTTTTCATAGAAGGAAAGCTATCCAAGTCTAGCCCTATTTAATCAGTGCTTTCAAGGTTATGTGTAAGTAAACCTGATTCTTGTTTCTCTAGAGTTTTGTCAAGAACCATTCTGGGGAATTAACTATAACTCCACCAGTAGGTTGCACCCTGTCTTTTTTAAAGACTAACAGGTGTGTTTAAAGTGACAGTTCTTGTCTTCACATCTTAACATGTGTTTGAAGATGAAAGAGTTGACTTGTAAAATCCTTGTTACAAATTTAGAAAGATGTTGAGAATTAAATAGATTATGATATTGTATTAATATTTATAAGCAGTTTTAGAAGTTAAAAACTTCAGTTGCGTAGGAGGCTTTTCTACAACATGGTATGTCATATTTAAATATACAGATTTTTGTATCAAGAAACCTGTTTTTTGTTTTCTATCCTTGCTGTAATTGGAGCTGCTTTAACAGATCGGAACAGGGCTAGTGGCTTTATGGGCTTTGATATCAGCTTAATTATCAGCTTTTAGTATTGAATCTACTCCTTTAATTAGCTTGGCATACAGAAAAGTTTGATGAGCTCTGTTTTGTGTTATGCTGCCCTGGAAAATAGGTGGCAGTGGTTGGGTGGGTGCTGTAGGTTTTCTTCTCCTTTTCAAAAAATTTGGCAGGAGAAGCCAAGTTGGCTCCTTGAGAAATCTACTTGAATGACTTTATTCTTGTAAGGCGTGCAGTATTTCCAGTTTAAGCATAGGTGAAGGTCTGCTGAATTATGCTGTCCTTGCTCCATGTAGTCTTATATTGCAGTTTCTAAGGGAGTGCTAAGGTAATTTATGAAGAACTTAGGAACTGAGCTGAATTGCTCCCTGTGTGCTTTTATTGAATAGCCTATAGCATTCTTTTTGCTGCAACTCTACAGAATAATTTCCAGTGCTTTTTAAACTCTTCAGATTTTCCTATTTTCTGCTCCTTGGGCATTTTATGTCCTCTAATTGACTCTGAAAAAATCACAACTTTTTCTATTTTGAAATGGTTTTATCTGTAACTCTTTTGCTTATCTAAGTGTTCATAATTTTCAGAGGAAAGAGTTCTTGTATTGCTTCTCATGGAATGACTTAGTCAAACTTTGTAATTAAATTCTTAATTCACTGGAGAGTAATGTTAAGAAAAGATGAGTTGCTGTGTCTTTAGGTCGAGTGTGCACTCCAAACTCTATGTAACCACTTTATTTCATTACTGGAGCTATACACTCCAGATATCTGTGCAGGAACAGAAAACTCTCTCTGGGAGGAGGCGACATAGATTTAGTCTGACCCAAACTGTCTTTTCTTTCTGAAGTACAGCTTGAAGGTCACTGTGAGGTAGTCAATAATTAATAACAGCAGTGTGCCAAGCAACCAGACCTGATCACCCTTGATGTACTTTCTACATCAATGTTCCTGATTCCCAGGATGTGCTCCCAGGTGGATCTTAGAGAGGAGGGAGGAGGCAGGAGTTGTTCTCTGACTGCATTTCACCTATTTTATTTTTGAGAATAAGCTATCAATTGCCCACTTCTAAAGTTCTTAAATTGTTTCTTGGTGTCCTGGAGATAGTTAATTGCATCTCTTAAAAAAAAAAGAATTGTAGGAGAGGGTACATAAAAAAGGAAAAGGTGGTACTTGGTTCATATTCAGTATTGGAAGTTGCAAGGTTTTTGCTACTTTCTACCATTTTTTTAAAAATCCCCCTGACTTTTATATTTTACATTTATTTTATCATCAACCTCCAAGACATTCACAAAGACAGAGATTCGCTGTGATCTTTCCTGTTATACCTCTGTGCTACACTTTGTTCAATACATTAGTGTCTCTACAAAAGTGCTGAATACACTTTGGAGCCGGAATACACACATGAAGAGTTTATTTGCTATAAATGCTTTCTGAAAGCTATTAAAATAGTACTTCAGTGAGAATCAAGGTGATGCAGCTATATAAGCACCCTCTGTTAAGGAAAATTCAAGTATTATTTCCAAGTCCACAGTCTAATTCTTTTAAAGAGTTCCGTATTGATGCCCTCATAAAGAAATGAACACATCACCCCATGTGTCTCTGTTGGACACTGAAGGTTTTCTGATGGCCATGAGTCACTTTAAATATCAACTATTCACAAATACAGGATATGGCTTTGGCAATGCTTTCAAAGCACTATAGATTCATTATTTTATCAATGCCACAATAGATTCTTTTGCTGTGAATTAACTTAAAAATGCTTGGATTTTTCTTAATGCTCAAACTGGGTTTATAGATCAGGCAGAAGGAAAAACGAATTCCTTCTCCTACAGCTAACAGATGTTAAGCACCTCACAATAGGAAAGTTTACTTGAGGCACTCAAGGACTCATGGCATTAACCCTAAACTCCCTATTTGATGTCTATCATAACATACTCTTCAAATAACTGATAGTATTCCTTGAATTACTTAAACATTTTATAATGTCTTACTGCAGGTTGCACACTGTCCGTCTGTCTCCCAAACTGTAAGCCCTGCCATGGTGTAACAAGGAAACCCCCAAAAATAATGAGAGGTTGAGCCGAGAGCAATACAGGTCCGGCCAATATGGTTAATCACACGTTCTCCATTTATTTTGCTTAAAATGGCAGGTTATATACAGTTCTATATAGTTTATAGTCAGAGCAACACTTTCATTGGCACACAGCACAGAGGAAAATGCAAACACACACTGTTTAACTTGTTCTTAAGGTGGCTAAAGCGTGACGAGTAACAATTGCACTCAGTGACTTCTAGAAAACCCACTATCTCACATTAATACCTTCACATCTAATTTCTGCTGCGCAACAAGTAATTTTAACTGTGCAACAGCTTCAAGGCCTCAGGGCCTCAAGGCCAAGCCTCAGGGTCAGGCCTCAGCCGGGTAGGCCTCAGCTGGGTGGTTCAATGTCTTATTCTAAATACAGATCGTGCCCTCTTTCTCTCAGAAAATCTGCTACACCATGGTAATGTTATTTCTATGTAATTTAAATAACAAACATGGCACATATAGCAAAAACTGGGTAATTCACAACTGGGGAGGCTTTAACAGAACAGGCAGTTTTTGTGCCACTGGTGATATGGTAACATCGGGTACCATGCCACTTAGAATGGAAAAATATAATAGAAAAAGAGTCTGAAATTCTGTTGTAACTGCTTTGTCAGTTCTGCTTAGACTTTCTCTGGGAAGCATTAAATTGAGTTACGAGACTGCCTGTACATTCCCACTCCTCTAATGTGGCTCTTGTATGCAATCTCTCCACTTCATTAATAGCTCCCTACCAATTTTGCAGCCCATGAGCCATGAGCAGCTGTATGCTGCTGATGTTCAACAAACTCAATGTATGAATACTTTAAACTAATTTGGCACACTTGTGAACAATTTAAATAAGTGCTATTAAATAAACTACCAGAATTCCTCCATTTAGAGTTTCACAATACCTTTCTTACTGTTGTGCAATGACATTTGTGGAATACCAGAACAATTTTTCTACAGCACATAATTTTTTTAGCTTAATATTTGTCATGTAAAACATACACAGCCTGAGTTGCTCATATCAAATACCTCCTCTGAGGCTGACTTTAAGGTTTACTAAATCAAATAAACAAAAATTAGTGTGTCAAATAGAAGTAAATTTAGAAAAAAAACCTTTTGGCTTCCTGCTTTAAGATGTAGCTCCTCTTGCCAGCATTTTCCAGACTCAGGAAATTCCTCTCTGCATTACTCTGATTCCTGATTGACTTCAGGGCTTGCACACCAGACCAGTACACACTTGGAGAGCTGAGACCCAGCACTGCTTTCTAAAGCTGCCCATTGCTCAGCCTCCTGCATAGTAAATCCTTCAGTAAGAACACTTCCAAAATGTGTTTGTAGTTAAGATTGTCCTTACAGGATTGGGAATTGCCTATCTGGCCAGCTGGAAGCTTTGCCAGCAGCCAATATCTTAAAGATGTGAAAAGGTTATAAAATATTACTGAAATTTGCTGAAAGGACCTTACTCATCCATTAGGCATGTAAGGCAAATAATGGATTTAATTTTTCAAGCACACGAATTATAGCAAAGTAATGCTAGTGCTGAGACGTGCACTAATTGAAGCAACCAGTTTATCTTGGTGCCTTCGTAACCTTGATGGTGCAAGGTGATTCAAACGTCTTTGGAATGTTGTTAGGAGAAAAGGGAATGTTGCTGCTGGTGGCTGGAAGAAGGTATATGTCAAAGATTAGAACAACCTCTCATCTTTTCTGTTTGTAGCTGATTTTTGTTTACATTTTGTAACATTTACTACTAAATTTAAAACCCCTGAATTTTAGTTGTATGCTTTCACATTTCATAATCTTTTCTCCTCGTTTAAAAATGTGTTTGTTGTGTATGTGAAGCAGGTTCTCATTTTCTGACTAACCATACACTAGTGTGACGGCAGGGCCCGTCTCTGGAGGCCCTGCGGAGGGGCTGCCCAAATTCGGGTCCCTGGGCAAGGACACTGGCTGCCTGGCAGCAGCTCTGCTGGCTGAACTGGGGGACTCCAGGATCAAGTACTGGAGCACCAACAACACCGTTGCCATGCTGGGGAAAGGGAGGGGCAGAGGGCTGGCACAGGGATGCAGCAGATCCGAGAAGGGTTGGCTGTGCTGCGGCAGCATGAAGGGAAACAACCCCTTGCATGTGCAACCTCCTGTGCTCCTCCCAGCAGCACTGCATGCTGGCACCTGCTTAAATAATGCATCTCTTCTCTTGCTGGGCTAGCCCATGAGGATTTGTGACTGGATTGAAACTGGAAAAGGAAAGAACATGGCATAGCTTTGTGTTCCCTCGGTCCCAAATCCTCCAACAATGGCAGAGGAAAAAATTAATTCATGTTTTTCCTCTAAATTATTTGCTTGATTATCTACTCTGCCTGGAATTGGTTTTTCCTCTAAGCTCTACTTGCTTTCTTTTTCCCTGTTTCTTTCTGTTTTCCTCCTCCCCACAGAAATAGCAAACAATAATCCCTTTTCCCACAGTATCGCTTTGTGAGCGTGGCAGAAATGAGAAATAACTTCCTGGCTACAGTAAGGCTGAACCCTATTTACAGAGTTTCCAGGTTGAGAACTACGGGGTGAGGTAATTTGAGGATTAAATGTAGCAGGAGTCTGCCATGAAGTAAACACCATCCAAGGTGGCACTAAAAGTGAAACATGGCCTGGATTAACTGGGGACTAAAATCGATCTGATGCATCTTTGCAGCTGAATGCCAGAGGAGGCTGCTTTTTGTGTTCAGCCTATTTCACACATGGCAGTGTGCTACTTCCATAAAGAAGGACTTATGTGAGCTCGCTTGTGCGTTATCTAGCAAAACAAAGTAAAACATTTATGCTACTACAGGAATGTTCTGGCAGGAAAACGTTAGCACAAATAAGATACTTTTTTTGACTTTTAAATCCTGGATATTTTGCAAAGTATCAAGTGGAGCTTTCAGAGGCAGCTTGGATAGGAACAGCTAAGCCTCTTGCCATTTTTAGCCACTTATTTAGATATATTTTACCAGAGTTCAAGCCCTTATTACTCATATGTGAGTCCATCCTCTCTTAACTAGGAGATAAGTAAAATTACTTTATATAGTGTTGATATTCTAGCAGCTTTTCTCTGTTTAAGTCTTCATATAATATCAGCTGATATTGAACCTCAGTGTTGGTTTCTCTTCAGAGGCTGATCATTATGACAATTATTTGAATGAATTTATTCCCGATTAAATAAATTATACTTTGCTTCAAGACTTCATGATCATAAATTTCTGTGATCACAGTTAAAATGGCCCAAGCCCTGATTTATCTGTCAGGGTTTTTATAAGTGAGTTAAATTTCTGGCACCGTATTAGATCTCAAATTGCAGTCACTGCCTACACTGGCATTGCAACAAGAGTTACAGCAGGTTTTCTGCTTACTGTTTTATTCCAGAGAGACATCAATGTAGACAATTGACAGAATAATTCAATACTTATAATAAAAATTAAAATAAACAAGTACAAAGGGTATTTTCCTGGCAGGAAATTCTGCTGTATGAATGAAAAAAAAAGATTTTGATAATAAAGTTGGCAATCATCGTAGAAATACTATGAAGACTTTTTATAGAAAAATATGCAAAATTATTATTTTCCACACTGCTAGGCATTTAACAGGTTTGCAGATCGGCTACATCCATGGGGTTATTGTGTATTGGTAGTTTGGGCAAGTTTTCTTTGGTACGTTTTCAAAGAGTTTTCTTTTTTCTGGCAAGTTACTTGAGGTTGATTGTAACTTTACAAATCTGGAAAGAACAGGTTTAATGGCTTTAGAGGTACTTTAAGGAATTTTGAGCGGTTGCTTTGCCCAGCTGAATGAAGACTCTAGTTGGCATTGGCCCCTTGTAAAAAGCACATACAACACAACACTCATTTAATTTCTGAAGGTACTTCTCTCTGATGACAGTAAATTACATGCCCTTAAGAACTACTTGTTAATATTATTGCTGAATTAGAGGAGGATTTCAAACGTAGGGATGTTTGGTGTCCTTCTCTGTCCCTGGATGTGCCTCTAAACTGAGCATGTACATTGCTGTGTACTTGTGCTACTGTGTTTAAAATGCTATAAAATCCCAGCAAGGACAAACTAAACAATCTGAGGGCAGTGTCCTCTCTTATTATGACTAAGCTGTTTTGTTTTTTTTTTCCTCTTTTGTATCTCGCCATAAATTGGGATGCCTTTTCTTTCCTCCTAGAAATGATTTTTCTCATTTAGGCACTTTACTGTGCAGTCTTGTACACAGCATCCTAAATGCTGTCTCTAGATTCTAATGTGATTTAACTTAATACACAGAGATTTTGTGAAGATTGTGGTCTGAGCCTATAAATCCCAATTTATTTGATGTCTTTAGCATATACTTAATTATTAATGGTGTTCTACCTCTATTTGAGGAACCAACTGTAATTCTCAGATAAGGATGTGAAAAAGTGAAGAATGTATAGAAAATTGATAAGGATGTAGATATTACTTTGTTAAAGGGCACTAATAAAAGCAGAGCCAAGATTTCCATAAACTCCTAACACTTGATAAATTATCTGTAAATATGTGCTCTAAAGCAGAGTAGTGATGGGTTTCTTTATTTGATTTGCCTACCCCTCACATCCATCCCCCAATTATTTTTTCTGAAACTTTACATAATTTCTTATTCTCTGTAATGAATGAATGGAAGTTTTACTTGGCAAAAATACATCAGTTAAATTTTTGTTAGTTGCAGAGTCTGCTCATTTCCTCTGTAGAAACAGTGGAATCTTGCCTGAACCTCCCTAAACCAAATACTTGGAACTGCAGTAAATATACACTTTAGAAAGAATAGCAGTTCTGTAGAAGCCAGTGATTCCTGCAGACTTTTTCAAAAAGAAAACCCTATTAAATATATCCAGTGTATCTTTCTATGAGGAACAGTTCAAAATATTTTTGTAAGGTGAAAAATCTGTTTTTAACAAGTTTTGCGAACTCTCTTCCAGACTCTCCTCTTTAATTTCTATCCTTAATCATATACTGTGTCCAAGAAAGTGTTCTTTGTCAAGAGAGCATAAATTTTTATTTATTTTTCTCTTTTTATATATACTTGTATTTAAGTTGATTTTTTAAATTTAGTATAAACATATAATAAATTGGAAAAAATAGAAATAGTCCTGAAGTTTGGGTTCTGAAAGATGGTAATTAAAGATATGCTATTTCATGTGCATTAAATGTTGAAATTAAATGGTGTTTCATCTAACAAATGCCAAAAAATATTGTTGTCATTTAATTACCATAATGAATTGTTGCTAAAACCCCAGTAATTTAAAGTTTCATGCTGTTAGATCTTATTTTGTTGGAGTTTTTTGCACCCTAACCTCTCTGTACCATGATTTTACTTTATGCTGCTGCTTCCCTGTGATAGTTTTAAAGCCAGTTTCCCAGTCTTATTTTGCCATATGTTTGACTGCTTTTTTGGGATTCTTTTATTTCTGTGTTTTTTCCTTTCTTTTTCCTGTGCTGCTTTGTGGTGCAGTCAGAAATCCTTCTCAATCTTTACCTTCAAAATCCTTCTTAGGACTTGATCCTCTTGTGGTGCCTAGACATACCTTGTAATATTACACGTTAGAATAATCCAACAAAGTTGGGAATTTTTAGCTGTGATGGGGTCATTGAGAATGTTACCAGCCCCTTAACCTTTGCAGATTTTGAAGAACTAGTTATCTTAGATTTGAAACAAAACAACAACAAAAGCTCTGACAATCAAAGTTGCTCTGATGACAGGAGTCTGCCTTTTGACTAGCAAATATACAGCTCCAAGGAACAAGATGTAAATTTGATGGGGGAAAATAAATTTAAAAAAGCCCTCTAAACACTGCTTTTGTGGCTACTATGAACAACTTAACTCAGGGACTTTTTCCTTCTTCCCTGTTAGTATTGATCAGGTAAAATATTAGTGTCACCAAGTGCTCCTATGTGCTGAAGAGATGAGTGCACAGATTTTACATCATTAACACTGGCACAATCCTTGCTTAAGAGCAAGGATTCCCTTTGCTAGGAATGGGAAAGCCATACACCTGTCTTTGAGTTTCTGGCTGGGAGATTTAAGTTAATTCCTCTGGACCAGTTGTAAATGCCATATGGGGCTGAAAGAGTTAAGGCTTAGGGTTATTTTTAGACAATTGCAATTAAAATGAATTAAGCAGCTGCTTAAAGAAGAGTCCTTAATTTTCCTTGCTTGTCTACATGACTTTACTCCTTGATTTTGGTTTGTTTTGTTTCTTTTCTTCTTTAAATAATGACAGTTAAGAGCCAAGTCCACCTTCTTTCACCTATGGCTACTAATATAGGTAAGATCAGAGCAAGTGGGCTTAATTGGAAAATACTCCTATACTGTTAACTGTTCTGTAAATGACAGCAGAAAGTTCATGTTAGGAATAGTTTTGTGCTGTAGATAAAAAAAATTACTGACTCCTGGATAAGCAGATAACAATGAACAGTGGTTCAGACACATAATGCCTAATCTTTTGTCACACTGACAATTTTCAGACCAACTACTGCTTTGCTCAACAAAGTGTACTTTTACAGTGGTAGATGTTCCAAATGAGGAATGTGACAGTTACTGTGGGGGAAGAAAAAGGCTATTTTTCTCTTTAGATTATCTTTTTAGCTGATTAAAATAAACCTCTGATCTCTAGTTTGATATTTAAGTTTCTTGAAGTCTGTGAAAGTGTTCACCCCCTGATGTACCCATACAAACAAAATATCTCTCTAATGCTGCCAACTGTGGCAATCATAGTTTAAAGGAATAAGGACACAGAGCTTGTACTCTCCTGTTAACTCTTCAATAATTAACCTTATGATTGTGTTCACTTAGGAATCACAGGAAAATGCCCTAAAATGTAGTGCATTTCAGAACATTGTCTCTGTGTTATGGCTGATGCAGATAGACAACACTGATAGGAGTCGGTCACGGGCTTGGTGTGACCAGAGACACTGTGGGGAATTATCCAGGTAGGAAATAGTCATTTATACCTAGATGGTAGCAGCCATCCTACAGCTCCTCTCTGACCTGCAGGGACACTACAGCAAGCAGGCAGCTTCCATCTAAGCCTTCTCCAAGTGAGACAAAAGAGTGGCAGGGGCTGGCACTGTACAGATGGTAATTACTTCTATCTTCCAGTAAACAATGGGTTTCCATGGATTCTGGGAGACTTTTTTTTGTTAAACAAGAAAACTATTTCACTGAATGTACTACTGGGTTTCTCTTGCTTTCAATCTACTCGGTGGATAATCATCAAATAGCCTCCTAAAGTATTTAAAAATTTGCAGCAGTAGGTTCAGATCTTATAATGTCTCTAATGGTTGCATTTATTGGAAGCTCTGTGGATAGCCAGATAAGGGAAGCTTATGAATGTGAATTTCCATGGTATCACAGTACAAAAAAACACCCCATAACACAGAAAAATTGGACTGAACACTTTAGCTTAACAGCTCCATGTTTCATTTAATTTGGATAGGTTTTCATATGGCTGCTAACCCTGTAAAACCTGTGAATGTTAACATTTTGGGTGTCTAATACTGATGATTTGCTGCTTGTGCCAAAAGTTTTTAGCTAATTTTCCCTACTTAAATCACTACTACTGATAGTAGGGAACTCCCTACTACTTAAAGTAGTAGCATCAAATACATTAGAAAGCCATATTTGTAAAGCATCTTAATGAAGAATAAAAGTCTTACCACCTGCACGGTAAAAAATTATATCAACCATTCAAACTTATCACCTCAGCACGTTTTACTCTAATACAAACCCATTACAATATTGAACCCAATGTGATCACTGCTGGTCTAAATATGCTTTGAGTTAATCCTTATTCATTTCAGCATAACCAGGTATTTTATCTAGTATTTATTTAACTGAAAGTAGTTTTCCTTGTCTTTCTAATATTATTGGAAAGTCTTTTTGAAGTATAATCCCATTTTAAGCAGCAAATTTCAAGGCTATTGTTAATAGAGAAAGTGAAAACAAGCTGTCAGTTGTGTTCAGCGGTATAGAGAGAGCTGATGTTCTCTGTGTATGGGGAAAATGTGCCTCAAGTCTGACTAAAATGAATAAATCATTAGGTCAGCCTGCTATCTGTCTGTGAAATCAACATAAGACAATTATTTGTCATTATTTTTTTACTTTTCTTACATTGTGTGTTGCTCAGCAATTTGTCAAAAGTAGAAGAATCTTGCTGACTCAACAGAAATTTTCCATGTTTCCCATTTTCCTCAAGAGTGGGTCACAACTGAAGCTGTAGCTGTAATAACTTCTGAAGTAAACAGTTCAGCCAGTTAAATCTCAGCAGAAACCTAAACATTTTGCACTGGTATTCCAGATTTTCTCATTGGTCATTGAAATAAAAGTGGACTTAGGTAAAAAAAAATTTTGTAAATCCTATGACACGGTTCTAGGTGAATGATAAATTGTCATGAACACTATTTGGATCCTATTATATGTAAACCATGAGAAAGTGCTTAAGCTCTGGAAAGGACAAGTCTCAAAATCAGGTTTGAGCAGGATATTTTTTATTTATTTCAATGCATGCTCAGGTGGGGCTTTTTCAAGTTTATTGTCCTGTTTTAGAGATTAAAGTCATTGCCTCTGATTTCAGGATGAAAAAAACCCCAACAAACTGAAGGTTTAAATAAATCCTTAGTTGCAGCACTATAAGCTCATTCTGAAGTTTTAGCTGTCTGATGTTCTAATTTGGTCAGGATTTAACAGACAACATTGACATCACTGGTTTGTGCACAGGGTTTGTGAATTGCTTTGGGGGTTAATCTGTGGTTCATGGCCAGCCTTGTTTCACACTGCTTCACAACTTCAGCAGAAACTAGTTTTAGCCACATTTGATTCAGACCCTTGTCATCTTTATGGGCAATGTCATGTTGTAAAAATTAAGGTCTTTAGAAAACCTAGAGCAGAAATAAGTGAACTGAGAGGTTATTTTTGTCTCAGGTTTGGTGTTTTTCTTGTTCAGCTGAGGGGAGATGCAGTTTCAATGTACAGCCCTAGATTTTGGACAAGTGGACTTAACATAGGTCATCTATTGCTTGAATTTAAAACAGAGACTGTATACTCACTTAGTACCACTAAATTGTGTCTGGTTGCAAAACATAATGTTTGTCTGATTGCTGAGGCCTGTCTTCAGCCTTGAGGTAGCTTTGTAGTGCTGGTGAAAAACCCTGGAATTGCAGCACCCATCCTGGGAAACACAAGGAGGGAATAAACCATGCAAGCTCTGTGCCATATAGCTGTTGTGATTGGAATGGGATATAAATTCCTGTAGTGCCTTGGATGTGCTCCTGTGGCAAGGACTGTCTATGTATCTTTGATCTGCTTTGGAGGTATTATGCATGTCTGATGAAAGTCCTTTGTCTGCGGGTGTATTGAAGAAAATCATGTCTGAAGCTTGTGGACAGAGGAATTGATTTCTAGGCACTGCTGGTTAGAGAGAGAAATAGTCTAAGCATTTACTTTTCCATCTGTATTTGACAATTATAGCCCTGTTGTTACCTCAGGTTACTGCTTATTCTTTCCTTTTCTTAGTTACCTGATAAGGACACTTAAAACATGGAATCCCCTATGACTTTTGTGTGGATATTGAAATGGAAGTAATTAAACTGCACTTATGAGTGCACTTGACCCTGATGTGTTCATAAAACCCTGTAATGTTAGGTGGAAAATGGAATATAGCTACTGTGCTAATTTCTGCAGTTTGTAGAAATCAAATGGCTTAATAGAAATTATTCTTCATTTTTGCTCCGTGGAAAGAATTAATCTAATGGATATCCTGTCAAAATACCCACTGGAATAGATAAAATTTGTGAGAATGTTGGAGCTCTAGGAGAGACCAGACCCTTGTCTGTCTGGTCTTCTCACAAGCATTTCCAGGAATCGAGTAATGCTGGCTGCATAACACAGGCTGATCTATCCCTCTTACCCAGACATCACCATAATTTTAAATACTTTTTCTGATCTGGTGGCCCACAAAGTGTCTGTGCTTTCCTCACTATTAATAGAATTAGCCAATATAAATAGGTGTTGAGATTTTATTTTTTTCTTTTTTCTTCAGTATGGGAGATCAACAAAAGCAGAAAGTTCTCATTTTCATCTAAAATTGTTGTACATCAGGAATGCATTTTTGAATTCTACTCTTACTGTGAGCAGTTAACTTAAAGAACAAAAAGTTGTTCTCAGCATAGATGACTCTTTTGAAATCTGGAAGAATTTAGGTGTCTCTTGCTAGCATTCAATTTTTTTGTTTTGACAAATTTGGCAGTGTCTAAGCCATAAACTTTCATTTATATGTTATGGTTATGTGGTGTTTTCCTTGCCCTAACCCTTTTCTGCTCTTGATCAGAAATGCAAACTGCCAGTCTCAAATGTTGTATCAGTTTGTATACTCAATAAATAAAAGCATTATTTAGGACTAGATTGAAATGGTGTAGTCAAAAGGTCATTGACAGAGTTGCAGGGGTTTAAAAAAGCTAAATGTAACAGTCTCAGCTGAAGTGGTTGAAACAGGAATGGTGATGCTATGAAAGAATGTTATAGGTTTTTGGGTGCAATGGGATATATTTGTCTGCATTTCCCTTCAGTTTAAATTAAGAGGGGGAAATATGCAGCTGCTGTTTCAGCAGTCCTGTGTGAAATTTTGATCTGTGACACCTTGCAGGGAAATGCCATTGTAACAGGCTACTCCTCAGGTAGTAGAAGAGTGCAGTAAGGGACACAGGGGGTGAAAACCTTCTCAAATATTTGGACAATGATTGCACTAAAGAATAAACCATTATTTAGCAAGCCTCTTTGCATGTGAGGTTTTGTAGGAAACTTTTTCCAGCTGCAATTTAACTTCCCCAAACGAAAGCCGTTTGCTAGTTCCATTTACCTCCATGCCGATTTTATTTCAAGGATGGTCCCTCAAAGATTTTCTCACAGCTACTCTTAAAGGAAAGATAGTACTGATTCTGTTTTTATATTGAGAAACAAATAGTTGTGTTTGCATACCTGGTTCAATGTGTGAATCATTTCTCAGGGAAAGTGCATCTTTTTTAGATTAAAGACTTGAGTCTTCTGTAAATAATCAAAGCAGTTTTATGGAAGTGGTTTCATCATGGATGTTTGACATTCTGCTTAAATGTTTCACACAGGAATGCGCTATTTATGTTTGAGTTTTTGGTTTATGCTTTAGCGTAAGAGCAGGGATTTCCATTTCCTATATTTTAATCATTTGCATGAATATGCATTTGTTAATTTACATTATGCTAATAAGGATGCTTAAGGCTCTTGTGTGAATAAATGTAGCAGAAAAAGGAAGGCAGAGATGTTGTGGACACGTATGTCAAGATGGTTAAATCACAAGTACTGGCAGTAACAGTATTATGCAGAGTGGTTGATCTTGTGAGATGTGATCTGCAAATTTCACTAAGATTGATTTTCTGAGCAAAGATTGCCTTATGTGAGATCAATGGCCTTAAGACTGGTTAGCAGTAAATATCATATAAGTGAATATTAGTTATGACTGCTTGGTGAAAGCTACTTAGCTTGGTGGATTCCTAACAGAAAAACCACATGTCAGTACAAAACCACAGGAACAATTGGGAAAGAGGGACCATGTCCTGGATTGTTTTGTTGTTGATAATACCCTCTGCATCCAGCACATTGGGTCAGCACAGGATGTGATTCTGCCTCAGTGAAGGGTGATTGTGAACATATTTCTGTGCTGGTTTTTCTCTTTGCTGTACAATTCCTTATTCAGTGTTCAGTTTATTCTCTACACAACAATTTATCCTTTGAGGTGACCAACATGAGCAGAGGGCCCGTGGGATAAAATGGAAGGGAAGCACGGTGTTGTGAAGAGGTGTATGCCTTTGACTTAGATTTTTTTAGGCTCCAAAATCATCTAGTAGTTTTCTGCTAGAGAAACCTCCTTGATTAATGCTGTTTGAGGCTCTTGAATGTAGCCTTTGCTGGGTTACAGAAACAGACCATGAAACGTGGGCCTCATAGCACATAGGTGTGGATGTTTTAAAGTCAAAAAGGCAGCTTAATACATATTTTCTCTTCATGCATTTATTTTTAAAACTGCCAATTCCTTAGTGGACAAATATTTATATGGAAAAAAACCTGATATTCACCCTACATTTTTACTTTTAATATTTTCCTATTTTCCCTTTTTCCCCTCCTCAGTCTGTGTGTGATCATTGCTGGTGACTGCTGAACCATAACATCTCTGTGATGAATAAACTAAAGGAACCTAACCTGATGTTTGGGTCACTGACTGGATTAGCAAGAGTTTAAAAAAAACTCCAAACCCCAAAAATTATAGTTATAATTTATAATGTTATATTTAAAAGTTAACTAAGTTGCAGGTGTATCTTATCAAGCTGCTCCTTTTTAGCTGTTTCCCTTTCTGGGCATTAAATGAATTTTGGTCAAGGATTTCAAAAGTTTGTTCTGTTTTGACTTTCTGATCCTTTTTCCAAAGACTTGACCCAGCTATGCTTGAAGCATTTGGGATTCTTGGACTACTGTTCTGCAGGCACAAGAGTAGTAGACCTACAATATCTGTATTTCCAGGCATTGGTATGAAATGAAAGAAGCTGGGTTGCTATCCCAGTTTCAGCAAAGAGATTTGAATGCCTCATGACAGTAACCGATGCAATTTTGCAATCATAGTTAATTTTTGAAGGAAATGGGAAGTAAAAATGTCTTCTAGAATAATGCTGGGTTCTTGAAATCCTAGCTTAGGAATTTTAGAGAATAAAGAGGATTCCTCTAGCTTAAAACCTATACAATATTTGTGGCAAACTTGCTCATTTGAAAATATCTGGGAAGTCTTTACTTCATATATGAGAATATTGCAGAACCTGTGTAAATTTCTTTTATTTTCAGCATGAAATGTGAACGTTTTTAATTTAGTACTCATAAAACTGCTGTGGCAATGACACTGAAATCTGTAGTTTGGAGCTAGGATCAAACTGAAAAAAGGAAGAAGAGATGTTAATGCAGCAAAAAATTAATTCCCTGTGATTCTATTCCCTGAGTTGTTTATGATAGAAGCAACACGTGGTTTAAAGATGAAGGTGAGGATGATGAAATACAATAGGAATGACTTCACTGTCACTTTCAAAGTAATATATAAATGCATGAAAGGGAGGGGGTGGTCTCTGTGCTTGAGCATATTTCCCTGTAGGGAGACATGTCAGATGCTATGGAAATAAAAAGCAGCTGCTGTGGCATGTTTTAAATTGATTGCTCTGTCATGGACAGTGATCTCTGCATTGATCTGATGTTCTGTCACACTTCCTGCCCTGTCTTTTGCCTTAATGCAGCACTAATAACAGTTGTGATAAGTGGAAAAATTACTTAAAGTATTTTTAATCTCAGCAAGTAAGAAATAGTGTTTCATCAGAGCAGAAGTGTTGTCAGTCGGTGCTGTTAGTGCAAACTCACACAGGCAGCAAATCTGAGCATTAGGGAACTTCTGTCTAATCATATTGTATGTTTCTAGGCTGTGTGTTTTTACTGTGAGGTATAAAAAACACTCACTCTGCCTGAACTTCTGTGCTTAGCTGAAATTGTAGGTCTGTCTCTCAGATTTTTTTGAATTAGTAGAAGTATATTCAGTTGCACATTTCCCAACCTCTACTCCATGTAAAAAACAAAAAGAATTAGAAACATCATTAAAAAAACCCAGATGAAAATGTTTTCATTTTAGTCTCTGCAATCACTTCAGAATGTTTTCATTGAGCGGTTTGGTTTCTTTTACTGCTTTAAGCTAATAAAGGTGTTAAGCTTGTTGGTCCAGGACTATATCCTTCTGTGATGTGTTCTGTAGCTCTGTGGAATATTTGCCTGCCTTCATATCACTGACTCTACTTAAAATGCTTTTCCTCCTTATAAAAGAATAGAAATCTTTCTTTTATCAAACCTGCTTAGAAGTTCCAGGAAAACCACACTTGAAAGACAGAATTAATTTGGAAAAGTTGTTTTCCAATTGATGGTGGAGCCTAAGAGTAAACACTGTGTATGAGCTGCGTAGGTATTGGAACACAGACTGCACCATGCAAAGTGTTGGCAGATGCTGCTTTCACAATATTTGCTGGTGTTCCTTAAACACAAAATGCACTCACTGCCTGCTAATTCTTTGGAGCAGACTGTTTATTGCAAAATACCTACGTTATCTCATGGAACAACTGGAATCCAGCTTTCTGTGAAGTAAGGGGAATCCAGCTTCAAGACGTTCTTATATAAAGAGTTAATTTCAAGTGATTTTGCTCTTATGACAAGAGTGCAACTCAGTTGGAAGTAGTCTGTGTAACACCCGGTCTCTTGGAAGCTCTCCCATCTTTGGGGAGCAGAGGCATGTTTAATTTCATGGAAGAAAATTCCCTTTTCCTTCTCCCATCTCTTGAACATAAGCAGCCACTTAACATTTTTTTCTGCAGAGCTGTTTATATCAATGACTGGTTTGTTCAAAAGATGCAAAAAAATGCTTCTAATGATTACTTCAGGATGTTCCTTGTAAATGCAAAATGGATCCCTCATTTCCTCTCCTTGGAATGCTGTTCAGTCCCCAGTGTGTTCTGGGTTTATTGCAGGCCATTTTCTTTGCAGATAAAATAGTTTCTGAGGCAGTTAAGGGCCATAACTTATATTAGTTGTTATGGTTCTTCCTTTATTTTGGGAAGAAGGTTGAGTTAGAGTCTCAGCAGCTACAAAAATACTCCAAACACTCCAGCTTCTTTTGCTTCTTAATTTAAAGGAAAACTCATCAGCTTTTGAAGAAAGGGATCTTTGTATCTTCCATTCTTTATGATAACATGGATTGGGACTTCTTTCCCCTGCCCTGGAGCCTCTCTGCTGTCACTTGTAACAGGCTGCAGTCCCCATGTGGGCTCTGCTGTGGCCACCAGCACATGGCTGGTCAGCTGGAGAAGGCACCTCTTGAGCCCTAGCAGTGCTGGGTAGGATGAAGTGATGTCAAGAAAGCTGCCCAAGATAAGTTTGAACTGTTTGACAAAATAATGGGTATTTTAAGGACAAGTGTTGCAGGACACATATGCTTTCAGTTTAATGGAGTTATTTGGAAAATAATTTTCATTTCATGCTTGGATACTGGGAAGGAGCAACACAACAGGTGTGTTTGATTTCTAGTTTTGCTCTGCCCTAGAGACTCTTTATCTTCCCTTCTGGATCTTTTTCCTCTTAGCTGTGTGCTTTTTAGTTCTTTCTCTTCGTAAATGTACAAATTCTGTGAGAATGCTGCTGTGTTCCTCGTTGGGGCACATCCTCCTCTTTTCTGAGGTCTGACCATGCCAGAATAAGTTCTGAGTCTAGGAAAAAGTCAAAGGAGAAGCCTCCAGAAGGTAAGATTTGGGATGTAGTCTCTATTGAAAAAAAAAATAGTGTTTTGGGGCTTGTACATATCAGTAAACTTAGCAGAATTTTTTCTCTTTCTTTGCTTTGTTTTCATTTCACTTTATTGGCAAAATTTCTAGGTTTTTGTAAGGCTGTGGCTTCTCTTAGGAGCTGTTTCTAGTTTGTCAGACAAAACCAAGAGGGATAGAAAGATTTGGGGGCAGCGAAAAAGAGGGGAGAGTAAAATGGGAACAGAATCAGATCACTGTCAGCTTAGCATTCAGCATTCACTACTAATGTACCTTATTCTGGGGTGGTGAAGTTGTATCTTTGATTTCCTTTATCAAATCTGTAAAAAGTATTTTATGGGAGCTTGGAAAAAATTACTTAGCACTGCTATATTGTGTAACTGAATTATTCACTTATTTAAAGGTTACTTAGATATTATAAAAAGCTACTACAAAATAGCATAGGTAAAAAAATAGATGTCCTGATCCCTTTCCCTGCTTTTCCTGAACAGGGAAACTCAGATACAGTCTTTTCAGGGTACTTGAATTCTTGTTTTCTCTACTAATATCAGGTAAGATTTACATTGCCAATAGCAAACAACAAATGCTGAGTGATGCAGGGAGTACCAGCTTCAAGAAATACCCAACACTGCTTTCTCAGAACTTTTAAAATCTAATCAAATTTCCACACAATTTCCTAGTCTTTCAATGATGTTTTATGTTGTCTCTCTATAAAATTTTAGACATAATTCATAGAGATCTCTCTATAAAAAATTACATCCGAATTTTACGCTGAACTTAGGTATTTGACAGAGGTTTTGTTTTGCACCACTTTGCAAAAAACCATGAAAATTTTCAAGTGTCAAAATCTGAGTTAATGCTTAAACAGTTTTTATAATCTTATGCAAGGCAAAACGTATGTCTGGCACTAGAATTTCTTTGGGTTTTTCTTTAATACCATTTCTTGAGCCAGGCTATGCCTCCCTTTTGCAGTTATAAGTCAGAATAGTCAATGGAAGGGAATGGGAGCCAGGACCTCTAATCCCCAATCTGACAGTTCTGGCTTTAGGCAAGTCACTTAAATTGTGTCTCAGATTCCCATAAAACAGGATAACATGTCTCTTGCTTGTCAGGGCATTGTATGAATCGATCCACACTCCTAAGATTTTGCAGAATGCTTCACGTTGCTGCATTTCACTCAACCTCCTGCTGCACTCCCTAGCCCCTGCTAATTTCTGTTTTTGCACTGGCCAAAAGAGACATGATGAAAAGAAGGAAGTAATTCTAGTGAATATTCAGAGAGATCAAAGCAAAAATGAATATAAATATAAAATTGCCATTTAGAACAATATTGTCACAGGAATACAAATCCACAAGACAAGAAAACTGCCCAGGGTCATTTTGTATCTTAGGGTCTCTTGTCAGGAATCTGATAGGAAAATGAGATGTGCTGGAATTTAGCAGAAATTGTGGAAGGTGTGAGAGCAGCAGGCTCACTGTGCCCTGTGCTGTACCAATTGTATAATACTTGTGTCATTTTTGAGCCAGGGTATGCTGTGGCTCCCACAGGGTGATTTTATCCCTGTTCTGGAATTTGTCCTCTGCTATAGGAGTTGTGTTTACACAACCCTGCCTGTACTACTGAAAGTGCAGCTGGAGTGTGCTGTAGACACTATGCAGGACATCTGCAGGCACGCTCCAGTGGCACGTTTTCAATGATGCCACAGCACTTCCAATGCATTTTTCTTAAATTTAAATTGTCTGGCCCTATATTTACTTGTCTGGAACTCAGAACAAATTCTAGATGGGTTGGAAAGGACTCATGAATCATTTAATTACCTTTTATGAGCCAGACCAATGATGAGCACAGGCTGGACCATCTTATGTAGGCAGCTATGGCTGGATATGCAATTGGAGCCAAACCTTGTTATCCCTCTGGTGTAGATGGAGCAAATGCCATCAGAACATCCCAAATACTAATCAGGCAAAATAGCACTTCTGTAGGGAAATTGTCTATATCAGAAATTCTGATGAAGTCAAAACCTGCTGAGCAGTATATGTGATTTGAATTGAACAGGTGCAGCTTCATCAGTGAAACTTGGAAATGCAGACCAAGACAAAGCCTTAATCTGACTATTAGTTTTCAGAAAACACTCCCTGTGTGTATATTTTAAATGCTAATTTTAATCAGTGCAAGAGACATCTAAACTAGTCATGGAACTGCAGTCCTCTTGAGAGCAATAGGATTTACAGTGTAGCCTGTTGTCTGATGAGCCTCCTCAGCAGTCATATGAAGAGATGCTTAAATGAGAAAGTATTGTATTTGGGCAGCTTGTGCCTTTGAAAAATGTTTCCAGCTGTTTCTCTGAATTTAAAGTACTAAAAACTGTGAGTTTCTTTACATTTGGGCATTTGCTGCTAGAGAAATTCTTGTTTGCTTGTGGCTCTCTATGTTCAGGGCACTAATGCAACTCCTGGTCAGATAAAAGAAAGAAAATGAGTGGGAATAAGAAAGGAGTGTAAGAAAGCAACAGAAGAGTTGTGTGCCATTATTCCATATGGGCGACAGCAGTGTGCTACAGAAAAGCTAATGGCATTGTTTGCTGTGATATGTGTGAAAAAATCTTTCCCTTTATGTGCCATCATCTTTATCTGCCTGTAACTGTTGTCAGCTGCCCACATGGATTTATTTATTACCTTAGAAAATATCACTCTGATCTGAATGATATTGCCTTTTTTCTTTCCTCAAGCAGGCAAATTATAAGAATGCTCAGAAATAAAGTATACAAAGTGTTACTGTTTATTCTTTCTTCCAATCCGTAATTTCTTTCTTGAATTACCATTACAAAATAATGTCAGCATCTATAGCATGGTCAAATTAATTCTGAGGGAAGCCCTGCAGGTCTTGGTAGCAGCCTAACTGCCCCATCCTTATGCTGTAGAAATGGTAGAGTTTAGAGCTCAAAAACCTCCCAGAGATGTGACTGTGTTGGCAGCTCTTTGAGTAATGGATGGATAACACTCTGTTTTTTCAGGCTGTGTGGTTTAAATACCCAACAATCTTCTGGAGATTTGCTCAGGAAAAGCTGATCAGAACATGTTTATTAGGAGAAGGGAAAGGTAAAAAACAAAAAAAACAAAAAAAAAACAAAACAAAACAAAAAACCCAAAAAAAACCAAAAAAAAAGAAAGAAAAAGTGAGAAAAGGTGAATAAACTCAAGAAGGCTAGAATGATTGAAAATGGAGACTTGTTTAAAAAATTTAAAAGTCCTCTGTAACTGAAGAAAATCTGGAGATAATATGACTCAACTGAATGAGAAAGCATTGTGACATTGTGCCAACACCTTTCATTAGTTGTGAGATCAGTGTCTCTTCAGAGGGAAATCAGATAAAATCTGAATAGTGTTAGTGTCTTTAATGAGACATTTTGACTAGTTTTTGTTTTGAATCTAGTTTTCTATTTATGTGCAAGTACATTGCATTAGCAAAAAAAAAGGCATCAAGAGCAAAAATATTTTCATTGTAAAAATGAAATTTGTCTTTCACAACTTTGGTTATGTGTAGAAAGTTAAAATTAAATCAAAATTAATATTGAATAAGTGAAGAGAAAGCAAGCTGAATGATAAATGACATGACAAAAGTCCTACTGGGTCTATTTTGCTCAATATCCATTCTCTGACAAGGGCCAGCAGCAGACATTTGGAGGAGAAAAGCATAGAATAATTTCCAGTCTTTTTAGAAAGAAAATTGGCAAATTCCAGAGATTTGTGGTTCAGGGACTTCCTGCTTTAGAGTTAGTCACTGCTTTATAAGAGAGTAATGACTAGATGCTCTGGAATCTGAGTTTGTAAATTACTGTAAATTGGTTCAGATGGGTTTTGTTAGATCAATTCCTGCCTAGTGAAGGCTCAGTGCACAAGCATATGTGTGAATTAACCTCTCCCTCTGCAAAATGGCACAAAGAGAGAAAAACAGGACAGAGAGAATTTGAATTGCTTTTTTGTACCCAGAACTAAGAGTCCTTTCAAAATTCCTTGAGACAAAAGCATTCTTTACAGGGAAGAGTAATATCATATCAGATGAATATGATCTGTATTTGCTGCTTAGAAAGGTGATGTCTGGTTGACTTGAGTCAATGTAGACTGTTTGAAAACTGAAATTTTATTCAGTCTTGATGCAGATTACCCAAATGATCAGCAAATATTAAATATTTAAATTAAGAACATTATAAGCTCATTGTGGGAAATTATCCAGAAATAAAACAATGGAGGGGAAGCTTGAACACAACTAAAAACTGGTAGAAGCCAAGAGGTTTTCTTCATTAAAAAGCATTCTTAACTCAACATTTTATCCTCTTTTCAACATCTTTTTGCTGTGCAGGGCATCCTGGGGAGGTTCAGTGGTGTTGGGGAATATTGTGCTACTTACCAGATGGTGTTTAATATAGTTATCTTGTTAGTTAGGTTTTAGTATTGAAACTGTTTTCATTTCAAATAATGCAAAGAAATAGTATAAAAGGTATAGCAATTAATAATTCCAAATATTGAATTTGTAGTTCCATATAACAATTGTCTGAAAAAGAGATACTATATGCATATTTACATGTTCTATGGAAAAGTTACGCATTGGAGCAGCAATAACTTTACTGATTTTCATAACACACAACTTCTGAGGATATTTTTCTAGCTCTGAGGCTTAAAAAGAACCCAAACAGTTCGTGTAATCAGTCAAAGGGTAGTTACTAGCACTACTGTTTCTTTGTTAAGTTTATTTTTTGCTGTAATTGCCCTATGCATTGATACTTTGTATGCCAGACTGTTGCTCTGCACTCTTGGATGTCCATGAAGGAGGGGAGTACGTGCTGAGTACATTCTTTAATAATTCTGAATAATTGCTGCTCATTTATTGAGCAGGCACTGCCGCAATTGATGCCCAAGGGATGAGGAATGAGCTTCATGGGTGATGGGTGAATGCTTAGCACTGTGAAATGAAAATGTTTAATTCATGTCTATTACTTTTCCATTTACTTACATGAGAACCAGGGTAAAATAGAGCTGCAAAGTTACTCAGTTTGGATTGCCTAGGAACAGATTTATTCCAGGATTAATTACCTCAATTGCCTGCAGTTTTCCCTTCCCAATTTTATTGACACTGACTGGAGAATACTGTCGTTTGGTTTCGCTTATACACAGGAGTCAATCAGCACAAGTGCTCTTAAGATCAGGCACTTTGTCTCGATGTAGGATACATGATTATTCACTTTGATGTGATGTTAATCTTCTCATCTTTGCCCCTTCCAAAAATAGTATACAGGAGGAAGCACTTTAACTTTGCGTGAAGTTTGCTGTACTTTTGTTTTCCTTTTCCTGTTCTAGTCTTGTACTTCCTTCTCAGGTTCCAGACCATTTCCCAGGTACTGTTTTTTTCTGCAACAATCTAGCAAATGTGGATAACTTTAGTTCCATAGTCAAAATTTGATCCTTTAGGCTTTTGGGTTCTGTGTTCTGTGACACAGCTTTGTGTTCAGCCTCAGAACAATTTGTTTTGTGAGATCCATTTTTATTATCAAATTTTTTCTAGCAAGACAGAGTGATTTGGCTTTATCACTCTGATATTGATTATTCCATGAGCAACACAGGGTGATTTGGCTTTATCACTCTGATATTGATTATTCCATGAGCTTTAATGATATACTTAGTAATACATTATATGCTGTAAAATACTGCACAGGTGTCAAGAATATAAAATGAAACTGATTCTTCTTAGTTACTCAGCTTTTCCATCCCAAATAAGTGTGGAACTTGTAATTTGTTCAAGTGCACAAATAGGATGCTAAAAGTATAAATCTTTTTCTGAAATTATGGGCAAATAAAGCCTCCTACATCATACATATGTCTTCTATGGCATTAGGACAGTGTGCTGGGTAACTTTAAATTGGTGCTGGCTGACCTCAATAAGCATTCTTTTAATTTGAAAAAGCTGAGTAAAATATTGAGGAATGCCTTGGAAAATGCAGTACAGCAGCACCGCTTCAAAGAATTTTACCACGTGCTGGGGTTTTTTGGCTCCTGCAGTAATTGTTTGTAGGATGTCCAGGTTATTTGCTGATTGATATCCATAACGGGGTGGCTGATTTATGCAATCTCTGTACTGAGAAACATTTTATTGACTTTTCTTTCGATGTAACCTAACACCTTCCCAGTTACCCCCATGAAATCACACCTGCAGCGCAGGAGTTGTGTGCCTTATGCCAGCACAGCCTGTGTGGGGTCAGCAGGTAACTGTGCTGGACTCATTTCCACTACTCTGGAAAGTTTGGTGTGATCAAGTTGTCATCCTCACCCTGAATGAAACTTGCTCTAGAATTACTACTGCTGCTGCATCCTTTTAAATCCTTCTGCTTTCAGCACTGCAGGAAGATCATGTGGCAAGTGTCCAAGAAAGGCTTGGAGCAAGTACAGAGATGCAGGAGGTACCTGCTTCTGTCATAATTCTTTCATGTTGCAACACCTATTGTCAAAATGTTAATAAAAAGACTACTTCAGGCATATTCAGCTGTATTTAACTTGTTCCTTGACAATTTGGCATATTTTAGGTTTTTACAGAAAAAGAATCAACTTCAAATGTACCAGCAGTAATGTTGCTTTACAAATTACCTCTTTCAGCCATGACTTCATTTTATTCCTGGTTTAGTTTCACCTCATGTGGAAAAATTGGATTTGAACTCTGAAAATGCTGCTGTCTTTTTCTCACTTCTCAGTTGCATTCAGTTTGATGTTTCCAGGACATGATGTGATTAGAATGGACCTGTTGAAAGTGGCTTGTTTTGTGCCATCTTAACTCTATTTCAGCCTTCATCTGTGTGATTCCCCAACTTTTGAAACTGTTCATGCCATTTTTATAATGCTTCCTCTTTTTATCACTTAATAATGAGGGCCTTGGTATATAAAGAAGGTTGGTTTCTCTATCTGTGTTCATAATGGCGGAAAGTGTGGTGTTTTTTTTTGTTTTTTTTTTTTGCTNAAGGCAGTGTTTTTAAGCACTTGTTTAGAAAGGTATTAATATTTGCTCCTGCATTTCTATAGAGGGAAGAATAAGGGGGCTGTGCATAGATATCTTAAACTGTTTGGGGGCAGGAACTCAGCTTTTGGGCAGACCCTGCAGTTTTGACTACAACACCAGGAGTGGTTTTATCACATACTGAGAACATTAAAGTCCCACGGTTTGGATGAACCTTTGCTTGTTTCTGCTTGTGCCTGCTTTTGGCTGTCTTTTCCCATCCGTTCAGCATTGTTGCAGTTCCCAAATCTTTAATTACAGCAAATATTTGTCCTCTTAAAGCTGTCTGGAAAGTGTGAAAGAGGCATTACTTAGTGAATTTTCTCTTTGCCCAGGTGGTGCAGTAGTAGAAAGTCTAGTTTGTTTGGAATGACAGAGTTGGTGCAGCTCCCCTGGAAGGAGCTCATGGTGAGTTGTCTTCCATCTGCAGAGGCAGGCAGTCCTGCAACCTGAGCTTACAGGGAGAGAATTTTATCAGTTAGTTGGAGTCTGGAATTCTTATTGGTTGTGTTGAATTGCCTCTGATTCAACTGCTGCAACTCATAGCTCTGAACATTAAAAATATTTTCTAGAGAAGCTGTATTTTGTAAGAATGTAGGAAAATCCATAAGAACCTGTAGTCTGAGCAGTTCGAAGACCAAATGGGAAGAGATTGAATGTGGAATTTTAACTCTCATGAGAAACACAGGAACTGCATCATTAAGCCATGAAGAGATGAGCTGTGCAAAGATGAAAGCCACCAAAACACTCTGTGGCAAGAAAACAACAGAAAAGTAATAGGTGCATGGGCTGACTGTCAGAGGTGCTCAGCACTGCTGTCAGTCACTGTCAGAAATCTCTGCAGCTCCTTGGCATATCCAAAGCTACCAGGGGCAGTAAAAGACACAATTTTGGTGCTAATTTTTAGAAGAAACCAAAGAATATGAAAGATAGTAACAAGTCAGGTGTCCTGCTGTCTGCTGCATGTGAAATGCCTGGCATGTTGCTACACGAAGGCTGCAACACGTGGACTTCCAGTGTTTACAGATTTAAGGGAACAATTTGTTCCTTTGACAAGTTTACCGTGTACAACATCACTTCATTGTTTGGGAATGAGCATCATCAGACTTCTCATAAAGACAGGAAAAGCAAAATTAGAGTCTTTAGGAACAGGTTAAAGCAAACTAAATGAAAACATTTCCCGCAATTTACGTGGCTGAAGGAGAAAACTGCAGTGAGCAAACAGCGTAGGTATATTGGTAGATTTTTTATTACTTGTACAAAAGTTGTCCTTTCACTGAAAAAATAACTTTTCAGGGCATCAGTAATAAAATTGAGAAGTGCAGTGAAAGTAAAATGCTTTACATCATTGCAGAATAAAAAAGCTATTGAGAAATATATGTGCAAGGAAGATATTAATTTTACCATTAGTACCTCAAGACTGATTATCCATTTTCTCCCATTTCTGGGAACAGTACAAAAAATTAAAAAAAGGACTTCTTTGATGCAAATGAAAAATGAGTTAAGAGTATGAATTAATGTAAGTTGTAATTCATATAACTGCTGTAGACTATTCAATTGAAAACACTTTTGCATCATAAGTGCAGCACATAACTGTACTTCTGCGTGGAATTTTGTTACTCATTTCAGCTGTATAAATCAAAATATTATTTAGACCTGTGAGAAATTTAATGTCTTTCTGCAATATAGAGAATGTCTTTGGAGACATTTTACAACTTGAACTGAGAGTTGTAACTTCTGAGCTTGAGCTCAGAGTGACTAAGAGGTTAGTATTCAAATAGAGTCATTCATCAATAGAATCCTTTATCTAAGATCTAGTAAAATTGGAGGAAAAGTATTAGGATACTGAGGACTGATCAGAGGGGTCACACTCAAGCAAATGTCCTTGTACAGCTTCCTGCTGAGCACCTCTGGCAGCTGCAGGGCTCAGGCTCTGGGAGTCTCAGGTGTCTTTTTCCTGCAGATGATCAGAGCTGTCCAACGAGGGAAAGAATAGAGAAGTGCCTTCATGTCTGCTTGGACTGATCTGCTGTTGTGCAGGCTCTGTAAGGTAAACTGATACCTGTGGGTTACAGAAAAAGTGGTTATGGGAAGACAAGGGGAGCACAATGAACTTGAAAGCAGGCATTATGAAGGCATTTGGTTTTTTTCAGTCAGCTTGAGCTGATAATGGAAATGTTCATGTAATATTAATCAGGATATTAGCTTCTGCTATTAGACTAGAAATGCACGTTTGACGAATGAGTTTGTTTTATTAAATGTAACTGTCATTGATGTAGAACTGAAGGGCTTTTTAAAATAGAAGGAAAAAATCATTAAATCCATTAGTTGTGAAAACAAATATTTTTCCATTGCCTTTCCTTGACAGTTATTTACATTTGCACAGTAACTTCATAGGAGAATTTGGCTTTTAAAGATGTGACAAATCAGAATGGTATTTTGTGCTTCTTCCATTGCTGGTAGTTATTGTTCCAGTACAGCAATTTCAGCAAATGCTCATTTTAATCAGTGTAGGCATATTAAAAAAAAGTTAGAGGAACTTAATAAGATTACAAGTCACCCATGTTTTAATTCTCATGTTTGCAGGTCCAGATTTGCACTTAAAATTTTATTTGATTGGAATTGTTTTCAATTGACCTGATGTATTCAGCTGTTCTGTGGTCATAAGTTTACTGATGTGATGTTTTGTAATGATATGTTGCACTTGCTTACCAAAATTAGGATTAGAAAGGCTGAGTAGTTCCCTTCTATTCAAATCAGTTTGGTTTGACAGGTCTGTAATTACTGCCTGTTTGCAAACAGTTGTAGCTTTACCTTAATGAAATTAAACTTTCTAGTTTTTATGACTGGAACAGGCAGTGCATGTTAAATCTTTGAAAGGCAACATTAGACAAAATGGGTTTGGTTGTGACTGAATTTATTTTCAAGTCTCGTTTATCCAGCTGAAATGTTCTTTTTAGCTGATATTGTAGCACAATCTCAGGTACAGGAAAAAAATTAGCCTGTCAGAAATTCTGTTGTGAGACTGCTTAGGCCTAACTTAATCTTCCCAAAGTTTATAGTATTTACTGATACACATTCCATATTTTATAATATTTTGTTTAAGGAGTGTTTTCAGCAAAAATTAGTTTCATGTATATGTATACTCTGCACAATCCCTTGGCAGCAAGTGTGATTACCCATGAAAAAGAAATGCAGTCAATATTTATAAAATGTTTGAATTTAAGTTGATTTAGACAACCACCTGCATTTTCCCAGCTGTTCTGCCTTCCTCTGAAAGGGAGCTAAGCTATGTGCCTAAAGTCAACTTGCATTTCCTGGAAATGCTTAACACTGTTAATAAATCTCAGCACGTAAATGCTTTGCTATCTTGAGAATACATTGGCTGTTGGTGCCTCTCTAGTGCTGGGTACTACTGCATATATTTATTTTAGTATTTAACCTGCTGCATATTTGTTTTAGCTAAATCTGCTTCCCCTGTGAGCACATGCACTCCACCAACAGCAGTGTCAGCGGGAGAACACACCACGCTCCTGTTTTACCAGGCAGTCCCCTGCAGAAGACTGCTAACCTAGATCTGCCAGCTTGGACTCTTCAGCTCCTTCCTCCAGGCAAAAGAGCCCAGTTGAAAGTTAACCTAGTTTTTAAGTTGTAAACAGCAGGTCTTTGCTCCAGTTTCATCTTGACTGAAATAAAAGAACACTTTTAGGATGCTATTAGTGATGCTTGCACATGGAGGTATTTTATTTCCCTTTGAACTTTAGGAATTACTTTCTTCAGAGCAAGTGGGAGCAAACACCACCTGTTTTAAGTCTTCAGTGAATGTCTTGTAGAAAAAGAAAACTTAGGTAAGGCTGTGACTGAAACAATCTCATGTCAGTCATGTTTTAACTACTCTCTCCTAACACCAATGGGGAGTTCTTCACAAATCTTAAGGCCATAATCTTGCTTTAAAACAATCACACAGGCCCTGAGTCCAAACACACATTATGTGTTAATATGCTGATAAAAAGGAGCCTGTGGTTATCTTGCCAAAAGCTATTTATAGGGAAATAAGATGTGTTAAAAGCATAACTGTTTTACTGCACTCAGATGAGTAGAACAGCTCCTGATAGTGTTTCTGCAGAGATAAAATACAAAACAGAATTATAATACCTAATGTGCCCATAAATTTGTATGACAAAAATTGTCCCCAACAGTAGGTATAATGAAAAACATCCAGAAGAATGTAAGGACTATTTATTACTTCAGTGGACTAAGTATAGATTTTGATGTGGCTTATTTCCATTTGTTTTATATTGGTGAAGACAGTGTAAGAGGACTCAGGAGAGCAGTATAAATGATGTGTGATGGCCTGGGAAGATGAAGTGGATAAGAAATACCTTTACAGCATAGCTCGGTCTATAGGAAAGTTTGGACAAATACCATTGATTACGAAATTATATTGAATGGCTTTTGAAGATGCATAAGGTTGGACAAATTTTAAAGAGCATTTGAGTTGCTGGTAAAGATTTTGTACCTTTAACTTACAATTTTTGTCACAAGCATATCTGTCATTTTTCCCATTGACAAGAGTCAATTATTTGAAACCAGAAGATTTATAGCCACGAACAAAAAATTAATTACATATTTTATAACCTGTGTGCACCACTATTGATTGAGTTGGCTTTCCTGTAGCTGGGTAAAATTAGATGATGAAGTGGATGGGTTTTCACGGTGTACAGCACTGTGACTCAGCTAATTACCAGTGTTGTTCTAGTGGACAATAAATGTGCAGCTCTCTCCCTCAAATACTGTAGCAGGGATTAGCCATTGGTTTGCTTTATTGCTAGGACCAGGCTGTGTGATGGAGAGCTGATTTGTGCAATATTCTGACTTTTCCATTGAATTGCACTGCCCAAAACCCAGGGCTGTGACTTTCACAGAAGTCATGGAACAGGTAGGAGGGAAAAAATCCATAGAAATCCCTCTATAGAACCATGCTGCATTATCTATCCAAATGCTGCTTGCACGGGATGTTATTCATGTTGTATCACTTGGGACAAGGCTCTATGGACAGAGAACTGTGTATTTATAACATGTATGAATTTAAATCAGTTTGGCTTTATCCTGCCCATTGTATCATGGGTATGAAGTTAACAACACGGAAAAGCAGTAAAAGCTCATAATAGTGAAACAGCCCCACCAACCATTCTTGTTTCTTATACAAAGAAAGCAAAAACGCCATTGTCACTTGCCAATTTCAGTCTGGGGTAACTGCAAGCAGATGCTAATTTAAATGACACTAATATAATCACAAAACCCAATGAAATTGCATTCTGACATTGCAATTGAAGTAGATAAGGCACTGGGAGCTCTATGTAGTGTAAGAGAATCATGATGTGAAGCACAGGAGGGGACCTTTGTCTTACTGTCAAGACTCACAAGACAAGAATTTTTTGCCATGCAACTACAAACCTGAGTCAGGGGAGACGTGACCTCTCTATAGGCAAAGATGCTGCAGGAATGTGATAACCTTGCAACATAACAATTATAATGATAGGGATCTAGATGTGCGTGTGTATCAAAAGATTTAAGAGGTTAATATTTGTTTCTTTGCTATTAAAACACATAGAGAAGTCAATTTAACCAGTGAAAAAAGCTGCTGAAGACCACTGTTATCTTTTTCCTAGGCTTCTGTTGCAAGTATAAATTGCAGTATAAAGATTTGAAGGCCAGTGTTGGAATACCAAAATCTGATATTCCTCCTAAACAAAGACCCCCTTACTCTTCTGGGCCACTATAAATAATGGAAGAAAAGAGAAGACACTTAACTGTGAAGCTCAGCATTGCTGTTTTCATAAGTAATGCCATTTTGATTACATAAAATACCAGAAATGGTGCTTAGGTTTTGGACAGGTGCCATCCCTGCTGCTTGTCAACACTGGCAAAACTACTGAGGCAGAGCTGGAGCTGGTAAAGTGCTTGTAAAGCACTTTAAATCAAAAACTCAATTTTGCAGTATTTCAGAAGCTCTGATTTAAATATGTGTATACGTTTGTCTCTACTCAAATAAATTACAAGTTACAAATGCAAGCAAACAGTTGGTATTGCTTAAATAGTTGCCAACTGGCTAAAGTGTTTTCTCAATTTTCATTGAGACAATTTGGATTGAAATGAAATCAAGGTCATGCCATTATACATGTTAATATTTACAAACAGTGGCTATTTTGACCTCTTTTTTGAATCTATTGGAAGATTTTTTTGTTTCATTATTTAAAACTGTCTGCAGTTTTGTCAATACATTTTACATTCAGGTTCCACCAATATTTATTTGTTAATCTATGCAGAGGTACTGAAGTTATGACACACATGTATCAGGATGAAAAAAAATTGATTAGCCTTTATTATATTATTTATAAGATGAACCTCTGAAGTGGTAATTCAAACTGTCATTTAAAATGCTAGCAATAATGAGATTATGCCTGAGGAGAACCCCACTATAGTCTGCTTTTTGTTCACTGCTAGTAATTTACAGACTCCTGAGACTCCCTGTCGCTGTGTTTACCTTTATGTGTGATTTGCAACTGCACAGTATTCTCCAGTGTCAAATTTTAAGGTGAGGAGACTGGAAAAGGTAATTTTTATGCAATTCATCCCCCCATGTTTCTGGCTTCTTTCACTAAGTTCTTTTAGATATTTTTTCATCTCCATTTTTTTCCTACTTAGATGTGGCTGTGCCATATTTTGTGGTGATGAACTTGCGTGATGCAACACCTGTTCTGAAGTAATAAGAATGCTGAAAAAAAGTCTCTTAATTTACTAATAGGAATGTCAATCAAAAGATAATAATATATTTGGTTAAGTGTGCTCTGAAAAAAAGCTGCAATATAATTTTATATTTCTTTTCCTGTACAAATATTTATATTATATGTGTTTGTTTATGTATTGATGCTGTTTGTGCTATGATTTAAATAATGTGAAGTGGTTGTCTAACTAACACTCTCATGAGAATTCTCCCTAAAATTAGTTAATGCCTCTTGTAACAGTGATATGAGGCAACGTTTATTAAGAAATTAAAATAATTTTTAAATTATGTTAGTTAAAAACCCCCAAGACATGGGAATTATGTACTCATCTATCATAAATCTTCCTCATCCATACAACAGTACAGGCAGGTGTAATACTCTGCCGCTGGCCCTATTTTGAAAGTAAACATTGAACACCTGCTTAAAAGGAGATCTGTCAATAAAAAAAACTCACCAACCAAAAAAAACCCAAATTTCCCTTACTCCCATCCCCATTATATGGATCCTCTAGATCTGCTGGATCCTCTGTGCTTTGAAAGCTTTGGTCTCCATGGTGTGACATCCTGATGCCATCAGTTTGCATTGAGGGTTTCTTAATGCAATTGGGATTTCTTAAATTGCAGTGGCTGGGGGAGTGACCCGTGCCAGTTTAGAAGTGGTTGTTGAACGTGATTTTACAGTTATTGTTCTCACCATTTTACAAAATCCCTCTGAGATTAATTAGTGCGAGGGATAAGGAAGGGCAGAGAAGATTTACAAAGCTTCCCGCACTGCATTCAGTATTGATGGCTCTAAGTGCTGTGTTCCCCACAAGGGGAATTGATGTAATTTGTCTGAACAGTCGGTGTTTGTAATGTTTCTGGGTTGTTTTCTGCAGGAGCTGGGCTCTCCCTTGAGCAACCAGTAAATACCTGATGCAAGTGTCAGTGTGGGTTTGTCAGCTTGGCATTGTTAATACAACTGTGTAGGTAACCCAGCACCCGACAGAATCATTCCTCTCCAGTTCTTTGCCTAAGGCTCCCTCAGCTGCAGTTCTCCTTCAGGTTTTAGGAGAAGACCTTTTTGCTCACCTTTCAAAGACCAATGCAGGTCGATGATAAATCCTACTCCTGGAAGGTACCTTGGATGGTTTGAAACTACAAGATGATACAAAGAGAATATCTAATTATTCTCATATGACAAACTCTGTATATGTTATTCCAGCAGATGGGTTCTTATCCTTTACTTTAATATGAAATTACTGATGTGGGTGAAGGGCTCTGGCATATTGGCAGTGGAGGCCACCAGTATTGTGGAAGGGTTTTTAAACAGATAAGTTTCTGAGTTTCAAGTCTAGTGGAGCCCTAGGTCTGTACACTGGAGGCTCTTGTGTCACTTGTAAACCTTGCAGCACTCTTCAATAAAGAGATCAATTTCTGGGATTCTGCCTGGGGTTCAGCCTGTGTTGAAATGTGCCACAAAAGCTCTTTGCTTAGCTTGTGCTGTTACAACACCTCCTCAAAGTTTCTGCAGAACTCAAACCACCACCAGACAGGAGAGGAACAGTTAAGCTGTTGTTGGTATTGCCACTGAATAATAATGGAATTTAGACCAAAGCTTTCATTTTTTTAACCTGATTTCCATGGCATGAGCTATGCCATGATGCAGCCCTTTCGCCATCTGGGGGTTTTGGGGACAGTATTCATTCTTTTATAGTTACTAGTTGTTCTATTATTAACTAGGCATTGTGTACACCTTTGTTCCACTGGCTCTCTTTTGATCAATAAATGTGTTCTGTTGCTTTTTCTTGCTCATATAAAGACTTTCTAAATCTGTTCTTTGTGTGGCTTTGACTACAGCAGCCAGGATGATTTGTTTTTCTGCATTTTTGGAGTTGGAAAGACTTCCTGTAACTCAGAGGTAGAGGGGCAACAATTGAAAAAAACAAACCAGTACCCAAAACATCATTGGTTATATGCTGGGTTTTGAAAACAATGGTTTTCATTGATACACTTCTATTTTTCTCTCAAAGATCACAAAAGTCTGATGGTCCATTTGGTTTTTTGAAGCTGGGTAGGTTGTCTTCCTTTTCACGCCTTTGCTCATACAAAAAAGATGTCTGGCATAAGTAGAATAAAATATTCATTCTTAACTAAAGTTTTTACCTAGAGTTCAGGCTATACAATGCAATATTCTTGATTATATGTGATTATGTGCTCACTTTATGATTGTGTATTAATGGTGAACTCTGTTAATTTCTTGAACTTTAGCATGAGAATTTTGAATTTTGAGTAATCTGTGTTTGTTCACTTTTCCTTGTAGCACCCTGCCCTTGTAATATCCCATAAGGACAAGTTAAAAATGTCAGATGAATTCCCTTCTTGCTGCTAGCATATCATGAGGCATATAATTGCATTCCAGGTGCTGTTTAAAATCTGACAGAGATAAATCTAAGTTGGTATAATATAATATTAAGTATAATAACAGAACTGGACAGATGTTTAAGAAATAAAGTGAAAAAAGTTTCAGAGACTGCTCTGAATCTCAGCAGGGTTTTGCCTGCTTGCATTTTCCCTTATTGTACTCCTTGCTATCTTTCTAGTGTTCACTTGAAAGTTTCCAAGTTTGCCTACAGTGAGACTCAGTCACACGGGGCATGTGGATGAGGCTGTCCCTGGACCTAAAGACAGGCCATTAAATGCAGACCGTGTGCACAAACTCACTGACAGAGCTGCTCCGTGTGATGCTGACGGTAAGGTCTGTGCTTTGCTTTCACAGCACCTCCAACCAAACCATGCTGATGGATCCTTCATGTCCATCTTCTGCCTTTAATGATTCAGCTGGCATTGCTATTGCTGACTGCACCATTAAAGTGAATTATTAGTGGAGATGGAGAACAACTAAAGGGAATGTTTTAATAAATTTGCAGTTAAGTGTTGCATGTCAGTTTTGTCATGCTTTCACCAAATAAATGTTATGCTTTAACTTTATGGTCTCCTCTGATCTACAAATCTTTGCAAACAGTCCAGAAGAATTGTTTGCTTCAGATGTTAAGTCTTATTTTATGAAAGAAGTGATACTGAAATGCTTGAACCTGAACAAAATAGGCAAGAGCTTTCTTTAAATTTAAATATTTGTAAAAGTGAAAATGCTTTGTTATGGCTTTAATGTGAAAGATTTGGTTTAAAAGTTAGTTATGATACAAGGATGCTGTCAATAGAGACTGTAAATACAAAGAGAATATTTGTGAGAATAGACCTGTGACCTTCAGCAAGAGCTGAAAATGGTTCATTCTCTGCCTCAGAGGGGCTCCTCTGCCACACCTCAGTGTCGGGCTGGACACCTCCAGCGACCCCCTCCACTGCTTTGCTTGGTTATTTTTCCAACAATATTTATACCCAGAAAAGGAAGTGTAAACATAACCAGTTTCTTCAGATGTTGTATGTCTGAACAGTAATTATTTATCAAAAAATATTCAACTATTTCTGTCTAATAAGATGATATTAAGAGTTATGAAATGAGATTTTGTGGTGAATTGCTCCAGGCAGCACACTGGCCTTGGGTAGCAATTAAAATTCCCTGGTAGAAATCGGGGATTGTGGGGGGTCACCATAGAGTGAAATACTGGGTTAAGAGTGTTATCAGCTCCTTTATTCCTCGTTTGAGGGGCTGTCACCGAAACTTTTTCCCCTCTGATATATTTTTCTGTCTTTTTAAAAAAAAAAACAAACAAAACAACATTTTCCCTTGTCCTCCTCGCCCCCAAATCTTGCTTTAGATTTAATTGTAAATTTTACTGCTGGGGTATTCAGCCATTTTTACACTCAACCTCAATCTGAATCTGTTACAACAGCACCAAATTATTTTGTCAGTTTGTATTTTAATGAGAGCTAGGATCTGGCTGAAATTGGAATTAGCTGCTGTAGTTCATGGCATTCAATTTTCCTAGTCCCTGCCTCATCAAAATATTCACCAACCTGCTTCTTTCAGACTTGCACTTTACTACTTAGAGTGTTTATATGAATAGCAATGTAGCTAATTCGGGGATGAACAGAATTTATAATTTTTGTGGAGGAGGGTGCTTCATCACTCGTTTTAAATTCACTTATCATCAGCACCATGAAGGGCTTTGTCCTCTGCTGTGAAACAAAGTGGAACTAGTAGCCACCTGATTTG